>OU342742.1:407222343-407822343 GCA_910589775.1 Avena eriantha
TTTCGAAAATAGTTTAGACAAAAACCATGCATGATGATGACGATGCTCAAATGCAATGTGGCATGATGACATGAGCATGCGGTCATGATGATGCAATGCACAAAAAACACAGCGATTTTCTAGTAGTGATTTTAGCGGGATGCCACAATTCAACACCACTAACAAGGGATCTCGCCCTCGAGATCCGCCTCATGGTACCGGGAAGAAGGCCGACAATCTGAATCTTCTCGCTTCGTGTCGATCCTCGCGACACCACTAACAAGCGGTCGTCGTCCGTGATCGTCGAGAGGACACTCCGGGGACAAAGGCGAAGGCAGAGGTATCAACAAATAAAGCCACCTCCACTCCGATAGGAGGAGAGAAAAGATGCGTTCTATCCCACTTCAATGTACAAGAGCGAATAGAAAGGGTAGTCGACATGGGGGCCAATCCATCATGCACCCAAACTATTACTCCGCACAATCAGTAGAAGAGCGTGCAACCATTCTTGGAATCAGACCGAAGATCTCGACAATCGAGGTTCGGAACAAAGGGGTGATGCGGCTCTGCATCGGATCTGGTGTAGAGGATGTCGGCGTGTCGGAAACACTAGAAGGCACAAACGAGGAATAGAGAGAAGTACAACAGATAAAGGATTCCTCAGATAACACGAAGACTGGAGGTAGAAACACCGTTGCCAAAAGAGGAAGTGAAACCCTAAAGGTACGACGGAAAACCCACCCACGAGAAATCCTGGACTCGAAGAAAAGATAAGAGAGCAGATTCAAAGCACGCAGAGGTAAGAGGAGAACAGCAGAGGGGTAAGGAGTAAAAGCAAACCTAATCAGATCTATCCAACCATTTTTGCAAAATCGTTTTGACACTCTACTTCGGCCGTTAGCTAGGTTATCCTACAGGCTGGACAAGTGGGGTATCGCAACTGCTGAGCTCTGATACCACTCTGTAACACCCTCGAATCGGCCCTATGCAAGTTTTAGCCCTTTCCACCAAACCCGCATAGAAACGATTCAAGGACGCCCACCAGGCACTTTTGGGCGGGCGGAAAACGAAGTAATACCATTACACAACAGTCCTCGATGGGACCCACAAAACAAATATATATACAACATGACTCCACTAGTCAAGAATACAGATATACAATACAAAGATCCAAATCACCTTGAAATCGATAGGGCGTCCGACTACGGACAAGATGCAAATGGGGCTAAGAGCCCTGAAGATTAACCAATGGCGTCCATAACCCTGCCCAGGCCAAGCCGGAAGGGTAACCCTGCTAACGACGTCGATCTCAAACCTGCTAAAAAAAGGGGTGCCGACAAAGGGCAAAGGAAAAAGAGGAGCGTCAGTCCTGAGGCCAGTACACGGCGAGGCTAGAATTCGGCGGCTCTCACCTACATAGGTATGGTGGGCTGAAGCGGCAGCGCAGCGACACTAAACAACCTATAGAGACTTGGTATCACTGGCGACTATTAGAGAGGGGTAAGAAAGACCTATTCGGATCCAACCTGAAGCTAACACCAAACAAACCCATCCTGGTATTTCCCCCTCGAGACCAAACGAGGAAGTCGGACCAAAGAACTCACACAATTGGCAGTTTTATTCATTCCATTATAATTGAAGCATTTACTAGTCAGATATAGATAGCGTGGGTCGTCCTGATAGCATAAGTAGTGGGCAGTTTTAATCACCATTCCATTATAGTTGGGACATTTACTAGTCAGATATAATTGTCCTGAGGAATCCCAAAACCCAGCAATTGTTGGCACTTTTTTCACATTCCATTGGAGTTGCAATACTTACTAGGCAGGTACAGCATGTCACGAAACAACCCAGATCCACCCGTTGTTGGCATTTTTAATATCCATTCCGTTATAGTTGCATCTGATTACTAGTCACATATTAAGTCAAATTTATAGCACTACTTTAGTTATGCTTGTCTATGATCGAGATACTGTGCTCCAAGTCGTCCATAACCGCAGACACGGCTTTCAGAAAGTTTTACCCTACAGGGGTGCACAAATAGCAACACACACTCAATGAACCTCGGAAAAACCAACTCAAAACCCAACGAGGCATGCACGACAAAGCGATCACAGGATTCATAAAATATTTCAGGGGGCCACCCCACTAAGCTACCCGCAACGAAGTTGGCCAGCTCCAGAATGGACCCAGGGTTTGCGTCAATTGTTGTAAATGACTAGGAACCCGAAAGTGTGACTGGGCTTGTCGATACCGCGAAAACACTCCTCGATCCTAAACAGTACAGGTGCTCCACGCATAATCTTAAATAAAGCAGTAAACATGGCATAAGTACGGGATAGTAAATAAAACCCCAAACTAGTTTGTGGCCCCAAGAAATAGAAATGAATCAAGCTCTGGCTCAGGGGGGTCCACGGCCTCCCGGATGTGGATAGTGCAAAAAATCAAGGAACAAGTATCAAGTACTCGGGGCCTATGGGACACAAGTGAGCGTGGAAGAACCAAATAACATCTATTGCCCACCGATGCCTCTGCATTAGTTATATCTAGCATTTTTAATAGTTGTATTTAAAGTCATGATCATCTCCACCAATAAGCATCTCCACAATAACCATCTGCCAGCATATGAACATCTGTGGTACTCGACGACACGAGATCGCACCTGAGCAAGCAACTACGACTCGCAAGGCCAGCTATCTACCAAACACAGGTAATAGGAGGTGTTCAAGGCAATATAGAGGCTGCACGGGATCTAACTGGTGTACGAAAGCTAAAGCATCGCGACACGGATAGAAATAGATCAACAGGAGGAAATAAAGACTATAAATGCAAAATAGGTAGAAGGGGGAGAGATGCTCGCCTGGGAAACACTGCAAGAGATTCATATCCGAAGAACTTGTCGATACTCGCATCCACTCATCCGTCTAATCCGCGAAGAAGCAAACACTAGCAGAAACACCGGATGCAATATTTAATACTACGGCAGAAGATCCGGCATGCTTATGATATGATGCATGGCATGGCACAGATGCGGTGCAACTAGGCAATATTAAGCGGAACCGGGGGTCCCGACAATTAATTAAGTGGTTCAAGTTATTTAGAACCCCCGCAATTTAAATGTTGTATTAACAGGGCGAAACAAGGCATCGGTTCGCTACACCAATTTAAATGGAGTCCGGTATAAGACAAAAATACCCCGCATATAGACTCCATATTTAATTATGAGGTGAATCGACATAATGCCCCCAAAGCACAGACAAGTATGCATGCATGAACAATTTAATATGCGACAGTTGATAATGTCATATTATAAAAATAGGGGCTTAGGGTCACACATCTGGGTTCGACAGATCTTGGGTTTCGAGGGTCCGGGGTTCGACAGGGTTCGACGGGGATTAGTCTCGGTGGAAGCGTTCTCGGACAACAGAGTAGATCTTGTCGCATGTGACGAAGAACTCGGGTTCGGAAGGATGTCTTACCGTTCCGATGGATCGGTCCTCGGGGTTGAAGAACTTGGCACGCCAGGGTTCGGTCTTCGGCTCTTGGGTCGGGCCGTTGGTTTGCTGGGGCCGAAGAACTTGGCGTCCGAGAGACGACCTTGTCGCATCCGCGGTCGTCAGGTCATGTCGTTGGTCTTGTCGTTTCACGGTAGAGATCTTGGCGTCCCGGGTCTCGGCGGGATCGGTCTTCAGGGGTTCGCCATCGGATCCGTGTAGGAGGGCTCGAGGGCTTCGGGTTCGCGAAGGGGAACTTTACATCCATGTAGGTGATCTTGTCCGACAAGAGATCTGGCAATCAACCAAGCGTCTAGTGCACACAACAAAGCTCGGAACGTCGAGCCACACCAATCTGTAGGAGGCATGCACAACACCGAAACGAGCCAACCTGGCAGGAGCAGCAGACACGAAGGCCACAAAGGGAAAAAGACCACCGGCAACAAATACTGCAGACATGGCCGAGCCTGGCGGCATGGTCGAGGAGGAGCCCGTCGCTGCAGGGGAAGACGATGGCAGGGGATCCGGGGAGGTTGGTGGCGGATGGCAACGGGGCTGCGCAGCGAGGTTGCGCGACGCGCAGGCGGAGCCCGCCGGTAGAGGCGGGGTAGCTGGCGGCCAGCCCGATGAGGTGGCCCCGGGGCGGGCCCGGGCGGCAGGTGGGGCGACGCCAGCGAGGGACCGGCTCGAGAGGTCGTCGGGGGGGAGACGAAGAGGTGAGACAGCGGGGGGAGAGGAAGGCCGACGGCGGCGCTGTAACTTGGCGGTGAAGACCCGGGCCGACGCGTGCGGAGGGGACGCCGGCGGCGGCGACTCCGGTGGAGGAAGAAGAGGCGGCCGCGGGCGCCTGGGAGGCTGCAGGACACGGGGGTGAACCGCAGCGGCGGCAGCCTCGACGGGGAGGAGGGGAAAGGGCCCGGGTCACCGACGAGGAGGCGCGGGGTCGACGACACTGTCGCGGGCGGAGGCGCACTGCTGGCGGCGAGGTTGGGTCGGGGGCCAGCGAGTGGCAGCGGGAGGGAAGGTGGCCTAGCGGCGGCGGGTCTCTGGGAGAGGATGGAGCCGGGGGACGGCACGTGGTGACGTGCAGGATGGGGTGGGTTCGAGGCCGGGTGTCCGCGCGCGTGAGCGGGGTGGGCTACGCGTGGTTGGGTGGCGTGCCCAGGTGGTGGACCTAGTCGGACGGGGGTGCCGGGGGTGCGGTGATTACCGAGAGAGTGGGTGGTGGACAGGTGGTGGTCTGGTGAGGTGCCGCGACGGGGTTTGTCGGGGTGAGGTGGAGGTGTGCCAGGTGGAGAGCGGGATTGGGGCTGGTCTTGGGCGGGAGCGGTGAGCGGGAACCGTAGGCGGAAGGCGGCGGCTGCAATAGGGAATGGTGGGGTTTGGGTGGATAGGGATAGGATAGGATTAGTGTTAGGGTTTGGAGGTGGCCGGCTGGGCTTTCGGGCCTAGCGGGCTGCCTCCTAGAAATCTGTTTGTAGACGAAACAAAATATTCCGGAGATCCGGGTTTTTAATTTGAATAAGGACGAGAATATTTAGAAAACAAAACTAGGCATTTTGAAAATAGTTTAGACAAAAACCATGCATGATGATGACGATGCTCAAATGCAATGCGGCATGATGACATGATCATGCGGTCATGATGATGCAATGCACAAAAACATAGCGATTTTCTAGTAGTGGTTTTAGCGGGATGCCACACATTGCATACCACCTATGGATCCACCAGTGTCTTTGCATGTGTGTTCTTTTTAGTAACAACAACCAGAGTCATTGAAATGTTTGTTCTTTTCACATACCACCTATGGATCCACCAGTGCCATTGCATGTGTGTTCTTTTCACTAACAACAACTAGAGTCATTGCATGTGTGTTCTTTTCACATACCACATATGGATCCACTAGTGTCATTGAAATGTGTGGTCTCTACAGATACCACCTATGGATCCACCAGTGTCATTGCATGTATGTTCTTTTCACTAACAACAACTGGAGTCATTGCATGTGTGCTCTTTTCACAATCCACATATGGATCCACCAGTGTCATTGCATGTGTGTTCTTTTTAGTAACAACATCCAGTGCCATTGCATGTGTGTTCTTTTCACTAACAACAACTGGCGTCATTGCATGTCTGCTCCCTTCAGAGACCACCTATGGATCCACCTGTATCATTGCATGTGTGTTCTTTTTACTAACAACAACCAGAGTCATTTCGTGGTTGTTCTTCTCACATACCACCTATGGATCCACCAGTGTCATTGCATGTGTGTTCTGTTCACAATCCACACATGGATCCACCAGTGTCATGGCATGTGTGTTCTTTTTAGTAACAACAACCAGACTCATTGCATGTGTGTTCTCTTCAGAGACCACACATGGATCCACTAGTGTCATTGCATGTGTGTTCTTTTTACTAACAACAACCAGAGTCATTGAAATGTGTGCTCTCTTCAGAGACAACACATGGATCCACCGGTGACATTGCATGTATGTTCTTTTCACTAACAACAACTGGAGTCATTGCATGTGTGTTCTTTTCACATACCACATGTGGATCAACCAGAGTCATTGCATGTGTGCTCTTTTCACAATCCACCCATGGATCCACCAGTGTCATTGCATGTGTGTTCTTTTTAGTAACAACAACCAGAGTCATTGAAATGTGTGTTCTTTTCACATACCACCTCTATATCCACCAGTGTCATTGCATGTGTTTTCTTTTTACTAACAACAACCAGAGTCATTTCATGGCTAATCTTCTCACATACCACCTATGGATCCACCAGTGTCATTGCATGTGTGTTCTCTACAGAAACCACACATGGATCCACCATTGTCGTTGCATGTGTGTTCTTTTTAGTGACAACAACCAGCGTCATTGAAATGTGTGTTCTTTCCACATACCACTTATGGATCCACCAGTGTCATTGCATGTGTGTTCTTTTCACTAACAACAACCAGAGTCATTGCATGTGTGCTCTTTTCACAATCCACATATGGATCCACTAGTGTGATTGCATGTATGTTCTTTTCACAATCCACCCATATATCCACTAGTGTCATTTCATGTGTGTTCTTTATAGTAACAACAACTAGAGTCATTGAAATGTGTGTTCTTTTCACATACCACCTATGGATCCACCAGTGTCTTTGCATGTGTGTTCTTTTTAGTAACAATAACCAGAGTCATTGAAATGTGTGTTCTTTTCACATACCACCTATGGATCCACCAGTGTCATTGCATGTGTGTTCTTTTCACTAACATCAACCAGAGTCATTGCATGTGTGTTCTTTTCACATACCACATATGGATCCACCAATGTCATTGAAATGTGTGTTCTCTACAGATACCACCTATGGATCCACCAGTGTCATTGCATGTATGTTCTTTTCACTAACAACAACTAGAGTCATTACATGTGTGCTCTTTTCACAATCCACATATGGATCCACCAGTGTCATTGCATGTGAGTTCTTTTTAGTAACAACAACCAGTGTCATTGCATGTGTGTTCTTTTCACTAACAACAACTGGAGTCATTGCATGTGTGCTCTCTTCAGAGACCACCTATGGATCCACTAGTGTCATTGCATGTGTGTTCTTTTTACTAACAACAACCAGAGTCATTTCATGGCTGTTCTTCTCACATACCACCTATGGATCCACCAGTGTCATTGCATTTGTGCTCCCTTCAGAGACCACCTATGGATCCACCTGTATCATTGCATGTGTGTTCTTTTTACTAACAACAACCAGAGTCATTTTGTGGTTGTTCTTCTCACATACCACCTATGGATCCACCAGTGTCATTGCATGTGTGTTCTGTTCACAATCCACACATGGATCCACCAGTTTCATGGCATGTGTGTTCTTTTTAGTAACAACAACCAGTGTCATTGCATGTGTGTTGTCTTTAGAGACCACACATGGATCCACCAGTGTCATTGCATGTGTGTTCTTTTTACTAACAACAACCAGAGTCATTGAAATGTATGCTCTCTTCAGAGACGACACATGGATCCACCGGTGTCATTGCATGTATGTTCTTTTCACTAACAACAACTGGAGTCATTGCATGTGTGTTCTTTTCAGATACCACATATGGATCCACCAGTGTCATTGGATGTGTGATCTTTTCACAATCCACCCATGGATCCACCAGTGTCATTGCATGTGTGTTCTTTTTAGTAACAACAACCAGAGTCATTGGAATGTGCGTTCTTTTCACATACCACCTCTGTATCCACCAGTGTCATTGCATGTGTGCTCTTTTTACTAACAACAACCAGAGTCATTGCATGTGTGTTCTTTTCACATACCACATATGGATCCACCAATGTCATTGCATGTGTGTTCTCTACAGAAACCACACATGGATCCACCAGTCTCGTTGCATGTGTGTTCTTTTTAGTGACAACAACCAGAGTCATTGAAATGTGTGTTCTTTCCACATACCACCTATGGATCCACTAGTGTCATTGCATTTGTGTGTTCTTTTCACTAAGAACAACCAGAGTCATTGCATGTGTGCTCTTTTCACAATCCACATATGGATCCACCAGTGTCATTGCATGTATGTTCTTTTCACAATCCACCCATGGATCCACTAGTGTCATTGCATGTGTGTTCTTTATAGTAACATCAACTAGAGTCATTGAAATGTGTGTTCTTTTCACATACCACCTATGGATCCACCAGTGTCTTTGCATGTGTGTTCTTTTTAGTAACAATAACTAGAGTCATTGAAATGTGTGTTCTTTTCACATACCACCTATGGATCCACCAGTGTCATTGCATGTGTGTTCTTTTCACTAACAAACCAGAGTCATTCCATGTGTGTTCTTTTCACATACCACATATGGATCCACCAATGTCATTGAAATGTGTGTTCTCTACAGATACCACGTATGGATCCACCAGTGTCATTGCATGTATGTTCTTTTCACTAACAACAACTGGAGTCATTACATGTGTGCTCTTTTCACAATCCACATATGGATCCACCAGTGTCATTGCATGTGTGTTCTTTTTAGTAACAACAATCAGTGTCATTGCATGTGTGTTCTTTTCACTAACAACAACTGGAGTCATTACATGTGTGCTCTCTTCAGAGACCACCTATGGATCCACTAGTGTCATTGCATGTGTGTTCTTTTTAGTAACATCAACCAGAGTCATTTCATGGTTGTTCTTCTCACATACCACCTATGGATCCACCAGTGTCATTGTATGTGTGTTCTCTTCCAATCCACACATGGATCCACGAGTGTCATTGCATGTGTGTTCTTTTTAGTAACAACAACCAATGTCATTTCATGTGTGTTCTCTTCAGAGACCACACATGGATCCACCAGTGTCATTGCATGGTTGTTCTTTCTACTAGCAACAACCAGAGTCATTGAAATCTGTGCTCTCTCTCCAGGGACCACACATGGATCCACCGGTGTCATTGCATGTATGTTGTTTTCACTAACAACAACTGGAGTCATTGGATGTGTGTTCTTTTCACATACCACATATGGATTCACCGGTGTCATTGCAACTGTGTTCCTTTCAAAAACAACAACTAGAGTCTGCATGTGTGTTCTTTTCACATACCAGATATGGATCCACCAGTGTCATTGAAATGTGTGTTCTCTACAGAGACCACACACAGATCCACCAATGTCATTGCATGTATGTTCTTTTCACTAACAACTGGAGTCATTGCATGTGTGCTCTTTTCACAATCCACCCATGGATCCACCAGTGTCATTGCATGTGTGTTCTTTTCATAATCCACCCATGGATCCACCAGTGTCATTGCATGTGTGTTCTTTTTACTAACAACTAGAGTCATTGGAATGTGTGTTTTCTTTCACATACCACCTATGGATCCACCAGTGTCATTGCATGTCTGTTCTTTTCACTAACAACAACCAGAGTCATTGCATGTGTGTTATTTTCACATACCACATATGGATCCACCAGTGTCATTGAAATGTGTGTTCTCTACAGAGACCAAAGATGGATCCACCGGTGTCATTGCATGTATGTTCTTTTAACTAACAACAACTGGAGCCATTGCATGTGTGATCTTTTCACTAACAACTGGAGTCATTGCATATGTGTTCTTTTTACTAACAACAACCAGAGTCATTTCATGGCTGTTCTTCTCACATACCACCTATGGATCCACCAGTGTCATTGCATGTGTGTTCTCTTCACAATCCACACATGGATCCACTAGTGTCATTGTATGTGTGCTCTTTTTAGTAACAACAACCAGAGTCATTGCATGTGTGTTATTTTTACTAACAACTACCAGAGTCATTGAAATGTGTGCTCCCTTGAGAGACCACACATGGATCCACCGGTGTCATTGCATGTATGTTCTTTTCACTAACAACAACTGGAGTCATTCCTTGTGTGTTCTTTTCACTAACAACAACTGGAGTCATTGCATGTGCGTTCTTTTTACTAACAACAACCATAGTCATTTCATGGTTGTTCTTCTCACAAACCACCTATGGATCCAACAGTGTCATTGTATGTGTGTTCTCTTCACAGTCCACACACGGAGCCACCAGAGTCATTGCATGTGTGTTCTCTTCAGAGACCACACATTGACCCACCAATGTCATTGAATGTGTGTTCTTTTTACTAAGAACAACCAGAGTCATCTAAATGTGTGCTCTCTTCAGAGACCACACATGGATCCACCGGTGTCAGTGCATGTGTGCTCTTTTCATAATCCACCTATGGATCCACTAGTGTCATTGCATGTGTGTTCTTTTTACTAACAACAACTGAGTCATTTCATGACTGTTCTTTTCACATACCACATATGGATCCACCAGTGTCATTGAAATGTGTGTTCTCTTTAGAGATCACACATGGTTCCACCAGTGTCATTGCATGTGTGTTCTTTTCACTAACAACAACTGGAGTCATTGCATGTGTGTTCTTTTCATATACCATGTGTGTTCTTTTTACTAACAACAACCAGAGTCATTGGATGTGTATTCTCTTTAGAGACTACACATGGATCCACCAGTGTCATTGAAATGTGTATTATTTTCAACTAGCGCTGTTGGCCACAAACAATCGGGACGCAGAACTAACCAGCAACCGCTCTGGGCTTCTAGAAGACCCGATCCCCGATTGTTAGGCGTCGTTGGATCGGTGTGCATGGACGATAGTGATGTCCTTCGCGAGGGCGATCCGCGAGAAGTCTGTTCTGCAAACTGATTGGTCGTGGCAACTACGCTGGGCCTATGTCCTTGCCCTTATCCCCTTAACCTCGGGGCCGAAAATTAGATCGTGTTCCTTCATCGCCATGGAGAGGGAGAGGCCCAAACTCAGCTTGCACGAGGCTCAGATGTTTGCCCACTACGACATACTCGCGCCGCCGTTAGCGAGGCTTCCGGCTGGCTTCGAGCTCAGCTACGCCAGGGTTCCTGTCGCGCCACTCTTACGCGACAACGCGTTGGCGAGGCAGATCAAGGGGCGCCACCGCCAGCTGTCGGAGCGGAAGAGGGCAATGGCGCGGTACTCGCGTACGAGCGCGTACTAGCGAAAGTTGTTCAAGAAGGAGCGGGCTGCGTTGATTGAGCTGTGCGGAACCCACCGGCGAAAGATCCACCCGGATCTGCACAACCCCGAAGGGAGGCAGCGCTTCTGGGTAGTGCCTGGGCCAACGACCTCCAACGTTATCGATGCAGCGCACCGTGAAGAATCCATGAGGAGGAGGAACGCTGCCGGGAACATCGGCATCGATTCCGACGTGGAGGAGGCTGGCGGCGACGTGGAAAACATCGTCAATGATGGAGACTGCGGGAGCGTCATAGTCGATTAGGGCCACTTAAGCATAAATTAAATCTATGTACGGTATCTTAATGCGCTCTTTGGATCTGGGTCACCTGAGTCATGGTCGATTATCTTCATAATCTATATATGTTCGCCATGTTTTAGTTGTCTTTGTCTTTGAAACTAGTCGATCGAAACTCGTCCGATCCTGAAAATAAAATTTGCGCATTCCCTGGCATATTTGATGGGACAATACGCTAACTCTTCTCCCAGCACTTGATGGCACAGCGGTAATTTGGAGTGCGCCTGAGGAGAATGAATCGAGCGTGTTGTAATAGTGTACTACTCCTGTCCAGATATAACTGACTTAGTTTTTTTTGGATATTTAATAAATGTGTCTATACCCAAAACATATCTAGGTACATGTTTTAGGCTTCTCTGTCTTTCAAACTAATCAAAAGTTGTGAAATTCTGAACAAACAAAGTCATTGCGTTCACACCTGATGGGACAATACGCTGACTCTGCTACTTTATGGCACAACCATAATTCTGGAGTGCGCTAGAGGAGATGGGAATGCAAGGGAGATGGGAACTAGTAACCGCGTCCAAACGCAGGTAAAAAATTAATGTAATAATATTTAAAAAAAATGTAATCTGGTCCACATGACCCCATCACAGACACGTTGCACGCGCCAGATATAAATAAAGACAACATGGCTAGTTTAGTTTCAATGATATAATTCAACATAGGATGTTACTGTGCCTGCATCTTTCTGCTCCTCTTATTAGTCTGCTAGCCCACGCTGCATTAAGCATCAGTTGATGAGGATAAAAAAATGATAAAATGGCAAATGAAACAATTTTTAAGCTTACCTTTCATCTGCAGAATCGTACAAAGATGAAATTGGCAGGGATTTATGATGTCTCCTCCAGTTAGCCGAAAGATCCTCAAGAACATCCTTAATCACCCCTGCAACTTCTTCATATTCTAATACACCTCCATTATTTGCCCTTTCCTCCCCGTTCCGCTTACCCTTTTATTTCTTTTCACACCCTTTTCTCGCCGGCACCTCCACTTCTTCATAAATTGGCTGCTTACGTACATTTTTCTCCGAGTGCTCATCACTGTCTTCGCGCTGCTCTTCCGCCAGTTCTGGCTGAGAAGCCTCATTTTCTGCCACCGGGGTGTGAACAGGGACAATAGCATGTGTAACTGGGTTTTTACACAACCTCTTGATATGGCCAAATCCGCCACAACGTCCGTATTTCCTTTTCCGAGCTCCCAGCCTTGGACATTTATCGGTGGAGGCTTCGATCTTAGCTTCTAGGCCTCCCAGGTGGCCTCCTAAGAACTGGTGGTTGAAGTTTGAACCCTGGATCGACAATATCCCAATCATTTTCATCGGCCATAGGTGGTTTGTTTTCTGCATAAGTTGTAGCAAACTTGTCCACGGAGAAATAGTTGTCGACATAGTTCTATATTTCAGCTCCGTTACCTCTAAGCGTTAAGATGAAGTAAATTGCATGGTGACATGGCAGACCAGTAATCTGCCACTTCTTGCATGAACAAGTCTTGTTTCCAATGTCTATAGTGTACCTCCGTTCACTTCCACACTTGTATTCTCAATAAACCTCAGCCAATGTTCTGGAACTTCTGACCACCCTCATCTTTATCGTTCTCATTGCCCTGGTTCTTGCATTCAGTAACATAACCACCTTTGGAACTATTTTATGGCCTAAAAAAATTCTTGCACAAATTCTTTGCCTTAAATCTATCTTCACCATTATGCACTGTCTTATTGCCTCCAACAAAATAACAATTCCAAGTGTCTTCATGCCCGAAATCTTATCATTGAAACTCTCTGCCAAATTATTGCATACAAAACCCACCTTGCTTAACTCACCAAACTTGCTTCTGGCCCATAGCTTGGTGTGATGTTCCTCAAGGTATTTATTCACCTTTGGCACTACATACATGTTATGCAAGTAAGTAGCATGGGTTCTTGGGATATATGTGTATGCTGATCGCCACAAGTCCTCTTCAAAGATCTTTCCTTTGAACTTCTTCGTGAAGTTAGTAGCGAGGTGCCGCATGCATTCCCTATGCTCAACCCTAGGAAACACAGCATCAATAGCATTCTCAAGACCCTCGGATGCACCAGTGTGTATCACCAAGCCTTCAGGGTGACCAATTACTTCCCGTAGTCTCTGCATGAACCAGGTCCAGCTTTCATTTGATTCACCCTCAAGAACAGCACAAGCTACGGGTAGAAGCCAATTATGCGCGTCTGACGCACAAGCAGAAGCAACATGTCCCCTGAACTTCCCTGTTAAAGAAGTTGCGCCTATTGCCAAGTATGGCCTGCAGCCGTCTAGGAACCCCTTCCAGCATGCCTTCAGGCAGACAAAATATCTCCTGAAGCATATCTTATCTGCCTGCTTATACCTGACCCCCCTCGAGACCTTTTCTCTCCCTTTCACAACCTCCTAATCGATGTCAACAACACTACCAGGTGATGTTTTCTCTACCTGAGCTTTGAAACTATACAACATATGAAAACTGTCATTCCACTTGCCTTGAATGAAGTATAGAGCCATCTCCTTCCCATCAAAGACTCTATGGTAAGGAATCAGAACGTTAAAATTTTTGCTAATCTTTGCGCTGAGTTCAGCTGGTCCAATGTTATGATCCTGCCTCACCCAGTCAAGTACAGTAGCAGTAATCCACTTGGTAGTCACCGGTCTAATTTTACCACTTAAAGAAGTATTAGGACAGTTGTGTTTCTTCGTGTTTACTTTGATATGCATTCGATAAGAATCCAAATAATTCAGAGCTAGTTATCAGCAGAATAAATATGAGAAAGACTGAAATTAAATGTAGCTATTGCAACCTGAAATGGGTGTCCACCCCGCATTGTAGATGCATGTAATCTCCATTTACACACATTACTTTCCCTACAGTGCACCCTAAATCTCTTTTGGTCGCTCTTTTCAATGATAAATTCGAACCCAACTCTGATTGCATAGGTTGCAACTGCATATCTGCAGTCCTCCACTTTATCAAAGAAAGTCCCCTCATCCATTGTAGGATTGTACCTATCAAAGTGTATCACTGGCCTGTCCACGTCTTCGTCGTCGTATCTACATCCCATTTCCACATCTTCACATTCCTCTTCCTCATCAGTCCCATAGTCAGGCTCAAAGTTCGAATCAACCAAATATTCCCTACTCTCCATCCTATCAGGGTCAGCAGCCACATCTGGATATGCTTTCTCATCATCATCCGCACCGCCACACGTTTCAGTGCCTTCATGCTCGCTTGACAAAGCATAATGCTCAAGGACAAGCTATACAGACGTCCTGCAGTTACCAACACATATCCTTGCCATCACCACAGGACTAGAAACGCTAATTGGGGTATGTAGATAAGGAATTACAGTTCTTACCCTTCAATGTGGACGCACGACACCTTCTCTAGGCTCCATACCTCCAAAGCTCTGCACCCCGCTTCCTCTCCCCCCGTTTTGTTGTCCTCTGTGCTCTCCAGACTTGAAGGAGATTCTGTGCTCTCCAGCCACGCAGGACCCATATCCGTGCTCTCAAGCCTCGCAGGATCCATCTCCGAGCAGGATCCATCTCCGAGCAGGATCCGGATCACCAGCGTTGTTGGGGCCCTAACCTAACGGCCTACTCTCAGTTTTCGTTTTCAGACGCGCTTGGGCGACGGGCGGCGGCAAGGAGACAGGGCAGCAAGGGGAGGGGAGGGGACGTGAGGGGATGGCAGGGAGGGGAGGGCGGGAGGACGACGACCCAAGGGGATGACGAGAGCGGTGCATGACTGAGCGGAGTGCAGCGACAGGAGCAGAGGAGAGGAGCAGAGTGGAGTTGGTTGCGACAAAGCATGGAAAATTGCACAATAATGTGTTGGTGGGCGGCACCAGCCCTCGAACCTGGGACGTGTGCCGTCATAGGTGGAGGAGGCGGGCCCTCCTATCAGAAACATGCCACCTGTCAGCGCACTATGCACGGGGAGCACTTCACGGAATTTTTTAGCAGGTCCCACATGTCAGTCTGTTTGATCAAAACTTGCATGAAGTGCATGGCTGGTTCACGCGCTAGTTCCGAAAAAAGCCCGTTGATCCAAACTTGAATTGGCAGTTCCGCTTCTTCCCCCTGTCTCATCGTCTCCTCGCAGTGGCAGTTCTGCTTCGTCTCCCTCGTCAGTTATCCTCTTCTTCTTCTCATGGCAGTGGTAGTTCTTCTTTCTTCCTCAATCAAAACATTCCCGCACGTAAGCCATGGCCAGTAGCCGGATGAAGAGGAACTGGGCCGATCTCCTGGCCGACCCACTTCACAAGATCGCCGACTATTTGCTAGAGAAAGAGGAGTACGTCGACACCTATGCTTCTTGTCGGGAAGTCTGCACCGATTGGCGCCGCAGTTTAAAGTGCCCGAATAACATCTCAACAGCTGGATCATGATAGATCACACACTTCCAGACGTTGGCAACTTCATCTTCCTCAACCTCGCCACTGGTCATTGCTTCATGACAAATCTAATGGACGTCCATCGCAGGTTCACATTCACATCCGGTATTTATTGGTATTTTCCATTGTAAACATCTTAGTGCTAACTGATGCCCTGTTCTTCCAAAAGATTCTACCTCGTCGGTGTTTCTTGTGGCGTCATTGTGCTTGCTCAGAGGGTGGAGCCGTACCAGATTCGGCTTTTGAACCCAATCACTCATAAGTTGAACACTAAGTTTCAAGCACACATGCCATCTGATCCTCTACAATCTGTCGTCATGACGAAGTCCCCGACGATGGTGTTCGTTTGCACCAATTATCCAGATCATATTGCATGGGCCGATGAGAGCACCCCAATAGGGCAAATCAATGAATCATTTGGAGAAGGATTCTATTCGCCACCTCCTGCTATGCTTCTGGACTGCATGACGACATTCTGAGGGGAAGTATATGCATTACTTGAGAATGGAGACATCTTGTCGACCAACATCAAGTTAGAGCAGCGCGCGAGCACTGTCAGGATGGCCAAAATAATTTCGGCCCTAGTCTTTGAACAGGTACGCGAAACTTACAAAATTTACCTTGTGGAGTCAGATGGTGATCTGCTTCTTGTGTTGAACGGGGATTTTGCCAAAGGGCAAGCGGTGTTGTACCAGGTGGACACGGAGAACCGCTCTCTTGAGGCCGTCGGTGACATTGGAAGTCGTGCACTCTTTGTTGATTACAGTCGGTCTATCTCCATTGACACCAGGTTACACCCCATAGTCAAACCTGGTTGCATATACTACAGGAATTATATCAGACTGTACGATCATGGGGTTCAAGCCTAGGAAGAGGAACCAACAATGACGTATGGCTTAAGTCTGGAACATACACGAAGGCCTTACCCTCTGGACGAGATACTGGCAGCACATTGCAGACGGAGAGAGTTCTCTGAATGTGTGTTGCAGCACGCGGGAGACAACGACGACGAAATATATTGGGGAGAATGAATCCTATATTCATCCTAGGTTATTTGCTAGCATTTTCAGGTCTATTTTTCGAAGTAGAAATTTGTACTGTATTTATATCATTTCGATGAGCAGTATGCGTATTAACTTTCAGACAAAATTGTAATGTATTTAAATTTAGTACTTCCATAATTCAAAGTATTTCTTTTTAGTAGCTTCTTTCAGAATTGTCTGTGTTCGACATGGGTATCATCTCAGCGCCGGAATTCAGGTCCCACATGGAAAATTGCACAATAATGTGTTGGTGGGCGGCACCACCCCTCGAACCTAGGATACGCGCCATCGAAGGTGGAGGGGGCGGGCCCACCAGTCAGAAAACATGCCACATCGGCATCCCCTGTTTCTGATGTCTTTAAAAAAATAAAACACGCCACGTCATTATCCCCTGTTTCTGATGGTGTTGCTACAATCGCCGGTACATGGTGGCATATAAATAATATCGTATAAACATAAGGGCACAGTCGTCAACACTTCTAAAATGAAACCCGGTCTTGTGTCCTACCTGTCCTGTTACATTGCCTGATGAGGTGGATAGCCACGACCAATCTTTTTAATACGTTCGCACTCTTATGCTGAGAAGGGAAATAAAGATTGAGCTGTTAATGTAACGAGTGTCGAATTATTACCTGATACGTCCATTTTGCATCACTATTCTATGTATTAATTCACTATTATTCATTGATATATTTCGTATTGAGAGGTGATACTTATGTTATTTCATCTGTTTTTGCATGGTTGATGACTTTTGGAGCATGGACCGCTACAGTCAGGATTCTGATGGAAAAGGTGCTGTTTGGAGGCAAAATTCGCGAAGATCAGAAAATCCGGGAAAATATACGGAAAATCCTATTTTTCCAGAAGACTAAGGATGCCAGAAGATGGAGTGAAGGTGGGCCACAGGGGGCCCACACCACCCCATGGCGCGGGCAGGCCTAGGCCGCGCCTGGAGGTGGTGTGGCCGCCTTGGCCCACTCCAGCCTCTCCCCTCTGGCGTATATCATCCCAACGAAACCCTAAGAATCAGGGAGCGACCACTGAAAGGTTCCGCCGCCTCTGCGGGGCGGAAAACACCGAGAGATAAAGATCTCTCCGGCAAACAGATTTCTGTCGGGGGAATTCCTTCCCGGAGAGGGAAGATCGCCGCCATCAACACCACCATCAAGCTGGACTTCATCAGGATCATCATCATCATCATCACCACCATCATCACCATCAGCACTCTCATCACCATCTTCATATTGCTGTAACAATTGCATTGAATCTTGCATAGTTCATAGGGGAAACTTTCCCGGTGTTGATTACTCTTTGTAGTTGATGCTATTGAGTGAACCATTGAATTATTGTTTATGTTCAGATTGTTGTACATCATTATTCCATCTCTGATCATCATCCATATGATGTCTTGTGAGTACAGATCATTTTGTTCTTGAGGACATGGGAGAAGTCTTGTTGTTAGTAGTGGAGTTACGTTGAGAAATATTCAATAGATTGTTATTTAAGTTGTGGTGTACTTCTTCTAGTGATGTCATGTGAACGTCGACTACATGACACTTCACCTATATGGGCCTAGGGGAATGCATTGTGTATTTGGCTACTAATCGTAGCGGTTGCCGGAGTGACAGAAACCTGAACCCCCGTTAGGAAACCATTTCACAAGGGACGTAAGGGTCTTAGTGTTTAAAGCTGTGGTTAGGTTTCTACCTTAATTAATTTCTTGTACTTACGGATGTTTGCAAGGGGTATAATCGCAAGTATGTATTAGTCTTGGATGGGGTGGTACATTAGCACAGGTTCACCCACACAACACTTAGCAAGCTAAAGAAGATTAATCGAGTATATGAAGCGAAAGCACTTGACAGTCTTCCCATGTGTCCTCGAGAACGTTTGGTCATCTTAAGAAATACAACCGGCTTGTCCTTTGCTGCATAAAGGATTGGACCACTTGCTGCATTTATTCCTACTGTCTTTTATTTACTCATACTTTGTTTACTTGCTTTATCAAAAACCCCTAAAAATCAGTTTGCTAAGTATTTGCAGAGAATTCCTGATCCTTACCACTAGCCAGCACCTTCTGCTCCTCGTTAGGTTCGACACTCTTACTTATCAAAAATACTGCGATACACCCCCTATAATTGTGGGTCATCAAGACTATTTTCTGGCACCGTTGCAAAGGAGTGAAGCGCTATTGGAGAGTGGAACTGGTAAAGGAAACTTCTACTATGAGTATTGTTTACTTCTGCTAGTTTCTTTATTTTCGTTATGGATAATTCGCTGAGTTTCTTATTTGCTAATGCTACTACCACTGCTAAGGTAGTAGATAAGCCACCACCTGCTGAGAATGATGTTTTCAAAATACCTACAGGAATTATTGATCGTGTTATGGATAACTACTATGTTGGGGATAGAACTGTCCATCCCGGTGATCATTTACTCTTTATACACGAATTATGCGGGTTGTTCAAGTGTGCAGGTATTACTATATATCAAGTTAAGAAGAAGTTATTCTCATTATCACTAAAAGGAAGGGCTGAGGAATGGTATAAGCTTCTGAAGAATGGTCAAGCTCTGGAATGGGAGGAAATAGTGCGTCTCTTTTATTTAAAGTTTTATCCTCCTAGTAAGATTCATAAAGATCGGAATCAAATATACAACATTTGGCCTCTTGATGGAGAGAGTACAGCTCAAGCTTGGGGGAGATTGAAGTTACTAATGCTAAAATGTCCCATTCATGAGCTCCCCAACAATATTATTATCAATAACTTTTATGCAAGGCTCCCTCTACATGACAAGGATTTATTGGATGCTTCTTGTGCTGGATCATTCACTCGTATGGAAGAAGAAGCTAAATGGGACCTTCTAGATCGTGTTCAAGACAATGCTGAAGTTTGGGAGAATGACAAAGGTAGAAAGTCAGGTATAAATTATGATTATGAATGCATTGAATCTTTTATGGAAACTGATGACTTTCAAAATATTAAAAATGCTTATGGTCTAGACTCTCAAGCTATTGCTTCTTATTTTAAGGCTTTTGCTTCCTACATTGAAGTGCCTAAAAAGAATCGGAATAAGTATCATGAACCTTATAAAGATGTTGCTAAGAGTGTTCCTGCAAGAAATACTGAAGTTTATACTGCTAATCATGTCTTACCCAAACCTTACATTGAGAAAATGCCTTTTCCAGTTAAGGTAAAGGAACATTCCATGATG
This sequence comes from Avena eriantha, assembly GCA_910589775.1. Taxonomy (NCBI): domain Eukaryota; kingdom Viridiplantae; phylum Streptophyta; class Magnoliopsida; order Poales; family Poaceae; genus Avena; species Avena eriantha. The sequence continues at coordinate 407,242,350 of OU342742.1, forward strand.
GCTAGTATGGTAGATGAAAGTATGAAAAAAGCTATTGAACCTGATAAACAAATGGTTGATGAACCTATAATAGCAAATGTGAAAGACTTTGTCACTAAGTATGAGGAAGAGGGACACACTATCCTTTGTAAGGATACCTCTAATATGTTTCACATAGTAGTGCTATGAGAGCTAGTATTCCCGTGTTTTCTGTTAGAATAAGTGATCATTGCTATGATGGTCCTTGTGATAGCTATATTGTTAAGTTTATGCATGATATTGAAAGCTACTATGAGAGAGGGAAAAGTGTTCTTATGCATCTCAATAATATCAAGTTTCCTCATTTTATGCTGAAAGATTTTATGTTGCACTTCTTTTTCCTTCTTATGCAAGTTGCCTTTAGTTTCAATAACTTGTTTGTTTACAAAATCCTTGCATAGGAAGTGGGTTAGACTTAAATGTGTGTGTGTTTTTGCTTCTTAATGCTCTCTTTCACTTCAATTTATATCCCTATGAGAGCTTCTTCAAAATTATCATGCCCATCTTAATGGCTATAAAGAAAGAGCTTTATGGGACACAACCCAATTTGTTTTTCCTTTTAGTTTGTTTTTGTTTATTTGAGTCTTGGAAGTTATTCCTTCAATAATAACCGTTCTTTATTCGTTTTGTTTGGTTTTTGTGTCAAGATCAACCTCTAATGAGAGAGAAGTAAGATTTGGGAAAGTTGTTGTCCCGAAACAGATTTTTGAGCTTCACCGTAAAAATTCGTGAGAGATCTCTATATGTCGGATTGATCTGTAATTTTTGGTGCTTCTGACCTAGATTATTATTTAACTTTCGTTAGTTTTGCACTTTTTGATTTGAGCAACAGAAGATTTTCGAAAAAATTGATCTTTACCTGCTGGTCTGTTTTGACAGATTTTGCCACTCTTGCATCTGCTTCTTTATTCGATTTCCTTTTTGAATTCTTTTTGGGTTTTCAGAAGGAGTTGCTACAGTAGCTTTTGTTTTGATGGTTTTAAGTTGAAGTTGGACTCAAAAGGTTTTATCATTTCACTTATACTAATGTTGCTAATGAGAATTGTGTGAAGTTTTGTGTGAAAGAAATTTCCAGGAAGTGGAGATAATGGTGTAATAAGGTAGAGAAAGGTTTTATGACTCAAGTAATAAGTGTGTATGAAGATGAAGATATTGATGTTATTCAAATGATGACTTCGGAAGAATCTACTAGATACCAAATTCAGAGACATGCAGAGTTCGTTTCCAACTAGGTAACAGTTCTGGTAAGAAAAGTTCCGCGAAAATACAATCCAACTATATTTTTGCAGTTTTCTGTTAATAAGGACAGCTACGAAGCGAAAAAGGGACGGAAACGGAGCCAAGGTGGTTCCCACCACCCTGTGGCGCGGGCCCTCCCCTGGCCACGCCACCAGGTGGTGAGTCCACCCCGAACTCCGCCTCCGACTCGTTTTCTCCCAGTACCTTCCATTTGACATGAAACTTCGTAATATATACCCCCCCCCCCGGATCCCCCGAGGTTCGTATATCGTGTTTTTGTCGTGTTTTTGTTTCGATTTGTTTCTGCCAGGACATACTCTTTGAAAGATTAGAAGCACCATGGTGTCCGCCAAGGATAAAGGGAAGGAGCCTATGGAGGAAGACCTCCAAGACCCCGGGAAGGAGAAGGAGATCAAGAGTGAAGGTGAAGAGGAGCAAGGCCAACACCCGCATACCGGCACTACCATTGCCAGCATTGGAGTGGTGGCGAATCCTGCCAAGATCAGAAGGACTGCACGGATGTCAACTGGAGGGAAGCCTCCGCGTCACCTCTTGGCACCACGGACACCTTCTCCGAACACCAAGAATACCTTCCATACCTTTACCCATAACCATGGAGGAAAATAAGACTCCAAGTGGGAAGAATGGAAAAAGAATCACAAGAGCTGGGATCCACAAACTGAAATGATTATGGGCCGTATTGAGCACAACTCGGATTTGATTCGTACTCTCACCTTCGAGATTGAGGACTTTGGGAAATTGATCAAAGAGCTCATCAAGAGGATACCACCACCACCGAAGGAGTAATTCGTCATCAGGTTTGGCATCCCCTTGGTTTCTTCCAAGCTTGGGGTAGTGTCGCGGTATCATATCACTATCTTCTATCTTTTTACCTTATTAGTAGAGTCATATCATGAATAGAGGAGTTATTATGTAGTATGGTTTGCATTATGGAAGTGTCCCCTCTCTCGTCAGATATGTATCCCTTGGTGTGAGTCTCTGTTATGGAATATTAATGAGAAGTTCTATCATTCACTCTTTTGCATAGCTTGTATTAGTTTTCAATTCATGGTTATATGATTGATCTTGTTGTTAGTATTGGTATCACTTTGGGATCATTGAGTTAATTTATTTGGTTTTGGCAAACCTGGCTCGGTCAGTAGCAACACCTTTTTGAGAGTTGAAAAGAAAAAGAAAAAGATAGAAGTACTCTAGAGAAAAATAATTTCATCATCTTTCTTTCTTGATTTGCCCATAAGTTTAGTATTCTCTAGTTAAGATCTTTTGTTCTTCCAAGGAAGATTGCATGTTTGTCTTTATCACTTGTATGTTTGTTTGTTTCCTTCAACTCTTATACTTGCTACCCAACCTTGCTAGCCAAAAACCCGTACTGAGAGGGTATTCTTCTCGTGCATCCACTCCTTTAAACCATAACCTTTGCCATTTGTGTCCACCATACCTACCTAGTAGCATTATTGCTATTCCAAGTAAATTCTTGTTTTATCTACCTCCCAAATTAAACTTGTTATGTGAAAATTAGTGATTAAAGCTCTCACGAACTTGATGGCACACTTTACTTTCTTGCACTTAATAAACTTGAACCATTGGGTCCTTCTTTGTTGCATATATGCTTGCGCTTTATGAGTTGAAGTTAGCCGAACCATGTATCATGGGGACCTCTTTCAACACTTCATTTGGTACTTTGTACCTAGTTGATATCATGTTCTTCTGCTTATGGATCCCGGCGGTGTGAAATAAAAGTGGAACTTGTAAGATCATGGAGTTTATATGTGTGTTAGAGAAACGCCTGGGCTGCTAGCCTAAGCCATGCCTAATCATGGTGGAAACTTGCAGCATAACTATAGTGAGTATTCTATGAAGCATCCTCAATAAAAACCTATGCAAATAGCAAATAAAAAGATCGCTGAGATGCTCACTGTCTGTTTGCCTTGTCATTTTGATTATGGGATAGCTCCTGCGTCATGTCCAAGGGGTACCCCATTGGCGGTTCTCAACGATACGCATGTATTTACAATGACAAGAGCTTGCTCGTGACTGAAGTGAGTAGCATGAGGATCGGTACTCATAACTAAGGGGCATGGGACTCCAATTTATAACTTGTCAAGCATATCCTCTTAGTTGTGTCACTTTAACCTTAATCACCAAAAGATGCCTATGATAGGGGCAATGAGAGCTGAAAGCTAGTAAGTATCATAATTTTTGGGAGCTCTTTATGAGACTTGCAATCCTTGCTTCCCTCTGCGAAGGGCCTTTCTTTTACTTTGTAGTTGAGTCAGTAAACCTATTCCCTTCTATCTCAGCAAGTATTTTGAGTTAATGTGTTTCATTCATTCATATGATGATTTATTCAATCATGTTTCTTATGTTCCTTGTTTTGCACATTGCTCTTATCTTGATGTTTACTACTTTGAAAGCTTTCATTGAAAACCAACTATTTGTGAACTCCAGCAAATTATCAACTATTCTTCGACCAAGAGCTAAGTTTGCCATTACCAATTATGATTCACTTTATGTATCTTTATTGTGTTTCCTTTACTCATAGCAAGTTGAGTTATATAATAGTGAGTTGTCTTCTATTATGATCTATGTATTTGATGCATGTGATGCTTCTTGTCCGTATTCTTTTATTGAATCTTCACTCCATAAACCTGAGGCCATGTTTATTGAGCTCAGTTTCGCTTGGGGACAAGCGAAGTCTAAGCTTGGGGGGAGTTGATACGTCCATTTTGCATTACTATTCTATGTCTTAATTCACTATTATTCATTGATATATTTCGTATTGAGAGGTGATAATTATGTCATTTCATCTGTTTTTGCATGGTTGATGACTTTTGGGGCATGGACCGCTGCAGTCAGGATTCTGATGGAAAAGGTGCTGTTTGGAGGCAAAATTCGCGAAGATCAGAAAATCCGGGAAAATATACGGAAAATCCTATTTTTTAGAAGACTAAGGATGCCAGAAGATGGAGTGGAGGTGGGCTACAGGGGGCCCACACCACCCCATGGCGCGGACAGGCCTAGGCCGCGCCTAGAGGTGGTGTGGCCGCCCTGGCCCACTCCATCCTCTCCCCTCTGGCGTATATCATCCCCACGAAACCCTAAGACTCGGGGAGCGACCACAGAAAGATTCTGCCGCCTCTGCGGGGCGAAAAACACCAAGATAGAAAGATCTCTCCGGCAGACAGATTTCTGCCGGGGGAATTCCTTCCCGGAGAGGGAAGATCCTCGCCATCAACACCACCATCAAGCTGGACTTCATCGGGATCATCATCATCACCACCACCATCATCACCATCAACACTCTCATCACCATCTCCATATTGCTGTAACAATTGCGTTGAATCTTGCATAGTTCATAGGGGAAACTTTCCCGGTGTTGATTACTCTTTGTAGTTGATGCTATTGAGTGAACCATTGAATTATTGTTTATGTTCATATTGTTATACATCATTATTCCATCTCTGATCATCATCCATATGATGTCTTGTTAGTAGTTCGTTTTGTTCTTGAGGACATGGGAGAAGTCTTGTTGTTAGTAGTGGAGTTGCGCTGAGAAAGATTCAATAGATTGTTATTTAAGTTGTGGTGTACTTCTTCTAGTGGTGTCATGTGAACGTCGACTACATGACACTTCACCTATATGGGCCTAGGGGAATCCATTGTGTATTTGGCTACTAATCGTAGGGGTTGCCGTAGTGACAGAAACCTGAACCCCCGTTAGGAAACCATTGCACAAGGGACGTAAGGGTCTTAGAGTTTAAAGCTGTGGTTAGGTTTCTACCTTAATTACTTTCTTGTACTTACGGATGTTTGCAAGGGGTATAATCACAAGTACGTATTAGTCTTAGATGGGGCGGTACATTAGCACAGGTTCACCCACACAACACTTAGCAAGCTAAAGAAGATTAATCGACTATATGAAGCGAAAGCACTTGACAGTCTTCCCATGTGTCGTCGAGAACATTTGGTCATCTTAAGAAATACAACCGGCTTGTCCTTTGCTGCATAAAGGATTGGGCCACTTGCTGCATTTATTCCTACTTTCTTTTATTTACTCGTACTTTGCTTACTTGCTTTATCAAAAACCCCTAAAAATCCGTTTGCTAAGTATTTGCAGAGAATTCCTGATCCTTACAACTAGTCAGCACCTTCTGATCCTCATTGGGTTCGACACTCTTACTTATCGAAAATACTGCGTTACACTCCCTATACTTGTGGGTCATCATTACCCTCTAAGGAAATGGGAAATGGTTATTTTCACGCGTGCCCGTAGTCCAAACCTGCTGTCAGTCTTTCACTCCCCTTCTCCGACTAACCACATTTCACCTTGCGCAGCTCCTCCGCGCCGTACCAACTAGGGTAACATGGCCCCACCTAAGCCGCCGCCGCCGTGACAGCCGCCGAAACTAGGGTATTTAGCCCCTCTAAGGCAGGCCATGAATCTCTACTTCAAGGTTGGTCTCCCATTGCCCTGCCAGGCGGATGATTTCCCCCGAATGTGCCGAATCGGCCGCGGCGGCGACTGCGCCGTCGTCGGCGCCAGATGCGGCAAGCAGGGCCAATAGAGCGATGTGGAGAAATCACGCGGCGACATTACAGCATGCTCTAGGCAGTGGGAACAAGGTACGTATCAAATCGTTCATGAGAGCATGCCGCCGCCGAGGGTACACACCCTCGAACAGAGCAGCGCCAAGGTCTAGGAACTCTCGCGTCCACGCTTCGGCGTAGACTACCTTACCTCAGTGGGGTAGGCCGGGAGCACGTCGTCTGCGGCAAAGACGCTCCATCCTACGCACCGTCGAAGGCCATACCGTGGCGGCGACCAAGCGTCTACACTCAGCATGCTGGATTGTTCGACAGCCGGAGCCGGCGGCGGGCATCGGCTCAGCCCCGGAATTCAGGTTTGAGTTCACACGGACCTACGATCCCGAGAAGGAGATGTCAAATTTCAGTTTCGAAGAAATCATTGCGGCGGCGTGGATGGTCCAACTAAACCGGGACTGGCGCATGCAAATCGCTCGTGCATGAACGATGCAGATTTCTTGTAGTTTGGCGGGAAGGCAATAGATCAGTTTGGGTTAAATGATCAAAGAACTTATGTCCTCTCAAGGCAATTGGCCAGCCAAATTTTCTGGTGGAGATCTATAGTTTCTTCAATGTAGAATAGTTAAGTTCAGACTGAAGAATGGCTTTTGTAGATGAAATGCTGACGAATTGTTCTATAAACTAGTAGGAAGTTTAGGCCACTTTTGTGCAGGTATAAGACCCTTTTGTATGGAAGTACTACTATTGTAAGAAAATACTATCAAGTACCTATTTCCATCAATTACTAGTCGTGGTTCAATCTAGTTAACTCGCATCTTTTTATCCCAGACTACAGATTTTTCGTCTACTGTCTGTGCTGTAAACCATTTTTTCCTTTGTCTTGTGTTTCCTGCAAAATGGTCCTGTAGTTCAACGTGTTACAAATGTATCTACCTTGTAGTCCCTCCGTTTTAAAATATAAGATGTTTTAGCTTTGTGAAGGAAGTGTATCTAGTCCCCTTTCAGTATGTAGGTTCATCTAGATTTAGAAAGCACCATCACTAAAATATGTCTAGATACGCTCGATTCACAAAGCTAAAACATCTTATATTTTGAAACGGAGGGAGTACTTGAAGAGGAGATGGACTACATTTTCCTGGCATCCACATAATTGACATTGCTCATTGCCAGACCACCCTCTTTTCATGAGGTTGTCCTTGGTTATTCACAGAAATTATAAAGCACGGTGTTCAACTGCATCGATTCAAACTATTACACACACACACTACATCAAATTCATTACCCACACATACTACATCGATTCAAACTATTACACACACATACTACTTCAAACTATTACACACATGTACTACATCGATTCAAACTATTACACATTTTTAGTCGATGCTAACTTCCTGCTATGCTCTCCCTACTACAAATTCATTAGCCACACATACCACGACAATTCACTAGAGCTCTGTCTTCACTCGAGGGAAATCAGAACCACCAGCTCGTCCAAGCCCGGTCCCCCCACCAAAACTGTGTGCCTCGTCGCGAAACGGTGGCGGTCCTGTGCCATCGATCCTTCCAGGCCAACACTGCAGGCGACGAGGGCGCTTTCTGGTAGCCTCTTCGGAGCCCTGAATTCCATGTACCGAGTCCAGAACCTCCTCCAGGTGGATGATGACCGGGTGCTTCCAGCAAAGCTGTCGCCCTGCCCTGGTTGGAATTTGCACCTCGTACATCTTAGGAATGGCGTCAGGATCTTTCAGCCACGCCTTTACCTTGATGACCCCATTTGTCGCTCAGTGGCACGATTTCCACCAAATCGCCGCCAAGGCTACTGACGACCTGCTTGAGGGCCTCCGGCTCCCAAGCATCCAATGGGAGGCCGTCAAAGCCGAGTTTGGAGAAGAAACGAAGCTGCCCCAAGCGATCGTCCCACTCACAGGCGCGATGCCAACGCATGAAGCTTATTTTCTCCCCGCAACACTCGAAAGAACAAGAAGAATGCAGAACGCGCTCGATGTCTGAGCTGTGCTCGAACCAGACGAAAAAATTGAATGGCGGCGCGCATACCTCAATGTTGACCTCATTTTGTCTGATCCCAAAACGAGACTTGAAAGCCGACAGCAACTCTGTCGGCGACACGGCGGGACGGACGCCCATCACGGTGGCCATGAGAGCGTGGTCGTCAAACTGCTGTGCCAGGGCTACCATGCCTGGGGTGCGCGGCAGCACGCAACTTCCCGAGGCCAGTCGCTGGCCTGGATCGCTCGACGGGACGCGCTCCGCCGTGCAAGAAGGACTAGCTAGAGGCAAGATATTAGTCCGGGGACGAGAAGCTCCGATACGGCGGACGATGCAAGATCGACGACTGCGAGCTTCGATTAGAGGCGTGGGAGGTTGACCGGACATGGCGGAGAAACAAATTAGAGCAAGTACGAGCTCCGATCTGAGACGAGCAGCCGGAGCTGAGGAAATGTTATGGGGAGGGGAGCAGGGGAGAAGACCAGAGCAGAGCAAAGAAATAGATCTGGTACACTCAGGGATCTGGTCCACGCAGGGGTAAGCTAATCCACAATCGCAAAAGATAACGGGAATACTGACATGGCAGGCCAAGAAGAGTTGACCTAACGGCAGTATTTGAGTTCAACCGTTTTTCGTCTGGTTCAAACGACCGTTTGGCCGTTAGATTTGTATTCACCCCCATATGGCCCTTTTGGACAATTGGCGAATCTACTATGGCCCCTCCGCGTGATTGATGGCAACTCGGGTACCGCGGTGCGCACACCCACCAAGTTTGGTACCGCAAACGGACATTCCGGCGCCACGACCCTAGCGAATGAAGTGGCTCGCCGGATCACGGAGCTGCTTAAGGAGCACCTCCGGGGCGAGGATATCATGATCACTTTCCTCCGCAGCCGGGTCTCCCCCCCTCTAGAAGCGAGCCCACAAGATCTGCTATCTTAGCGGTCCTCTTGACCCTCACCGGACCTCCTCTTTTGAGCTGGATAACTCGGCGGTTTACCGCCGGGTTAATTCTATTTTCAACGTGGAGAAGGAGTTCTCCGAGGCCTGGGAGTGGGGACTTGAGCCCTTCACTCGCGCCAACCCTCCTCCAAAGGTAAGTTAACCCTTCTTTGTTTTCCGGATTCTCTTTGTATGTTGATTTACCTTTGTAACTTGGCGATTATTCTTTCAGAAATTTCTACAGCAACCACCGGAGGATGGCGTGGTTCTGTCCAGCAAGTGGTTGGAGGACCGCCCCGAGGGAGACACGGTGGAGACTGATCCAGATGCCTTCTTGCCTGCCCCGGACATCGTCAAACACAGCGCTGGTAAGGCCTCTTCTCTAAGGGATTGGTCAGACGATGATGATTCGAACATTGAGGTCCTTGAGGTACTTGATCTGGTTCTTATCTCTTATTTGCACCTGGCTTATGTTCGAATGTTCAGCTAACCCGGACGCTCAGGTCCATGAGGTTCCTCCGCTTGCCACTGGTGGCCCGGTGCCGACCCCTTCCCAGAAGCACGCAACTACCCCGGCCGCAGCTTCAGAGGTGCTGCCGTCCAAGAAGAGGCAAAAGATGTCCGGGGTTAAACCGTCGGCCAAGCCTGCCGCCAAGAGCACAGTCCGGAGGTCACCCAAACCTCAGGCTCCTCCTACCGTCAACGAGTAAGTCCTTTTAGCATTGCTACCTCGGATTCTTCCATTGCTTGCCTTTGTCTCTGGATGGTTCTCTCTTTTTGACTTGCTGTCCTTCCTTTTTCCCAGAGCTCCTCTGGATATTTCCCAGAGCGGTTTCGGCATTTCCTCCCCACTCCGAAGCGGTCCCTCACCCCCCCCCCCCCCCGCAATGATGATCATCGTCCGCTTAGCCCTATTCAAGAGGGTTATGCGGCCGCGCCTGAACAGAGCCCACCTCGCCAAGAGGAGGGCAACGTCGGCGCGAGGGGTAGTGGGCTGGATCTAGATACAGCGATGCGAGATCTCTCCAGCTTCTCGGCCTCTGTGCCCAATGTTGAGGCGCCAGCTTCATCGGTGCCGCCCCCAGTATCCCCAGTACCAGCAACGGCACTAGCAACACCAGCACCAGCATCAGCAGCACCAGCAGCAACAACACCAGCGCCAGCACCAGCAGCAACAGCACTAGCAGCAACAGCAATAGCACCAGCCGCAGCAAGAGGCTCCAAGCCTCCTAAGAGGAAAGCTCTTTCGGCCCCCACCGGGTCTGCCCCTTCAATCACTGACTTCTTTCAACATGCTCCTCAACCCTCATCCGGCAAAGCTAAGAAGACTTCCGGGTCATCTTCGTCCGGGCCAGCTTCCGGATTAGAGGGCAGCAAACAGCTGGTTTTGCACACCAGCCCTGCTGCGGCTCAATCCGCCAGGCGTGAGGCCCATGGGAAGGGGTTAGTGACGAGCCATTCTTCGAGCGGCGAGAGTTACAGTCCACTACTCCTTCAGTACGTGAAAAACTGGAACAATGCCAAATTCGTCAACCCTCAAGATGATCTCCCGGAAAGGTTCAACCTAGCCGAGTTCAGCGCTCAGATGAACTCTGCTACTAAGGCTATCTCCTTGGCTGGCCAGATGATGAAGGTAATCCTTTTTCTCTGTTGTTGGTGTTTTTCAAAACTTAGCTTTTGTAGATATATCCCAGTCCCCGAGCCTCCGAGGGAATAACTTGTTATTCGATCGGATGCTCCCTAGTTTTTGTTCATAGTCATTAACTTGCAATAAATTTTGGGACGGGTCTAGTTCCCTTGGCCCGGATCATGTAGTTTACAAATATCCACACACCTAGAGCCGGGTTAAGTTCCACTTGCCCCGGATCTTGTAGACTTCGAATATCCACAGACCTAGAGCCGGGTTAAGTTCCACTTGGCCCGGATCTTGTAGACTTCGAATATGCACACACCTAGAGACGGGTTAAGTTCCTCTTGGCCTGGATCTTGTAGACTTCAAATATCCACACACCTAGAGCCGGGTTAAGTTCCACTTGGCCCGGATCTTGTAGACTTCGAATATCCACACACGTAGAGCCGGGCTAAGTTCCACTTGGCCCGGATCTTCTAGACTTCGAATATCCACACACCTAGAACCGGTTTAAGTTCCTCTTGGTCCAGATCTTGTAGACTTCGAATATCCACACACCTAGAGTCGAGTTAAGTTCCACTTGGCCCGGATCTTCTAGACTTCGAATATCCACACACCTAGAGCCGAGTTAAGTTCCACTTGGTCCAGATCTTGTACACTTCGAATAATTTCCACTTTGCCTCTAAACTTTTGTCTCTTTCTTGTTTCAGATTACCACTAACCGCCGAACTGCTGAGTTCTAGCGCCTGTTGGACTCCTACAAAGACATACACAGGCGTTATGGTAAACTCCTAGAGGAGTACCAGAAAAAGGGTTAGTTTCCATTTCTCTTCCTTCCTTGTTCATTCAAACTTCTTAGAACTTATATGAATGTTTTTTCCGGATTACGCAGCCGAGGTTGAGGCTGAGAATATAATTATGAAGAAGAACCTTGCAGAGATCAAAGGTAAACTCATCCCCTTTACATAATCTTCGTTCCCTCCATGCTTTATCCGGTGGAGACTCATATTTTGGATCCTCCGGATCATGTTGCAGTTGCTCTTGAGGACAGTGTACCTATGCCTGAATTGATGACCCACTGCCTGGAACAAGCAGGGAAGTACGAAGCTGAGCTGAAGAACAAAGACGCTGTGATAGCTCGGCTCCAGCAGCAGAACTCGGAGATCACTCGGCTGAATGCCAAAATCCAGAGGCTTAAGACCTGTCATCAATCTGTGCTGGAGAAGGACGATCAGGAGTTTGCCGAAGAGAAGGAGCGTTTAGTTACGCAAATCTCTAAGGACAAGAGCCTACTAGAGGAAGTCGACGTCAAACTTATGTCGGCAATCACTGAGTATGAAAAACTCTGGGTCCACAACGCCAACACTGATTCCGAGCTTCAGCGACTCCTCTTCTAGTTTGCGCGTAAGTTCTCCGCTCTTGCTTGATCTGTTATTATTCGGATTTGGTCCATCCGCTCACTGTTTCTCCTCTCATCCTTAATCAAATTTCCTGAGAGTGATACGTTCGCCGCCTCTACCGTACACCAATCCCGTGAGGAGCATGGAGTTCCTGTTGGCCCTGATGCCAAGCCAATTCCTTATACCACAGAGGATCTCCTGGCGAGTCTCACCGCTCGTCTTGAGATAGTAAAGAATTTTGGCACGGACATTGTTCCAGCGGCAACATGGATGTTCGGCTTCCTCTGGCCCAGTGAGACCATTCCCAAGAAAACTTCAGACTTCATAGCCAAACTCATGGAATGTGACACGCAACTGCACCTGTGGCGCGAATCTGCGGCATGGGCTGGAGCCGACATTGCTCTGAAGTTTACGCTTTCATGGTATGAAGGGATTGACTTGGCATTGCTCAGGCATATGCGCATCGGGTCTAAGTGGTACGAGGATCCGGAGTTGATCGCGCGCCGCCAGGCCTATGCGAACAATCTCATCCAGTACTCCTTCTTCCATGCCTAGAATGAGGGGCTGGGCTTCCTTGATGTTGCTGATGACGAGATTGTCTCTGCAGCTGAAGAGGAAGGGAATGAGAGCGAGGGCTCTGAGCTAGGCGACGAGGCTGAAGACCCGGAGGACAACGAAGTTGACCCGGAGGACGAAGCCGAAGCTAGCACTCCTCCCGCACACTCCGGAGTACCTCCCTCAATAGATGATTCCCCTGTTGCTTCTGCCCCTTGAAAAACACTCACCATATTTATCAGATCCCTAGAATGCCGGGCGTAGATGTACTTAAATACCTTAGTTTGTTTGTGCTACAATTTTATGTTTTGAACTAAGTTTTTATTGCCGGATTATCATGGGCGAAGTCCCCGAGTTTCATCTTCTTGTTCCTCCAATTTTTGACTCGGCTCGCGTCTACCTTGATTTGTTTTTACGACTTACGAGTCCGAGGTTCAAAAAATTAACTTAATAATACTTGAAACCTTGAGATTAGCTCAAAATGATTCGGCACTTTAGTGAAGAAAATAAACTAAGGGTTAGCCAAAAAACCAATGTCGGCCCGCTTAAGCTCTTTTTCCTTAGTTGTTTTTCATGTGCTTCGCCATTCCAAACTTGTTCTCTTGCTTGCCATGAAGCCAATTCTTGTTTGACAGCAGCAAAGTCAAAGAGTTAGGTTCTTGGTGCTAAGACGTTACTAAACCAACTAAAACATAAGCGACTTAACCCAGCCGACACAAAAAATACAAAAACAAGACAAGTGCTATAGCAGTTCCTGAGTCTCTGCTCGGGGTGGCAAAGTTTTTATTGATAAGCTCATTGCCGACATACATACCGACATACGAGTAGTTCAGATACATTTACCTCTTAGGTGTAGAAAGGACGCATCAGTGCTATGTTCCATGGTCTTTTGGATTCCTCTCCGGACCTATCCGCCTTGTTCTTTTGCTGGGGCTGTGCGTCAATAAGATAGTAGGAATCATTGCGTAAAGCTTTGCTCACAATGAAGGGCCCTTCCCATGGGGGGGATAACTTATGGATGCCACCAGTGCACTGTATTAACCTTAGCACCAATTCACCTTCCCGAAAAACATGGGGTTTTACTTTCCGGCTATGATAGCGTCGGAGATTTTGCTGATATATGCGGATCTGGACAATGCCAGTTCTCTCGCTTCTTCCAGTAGATCAACATCATTTTTTCGGGCTTCGCGCACTTCGGCTTCTGTGTATTGGGTGACCCTAGGTGAATCATGCTCTATGTTGGATGGTAATACAGCTTCTGCCCCATATACCAGAAAGAACGACGTATAGCCCGTTGATCGATTCAGAGTTGTTCTTAAACTCCATAGCACCATTGGTAATTCTTCAATCCAGCACCCCGCTGATCTTTGCAGCGGCTCTATGAGCCGGTGTTTTATCCCGGACAATACCAGTCTGTTGGATCTTTCCACTTGCCCGTTCGACGTGGGGTGGGCGACTGAGGCGACATTTAACCGGATCTTCTTTTCCTGGCAGAACCTCGCAAATGCTCCTTCAACAAAATTTGTCCCGTTATTAGTTATGATGCTATGGGGGTAGCCATACCTGAATATTATATCCTCGAGGAATCTTACTGCTGTTGCCCCATCACATTTCCGAATCGGTTTCACTTCAATCCATTTAGTGAACTTGTCAACCATAACAAGCATGTGGGTCATCCCTCCTTTGGCCGGCTTAAATGGTCCTACCATATCTAGGCACCATATAGCAAATGGCCACATAATGGGGATAGTTTTCAGCTCCGACATTGGGAGGTGAGTTTTCGTGGCATATTTTTGACAACCATAGGATTTTCTCACCAAGTCCTCTACTTGCTACAAGGCACTGGGCCAATAAAACCCATGTCAGAAAGCCTTTGCCACTAAGGCCCTTGAGGAGGCATGCTGGCCGCATTCCCCTTGGTGAATATCTCGTAGTATGTCGAGTCCTTCCTCCGGATCAACACAACGCTGTAGCACGGCTGTCACACTTCTTTTGTATAATTCGGCGTTGATTATGGTATAGGCCTTTGCCCTTCTCTGAACTTGCCTTGAACTTATTTCATCATCTGGCAGGATTCCCTCTTTTAGGAAATCAAAAATTAGCTTGGCCCAAGATGGTATAGGTCGGACGGGAAATGGTTCCTCATCCACTTCCATTGCATCCACCGACATAACTCCCGCCGGATCAAGCTGCACAGTCCCCGGGTTTGCTGAAGCAGTCCCCGGGTTTGCTGAGGTGCTTCCCCATTCTATCTCCATCGGTGCAACTCCTGATCCGGGGAGTGCCGGGATGTAAATGGAATATGATTCGGGCGATGGTGTGATTGATGGTTTTCTCAGGTGCTCCAAAGCAACATTTGGCGGGATTGGTTGATGGGATGAGCCTAGCTTGGATAGTGTATCCGCTGCCTCGTTTTCAATCCGAGGTATGTGATGGAACTCACATCCCTCGAAGAACCCGCTTATTTTTTGAACATGGAACCTATACAGGGGCATGTTAGCATCCAGGGCATCCCAGTTTCCAGACACTTGTTGCATCACCAAATCCGAGTCTCCAAAGTATTGTATCTGATGTATCCCTATTTCCTTTGCCACTTTGAGACTGTGTACCAGTGCTTCGTATTTTGCCACATTATTTGAGGCACTGAAATGGATTTGAAGGACGTACTTCAGTTGATCCTTCTTGGGCGAGGTAAGCACTACTCCAGCGCCTAATCCATCTTTCAGTTTTGATCCGTCGAAGTGCATTTGCCAATAATTGGAGTCCGGCAGGGGTGGCTCGTATTCCATTTCAGCCTAGTCCACAAAGAAATCCACCATAGCTTGTGACTTGATCGCCTCTCTTCTGTCGAACTGTGGCGCATATGGAGCTAATTCGATAGCCCAGTTTGCTATTCTGCCGCTTGCGTCCTTGTTACTCATGATCTCTGAAATAGGCGCCTCACATATCACCTTGATGGGGTGTTCCTCGAAATAGTGCTTGAGCTTCTTGGCCGACATATATACGCCGTACGCCATCTTCTGATAATGAGGATAGTTCTATTTTGATGCTGACAATACTTCGCTCAGATAATACACCGGTCTTTGCACCGACTTTCCTTCCTCTTCACGCTCCACTACGATCACTACACTTACGACTCGGTTGGTCGCGGCTACGTAAAGCAACATTGGTTCCTTAGGTAGTGGTGTAGCTAGGATTGGCGCGGTAGATAGCATCTTTTTCAATTCTCGAAATGCAAGATCCGCCTGTGGTTTCCATGTGAACTTATCTACTTTTTTCATTAGCTGATAGAGGGGCAAGGCCTTCTCTCCCAGCCGACATACAAACTAACTTAACGCTGCCAGGCAACTAGTGAACTTCTGGACATCGTTATGACACTTTGGTAACTCCATTCTTTCTATGGCCCGGATTTTCGTTGGGTTAGCTTCAATGTCGCGGCTAGATACCAAGAAACCGAGTAACTTTCCGGCTGGTACGTCCAAGGTGCATTTCTCTGGGTTCAGTTTCATTCGGAACCTTCTTAAGTACACGAATGTCTGCCGGATATCCTCAAGGAGCGTATTGCTTTCCTTGGTTTTTATCACCATATCATCCACATACACCTGCACATTCCGACCTATTTGGTCATGCAAGCATTTTTGCATGCATCGTTGGTACGTTGCTCCTGCATTACGTACTCCAAACAGCATAGTTCGATAGCAATAAGCCCCGTACGGGTTAATAAACTCTGTCTTTATTTGATCATCCGGGTTCAAGGGTATCTGATGGAAACCAGAATACGCGTCAATGAATGACAATATCTCACATCTAGCAGTTGAGTCTATGACCTGATCTATTCTAGGGAGTGGAAATGGATCTTTTGGACATGCCTTATTCAGGTTCGTATAGTCAATACACATGCGCCATACCACCGCCACGTTTGGATCATCTTTCTTTTTCTCCACCAGCACCGTATTAGAGAGCCAATCCGGAATGAGTACCTCCATGATAAATCCGGCCGCTAGCAATCTTGCTATCTCATCTCCAATTACTTTTATTCCATCTTCTGCGAAACGCCTGTGAGGCTGCTTTACCGGCTTAGCCCCGGGTCTTACATTCAATGAGTGCTCAGCCAACTCCCTCGGTACACCTTGCAGATCTTGTGTAGACCAAGCAAAGATATCTCGATTCTCACAGAGGAAGTTTACGAGCTCGCTTTCCTATTTGCTGCTTAACCCGACACCTATGGTAACGGTGCGCTTTGGGAACAGATCATCAATTGGCACTTTCTTCTTATCCTTAGTCGCTTGGAATGATACGCTCCCATGCGGGTTGGTCAGGGCCAGCATATGTTGTTGCGCAGATTGAGCCAATCCCGCCACTTCTAATATCTTCCTTTTTTCCTGAGCTATCACGAGTGACTCAGCTAAATTGGATCCAGCTGATGCGCACTCGATCGAACGCCGGAAGTCCCCTGATATAGTTACCACGCCCCTTGGTCCGGGCAACTTCATCTTAAGGTAGCTGACGTGGGTTGTTTCCATGAATTTTCTCAGCGCTAGCCTATCGAGTAACACGTGATAAGCACTTTCTAGATTTACCACTTCGAATTCCAAGTTCTCAGTGCGGCAATTATCTCTTGTGCCGAATAACATGTCAACCCGGACCTTACCAATTGTTGCACAAGAGATTCCCGGCACAATACCGTGAAAAGTGGTCCTTGGCGCTTGCAGCATATTCTCTATTATCCCCAACTTGTGCATGGTATCCTTGTACATGATGTTGATACTGCTACCATTGTCAATCAATACCTTGGAAAATCTCACGTTGAGATTTGGCCCGATGAACGTCGGATCTAGGACCAGAGCGTAGGTTCCTGGGCTTGGCATGATCTTTGGGTGATCTTTGACACTCCGTGTGATTTCTTGATCCGCCCAACGCATATATCTTGGTACAGCCGGCATTACTGCGTTCACCTCCATATGCCGGTGCTGCAAGCTTTTCCGGTCATTCTCTTCCGTGGTGAACACACAATAGCTCTGATGATGTTCCTTGTACTTTCGTCCCTCATTCTCGTTGTAACCTTGGCCTTGTTGCTGGTTGTTTCCTACCTGATGTACTGCATCCCTTCTTTCCGGATTCTCATACCATGGCGGAGGTGGTCGCAGCATCAGTTGCTGTCCATTTCCCCCCGTTAGTAACGGTGGCCGGGGTGTTTCATTTCTAGGTGCTTCATTCCGAGGTGCCTGAGCATTCCCCGAACGAACCTGTTCCAATTTCCTCATCCATTCACACTGCCGGGTCATACGATTCGCTGGACTGTTCGGACTTGGCGTATGAAATTTGCAAGGTTGATCTAGCATAGATTCGAATGTATACCTCGGCCTATGCTTTCGTTCCTGCCATTGCTTTTTCTGCTCCGGGGTCCAAGGCTTTCTCCCTTCGCTTTTCTACTGCCAGTTTTGCCCTCCAGTTTTTTGGGGTTGGCTTGCTCCGGCATTGGGCTGATCCCCGTCCACTAATGCTACCTGCTGCGAGTTATACTGATAATCCAGACACTCGTCCCTTCTTTTTCCTCAGAAATCATTCCTCCTTGATGACCCGGAGATATCTCGGTTGTAATACTCCTCATTTGCTTCGCTAGACATTAGCCGGGGTTGAGTTGGATCTCCCAAGGCATAGGAATCTGCAATCCGGATCGTCTCGGACAAGGTAGTTGGCATATCTCGCTGTAACCTTTGCCACAGCATACTTCCATATCTGCATCCCTGAGAGAACCACGCAATTGCTTGTGATTCAATCACCTCTTCGCACGAGTTTCACACATTGCACCACCGAGTCAGGAAATCTCTATCTGGCTCATTCGGTCTCTATCGGCATAATGCAAGGGTCTGTGGTCTGTTGGGTCTCTTGCAAGCGCTTGAGAAGTTACTAACAAATAGTTCCTGGAAATCCAACCAACAGTTGACACTCCCTGGTGGCAAATTGTTCAGCCAATCTCAAATTTCCTGTCGCGATCTTGACTACTGTGGCATAGTCAATCTACCAATCCTCTGGTCTAGTACTTCCATCATAAGTTTGGGTTCCCCTAGCCAGCTGGACGTTCGACACTGGTGGCTCATTCATGATCCGGGGCCCGAAACATGCTGGACCCGGTGGACCTTGTCACTCGATTTGCTCCGACCTATAAATCCTATCCAACTTCAACCTTGCATCATCTAGCTGCAAGTTCCTGCTTCCCAACCGTGATCCAATTACGTGGTGATCTGGTCTGGGGTATCCATCGTTAACCATAGCCGAATAACCATCATTGTATCTTTCTTGATCCGGATGTGCATGACGCTCATGTCCTGCTTGTCCTACACTTCCTCCTTGCCAATGTTCGCGCTGTTGCGCATGAGGTACATTTTGCCGCGCTCCCATAGGATTACACTGTCGGGTATTGCTGTTGGCAGCATTTCTTTGACCGACATTGCCTTGGTCATGGTTTCCCTGGGCATCCACACCCTGGCTGGTACTGTGGCGATCCTCATCAACTTGCACTGCTTTTCCTTTTCCAGCCCTTACCGGGTCATAAGGGACCATTTGCTTGTTTCTTCTCCCGGAGTCCACTACCTCTTCTCTCCTGGGATCGTGACCCGGAGACGATGCGGCTCCTCTGGATCTCGCCGGGTTATTTCTGGCCGAACATACCACCTGTGAGGCCCCTGGTCGTGCTGGGTTAGCTTTGTTTATTTCTTCATTTTGTTGGCACGCAACCCTCAACAAGTGATTCACTCTCTCTTGCTGCCTCTGTCAAGCCTCACCGGTCAAGCCTTCTAACTCGGATGCGGCCGCATTTGCTGCTCTGAGGTTCTTTGCTGGGGTACTGTAACGATCCAACCCTCCTATCACTATCGTAGCTATCTGACCCGGCCTAGGCTCATACTCCTTGTCAATCTCGGTGATCAGGGTTTCTGCCTCAGATTTTCACTCCATCGATACGGTTCGCCTTAGCGTACTCTCTCAAGGTGATGTTCAGCGACTGATGCAGCTCTGCTAACTTCTTTGCTCCTGCTAACATCTTCTGCCTAGTTTCCTCTAACTCAACTTGCGCCTGAGCCGGATCTACGATAGGTGCTATTGGTGTTGCTAACATATCTATTGCTTGCTAGAGCACATTCTCTGGCTTCTCTAGCGGAGGAAACCTAGACTTGGTCTGTTTGGGTGTTACCTGCGGCTCTGGCGCCGGATCTTTGCTTGGTCCGGCATCTAGCGCGGTCATTAGGACTCCAACGCTGCTAGTGGGGAAAGCGATACGCACTCCACGAGTGGCGCTGAGAGGAGGCTCGCCACCCTCGATGATGTGTCGCGGATGGACACAGGGTTCGTCCACGCCGATGTAGATCTTGTGCGCGCCAAGCTTGATGAAGACGCCGTTGCGCGGTGGAGGGTTCCTGCCGAAACTTCCCGCGTTGTCACTGATGTAGTCCAGCGCTCCAAAGCGATGAACCAAGCCTGAGACAATACGCTCGCCGGTACTCGAGAAATTTCCCGACTAGATTTTCACCCCTGCTAGCACTGCTAGCCCCACGGTGGGCGCCAACTGTCGTGGTGGTGGCACGGCAGATGCGATGGATAGGCTAAAGATGTGGCCAATGAGTGCTAGGAGAATCCAGGGAGGGAGAGCGTGGTGATTCCACACACGGAAGTTCTTGTATTGTCTGTATCAATGTTTCTTACAAGTGCTCTTGAGGCCCTTAGCAAGAAGGAGACAATGTCTCTTGCCCCCCACTAACTAGCCCTAGAGTTCTACCTTATACTGAGAGTGATTCCTCTATTTGCCGTCCCTCTCTATGGAGGCCCTGGTGCTCCTTATATAGGGGAGCCCGGGTTACAATTCTAGGGCACAGGTGGCAGCATATTCTACGAATATGCTCCTTTCCTAAAGCAGATGCTTCTTTATTCTTCTTTAATGGCTCGTCCGGGCTTTGGACATAACCTGCAGCGTCATCCTTGTCTTTTGGCGTCATGGGCTACGTCATCCGGCTTTGCCCGCGTCACCTTGGTCGCCACTGACCCGCTGGTCCTCTCCTTTGCTTTACTTTGCACATGTTCCAGCTAATAAAGCCTCCTTTTGACCAGCGGGGGATTCCTTCTTTTTGAAGATAGGATAGTCTAGATAGCAAATAGCTAATCCGGCTTACCCATTTACCTGAAAACTGATAGACATGGCCGGCATAAATCTTCTGCCGGCTGGACCAGTGTCAAGGAAATGCCCCATGGGCCGGGCCACACCGTGATTCGGCCTGCCTTGAGGTGTCATGGTCAGCACTTTGCTTTGACCGCGCCGTACCCCGGCTAACTCGGCCCTTATACCCCGGTGTTACCCTACCCGGGGGGTATCCCCCAACAGTTTGACACTCTGCAGAGGTGGTACACTTTCACCACAAGATTCG
Source organism: Avena eriantha (assembly GCA_910589775.1). Classification (NCBI taxonomy): domain Eukaryota; kingdom Viridiplantae; phylum Streptophyta; class Magnoliopsida; order Poales; family Poaceae; genus Avena; species Avena eriantha. Next base: position 407,263,127 of record OU342742.1, read on the forward strand.
ATACATCTGTCAGGGCTAACCCTGAATCGTCATACTTAGTATGCAGATAATCAAACATAACCTTTCCTTTACACACCCTAGTATAAGCACCTCTCCTATGAGCATGGCCTCCCAACCATGACCATCTGTCATCTTGGGCACTACATAGGTGGACAACATTGAGAGGTAGCCTCAGCTCAAACCTCTCCCGCGAGGGAACTAATACTAATGCATATAAACTTCTAGCTAAGCCTTACCCAATTCAGGTATTGTGGTTGTACGGTAAAATTGGAATGGTATCGCATCTGAACCCAACCATCAGTTTTGTAAAAGGGCTAAGGCTCATGCCTCAACATTTTCATCATCATAAACCATTTGTGTTTCTCAACACATGTCAAAACATCTCAATAGAATGACTCATCATTCCAAGGTTTTCACAAGTCATTTTCACCAAGTACTCGCATCTAAGTGACTCAAGTTTTGATTTACCTCTAAGCTACTAAGTTAAGAGTGTTCACTAATGTGGGATGCTAAGATCAATCTCATGCCACAGAATGACATCTAAGTTTATCTAGATAGGTCAAGTTTTATACTTTTTATGCTAACTTCAAACAAGTAAAGGATTTCGGTAAAGTAAAGAAAGTAAAGCTTGTAAATAAAAAACTTGGGGTAGGTAAAAGTCAAAGGGTATAACCAAAGCATGCCTAATGCATTTACTTAGGTCATCTAGTTTTCAAGGTCTAGCTTGCATTGTTAATGATGGCTTGCCTTGGTTGGTGCAGTGGTTGAAGTTTTCTCCCCCCTCCTCTTGGTAGAACTCCTCCTCCTCGAGAGCTTGGTCGGTACTATTGTCTATAAATACATACGGGGCACACAATCACCAAACAAAGCTTAACTGGTCTACTTAGCACACTAAGGCACACATTTGAGGATCTTTTATCATCATAAGCACCACAAGGTTTGAGGAACTAGTTTCATTCTTTTTATTTGAGAAAAGTAATTTCTACTCATCAAAATTAACTAAGATTTAATATTCTCCAATTGAAATATGGGATCATGTGGACACATGTCTCATCACCACATATTCTAACATATGGTAATGTGATTTAAATGTTGGATCACATTTTAATAAGTTTAAGTTGAATATTTAATGATTTAAAGTGACTAGAAATGCCTATATAGAATTATTTTGGTACTAGTCCAAAGTCACCGCATGCAAACCTTAATATTATTACATATTCAGATAGGTATTGTTAAATGTGATTTTTGAGAGTTGGAATCAACTCAAAAGCTATTATGGTTGATTTCAGAAAAATGTTTGAATGTGCAAATGCTTCTGTCTTGTTATTTTTACTAGGAGAGATCTCTTACTCTAAAATATTTAAATCCAACAGGCTTGGATAGATATTTTCATTACCATTCCAACAAAATTTGAACCACTCCATTTGAATTTGTAAAACTCTTTGAATTGATTTTTGAACTAAGGGAAAAAATTGATTTTCACTCTAAATAGAAAAACCTAATTTGAATTAAACGGGTCAGCGCGGGAAACTAAATGGGCCGGCCCAGTAACGCTCGGCGGCGCAGAGGACTACTGACAGGGGGTCCCGCATGTCAGCGATACTTAAAACCCGAAGCGGTATGGGACGATCTGGGCCACACGATTAGAACACAGATCGACGGTCCACGGTCGTCATCGACTTCAGACTCGTCGCCGGCGAGACCGAACCCTAGGCGGCAGGTGGGAGTCTACTCGGGACGTACCAGGGTTCCAGCTAGTGCGGTGAGGCGGGCAAACGAACTGGTGGACGAAGGCGGACTCAGGCGAGGTCGCGGCAGGGGCTGAGATGGACGAAATCGACGGGGACTTCTCCTCCTCTACAGCGGCTACCTCCGGTGCAATTCCGGTGAACGGCGGCTCGAGCGGCTCCGGCGAGAGAGGGGAAATGGTCAGTGGCGAGAGGGGTGGAATGGTGTGAAGAGATGGTGCTGGGGTGGCCTCCTTATATAGGCTCGACGAGGGGATCGATGGGTGTGGGCTGGCGTCTCCGGCGAGGGCGGTACAAAGGGCTACCGGCGTGGGTGAGGTAGACGGATGGTGGGCGGTCTGATGGCGGTTCTCTACGGCGTAATGGCGACGCTAGGGGCGGTGGCATTTGGTTGGGGGCTTCCCGCGCTCTGGGAGACAGAGGCGATGCTCGATGGCGATCATGGCAACTGTGGGTCGCGCGGCGGTGCACGGCCGTGTCTGGCGGGGTGTGGGTGTCGAGGCGGAGCGGCGTCCGTGATTTGGTGTCACGGCGCGGTCTGTGGCATGCTGGCGGTGATCGCGCTCTGGCGTGCGCTACGCATGGCGCAGAGAGAAAGGGCGGCGCTGCGCTGAGGTGGTCCAGGGGCTAGCAGCGATCGAGGGGTGGACAGGGAGAGGCGGTAGGGTTAGGCGGTGCTAGCGTGCACGCTAGAACTGCGCGGCTTGGTCTCTGGCGCATTGCCCGCGTCTGGCCGGCGACGACCCATATTGTGGTGGTGCGCCACTACTGCTCCAGGCTTAGGGGTAGGCCGGTGAGAGTTTGGTTAGAGCTGGGAGGGACAGGGGAACCAAATGGAGGCTAAAAACTCGACAAGGCTTTGATCACAAAACAGTATAAGTTAGGCAGAAAAACCTTGCCTGCCACCTGTTCGATCAAATGGCCGCATGAAGAAAATATTTGAATTTTTGGGAGATTTTTGGTGGAGTGATGTATCTTATGCTTAAGCATCTAGGTTTTATTGGGATTTTAAAATGGAGTTCATTTGAGTGGTTTTTGAATTAGGGTGATCTTGATACATACACTAGATTCAATTTTCAAATGTCATTTAAATTTAGAGTTTGAATGTTTTTGGGAGATCACAAAGTGGGCCTTGGCACATCACTACTTGTACTAGCAAGGGGTGCAAAGTACCACTATTGTCTCTGTTGGCATTTGAGTCCTAGGAACACCCAAAGTGTCCTAGTTAGTTAAAATGGCACAAATGACCATTTCCTTATTTTATTCTTTTTGATTTCTTTTTCTTTGGGATTTGTTTGGGAATGATCTAGATGATGTTTAATTAACCTTATAATCATTTTACAACTAATGGATCACTCAAACATGGCAATTCAAAACAACTCCTAATTTAAATGCACACACATATGAATGCTTACTTATTTTAAATGGAAAAGTTTTTGTTAACCCCAAATTGGGTAGATTTGATCTTGATTAACCATGGATTAAGTTTTGGGATGTTACAAAATCTCACCACCAGATCCTGGACAAATTTTAGGGTTGTTGCCCCATCAAGCTTTCTAATGGGTTTAGCTTCAATTCATTTTGTGAATTTGTCCACTACTACTAGCAAGTGCGTGAATCCATAGGGTGCTGTCTGCACAGGTCCTACCATGTCCAGCCCCCAGACTGCAAATGTCCAAGTTATTGGTATTGTTTGCAATTCTTCAGCTAGAACATTTGGTTGTCTTGCATAAAACTGACACCCGAGGCATGTTTGTACCAACTTGTCAGTGTCCGCCTTGGCAGTTATCCAATAGAATCCTTGTCGGAAGGCCTTGGCCACCAGCTATCGAGGAGCGGCGTGATGCCCGCAATCTCCAATATGTATTTCTCTAAGAATTTCAATACCTTGCTGCTTGGAGACGCACCGTAGGAAAACTCCTGTGGTACTTCTTTTGTATAGTTGTCGTCAATGATGACGTAGCCTTTTCTTTGCGTACTATTTGCTGGCTTTCGACTTCGTCAGTGGGCAAAGTTCCGTCCTGTAGATAATCCATGAACGGCTTCGTCCAAGCCGGAGAGGTCACTGTTACTGCGTTAACAAGTGAGTCCACTCTATTCGGGTTGTCGGGGTCCGCTCCCTTCATGGATGGAGTCTGTAAATGCTCCAGGAAAACGCCTAGCGAAATTGGTCGATGAGCTGATCCAAGCTTTGACAACAGATCTGATGCCTCATTGTCTTCCCTTTTGACGTACTTGACTTTGTAGCCGTCGAAGCACTTGGCTATTTCGTCTACTTCGTCTCGATATACCGCCATCATAGGGTTCCATGTGTTCCAGGTGCCAGCTACTTGCTGGGAAACCAAGGCGGAATCTCCACAGCAAACTATGCGCTTGATGCCAATATCCTTGGCTACGGCAAGTCTATGAATGAGGGCCTCATACTCCGCCATGTTATTTGTAGCATTGAAGTAGATCTGCAGGACGTATTGAACCTTCTCTCCTGTTGGTGATTTTAATAATACACCAGCCCCCGAGCCATTGAGTAACTTCGATCTGTCAAAGTGCATGACCCAATACTCTGGCTCTAGCACATGAGTGTCTTCTGGCAGTTCTGTCCAATCTACAAGAAAATCAGCCAATGCTTGTGATTTGATAGCGTCGCGTCGCTTGTAGATGATGTCAAAGACGGCAAGTTCAATGCCACAATTTGCCACTCTCCCTGTAGCGTTGCTGTTTATGATGATGTCGGACAGTGAAGCTTTGCTGACTACTATGATGGGGTGCTCCTAGAAATAATGCCTTAGCTTATGTGAAGCAAGGAAAACTCCATAAGCTATCATCTGGTAGTGCGGGTAACGCTGCTTGGATTCCATCAAGACCTTGCTTACATAGTAAACAGGTCGCTGAATTCCGTATTCGTGCGTTGGTTCCTTGCGCTCCACCACGATGGCGATGATGATTACTCGGTTGGTTGCCGCCATGTACACTAACATAGGCTCCCTTGGTACCGGTGCTGCAAGTTGTCGTGGTGGTGGTCATAAGGAACCATTTGATTATCTCTTCTTCCGGAGTCCACGGCCTCTTCTCTCCGGGGATTATGACCCGGTGATGACGCGGCTCCTCTAGATCTTGCCGGGTTGTTTCTGGCCGAATGTACTACCTGTGAGGCCCCTGGTGGCGCCGGGTTAGCCTTGTTTATTTCTTCATTTTGTTGGCATGCCACTCTCAACAAGTGATTTACCCTCTCTTGTTGCCTTTGTCGGGCTTCTCCGGTTAAACCTTCTAACTCGGATGCGGCCGCATTTGCTGCCCTGAGGTTCTTTGCCGGGGTACTATACCGATCCAACCCTCCTGTAACTATTGTGGCTATCTGGCCCGGCCTAGGATCGTACTCCTTGTCAATCTCAGTGATCAGGTTCCTGCCCCAGATTTTCACTCCATCGATACGATTTGCCTTAGCATACTCTCTCAAAGTGATATTCAATGATTGATGCAGCTTTGCTACTTTCTTTGCTCCAGCTAAAATTTTCTGCCTAGTTTCCTCTAACTCAACTTGTGCCTAAGCCGGATCTGCCACAGGTGCTATTGCCATTGCCAAACTGTCTATCGCTTGCTGGAGAACATTTTTTGGCCTCTCTAGCGGGGGAAACCTAGACCTGGTTTGTTTCGGTGTTACCTCTGGCTCCGGTGCTGGATCTTTGCTTGGTCCCGCATCTGGCGCGGTCATCAGGACCTCAACGCTGCTAGTGGGGCGAGTGATACGCACTCCACGAGCTGCGCTGAGAGGTGGCTCGCCTCCCTCGACGATGTGCCTCGGGTGGACGCAGGACTCATCCACCCCGACGTAGATCTTGTGCGCGCCAAGCTTGAGGAAGACACCATTGCACGGTGGAGGGTGTCTGTCGAAGCTTCCCGCGTTGTTGCTGACGTAGTCCAGCGTTGCAAAGCACTAAACCAAGCCTGAGACGATACGCTCGCCGGTGCTTGAGAAGTTTCCCGTGAATTTTCACCCCTGCTAGCACCGCTAGCCCCATGGTGGGCGCCAACTGTCGTGGTGGTGGCACGGCAGATGCCATGGATAGGTTAAAGATGGGGCCAATGAGTGCTACGAGAATCCAGGGAGGGAGAGCGTGGTGATGCCACACATGGAAGTTCTTGTATATTCTCCATCAATGGTGTTTACAAGTGCTCCTAAGGGTCTCAACAAGAAGGAGACAATGTCTCTTACTCCCTGTCCACTAGCCCTAGAGTTCAACCTTAGACGGAGAATGATTGATCTATCGGCCGTCCTCCTCTATGGAGGTACCGGTGCTCCTTATATAGGGAAGCCCGGGTTACAATTCTAAGGCACAGGTGGCAGCATATTCTATGAATATGCTCCTTTCCTAAAGCAGATGCTTCTTTATTCCCTTTAACAGCTTGTCCGAGCTTTGGACGTAACCCATAGTGTAATCCTTGTCTTTTGGCGTCACCAGACACGGGCTGCGTCATCCGGCTTTGCCTGCGTCACCTTGGTCGCCCCTGACCCACTGGTCCCCTTCTTTACTTTACTTAGCTCATCCTACAGCTAATAAAGCCACCTTTTGACCAACGGGGGATTCCTTCTCTTGGAAGCCAAGTTAACCCGGCTAGCATATAGCTAATCCGGCTTACCATGTTACTTGCAAAATAAATAAACAGGCCGACATAAATCCTATGTCGGCTAGACCATCATCTGGGAGATGCTCCATGGGCGGGGTCCGTCCGTGATTCGGCCTGCCTTGAGGTGACTCGGTCATCTCTTGCTTTGACCGTGTCGTACCTCAGCTAACTCGGCCCTTTTACCCCGGTGTTACCCTACTCGGGGTATCCCCCAAACATTAGTCCCCAAAGCTGATGCGGTCTTAGCAATTTTTAGTTGTTAAGGCCACAATAGGTTCCCATATCCGGATCATTTATTCCTTTGGTCGAGTTACCTTTTAGCCCGGAGTTTCTCATCTTGCGACCCTTTGCTCATTCCGAGTTATTCCTCATTGGCCAGGTCTTTTGCTTGCTTATCCAGGTTTCCTTTCCTTCTCTTATACACTTCTCCACATCCTACGTGGAGGGTAATCATCATTTTGCCTCATTTTAAGGGACACGCGCATTTAATGCGCCAGTTACTGTCGCAATGTCAAGAATAACTGTTGTAAACATCCCTTCACTACAGCGCCTCATTAATCGTAATGTTGCATCACATTGTGGGATCATCTGCTTCTGTAGACCCTCTAGTGGCCCTGCTCTGATTGGCTATCTTGGCTACATACACGCTTGTCATGTGTGGCACGGTACCCGCAAAGGATCCCACGACGCGCGTGATGCGTGGTTAAGTAGGAGGCCTGGGGCGATTTCAGGGCAAGTTCCCCCATTTCTTCTGCGCTTCCCAGCCTCTCTCTCTTTCACAGCAACTTCGCCACCGCCGTCAGTTTTCTGCTCCACGAGCGTCACCACCATCGTGCTCCGGCAGCATTTCGCGCCAGCGCCACCGCTCCCATTGCTAGTTTCCACCACGGGGCCTTACTCTTCCTGTTTCCCTTCTTTCGGCTACCTCTATTCCGACTACCCAGTCAGAATCTTCGATTCCACCATGTCTGAGGTGGAGGCAGCGGTGGTGGCGCAGCAGGAGGAAGGAGCGGAAGGCCACGAACGCGGCTGTTGGGATGGCTCCACCGTCCGTGAGGAGGACCTCAACTGGCTCCACGCCACGTTGTGCATCCCCGCCGGCGTCTCCTGCCGCCTCGCCTCCGGTGAAGTCACTCCTGCCCCCAAATCTGGGGAATACGTAGATTTCTTATCGCATTTCTAGCGTGGCTTCGGCCTTCCCACATCCGATTTTTTTCTTAGATTTTGTCTCTACATACAAGTTGCAACCGCATCACCTCCCTGCAAACACCATTACTTCTCTGTCCTCCTTTTCCTCTGGCATTGAGGGATACATTGGCCTCTGGCCAACCAAAAAACTTTGGATTAAGTTCTTTGGTCTGCGGAGAAACGAGATTCCAGATAAGGAGCGCACCCCGGAGAAAAAGCAATTGACCCAGTGCGGCGCCGCCTCCATTTCTCCCCGGAAGCAGTCCGTGTTTCCTCGGGTTACCGGACTCGAATCTTGCAAGGGCTGGGCCCGGACTTTCTTTTATGTCCGGAACACCACCAAGGAGGACCTGATCCAGCAGCTCCCCTTCAAACTTGGCCCTCTAGATGCTTCTCTTTGGGAAAGCATTCCCAAGCGTGCCACGGCCCTGGCGAATCAAGTAGAGCGTCGGATCAAGGAGCTGCTCAAGGAGAAACTCCGGGCGGAGGACATCATGATCACTTTCCTCTGCAGCTAGGTCTCCCCCTCCAGAAGCGAGCCCACAAAATCTACTATCTTAGCGGCCCTTTTGACCCTCACCGGACTTCTTCCTTCGAGCTAGATAACTCAGCGATCTACCGCCGGGTTAAGTCCATATTTAATGTGGAGAAGGAGTTCTCCGAGGATTGGGAGTGCGGACTTGAGCCCTTCACTGTCGTTGTATTGGGAACGGCAGTACCTAAGAAGGTTAGATAGAGGTGTGGGGACTAGCAGGGAAGCTATCGACGGCGTCCGCAGGCAGGATTGGATACGAGCAAGCGTAACGGGACGCAGGAAGTACCCAGGTTCGGAGCCCTCGTGATGAGGTAAAACTCCTACTCCTGCCGGATCTGACTATGGGGGATATACGAACTACAAGTGCTCCTGGAGCTGTATTCTCTAGCTACTTCCTTAAATGCAATGAGACCAACCCTTTCTACTGAGGCCTTGCCTCTCCTTATATAGGCACAGAGGCAACGGTCTCACTGGCCAGTCCGACTGGCAGGCCCTAGCCAGCAGGTCATCTACAGTATCCGGTATGGTATGTCGCATTGGAGTACGAGCGGTATGGCTATCGTAGTCACAGTGGACGTCGTGCGAGCATGTCGTCAGCACCAGGCCACTGTCATCCCCGCAAAGTCTTCAGTATGGCCGAGTAGTCGCCGGTCTTGTCATCGTACAGGGCGTACCGTGCACTGATACACACGTCGCCTTGTCTCCTTGATTGGTTCCGGCTACGTCACCGTTGCCGGTTGCTTCTTGTCGATCCGGCTACCGCGCGGTAGCTGGCCTGGCTTGCTTTGTTCGGCTACCTCTGGCCAGCCGGACACCATCCGACTATCTTGTTTCTTGTCCGGTTGGGGTATCTGGGGATCATCCCCCCGACACTAGCCCCTGAGCGCGTGTGGATTCCGCCCTTAGGAGAAATGTGCACGCGCTCCCTCCTGATTTTGAATTTGTATCCGGCTACGCCTGGCGGTTGCGCTACCCGTGACGTCAGTGCTGACGCCGACCACGCGCGCATGCGCCATCATTGCACTGCGGCGGACAACGTAACATCATGTCGCACGTCGCCTCGGGAAGCTGCTGCCCGGCGCTTTGGTTCTCGCTCCTGCATCTTCTGCGCATCCCGCGTCGGTGCACGGGATCTGGGCGGCGGTTGGGGTGAGGGTCGTCCGGATGCGCGCCACGTGGCACTATTGACGGTTGCGCTTCTGGTCCTTTAAAGGGACGCCGTGGGGGAGCAGTGCCCCTCCTTCGCTCCCCCGCTCCAGTTTTCCTCTTCCCAGTGTGCTCCTGCCCTTTGCGCCCTTGCTCTACTGCCGCTGTAGCCCGCTGCACCGCCTGCTCTTCGTCGTCGGCAGTATGGGCCATCGTCACTCCTGCGCCACCGCGCCTCCCTACCAGCCAGAGATAGCAGTCGACCGCAGGGCCTGGTGCGGCTCCTCCGTCATCGAGGATCAGATCTAGAAGTACCGCGCCACCCACGTTCTCCCGTCGGAGGAGGAGGTGGCGGTGCGGTTGGCGCCGGCGGGAGAGGTGTCGCCGCACCCGGCGGAGGGGGAGCGCGTCATCTTCCTCTCGCACCTGTCGTGCGGGTTCGCGCTGCTGGTGCATCCCTTCTTCCTCACTTTCATGGCGTTCTTCGACCTCCGCCTCCACCACCTCGGCGCCAGCGCCATCGAAATGTTGGCGCACTTCATGGCGTTCTGCGAGAGCTACCTCGGGATCTAGCCGGATCTCGGGCTCTTCTGCCGGCTCTTCCGAATCCGGCCGCAGGTGCAGTTCACGCAAGGACCACTAGTCGTCTGTGGTGGCGTCTCCATCTACTCCCGTGCGCAAACCGGCTACCCCAAGTTTCTTCTACACGACACGGTACGACTGTGGCAGCAGTCGTACTTCTATGTCAAGAACCTCACTAACGTCGACCGGATCAACCTTCCAGCCTTCCAGGATGTCGAGTCCAGCTAGCTAAACTGGGACTTGAAGTTCCATGGCGACAAGGCGGAGTCGGATGCGATGCTAAAACGCATGCGCTCCCTCGTCCACTGTCGGCTGACCGGCCTGGACGTCACCCTCAGCTGGATGTCCCGACTGATGATGCCGTTGCAGCAGCGAGCGCACAAGATGTGCTTCTACTCCGGCCGGCTGGACCCGACCCGGCTGTCGCGTCGCGATCCCCGCTACCACAACCTGAAGGAGTGGGTGTGGACGATCACCAAGGAGAGGCTGCCAGAGGGCTGGAAGTTCAGTCTGGCACCCTACAGCCGGGAGAACCGTGCGCCCCGGGTAGGTCCCTCTAGCCATATTTTTTCTTTTGTATTTCTTGCCCTTGTTTCTTGTTTTATCCGACTGATCTCTTGTATTCGACAGATGTTCCCTTGTATCCTTCGCGAGGAGGGTGAGGCTCCCCGCGAGGAGTTCACGCCTGACTTGCCTGAGCCGCGTGCTCGGCAGTCTGGCGAGGAGTCGGACAGGGACGGGGATGCCTTCCCCAGCCGGAACGACGAGCCGGCTGCCGACCCCCACCCGGAGGTTGACGAGGAGGAGGCCGCGCCGACCACCGATCTGGCACCGCACCCTACGACGGACGGCGAAGCTCGTGGGAGCGGCTCCAGTCGTTCCGGCTCCCACCGGCCTGCCATGGAGGAGCCGGCCCCCAAGAGGAGCTGGACCAGCACCCTGCCGCCGAGCCGCCTTGGCCGGAAGAAGGGGTCTCCTCCAGTTGTGCCGGGGTACGTCCCTCCCCCCCCCCTTCTTTCACCATTTTTGCTTGCTTCTTTTTCTCTCTTTCTGCCTTTGGCTTATTTGCTTTTCTTTCTTCCCTCTATTGTTCTGTCTTCTTAGCACACTGGTTTCCTTTGGAGCCGTGAGCCCGGCTCGAGCGCCAACTGGGTCGCCGCCCCGTGCTCTGACTGCGCCAGCCAGCGCCCCTCCTTCTTCCAAGGTGCCGCCCCCGCCTCCACCTCGAGCTGAACCGGCTACCTCAGCCGGAGCGTATGGTCCGCAGCCGGACGTGGTGGCCCAGCTGGAGGCGGATCATCAGCCGGGTGGCTCTTCCGCGGATGCGCGGGGGGGCGCTACCAGCAAGGAGCTCGTGGTTGTCGGCGACGAAAACTCCGACGAGGAGCCAGGGGAGCAGTGGAGGACCGCGGTGGTTGTCGTGAATGAGTCCTTGGCCGTCAACGCCGTGGATGACGATGCTTCCTCTGCCGCCTCGCTGACGAACCGCGCCGCCACCCTCGAACTGGCGGTGAAGGAGATCCGGCTGCTGGAGGCCGCAGCCGGTGGGAACCGAGCAGAAGCTCGCTACCGCCAACGAGACTTCCTAGAGTAAGTTTGCTTCAACCGTCTTGGTCTTTTTTTTACTGATAGTCAGTTTTGTCGCAGCCATCCTCGTGTGTGCTCAGCGCGAGATCGATCGCTTGAAGAAAGCGAACGACCGGCTGAGCAAGTCCAACTCTACTCTGCGGCTGCAGAACAAGGACTGGCACGCGAGGGTAGACGGCATGGAGGCCACCATCAAGGAGCGCGACGCCTCGCTCGCCAGCCGGACCGAAGCCATCAACCTTCTCGAGGCCCAAAACAAGGACCAAGAGAAGGAAATCAAACGGCTGGCACCGAAGGAGAAGGCTCTGGTGGAGGAGCTGATGCAGGTTGGCCACACGGCTAAGGGTGAGTTCCTCTTTTCTATTTTATTTTCTTTCCGGATCCGGTAGCCGGATCTGACCTTCTTTTCTGACAGCGTTTTATCCCGGCATAGACCTGCTGGCCTACAACCGGCTGCAGGAGAACTGGCCGGGAGCGCAGCCGACGGCCCAGGAGCTCGTCGTCCTCCTTGGCGAAGAAGCTGCCAAGCGTTGTCAAGCGGCGCGGGAAGTCTTCTCCTTCCTGTGGCCAGATGCTCCGGTTCTGGAGACGATGGCGCAGCTGGCTGCGAAGGTGGGGGAGGTGCCGGCTGCGGTGGACCGGCTGATGGACTTGGCGGCGCGAGCCGGAGCGGAGATGGCTCTGGCCCTCATGCTCTCCTGGTACAAGGACGCCCACGTCGAGAAGATCGATGGAGGGTTCCGTGTCGGCGCTGACCTTTCCGGGGATCCGCCATCAAGATCGCCGACTACATGGACCCCGACAAGGTGCTCACCGACTCGGAGTCCGTTGGCATTCCTGATGTGGAAGGCCCGACGCAGCCGCCTGCGGGTGCCGGAACCGGATCGAGCACCGCGCCGCCTCCTCTGCCTGAAGCTTCTGCCGGCCAAGATGCTCCTCACGGCAAGGGTCCTGCCGCTTAGTCGTTGCCCCGGGATGCCGGGTGTATTTGTCTTGCTTCAGTTCTGTATAAAACTTGTCTGTCTGTACCGGTTGTCTCTGACACCGGGTAAACTTATGGGAGCTTCGCCTCCTTTTTTCTTTGCCCGTTAATATTGAACTTGCTTGAGTTTCCTTCAACTTGTGTGCTTCGAATTTTCTTTTAATATTTCTCCGGTTGACTTTATCCGGCTTACTTCGTCCGGCTACACACCTTTAGCCAGAGGAATTGCACCTCCAGTGGGGGCGCGCTAGCACACCCACTAGGTGTAGCCCCCGAGATTCGTAGTAGCTGGTGTAGCCAGGTGCTTCGAATCTTCCTTCATTTTCCCAAGTCTTCTAACTTTATCCCACTAGACTCGTCTCAGTCGGTTGCTTTCGCTGGCTGAACACCTTCAGCCGGGGAACTAACATTCCAGTGGGGGCGCGCGAGCGCACCCACTGGGTGTAGCCCCCGAGATTTGGAGTAGCTGGCGTAGCCAGGTGCTTCGAATATTTCTTGCCTTCTCTTGCTCCTGCCCTTGCCCTCACCTGGGCTCCGAACGACCGACTAAACGCCCTTAGCCGGTCAGGAACTACAGGATTCCACTAGGGGCACGCGAGCGCACCCAGTGGGTGTAGCCCCTGAGATTCGGAGCGCTTGATGAAGGCAAGGACTTTGAATCTTCTTCTCCTTTCCTTCCTGAATTCTGACTCAAGGCAGTCGGACAAGAATATACACACACATACACATACATCCTCACAGGTTAATAGGTTAGTCTGCCAAATTGTAGCCGGAAAACAGACTTGTTTTTTGGGAAACTAGCTTGTGCCTCTCTGGACACTTGGTCGCTTTCCCGTGTGCTCTGTTGTTTTCGTTGTGTCCTTGCCGGGCAGCCGGGTTGCGGTCTGCAGCCGGAATCGAAGGGAGCTGACAATACATTGCGCACGGTACTAACGGCTTAGTAACCGGATTGGATTAAGCTAGTTGCAAGGCCGGGACGCCCGGTCTGTCGCATCTCCTCCCCGTTTTTCGTGTGTGATGCCTCGGGCTTTTGCTCTTGCAAGCCGGACAGCCGGGTTACGGACTGTAGCTGAGAAGAAGAGTGGGCCTCTGACATCGTCGCACACTACTCGGTCGGTTCGTTGACTTAGCAGGCCGGGCCAGCCGGCAAGCCCCCGGGTAGGGGTTGCCGGTGCCGGAAAACCATAACCAGAAAAATAGATGCAAAACATATTTCTAGCAAGGAGCCCCCGAGCATCTCGTAAGGGTCCGCATTTTCATTCATAGGGTTTGCGGGATAGATACACTGTCTGGCGACTAGGTGTAAAACGGGCGCAGCAAGGCCACATTCCAGGGACGCTCGGTTTCCTCATCTGATTTGTCCATCTTGTTCTTGCGCAGCTGCTGCGCGTCAATGAGGTAGTAGGAGTCGTTGAGCAGTGCCCGGCTGATGATGAAGGGCCCCTCCCAAGGTGGCGATAGCTTGTGCATGCCCTTCGTGTCTTGCACCAGCCGGAGAACCAGGTCGCCCTCGCGGAACGCAACTGGGCGCATCCGGCCCGAATGGTAGCGGCGTAGTCGTTGATGGTATAGGGCTGATCTGGACAGAGCCAGCTCGCGGGCCTCCTCCAAGAGGTCCACTCCGTCCTCTCGCGCCTCTAGGTTGGCCTTTTCGTCGTATAGGAGCTTGCGCGGTGAGTCGAAATCGATGTCCGCGGAGAGGACAGCTTCCGATCCGTAGACCGGGAAGAACGGGGGTGTAGCCGGTTGATCTATTCGGCGTGGTGTGGCTCCATAGCACAGCCGGGAGCTCCTCGATCCAGCATCCGGGTGACTGCTCCAACGGCTCAATGAGGCGTGGCTTGATGCTGGCTAACACCAAGCTGTTTGCTCTTTCGACTTGCCCATTGGACTACGGGTGCGCGACGGAGGCAAGGTCCAGCCGGATACCCTTGTTACTGCAGAATCTGGCGAAGGCCCCCTTGGCGAAGTTCGTGTCGTTGTCGGTGATGATGTTGTTAGGGTAGCCGAACCGGTTGATAATGACGGTGAAGAAGGTGACGACTGTCGCCCTGTCCAACTTCCGGATAGGCTTGGCCTCGATCCACTTCGTGAATTTGTCCACCGCCACCAGCAGGTGGTCATACCCGCGCGTGCTCGCTTGAATGGACCGACCATGTCGAGGCCCCAAACCGCGAAGGGCCAGGTGATTGGTATGGTCTTGAGTACCGAAGTTGGCATGTGCCTGAGCTACCCGAAGCGCTGGCACCCATTGCACGCGCGGACCAGTTGCTCAGCGTCCTCGAGGGCGGTGGGCCAATAGAAGCCATGGCAGAACGCCTTGGCGACTATCGCCCTTGACGAAGCGTGGTGCCCGCACTCGCCCTGGTGGATGTCCTTGAGTAGTCGGTAGCCCGTGTTTGCATCGACACACCTTTGGAAAATGTCGGATACGCTGTGCTTGTACAGTTCGCCGTTGATGATGGTGTACGTGTGCGCGCGGCGCCGGATTTGCCTAGCTTCCACCTCGTCATCCGTAAGTTCTCCGTTGGTGATGTAGTTCATGAAGGGTTGTGCCCAGGATGGCACTTCCCGAATGACAAGGATGCTCCCGCTCTCCGGTTGACGGATGTCGGGGGGTCGTCCGGATGGCGTATCCGGGACGGCAGCCCCCAAGCCGCTTGACGAGCCAGTAGCCCCCGGGGCTTGCGAACCGGAGGGTATTGCCTTGCCGGAGTTGGTGCGGGTATTTTTCTTTGGAGGTTCTGCCGATTCCGCTTCTCCTGCTCCGTCAGTCGGGGCGCTCCCTACCCAGATGATGGAGTCTAATTCCGGTGATGGATTGATGGAGGACTTGCGTAGGTGCTCCAAGGAAACCCCTGGTGGGATCGCCTACCTGGTGGACCCGATTCGGGCGAGCGAATCGGCTGCCTCGTTGTTGGTGCGGGGTACGTGATGGAATTCGCATCCGTCGAAGGAGGCGCTGAGCTTCTAGATGTGGAACTGGTAGAGGGCCATTTTTACATCTCTGGTGTCCCATTCTCCAAACACTTGCTGCACCACCAGATCCGAATCACCGAAGCAAAGGATCCGGTTGACACTGATCTCCTTGGCTAGCCGGAGTCTGTGCGCCAGTGCCTCGTATTCAGCTACGTTGTTGGAGGCCTTGAAGTGGATCTATAGCACGTATTCCAGCCGGTCTCCCTTGGGCCAGGTGAGCACGATGCCGGCTCCCAAGCCCCCGAGCATCTTCGACCCGTCTAAGTGCATCTTCCAGTGGTCTGAATCCGGAACCGGTGGAAGATACTGGGTCTCAGCCCAGTCGACGAGGAAGTCCGCCCATGCCTGTGACTTGATCGTGAGCCGAGGCTCGTACTGGATGGAGTAGGCAGCGAGCTCGATGGCCCACTTGGCGACTCGGCTGGTGGCGTCCTTGTTGCCGATGATTTACGAAAGGGGTGCGGTGCACATGACCTTAATCGGATGCTCTTGGCAGTAGTGCTTGAGTTTCTTGCATGTCAGGTATACGCCGTAGCACATCTTCTGGTAGTGGGGGTAGTTCTGCTTGGAGAGGGAGAGGACCTCGCTGAGGTAGTAGACGGGCCTCTGAACCGGCTGAGCCTTGCCCTCCTCGGGGCGCTCCACCACCAGGACGACGCTAACGACCCGGCTGGCGGCTGCTATATAGAGCAACATCGCCTCCTTGCTAGCCGGCGTGGCTAGAACCATCGCTGTTGATAGCATGCGCTTGAGGTCATGAAATGCGGTGTCGGCTTGTGGAGTCCAGGAGAACTTGTCCGTCTTCTCCATCAGCTGGTACAACGGGAGTGCCTTCTCCCCCAGCCGGCTGACGAAACGGCTGAGGGAAGCCAGGCATCCGGTGAACTTTTGGACTCCAAGCAGGCTCCTTGGCGGCTGAATCCTCTCGATGGCCGCAATCTTCTCCGGATTTGCCTCGATGCCTCGTTGTGATACGAGGAAACCGAGGAGCTGACCGGATGGCACTCCGAAGACGCACTTCTCCGGGTTCAGCTTCGTCTGGTACTGGCGAAGGTTGCCAAATGTCTCTCCTAGATCCTCGAGGAGGGTGCGCTTCTCCTTGGTCTTGATGACCACATCGTCCACATAAGCATGCACGTTAAGGCCTATCTGCGAGTGCAAGCACTTGTGCATGCAGCGCTGATAGGTAGCGCCTGCATTCTTTAGACCGAAAGGCATGGTTACGTAGCAGAATGCCCCGTAGGGGGTGATAAATGATGTCTTAATCTGATCAGCCGGGTTTAGCCGGATCTGATTGTAACCGGAATGGCAATCTAGAAAAGACAACAAATCACAGTTGGCCGTGGAATCGATGACTTGATCGATACGGGGCAAGGCGAAGGGGTCTTTCGGGCACGCCTTGTTCAGGCTGGTGTAGTCGATACACATGCGCTAGGTCTTATTCTTCTTCAACACCAGGACTGGGTTCGCCAGCCAATCCGGGTGGTACACTTCCATGATGAACCCGGCTGCAAGGAGCCAGCTGATCTCGTCACCGATTATCTTCCTCTTCTCCTCTGCGAACCGGCGCATAGGTTGCTTGACCGGCTTGGCATCCGGCCGCACATGAAGTGAGTGCTCGGCGAACTCCCTCGGCACACCCGACATGTCCTTGGGGGACCATGCGAAGATGTCCCGATTCTCACGGAGGAAGTCGACGAGCGCGCCTTCCTATTTGATGTCCAAGCCGGCACCAATGGTGACGAACTTAGTCAGGTCGGAGGGGTCGAGCAGGATCCTCTTCGTCTCCTTTGCTGGCTGGAAAGCTCCTTCTTCAGCCGGTTTGCTGCTAGCTGGCATGTCCTGCTGGCCCATGGCCACATTGCGCATGATCACGCGCTTCTCCTCGGCTATGATGAGGGCCTCTGCCAGTTTGGAACCGGTTGAGGCGCACTCCATCAACTGCCAGAAGTAGTCGGCGATGGTGATCACGCCGTTGGGTCCCGGCATCTTCGTCTTGAGGTACGTGTAGTGGGGGACGGCCATGAACTTGGCTAGGGCGGGGCGCCCAAGGAGACCGTGGTAGGAGCTCGTCAGGTTTACCACCTCGAACCAGATTGGTTCGCGATGGAAGTTTTCCTCGGTCCCGAAGATGACGTCTAGCTGGATTTTCTCCAGCGGGGCGCAGGCTGGCCCCGGCAGTACACCGTGGAACGTTGTGTTAGTCAGGCGCAGGTCGCATTCGCGAATGCCCAGCTTCTCCAGCGAGGACTGGTAGAGGAGGTTGAGGCTGCTGCCTCCGTCGATGAGGACGCACGAGAATCGGCAGGTACACGGGTTGGAGACGATGAGGGGGTCGAGCACCATGGCGTAGCCCCCGAGAGTCGGCAGATGCTCCTACTGGTCTACGCGGCTCTAGGTGATGGGGGTTTCCGACCAGTTTAGGTACTGGGCGACCGGAGAGATGATAGCGTTGACCTCCTTGGAGCGTCGCCTGCAGCTATGCTTGTCGTCCAGCTCTGTCTCGAAGATGTGGTAGGCGTCGTGCGGCTGGGGGTAACCGTTGTTGTTGTTGCCGCCGTTGCCATCATTGCCGGCTCCCCTAGACAGTGGGGGTGGTCCACCGGGAGGAGGCGGGGGGAGACGAGGCTGGTTACCCTGGTCTTTTAGCTGGCGGGTCCAGTTGCAATTTCGGGTGGTATGCGTAGCCGGTTTGAAGGGACCACTGTGCCACTTGCACGGGCAATCAAATATCTGGTCGAAGGTGAGCCGTGGCTTCTGCCTCCTTGCATCGTTAGCCGGCGCGTCGGGCACACCCTCCACAGCATTGACCTGCCGCGCGTGGTAGCGGGGCTTCTGTTGTCCGGCTTGGCGGTCCCCGTGGAACCGGTTGTCGTTGCCGTGGCGCCTGGAGGATCCGGCTTTGCCAGCCAGATTGCTCGGGCGGTCACGAGCCAGCTGCGTGGGAGTCGGACGCCCGTCCGCGTTTACTCAGAGGGTCTTCTTCATGGCGGCATCCGTCGTGGCGTACTGGTCCGCAACCTTCATGAGCTCCGCCATGGTTTTCGGCTCGTCACACAGTAGCCGGTGGCGAAGCATGGTGCCTTCTCGGCAACCCTCGATGAAGAAGCTGATGGCCTGGCTCTCCAGGATGCCCTCGCAGGTGTTGCGCAGCTCCGTCCACTTGGCGAGGTACTCGCGGTCACCCTGGACGCACAAGGCCAGGTCGCGTGGGCGCCCCGGGCGCTTGTACGTGCCATTGAAGTTGCGGACGAACACCTTCTCGAAGTCTGGCTAGGTGTTGATGCTGTTGGATGCGAGGCTGTTGAGCCACGTCCTTGCCGATCCGGTTAGCATAAGAGGGACGTAGCGCACGGCTGTGCGCTTGTTCCCATGGGTGATGCCGACTGCCGTAGCATAGTTGGTCAGCCAATCTTCTTGCTTCATGTTGTTGTCGTACTTGGGGGTGTCCCTAGGCAGGGAGAACTTATCCGGAAACGGCTCGTTCCGAATGCGGGGTCCGAAACAAACTGGGCCGATAGAATCTTCCTCCTCCGTGACACGCGCTTGAGCGAGGAGCTCAATGCGGTCGCGGGCATCCGGACAATCCGGGTTGGGTGCTCCCACCCGGCCCGAGAGACGGGAACCGGCGGGTCTAGGTGCTCTGGTTGGTGGAGGGGGAGGCAGCGGGTTGCTGTTCACCATCTGCTCCTGGCGCGGCTGGCCCCTGTTGCCAGAGCTGTGACGACGACTGCGGTCCTTAGCCGGCTGAGGGGAAGACGCCTGCTGGGTATCGCGCGGCGCGCCCCTACTGTTGGCAGGTAGCTTGCTCCCCCTGGAGTAGCTGGGGTCCTCCTGCATCTTCCGGTTGGCATCAGCCTGCTCATCCGCGATGCGGAGGAGCTCCTGCACACGAGCATGCTGGCGGGCTCGCTCCTCGCCCTCCAGATTGGGCAGTTCCTCTGCCGAGCCGGCGCGCCGCGCGCAGGTTCTTGATGGGCGTGCTGTAGGTGGGCCGGATGAGGGCGGGTGCGGGATCCGGCTCCCCATCCTTTTCCATCCTACCGCCTAGCTCGCCGCCCCGGCGCTGCACCTGGTCGCGCCGGCTCGGCTCCGCGGTAGCCGGAGTGAAGCCGTGCGCGCGGTCGTACTCACGCCGGGTGATCTCGAGTTGCTTGCGGGTAGCCGCCAGCTCCATGGCCTCCTGGAGGAGGATCTGTCTCTCCATGGCAAAGTTGGCCTCCGCCTCCTCCGGGTTATCCCCGAGGTTAACCGGTGTCAGGAGCCGATCAATGGCATCCTCCACCGGGTTCCGAGGTTGCGGAGGGGCGGAAGTTCCAACCTCGTCCACGCCTCGCTCCCGCGGCTGGCGGGGTGAGAGCTGGAGCCGGCCATCATGACCTCCGAGCCGCAGGACGCTGATACATTGCAAATGTATCTATAATTTTTGATGTTCCATGATTGGTTTTATCCACTTTCTTGTGTTTTGTTCCAACTTTGGAGTACTTTTCATATGATTTCGTGTACTAACCTATTAACAAGAGCCAAAGTGTCAACTGCCTGTTTTCTGCTGTTTTTGGTTCTAGGAAAGTCAGAAAATGAATATTCTCGGAATTGGATGGGACAAAAGCCAATGTGCCTATTTTTCCAGAAGTGATGAAGTGCTAGAATATGAGACGGAGAGGGACCAAGGGCCACCACACCACCTGGCCGCAGCCTAGCCTGGCCCGCGCCAGGGGGTGGTGAGGCCAGCCCTGGCACCCCCTCGGCCTCTCCTTCCGCCTATATATTGCCCTCGGGACGAAAACCCTAAGTACCCGATCAAAAAATCCACGAAAGAGTCTGTAGCCGCCGTCATCTCCATCCCTAGATCAGGAGGGATCTGAAGCTCTTCCCGGCACCCTGCCGAAGAGGGGAATTCACCCTGCAGGCCTTCTTCATCACCATGCAAGCCTCCGGTGTGATGCGTGAGTAGTTCATCCTTGGACTACAGATCCATGTAGTAGCTAGATGGCTGGTTCTCCTCCTTTGTGCTTTCATGTTTAGATCTTGTGAGCTCCGTTTATGATCAAGATCATCTATTTGTAATTCTGCATGTTGTGTTTGCGGGGATCCGATGGATATTGAGATGCTATTTCAGATTGATTATTGATTTTATCTTGTCTTTGTTATTTGAGATCTTGCATGCTTTCCGTTGTTAGTAGCTATCTTGGCCAAGTAGATGCTAGCAACTCAAAGAGTTAGTGATTATGCTCGATAGTGGGTTCATGCCTCTAGTAATCTGGGGAAGTGACAGAAATCTCTAAGGTACTAGATGTGATGTTGCTACTAGGGAGAAAACAAAAATCCTTTGTTCATAGAACAATCGTATTGTTTACTTTACACGCAGTTCGTAAAGCAATAATCTGATGCTTGCAACTTAATACTGGAGGGGGTTCGGATGATAACCTGAAGGTGGATTATTAGTCATAGATGCAGTTGGATGGCGGTCTATGTATTATGTTGTAATGCCCAATCAAGTCTCAGAGGAGTCAAGATGATTAGTATATGCATGTATTGCTTTCTCGGTGTTTGTCAATTGCCCCGCTATAATTTGTTCACCCAGCATGTTATCTATCTAAGGAGAGCCACCTCTAGTGAACTACGGATCCCGGTCCTTTTTCTTTACACATAATCTATAAATTGTTTACTCCTTTGTGTTTACTTTCTGCAAAATTTTACTTCTTTCCATTCGATACGTTTAATCCTTTGTTTTCCACAAAACATGGTGAGATTGACAACCTCATCGCAAGTTGGGGACAAAGTTTTGTGGTTGTGTTGTGCAGGTCTCCACGTTGCTACTAGCACCGGTAGTGCGCCCTGCCAAAGCTCAGCTAGTAACACCTTTGGGGTGTTTCCTTGCTCCTACTAGTTCGATTAAACCTTGGTTTCATAACTGAGGGAAAACTTACTGTTGTGCTCATCATACCTTCCTCTTGGGGTTCCCAACGAGCTCTACATCGAAAGTCAATCGCATCAAGATCTTTTCTGGCGCAGTTGCCGGGGAGTCCAGGACATCTTCACAAGGGGAGTCCCTCATAACCAATCTATTTACTTTGTTGTTTTGTTTTGCTTAGTTTTATTTTTACTTTGTTTGCTTGTTTTGTTATTCAAAAACACACAAAAATTAGTTTTGCTTTCTTATTTGGAAAACACAAAAAAAATAAGTCTCCTTTAGTTGTCACCTCTCCCTTAGCTCACCATGTTGATCCCCAAATTCACCCTGAAAGACCTTCCAATTGGTAGTGGTTCTATAATTGGGAAAGATAACATTGAAGAATTCTTTAATCATGTTAGCAGACATGAAGATACTGAGATAGATCCCTTGTAGAACTTGCTCCAAATTATGAGATTGCTGCAGCTTCTTTAATTCACATGTTAGAAGCTAGGTTTGTTAACCTCAACCCCTTAATGCAAGTGATGTTTCTTAAGCTTGAAGAAATTGAGGATCCTGAAAAAAGGGATTTTATTCTAGAAACTTTGTTTAAGGAGTTCTATGATGTTGCCAAGGAAGCTAGAAAAGTTTTTGAACGTTTCAATATGCTAGTCTCATGTGTAGATGTTGTTGGTACACGAGAAAAGATGAACAAAACCGAACCTAATGGGGAGGAACCTAAGATACCAATACCCTTCAAACTAGTAGCAATACATGATGCCATAGAAAAGAATCTTGATTGGATTGTTCCTGCAAACCCTTTTGATGAGAATAGTAAACCTAAGAGCATTGAGAGAGGATCCTCTAGAACTTATTTGGATGATATACCTTGCCTTGTTGAAAATATTTCTGGTATTGATCTTAATGCTTCTTCATTTGAGAACACTTGATTCTTTGTCTTGCTTCTTATGCCTAACTTAAAGGCGTTAAAGAAAAGTACTTATTGCGAGATAACCCAAAAGTTTTAGATGAGTCTTGGAAGTTATTACCTATGTAATAACCTCTCATTATCCTTTTTATTTGCTTTTTGTGCCAAGAGTAACCTCTAATGAGAGGAAAGTAATGATTGGGAAAGTTGCTGTCCCGAAACAGATTTCTGTGCTGCACTGTAAAAATTCTTAAGGGAGCTGTGTATGTCGGATTGAGCTGTAATTTTATATTCTTCTGCTCCAGGTTCTTATGTAACTTTCTTTAGTTCAAAACTTTTTGATTTGAGCAACATAAGGTCTTCTAAAAAATTCGTCTTTACCTGCTGGTCTGTTTTGACAGATTTCTGCTATTTTCTGCATTTGCTTCTTGGTAGTTCCTTCTTGAGTTCTTTTGGGGAATTGAGATTTTTGAGGGAAGTGATACAGTAGTTAGTGTTCTAATGGAAGTTTATTTGGTTTTAGAACTGAACCTTGAGACTTATTTATCTTAAGTGCACTAATGTTGCTAATGAGATTGTGTGAAGTTTTGTATGAAGGAAAATTTTCAGGTGTATGGAAGGAATGATGGACTAAAGCTCAAGCTTGGGGATGCCACGCGTGTCACCCCAATAAATATCCAAGAATTACAAGCGTCAAAGCTTGGGGATGTCCAAGGCATCCCCTTCTTCATCAATAAAAATCCCAGGTTTCTTCCAAACGCTTCATTTTTATTGTTTCATGCACAGTTGTGTTGTTCTTGGAGCGTCTTATTTTTTTCCTTTTGGTTTTTAGTTTGCTTGGTTTGCTTAGTTTTCTGAATAAATTGGTTGGACCCCCTCTTTCATACTTTGGTTTGCAAATAGTTTGGTTTGGTTTGGTTTGGAAAAGAGTAGGAAAGTTCATACTTATGTGGTAAAAAGAGCTTGTTTTTGACTGTGGCCTATGCTTTGTCATGCCATGATTGATATTGTTTTGGCTTTATGCTTAGTATTCTTTGTTGTAGAATGACTTGTTATAAATAATTTAGATTGCTTAATGTGCCTTGGATGAATCATGCGTTGTTTTAGCATATTAAAGCATAGTATAGTGGTATTCTCCTTTGATGCTTTATTTGGGTTGACTTGGCACATGCTCACACCATGTTATGACTATCCCAAGTCACCATAGCCTTGATGATCTTTTATTTTTCAACTTGTAGTATCACTTTATGCTTTGATCAATGATGTTTTGTCGCTCTGCATGATTATGGCCATTATTGCTCTCTTAGTTTGTCGCTCCCAATCTTTTGCTAGCCTCCACAACAAAGTATGAGTTCCACTCATGCATCCAACTCCCTAGACCAAGTTATTCCAAAGAGTCCACCATACCTACCTACTAGCTTATGCTATTCCAAGTATATTCATGCTTTTGTTTACCTTCCACTTGTTATGAGAAAACTAGTGAATAAAGCTCTCACGAACTTGATGGCACACTTTAGTTTTTGCATCTAATAAACTTGAACCACTGGGTCCTTCTTTGTTGCGTATATGCTTGCGCTTTATAAGTTGAAATTAGCAGAACCATGTACCATGGGGAACGCTTTCAACATTGCACTTGTACTTTGTACCCCGTTGATATCATGTTATTTTGCTTACGGATCCCGGTGGTGTGAAATAAAAGTGGAACTTGTAAGATCATGGAGTTTGTATGTGTGTTAGAGAAATGCCTGGGCCACTAGCCTAAGCCATGCCTAATCATGGTGGAAACTTGCAGCATCACCATAATGAGCACTCTATGAAGCATCCTCAATAAAAACCTATGCAAATAGCAAATAAAAAGATCGCTGAGATGCTCATTGTCTGCTTGCCTTGTCATTTTGATTATGGGAAAGCTCCCGTATCATGTGCAAGGGGTACCCCGTTGGCGGTTCTTAATGATACACATATACTTACAATGACAAGAGCTTACTCGTGACTGAAGTTGAGTAGCATGAGGATCGGTCTTCGTAAGTAAGGGGCATGAGATTTCGGTTTATAACTTGTCAAGCATATCCTCCTAGTTGTGTCACTTCAACCTTAATCACCTTAAAGATGCTTATGATAGGTTCAATGAGAGCTGAAAGCTATAAGTACCATAATTTTTGGAAGCTCTTTATGGGACTTGAATCCCTACTTCCTTTTATAAAGGCTTTTCTTCCACCATTACATTGAGTCTCCACCTTCTATCTTTATGCACTTACTTTGAGAGCATAGTGGCCATTCTTAGTTCTATGTGCATTGTCCGAAGACTAGTTGATTGATGCATAACTTGTTATTGCTTGTTTGAAACTATTGTATCTAGTCACTCTTATGAACTTTGAAGGTGTCCTATGCATTTATATTTGCTACTCTATTGAGGGACAAGCTGAATACTATTATGCTATGTTTTCTTTATGTGAAACAAACAAACGTCTTGCAAAGCATTGTTATTCATGAATCTTTTGTTTGTGCCTTTTCATGTTGCATCATAGTTTCTTTTCTTATTGCTAGAACTTTGTCTTTCATGTTATGATTGAAGTACTATGATCCCAGCTTTGAATATTTTGCAAATACTTTGATCAAGTCTTTGATGGTGCATGTCACCTCAAAAATTATTCTTTCTTTTTATCACTTACCTACTCGAGGACGAGCAGGAGTTATGCTTGGGGATGTTGATACATTGCAAATGTATCTATAATTTTTGATGTTCCATGCTTGGTTTTATCCACTTTCTTGTGTTTTGTTCCAACTTTGGAGTAGTTTTCATATGATTTCTTGGACTAACCTATTAACAAGAGACACAGTGCCAGCTGCCTGTTTTCTGCTGTTTTTGGTTCCAGGAAAGTCAAAAAATGAATATTCTCGGAATTGGACGGGACAAAAGGCAAAGTGCCTATTTTTCCGGAAGTGATGAAGTGCCAGAATATGAGACGGAGAGAGACCAAGGGCCACCACACCACCTGGCCCGCGCCAGGGGGTGGTGAGGCCAGCCCTAGCACCCCCTCGGCCTCTCCTTCCGCCTATATATTGCCCTCGAGACAAAAACCCTAAGTACCCGATCAAAAAATCCACGAAAGAGTCTGTAGCCGCCGTCATCTCCATCCCTAGATCGGGAGGGATCTGAAGCTCTTCCCGGCACCCTGCCGGAGAGGAGAATTCACCTTGGAGGCCTTCTTCATCATCATGCAAACCTCTGGTGTGATGCGTGAGTAGTTCATCCTTGGACTAAGGATCCATGTAGTAGCTAGATGGCTGGTTCTCCTCCTTTGTGCTTTCATGTTTAGATCTTGTGAGCTCCATTCATGATCAAGATCATCTATTTGTAATTATGCATGTTGTGTTTGCGGGGATCCGATGGATATTGAGATGCTATTTCAGATTGATTATTGATTTTATCTTGTCTTTGTTATTTGAGATCTTGCATGCTTTCTGTTGTTAGTAGCTATCTTGGCCAAGTAGATGCTAGCAACTCCAAGAGTTAGTGATTATGCTCGATAGTGGGTTCATGCCTCTGGTAATCTGGGGAAGTGACAGAAATCTCTAAGGTACTAGATGTGATGTTGCTACTAGGGAGAAAACAACAATCATTTGTTCATAGAACAATCGTATTGTTTACTTTACACGCAGTTCGTAAAGCAATAATCTGATGCTTGCAACTTAATACTGGAGGGGGTTCGGATGATAACCTGAAGGTGGATTATTAGTCATAGATGTAGTTGGATGGCGGTCTATGTATTATGTTGTAATGCCCAATCAAGTCTCAGAGGAGTCAAGATGATTAGTATATGCATGTATTGCTTTCTCGGTGTTTGTCAATTGCCCCGCTGTAATTTGTTCACCCAGCATGTTATCTATCTAAGGAGAGCCACCTCTAGTGAACTATGGATCCCGGTCCTTTTTCTTTACACACAATCTATAAACTGTTTACTCCTTTGTGTTTACTTTCTGCAAACTTTTACTTCTTTCCATTCGATATGTTTAATCCTTTGTTTTCCACAAAACATGGTGAGATTGACAACCTCATCGCAAGTTCGGGACAAAGTTCTGTGGTTGTGTTGTGCAGGTCTCCATGTTGCTACTAGCACCGGTAGTGCGCCCTGCCAAAGCTCAGCTAGTAACACCTTTGGGGTGTTTCCTTGCTCCTACTGGTTCGATTAAACCTTGGTTTCATAACTGAGGGAAAACTTACTACTGTGCTCATCATACCTTCCTCTTGGGGTTCCCAACGAGCTCTACATCGAAAGCCGAGCGCATCAGACGCGACGGAAGCGTTACCGCCCGGATGCGGCAGCTCCGCGACAGAGACGATCTCCCTAGGGAAACGTTCCGGAACGGTGGCGATGTAGACGGGAAGGTCGCCGAATAGCAGGATGGTGCCATTCACCGGTAAGGAGGTTCCGGCGAAGCAGGAAGCGTTGTCGATGACGCAGTAAAATTTGCCGAGCGTGAGCACCAGGCCGGAGGCCACGCACTCACCGGCTGAAGTGCGGGGTCCCGTGCGGAACGTGACTCCGGTCGAAGCCAACTATCCCCACGGTGGGCGCCAACTGTCATTGTATTGGGAACGGCATTACCTAAGAAGGTTAGATAGAGGTGTGGAGACCAGCAGGGAAGCTATCGACGGCGTCCACAGGCGGGATTGGATACGAGCAAGCGTAACGGGACGCATGAAGTAGCCAGGTTCGGAGCCCTCGTGATGAGGTAAAACTCCTACTCCTGCCGGATCTTACTATGGGGGATATACGAACTACAAGTGCTCCTGGAGCTGTATTCTTTAGCTACTGCCTTAAATGCAATGAGACCAACCCTTTCTACTAAAGCCTTGCCTCTCCTTATATAGGCAGAGAGGCAACGGTCTCACAGGCCAGTCCGACTGGCGGGCCCCACAGGCGGGTCCCAGCCGACTGGTCATCTATAGTATCCGGTATGGTATGTCGCATCGGAGTACGAGCGGTATGGCTGTCGTAGGCACACTAGACACGGTGCGAGGATATCGTCAGCACCGGGCCACTGTTTCCATGTCATCCCCGCAAAGTCTTTGGTATGGCCGAGTAGTGGCCAGTCTTGTCATCGTACAGGGCGTATCGTGCACTGATACGCATGTCGCCCTGTCTCCTTGATTGGTTCCAGCTACGTCGCCGTAGCCGGCTGCTTCTTGTCGATCTGGCTACCGCACGATAGCCGGCCTGGCTTGCTTTGTCTGGCTGCCTCTGGCCAGCGGGACACCATCCGACTGTCTTGTTTCTTGTCTGGTTGGGGTATCTAGGGATCATCCCCCCGACATTCACCCATGCCAACCCCCTTCCAAAGGTAAATTAACCCTTCTCTTTTTTTCGAATCTTCTTTGTATGTTGGTTTCTCTTTGTAACTTGGCAATTATTCTATCAGAAATTCCTCCAGCAACCACTGGAGGATGGCGAGGTGCTGGCAAGAAAATGGTTGGAGGACCGCACCGAGGAGGATGAGGTGGAGCCTTATCCGAAGGCCTTCCTGCCAACCCCGGACGTCGTCAGATGTAGCGCTGGTAAGGCCTCTTCTCTAAGGGATTAGCCAGACGATGATGACTCGGACGTTGAGGTCCTTGAGGTATTTGATCCGGTTCTCATCTCTTACTTGCACCTGGCTCATGTTCGAATGTTCAGCTAACCTAGACGATCAGGTCCATGAGGTTCCTCCCCTTGCAACTGGTGGCCCGGCCCCGGCTCCATCCCAGAAGCACGCAGCTACCTCGGCCGCAGCTTCGGAGGTGCCGCCGCCCAAGAAGAGGCAAAAGAAGTCCAGGTTTAAACCCTCGGCCAAGCCTGCCGCCAAGAGCACGGTTCGGAGGGCGCCCAAGCCTCGGGCTGCTCCTATCGCGGATGAGTAAGTTCTCTAATATTGCTCCTTTGGATTTTTTCCTTCGTTTGCCTTTGTTTCTTACTAATTCTTCTTTTTGACTTGGTGCTTTTTATTTCTCAGAGCTCCTAGGGACATCCCTCAGAGCGGCCCCGGCATTGCCTCCCCACTTCGGAGCAGCCCCTCTCCCCCCTCCCCCCCGCAACGTTGATTATTGCCCGCTCAGCCCTATTCAAGAGGGCTCCGCGGCTGCGCCTGACCAGAGCCCACCTCGCCAAGAGGGGGCAATGTCAGCGCGGGGGGTAGTGGGCCGGATCAGGATACGGCGATGCTGGATCTCCCCGGTTCCTCGGCCTCATCGCCAGCAGCACTAGTACGAGCACCAACAGCACCAGCAGCAACAACAACACCAGCAGCAACACTAGCACCAGCACCAGCACCAACAACATCAAGAGCCTCCAGGCCTCCCAAGGGAAAAGCTCCATCGGCTCCCTCTGGGTCTACCCCTTATGTGGCGGACATCTTTTAGTCAATTCCTCCACCCTCCTCCAGTAAAGCCAAAATGACCTCCGGGTCAGCCAAAGTAACTTCCTACGGGTCTGCCGCCTCCGGATCAGAGGGCAGCCAACAGCTGGTTTTGCACACCAGCCCCATTGCAGCTCAATCCGCTAGGCAGGAAGCCCACGTGAAGGGCCTTGTGGCGAACTATTCTCCGAGCGGCGAAAGTTACAGTCCACAACTCCTTGAGTATGTAAAAAACTGGAACGACGCTGAATTCGTCGATCCTCAAGACGATCTGGCAGAGAAGTTCTACCCCACCGAGTTCAGCGCCCAGATGAACTCCACTACCAAGGGTATCTCCTTGGCCGGCCAGATGATGGAGGTAATTCTTTTTCTCTGCTGTTTATGTTTTATACAACTGAACACTTGTAGATATACCCCCTAGTCCCCGAGCCTCCGAGGGAATAACTTGTTATTCGGTCAGATGCTTCTCGTAGAGCTTCATTTTTGTTCATAATGACATCGAATTTTGGTATATTTTGAGCCGGGTTAAGTTCCACTTGGCCTGGGTCTTGTAGAGTTCGAATATCCACACACCTAGAGCCGGGTTAAGTTCCACTTGGCCCGGGTCTTGTAGACTTCGAATATCCACACACCTAGAGCCAGGTTAAGTTCCACTTGGCCCGGATCTTGTAGATTTCGATTATCCACACACCTAGAGCCGGGTTAAGTTCCACTTGGCCCGGATCTTGTAGATTTCGAATATCCACACACTTAGAGCCGGGTTAAGTTCCACTTGGCCCGGATCTTCTAGACTTCGAATATCCACACACCTAGAGCCGGGTTAAGTTCCACTTGGCCCGGATCTTGTAGACTTCGAATATCCACACACCTAGAGCCGGGCTAAGTTCCACTTGGCCCGGATCTTGTAGACTTCGAATATCCGCACACCTAGAGCCGGGTTAAGTTCCACTTGGCCCGGATCTTGTAGACTTCAGATTGTTTTTACTCTGCCTTTGAACTTTTTTCTTTTCCTTGCCTATTTCAGATTACCACTAACGCCGAACCGTTGAGTTCCAGCGCCTGCTGGACTCCTACAAAGACATACGCACGTGTTATGGTAAAATCTTGGTGGAGTACCAGAAGAGGGGTAAGTTTCCATTCTCTCTTCCTTGTTCATTCAAACTTCTTAGGACATATATGAATTTGTTGTCCGAATCATGCAGCCGAGGTTGAAGCTGAGAACAAAATCATGAGGAAAAACCTTGTGGAAATCAAAGGTAAAGTTATCCCCTTCACATGATCATTGTACTTTCCTTGCTTCATCCGGTGGACACTCATACTTTGGGTCCTCCGGATCATGTTGCAGTTGCTCTCGATGACAGTGTCACCATGCCTGAAATGATGACCCACTGCCTCGAATAAGCAGGTAATTATGAGGGTGAACTGAAAAAGAAAGACGAGGAAATAGCTCGGGTCAAGCAGCAGGACTCGGAGATCACTTGGCTAAACGCCGAAATTCAAAAGCTTAAGAGCTCCCATCAGTCCGCGCTGGAGAAAGCCGACCAGGAGTTTGCCGAGGAGAAAGAGCGTTTAACCATGCAAATCTCCAAGGACCGGAGCCTATTGGAGGTAGCCGACGTCTAGCTTATGTCGGTGACCACCGAATATGAGAAACTCCAGGCCCGTAGTGCCAATGTTGATTCCAAGCTGCAGCGGCTTCTCGTCCAAATTGCACGTAAGTTTTGTGCCCTTGTTTGATCTGCTACCATTCAGATTTGGTTCTTTTGCTCACTGTTTTTCTTCTCATCCTTCGGCAAATTTCCAGAGAGAGATACGCTCGCTGCCTCTGCCGTATGCCAGTCTTGTGAATAGCATGGAATTCCTGCTGCCCCTGATGCCGAGCCAGTCCCTTATACCACAGAGGATCTCCTGGCGAGTCTCACTGCTCGTCTTGAGGTAGTAAAGAACTTTGGCCTGGATATTGTCCCAGCGGCAACACGGATGTTTTGCTGCCTCTGGCCCAGTGAAAATATTCCAAAGAAAGGCTCGACTTTCATAGCCAAACTCAATGAATGTGACACGCAGCTGCATCTGTGGCATGAATCTGCCGCACGGGCTAGGGCCGACATTGCTCTGAAATTTGCGCTCTCATGGTACGAAGGAATTGATCTGGAACTGCTCACTCGCATGCGCACCGGGTCTAAGTGGTGCGAAGATCCGGAGTGGACCGCGCGCCGCCAGGCCTATGCTAACAAGCTCATCCAGTACTCCTTCTGCTATGCTTGGAATGAGGGGCCGAGTTATCTTGATGTTGCTGATGATAAAGTTGTCTCTGGAGCTGAAGATGAAGGGAGTGAAAGCGAAGGCTCCGAACTGGGCGAGGAAGCTGAAGACCCGGAGGATAGCAAGGCTAACCCGGAGGACGAAGCCGAAGCTAGCGCTCCTCCCCCACACTCCAAAGTACCTCCCTCCTCGACAGATGATTCGTCGGCTTCCCTTGAAAAACACTTGTCACATTTATTAGATCCCCGGAATGACGGGAGCAGATGTATTTCAATACTTTGGTTTGTTTGTGCTACAGTTTTAAGTTCTGAACTAAGTTTATTGCCGGATTATCGTGGGCGAAGTCCCCGGGTTTATTTTCTTGTTCCCCAATTTTTGACTCGGCTCATGTCTACCTTGATTTGGTTTTTTTTGACTTACGAGTACGAGGTTCAAAAAATTGACTTAACAATACTTGAAACCTAGGGATTAGCTCAAAATGACTTGGCATTCCAGTGAATACAATGAACTAAAGGTTAGTAAAAAACAATGTCGGTCCGCTTAAGTTCTTTCCCTTAGTCGTTTTTCATGTGCCTTGCCATTCCAAACTTGTTCTCCTGCTTGCCATGAAGCCAATTCTTGTTGGACAACAGCAAAGTCGAAGATTTAGGTTTTTGGTGCTCACACATTACTAACCCGACTAAGATATAAGCTCCTTAACCCAGCTGACACAAAAATACGAAAACAAGAGACAAGTATTATAGCAGTCCTTGAGCCTCTGCTCGGGGTGGCAAAGTTTTTATTGATAAGCTCATTGTCGACATATATACCGACATATGAGTAATTCGGATACATTCACTTCTTAGGTGTAGAAAGGACGAAGTAGTGCTACGTTCCATGGTCTTTTGGATTCTTCTCCGGACCTGTCCGCCTTGTTCTTTTGCTGGGGCGGTGCATCAATAAGATAGTAGAAATCATTGCGCAAAGCTGAAAGGTCCTTCCCATGGAGGGGACAACTTATGCATGCCAGCCGTGCGCTATATTAGCTGTAGCACCAAATCACCTTCCCGGAAAACTCGGGGGTTTACTTTCCGGCTATGATATCGTCAGAGATTTTGCTGATATATGGCGGATCTAGAGAAGGCCAGTTCTCTCACTTCTTCCAACAAATCAACATCATTTTGCCGGGCTTCGCGCACTTCGGCTTCTGTGTATTCAGTGACTCTTGGCGAATCATGCTCTATGTCGGCTGGTAATACAGCTTCTGCCCCACATACCAGAAAGAACGGCGTATAGCCTATTGATCGATTCGGAGTTGTTGTTAAACTCCACAGTACCACTGGTAGTTCTTCTATCGAGCACCCCGCTGATCTGTGCAGCGGCTCTATGAGTCGGGGTTTTATCCCGGACAATACCAGTCCGTTGGATCTTTCCACTTGCCCGTTCGATGCGGGGTGGGGGACTCAGGCGACATCTAACCGTATCTTCTTTTCTTGGCAGAATCTTGCGAATGCTCCTTCAGCGAAATTTGTTCCATTATCAGTTATGATGCTATGGGGATAGCCGTACCTTAGGATTATATCCTTGAGGAATCTTACTGCTGTTGCCCCATCACATTTCCGAATTGGTTTCACTTCAATCCATTTGGTGAACTTGTCAACCATGACCAGAATACGGGTCATCCCTCCTTTGGCCGGCTTAAATGGTCCTACCATGTCTAGGCACCATACAGCAAATGGCCATGTAATGGGGATATTTTTTAGCTCTAACATTGGTAGGTGAGTTTTTGTGGCGTACCTTTGACAACCATTGCATTTTCTTACCAAGTCCGCTGCTTGCTGCAAGTCACTGGGCCAATAAAATCCATGCCAGAAAGCTTTTGATACTAAGGCTCTTGAGGAGGCATGGTGGCCACATTCCCCTTGGTGAATATCCCGGAGTATGTCAAGTCCTTCCTCCGGATCAACACACCGCTGTATTACCATTGTCACACTTCTTTTGTATAGTTCGGCGTTGATAATTGGATAGGCCTTTGCCCTTCTCTGAATCTGCCTTGAGCTCATTTCATCATCCGGCAAAATTCCATCTTTCAGGAAATCAAAAATTGGCTTTGCCCAAGTTGGTATAGTCCGGACGAGGAATGGTTCCTCATCAACTTCCATTGCATCCACCGACATAACTCCTGCCGGATCAAGCTGACGAGTCCCCGGGTTTGCTGAAGCAGTCCCCAGGTTTGCGGAGGTGCTTCCCCATTCTATCTCCATAGGTGCAGCTCCTGATCCGGGAAGTGATGGGATATAAATTGAATCTGATTCGGGTGACGGTGTTATAGATGGTTTTCTCAAGTGCTCCAAGGCCATGTTTGGCGTAATTGGTTGCCGGGATGAGCCTCGTTTGGACAGCGTATCTACTGCCTCGTTCTCAATCTGGGGTATGTGATGGAACTCACATCCCTCGAAAAACCCACTTATCTTTTGAACATGGAACCTGTAGAGGGCCATGTTAGAATCAAGGGCATTCCAATTTCTAGACACTTGCTGCACCACAAAATCCGAATCTCCAAAGCATTGTATCTGATGTATCCCTACTTCTTTCGCTACTTTGAGACCATGCCCCAACGCTTCATACTCCGCCACGTTATTTGATGCACTGAAGTGGATTTGAAGGACATACTTCAGTTGATCCTTCTTGGGCGAGGTAAGTACCACTCCGGCGCCCAACCCATCTTTGAGTTTTAATCCGTCGAAATGCATGCGCCAATAATTGGAGTCCAGTAGGGGTGGCTCATATTCCATTTCAGCCCAATCCACAAAGAAATCCACCATAGCTTGTGACTTGATCGCATCCCTTCTGTCGAACTATGGTGCGTATGGAGCTAACTCGATAGCCCACTTTGCTATTATATTGCATCTTTGTTACTCATGATCTCTGAAATGGGTGTCTCACATATCACCTTGATGGGATGTTCCTCAAAATAGTGTTTGAGTTTCTTGGCCGACATGTATACGCCGTACGCCATCTTCTTGTAGTGAGGATAATTCTGTTTTGAGGCTGATAATACTTCGCTCAGATAATACACCGGCCTTTGCACCGACTTTCCTTCCTCCTCGCGCTCCACTACGATCACTACACTTACGACTCGGTTGGTCGCGGCTATGTAGAGCAACATTGGTTCCTTAGGCAGTGGGGCAGCTAGAATTGGCGCGGTAGATAACATCTTTTTCAATTCTCGAAATGCAAGATCCGCCTGTGGTGTCCATGTGAACTTGTCTGCCTTTTTCATTAGCTGATAAAGGGGCAAGGCCTTCTCTCCTAATCGACAAATGAACCGACTTAATGATGCCAGGCAACCAGTGAACTTCTGCACATCGTTAAGACATTTCGGCAGTTCCATTCTTGCAATGGCCTGGATTTTTGTCGGGTTAGCTTCAATGCCACGGCTGGACACCAAAAAACCGAGTAACTTTCCGGATGGTACGCCGAAGGTGCATTTCTCCGGGTTCAGTTTCATTCGGAACCTCCTCAAGTTCGCGAATGTCTGCCAGATATCCTCAAGGAGCGTATTGCTTCCCTTGGTTTTTATTACTACATCATCCACATAAACTTGCACATTTCGACCTATCTGATCATGTAAGCACTTCTGCATGCATCTCTGATATGTTGCTCCTGCATTAAGTAATCCAAACGGCATAGTTCGATACCAATAAGCCCCGTACGGGGTGATAAATGTAGTCTTTATTTGATCATTCGGATTCAGAGGTATCTGGTGGAAACCAGAATACGCGTCAATGAATGATAGTAGCTCACATCCGGCCGTTGAGTCTATGACTTGATCTATTCTAGGGAGCGGAAATGGATCTTTAGGACACGCCTTATTCAGGTCCGTGTAATCGATACACATGCGCCATACCACAGCCACGTTCGGATCATCTTTCTTTTTCTCCACCAGCACCGGATTAGAAAGCCAATCCGGATAGAGTACCTCCATGACAAACCCGGATGCTAGTAGTCTTGCTATCTAATCTCCAATAAATTTCCTTCTATCTTCTGCGAAACGCCTGAGAGGCTGCTTTACCGGCTTAGGCCCGGGTCTTACATTTAATGAGTGCTCAGCCAACTCCCTCGATACACCTTGCAGATCTTGCGTAGACCAAGCACAGATATCCAGATTCTCACGGAGGAAGTTGATGAGCTCGCTTTCCTATTTGCTGCTTAACCCGGCACCAATGGTCACGGTGCGCTCTAGGAACTACCGCTGGTCCTTCCAACATATGTGGTACATACCTCACTGCCCATCTCAAATTTCCTGTTGCGATCTTGACTGTTGTGGCATAATCAATCAGCCAATCCTCTAGCCTGGTACTACCATCATAAGTTTGGTTTCCTCTAGCCAGCTGAAAGTTCGGCACTGGTGGCTCATTCATGATTCGGGGCCTGAAACATGCTGGACCCGGTGGACCTTGTATCTCGATTTGCTCCGACCAATAAATCCTATCCAACTTCAACCTTGCATCGTTTGGATGCAAGTTCCTGCTTCCTAGTCGTGATCCAATTATGTGGTGATCTGGTCTGGGGTATCCATCGTTGACCATAGCCAAGTAACCATCATTGTACCTTTCTTGATCCGGATGTGCACGATGTTGTTGTGTTGCTTATCCCGCACTCCCCTCTTGCCAAGGTACGCGATGTTGCTGTGTCCGAGGTAAATTTTGCCCCGCTCCCACGGGATCGCGCTGTCCGGCATTACTGTTGGCAGCATTTCGTTGACCGGCAATGCCTTGGCCATGGTTACCTTGGACAGCCACACCTCGGCTGGTACTGAGCCGGTCCTCATCAACTTGCACTGCTTTGCCTTTTCTAGCCCTTACCGAGTCATAAGGAACCATTTGCTTGTCTCTTCTTCTAGAGTCCACGACCTCTTCGCTCTGGGGATTATGACCCGGTGATGACGCGGCTCCTCTAGATCTTTCCTGATTGTTTCTGGCCGAATGTACTACCTGTGAGGCCCCTGGTGGCGCCGGGTTAGCCTTGTTTATTTCTTCATTTTGTTGGCATGCCACTCTCAACAAGTGATTTACCCTCTCTTGCTGCCTTTGTCGGGCTTCTCTGGTTAAACCTTCTAACTCGGATGCGGCCACATTTGCTGCCCTGAGGTTCTTTGCCGGGGTACTATACCGATCCAACCCTCCTGTAACTATTGTGGCTGTCTGACCTAGCCTAGGCTTGTACTCCTTGTCAATCTCAGTGATCAGGTTCCTGCCCCGGATTTTCACTCCATCGATACGGTTTGCCTTAGCATACTCTCTCAAAGTGATATTCAACGATTGACGCAGCTCTGTTACTTTCTTCGCTCCAGCTAAAATTTTCCGCCTAGTTTCCTCTAACTCAACTTGTGCCTGAGCCGGATCTGCCACAGGTGCTATTGGCGTTGCCAAACTATCTATCGCTTGCTGGAGAACATTTTCTAGCCTCTCTAGCGGGGGAAACCTAGACCTGGTTTGTTTCGGTGTTACCTCTGGCTCTGGCGCCGGATCTTTGCTTGGTCCCACATCTGGCGCGGTCATCAGGACCTTAACGCTGCTAGTGGGGCGAGCGATACGCACTCCACGAGCTGCGCTGAGAGGTGGCTCGCCTCCCTCGACGATGTGCCGTGGGTGGACGCAGGACTCATCCACCCGGACGTAGATCTTGTGCGCGCCAAGCTTGAGGAAGACACCATTGCACGGTGGAGGGTGCCTGCCGAAGCATCCCACGTTGTCGCTAACGTAGTCCAGCGCTCCAAAGCGCTGAACCAAGCCTGCGACGATATGCTCGCCGGTTCTTGAGAAGTTTCCCATCTGAATTTTCACCCCTGCTAGCACCGCTAGCCCCACGATGGGCGCCAACTGTCGTGGTGGTGGCACGGCAGATGCCATGGATAGGCTAAAGATGGGGCCAATGAGTGCTACGGGAATCCAGGGAGGGAGAGCATGGTGATTCCACACACGAAAGTTCTTGTATATTCTCTATCAATGGTGTTTACAAGTGCTCCTAAGGCTCTCAACAAGAAGGAGACAATGTCTCTTACTCCCTGTCCACTAGCCCTAGAGTTCTACCTTAGACAGAGAATGATTGATCTATCGTCCGTCCTCCTCTATGGAGGTCCCAGTGCTCCTTATATAGGGAAGCCCAGGTTACAATTCTAGGGCACAGGTGGCAGCATATTCTACGAATATGCTCCTTTCCTAAAGCAGATGCTTCTTTATTACCTTTAACGGCTTGTCCGGGCTTTGGACGTAACCCATAGCATTATCCTTGTCTTTTGGCGTCACCAGACACGCGCTGCGTCAGCCGGCTTTGCCTGCGTCACCTTGGTCGCCCCTGACCCGCTGGTCCCCTTCTTTACTTTACTTAGCTCATGCTACAGCTAATAAAGCCACCTTTTGACCAGCGGGGGATTCCTTCTCTTGGAAGCCAAGTTAACCCGACAAGCATATAGCTAATCCGGCTTACCATGTTACCTGCAAAATAAATAAACAGGGACGGCATAAATCCGATGTCAGCTAGACCATCATCTGGGAGATGCTCCATGGGCCAGGTCACACTGTGATTCGGCCTGCCTTTAGGTGACCCGGTCAGCTCTTTCTTTGACCGCGTCGTACCTCGGCTAACTCGACCCTTTTACCCCGGTGTTACCCTACCCGGGGCTATCCCCCAACATAAGTATAGGTGGGGATTAGAGTATTCTCATCAACTCCTGAAGTGCTGCATCATCCTCGTCCATCCATGTGAATTTTTCCGCCTTCTTTAGCAACTTGTAGAGCGGCATAGCCTTCTCACCAAGTCGGCTGATGAACCGGCTTACTGCTGCAACGCGGCTTGTCAGCCTAGGCATGTCGAGCGTTTGATGTCGAGGATGGCCTTGATTTTCCCCGGGTTCACCTCGATTCCGTGATGCAAAACGATGAAGCCCAACAATTTGCCGGATGGTACCCCAAAGACACACTTGTTTGGGTTTAGCATCATGTTTTATTTCTGGAGATTGTCGAAGGTTTCCTGCAAGTCAGCAATAAGATCATTTTATTTCTTTGACATTACCGCGATGTCATCGACGTAAGCATGTACATTGCGACCTATTTGGTCATGCATGCAACGTTGCATCGTCCGCTGGTACGTGGCACCGGCGTTTTTCAACCCAAAGGGCATCATGACGTAGCAATACGTGTCGTAGGGTGTGGTGAACGAAGTGGCCAATTGGTCCGACTTTCACATCCGGATCTGGTGGTATCCTGAATAGGCATCTAGAAAACACAAAAGTTCCGAGCCAACCATCGAATCAATGACTTGGTCAATGCGAGGCAAAGCAAACGGATCATTCGGACACGCTTTGTTCAAGCCGGTGTAATCAACGCACATTATTAATTCATTGGTTCCCTTTTTGGGGACAAGTACAGGATTGGCCACCCATCGGGTGTGAACAACTTCTCGGATAAAGCCAGCCTTAAGTAACCTAGCTATTTCTTTGCCTATAGCCCTTTGTCTTTCATCACCAAAGCATCGTAGAGGTTGTTTCACTAGTTTGGCATTAGGATCAATATTCAAGCTATGCTCGGCAAGTTCCCTAGGTACACCTTTCATGTCGGCAGGTTGCCAGGGAAAGATGTCCCTATTCTCACAGAGGAACTCGACGAGCGCGCTTTCCTATTTGGGATCCAGGTCCGTGCCAATGGCAGTGGTCTTGGAGGAATCACCTTCGACAAGCTCCACTTGCTTGGTCTTGATGGAGTCCTTGAAGGCGGGTTCGGTAGTAGTGATCTGCTTCTTTGAAGCTTGCATCTCCAAGGCATCGACCTGGTTCTAGATCTCCTTGAACTCCTCACCGTAGAGGACTTCTTCGGCGAAGGCGGCTTCACTGAGCTCGCACTCCCGTGCCTTGGTGAAGCTTCGTCAATGGTGATGACGCCATTTGATCCAGGAATCTTGAGTTTGTTGTAGACAAAGCATGGCCTTGCGAGAAAGGAGTGGAAGATGTTGCGTCCAAAGATGACATGGTACACGCTCTTGAAAGGCACCACTTCAAAGATCATGCGTTCTTGGCGGTATTTGTTTACATCACCAAAAGCAACCGGAAGGGTGATGCAGCCTAGGGAATTTGCTTGTCGGCCAGGGACAACCCCATGGAACACGGTGTTGCTCTTCCTTAGATGGGTCTCCGTCAAGTTCATCTTGTGTAGTGTATCCAGGTACATGATGTTGATGCTAATTCCAGTGTCCACGAGGCACTTGGTTAACTCCATGCCGTCAATCAAAGGGTTGATGACCATGGCATACTGGTTCTCTATTGGGATGAGTTTTGGATGATCCTTCCTATCCCAAGTAATTGGAACTTCCGAACACCTGACATACTGGGGAACTGAGGGGAGGGTAGCCATCAGTATCCTCAGAGAGGTTTTCTGAGCCCAGACGATTGGGGTACAGAGGAAGGTGTGGTAAAATGGAGCCTTCTTTTCGAAGGGATTTTTCCCTTTATCCTCTCCCTTGTCAGAAGATTTTGGGTCCATGTCCTCGTCCATATCACTTGATTCCTTGGGTTCTTCGTCCTTCTTCTTCCCTTTGCCCTTTCTGCAGGGTCTGTTTTCCAACTTTGCTTGTAGCCGGATTCAGGGTCCTCCTTGAGATCATTGACAAACTTGCACTGGCGATTGGTGTGGGTGGATTTTCCATTGTTGTCAAGATGGACGAAGAATGGCATATCACGGTACTCTTCGTACGTTTAGGGAACGCGAGGTGCTGATGGTGCAGTGTCACTCCTCTGATGGCCACTACTAGCTCCCCGACCACGTCCACGCTGTCCTCCATTGCCTCTGCCAGTGAACGTTGCCGCGACCATGTCGGCTACTTGCTTCTCTTTGGGCGGATTCTTCTGGTTGTTATTGTTGTTCTTATTGGCCTGGGTAGGGATTGCTATCGCCAGCAAGGATCCACGCGCGTCGTCATCAACAGCGGCGAACTCGCTAGCCATGGCGATCATTGCGTTGAGGTTGAGGTCATTGTTTTCTTGCTTGCGCTTCAACGTATGCCGGAGAAAAGTTCCCTTTTCTAGCCCATCAATGAAGGTGGCCATATCGGTCTATTCGTGCACCCCTGCGCAGGAATTTTTCATATCCAGCCAGCGAGAGAGGTAGGCACGGGAGGTTTCATCCTTCTCCTGCACAGACCGTTGTAGGTCTCCGACCGTGCAGGGACGTTTGTACGTACCCTCGAAGTTCTTGGTGAACACTTCATGCATGTCCAACCAATTGCGTATTGATTTCTCCGGCAAGTCGCCAATCCATTGCCGGGCGGTGCCGGTCAACATGAGTGGGAGGTACTTGACGGCAACATTGGGGTTTCCCCCTGCAATGTGAATCGCTTTGATATAGTCCTGTAACCATGTTGCTGGCCTAGCAGTGTTGTTGTAGGGCTTGATGGTCTTGTCTATCCGAAGGCCCTTGGGGTAGGTTGTGTCCCGTATGACTAGTCCAAAACAACATGGCCCAAGGTATGGGAGCTCCCGAGCTTGTTGGATCTTGTCCAGCCACG
Source organism: Avena eriantha (assembly GCA_910589775.1). Classification (NCBI taxonomy): domain Eukaryota; kingdom Viridiplantae; phylum Streptophyta; class Magnoliopsida; order Poales; family Poaceae; genus Avena; species Avena eriantha. The sequence continues at coordinate 407,303,516 of OU342742.1, forward strand.
ATCGTTCGTCATATGGCTCTAGCTGCTTCCCTTTTCCGTCATGGGGAGGGGAGTTGTGGTTTAGTTTGTGAGACCTGCCGTGCCCTCTGCCATGATGGCTGCTAGGTGGCGATGGCGGCGGTGGAGGCAGTGGGTTAGCTCTCTTGTTGTGCCCCTCCTGCGACTCCTCACGCCTGTCGCAGTTGCTTGTTGGACGTGGCGGTTCCTTGTGGGACATGCTTCTATGTCCGTCATGGCCGCTATGCTCTCCGACATGCCTAGGTTGTTCGCCCTGATCGCGTATAACGATACCGGGCTGGGACCGCCTTGGCGGTGGCATGCTTGTGCGGTGGCGCAGCTTTGGTTCCTCGTGACGTCGAGATGGTGGTGGAGGTGGCGAACGACGGGGATGAGCCTTTTCTCCGTGGTCAATGGATATGAGGATAGCGTCAGTCCTGTTGCGTGCCTCCCTCCGTTTTCCGTAGAGCCTGTGTGCGATCCTTTGTCACGGGGTGATTTTGGCCTTCTGCGGCTGTTCAGGGTTGACTGGCAAAGCTCCGGGTTGGACTCAAGCCTCTGGGAGGCGGCCTTTTCCTGTTGCTTGCATGCCTTAGCGATGAGCCTTAGCAATGAGGTCGTACACCTGAGCAACTGCTTCTGGTGACCTGTCCTGTTCCAGGAGGGTCTTGGCGACGGCGATGTTGAGAGTGGGAGTTAGCATGACCTGTCTCCCCTCTGAATCTCTGTAAGGGGTGGCTTTTGTCGGCTTAGACCCGTCAAATCCCAAGCCTCATCGAACGCCGGGATCTTGGACGACGTGAGCTAGCACCTTCTTTGCCTTATGCTTTAACAGCAATTGCTTGTATTCGGCCTCCATAGCTCTTGCCGCCTTGAGGGATTGATGCGTCTTAGCCATGTCTTCGTCCAGCTTAGCGCCTTGCTCCGCGATGCACTTAGCCTCCGCCAAGATTTCCGTGCGTTTCTCATCAAGTTCTATAACGCTCCAGATATTGGCGACGGTGATTGGTTCGACGAGAAGTGCATCGTAGATTTCTTTGTCTACGGGAGTGGCTAGAGGGTTGCCAGCTGTAGACATTGACAGTGGCACTAGCGGCTGATTCGATTGTCGGGCCGTATTAGGGGCCATGGTAAGTTCCTGTGCCGGTGGTTGGCGGGTAGCCGGAGGAGGCAGAGCCTTGGCCAGAGCTAGAGGCTCGGCGACTTCTTTAGCTGTTGTTGCTCTAGTGACCGCTAGCATGGGCGGAGCTCTCTCACGTTCCCATTCCTGTTCGTCTTCTTCCACCACAATAGTGACTAGCACCTGGTGGGAAGTGTTGGTCTTCTCGGCGCGCTCCTCCTTCTCGATCTCCTATTTGATCTCCTTCATAACAGCGTCGTATTCTTCCGAGTTAATGTGCGAGCCATCGGCATCCATATTGATGTCGGCGTAAAGCGCGTCGAGGACAGAGTCGAAGTCGGCTTCGGTGTTGGTGACGACGGATGTGGAGGGTGATGGAGGTGGGTCGTTGTTGTTGTTTCCTCCTCTGGCTACGACGGGGAGTGCCGCCATAGCCTCTTCATTGGCAGCCACGTATTCGTTGACGATGGCAACCATCTCACCAAGGGTGAGAGGGCCAGCGGCCTGCCATCTTTGGTGTGCATGTCGGAGGAGTGTTCCAGGCGTGAGACCTTCCATGAAGTGGTACATGAGCTCGTCGGCGCAGTTGCCCTCTAGGGTTTGGGTGAGCCTTGAATTTCCTAATCCGAGCCACCATGCTCCAAAGAGAGGTATGGCCCAGATCCTTCCGCGAACGTATCCTTCTCATAGGCGGTCCATGCAGGACTTGATGTGTTTCTGACTTCCTGGGAGCTAGGACCCGAGTCAGTTTCGCCAATGAAGATGTGGATGTCTTTGAAGGGGATGATGGAGCAGCCCGTGGGGTTCGTCCTTGCCGACACCCAAAACTCATATGGAGGGACGATCGGGACATTGCCAGAGAAGAGAACACGCCCGATGGCTACAGTATCGCTGATTCCCACGAAGAGATTGGACCATGCACAGTGTAGAGCTCGAAGCGCCTCTTGCCCCACGGTGGGCGCCAACTGTCGTGGTATTGCCGACGAGTACGCCATGGAGGGGTCCTCACAGTGCGTGTTTAGAGATGCGGGGTAAGGCGGAGAGTTGGCAGGTACAAGGTAACACAGCTTACCCAGGTTCAAGTCCCACAACGGTGGCGGAACTCTACTCCTGCTATAAATCACTATAATGACAATACGTCGAGTTACAGAAATAGGTTCACTGTGCGAGGTGTTGCGCGTTGTACGCAGCAATCAGAGAAGTTGTTCCCTAAAGTCTCCCACAGGTCGGCTTATAAAGGCGCCAAGACCTAGGGTTTACAGGGAAAGGTCCTTGTCGGACAAGATAAAGAGTCCTACAACTACACGAACTAGTCTTCCCTGTCTTGTACTCCAAGGCTCCGAGTATGTCGGTGGTTCCTGATACATCCATAACGTATCTATAATTATTGATGGTTTTATGCTAATAATATGTTTTGATACTCCTTTTTATATAAAGTTTATGATTTATTTGGACTAACCTAATAATAGTTGTAAAAGTGCACAATGTTATTTTTTACACTTTGATGTGTAGGAATTACCAACAATACAAGTGGAAACCTTGTTGGAGTCAAATTGGGATTTTCTAGAAATCTATCTCAGAACTCTTTTTGAAGATGATCACGTTTCGGGTCGAAGATGGAGTCAAACGGAAAACTCTTCAACCACAAAGTTGTTGGAAATTTCGCGACAAACGTTTTGGACATAAAATTTCGCTGATTCCAAATCCGGACGATCCCAATAGGCCGGATTTAGTGCAGTCCAAGATGGGGTGACTGGAATCTGAAAAGCTATATAAAGGGAGGAAACCTAATTCGTGGGAGACACCTCCACCCACGAATTTGCAGCCACCAAAGCCACGTTTTTGCCTCTCCCGTAGATCCCATCTCCATGGGAGAGGGCTCCCAATAAGCCATGAAGGAGGGGGCTAAGGGGCGGTGCTCCCCTGTGATACCGGCAGCGGGGAAGGAGTCCTCCGCACCGCCGCCTCCTCTTCACCATCTTCACCACCATCTCCATCGATCTCCACCACCATTTCCATCACCATTGCTGATTCCCATGATGATGAGGGAGTAGTTATTCCTCGAGGCTAAGGGCTCTACCAGTAGTTATGTGTTCATCTCTCTCTATGCATCATCATATTGTGATCACGAGCTTTATAATCAAGTAGATCTACCTGGCTACTCAAGTGTTTTAATAGATCTCTGCTCCCTCCATGTGTGTGAAAGTGACAGCGTGCACACCATGGTGACACTTAGGCTAGAGATTACAAATACTTGTTATGAGTTATATTTGGAGTTGGATGTCTTTATGAAATTGTGGTGTTTGTTGGAACCATCTAGTGCTCAAGGTGACAGTGTGGGGTTATCTAGATGGGAAAGGCTTACTTTGAGGTGTGCTGTTATAGCCCTACCATGGATTAGAGTGTCCAACCAGAGAGTAGTTCAGAGTAGTATCATGAAGATAATATATTTATATGAGAGTGTTCACTAGTGAAAGTATGATCCCTAGGCCTTGTTTCTAAGCATTGAAACACTGTTTGCAACTAGATCTGTTACATGTTTGTTTGTTGCAATCTTTATTTCAGTTTGCCTTTAGTCTCTTCCACGCCATCAAGATATTTTCTGGCACCATTACTACTTATAATTATCTATACCACTTGTATTTTTTTGAGGTGAAACAGTAGGGAATAATCCCCACTGCATTTTTTTATTATATATGATTATGTTACAATGAGTAATGATCTAAGGTAGATCATTACATTACATCTATCTCGATCTATGCTGAGAAAAAAATCTGAGACAATTCTATTCTATCCCTGATCTAAATGCTGATTGAGCCAGGCTTTGAATTTCTCCTTGTATTTTCCTTTGATTCTGAATTGTATCCATCTCATTTCTTGGTAGAAAATTGCTTTCCATCTATCAAATGTGGGTCTTTTGTCATTAAAAATCTTCTCATTTCAGCATATCCAGATACCCTAGGAAATCATGATAATGATCTCCATTGCAAATGGTAGATGTAACTTTTCTTTGATGTTTGAAATGGCTTCCAATCCTGTTAGATTTGCAGTTCTGTTTCTGGAAATATGGTCCCAACATTTTTTCCCAAATGGACAATCCCAGAATAGATGATTTGCTGATTCTTCTGAGAAGCAGTTGGATGTAACACAATTGTAATCAGGAAGGTTGAAATTCTTTCTCTTCAGTAGATTTCTTGTATTCAATCTGTCAAGTAGCAAAAGCCAGAAAAAGAACTTGTGTTTATTTTGACAGGAGGTTGCCCAAACCCAAGAAAAGTGTGGTGGTGATGGTGAGTATCCAATCATGGCTGAGTAGGCCTTTTTAACTTCAAATTTATCTGATCCCCAAATATAGTTCCAATTATCATGTGTGTCCTCCTGAGTGTCATGTCTGAATTCCTAGCATTTTTCTTCCATGACTAAAAACTCAGAGAAAGCTTGTTGAGAGGTAGGTGGAAGTTATCTTCTAGAAATTCAGCATGAAGGAAATCATGAACACTGATGTTTGTGGATTTAGAATAGGACAGAAGGTGAAGGAATTTATTCATCAAGCACTCATCTTGCCAAAGGTCAGACCAGAAATAAGCAGACCTGCCTGATTTCGGATTGCATTTGGCCATTCCTTTAAAGTAATCAATTAATTTTATATGTGACTTCCACCAGAAAGATCCCTCCATGCTTCTTCCAGGTAGTTTTCCATTTTTGTAATAGGTTTCCCATATGAGATGAACCCAAGGTATGTCCTGGTGGTTGTAGAATTTGTCCAAGTTTTTCAGAAGGAGGGCATTATTTTGAATCTGTAGGTTTAGAACCCCTAAACCCCCCTGATTTTTAGGACGGCAGATTTTGTCCCATGACACAAGAGCTTGTCCTTTTGCTTGCACATCTTTAGTCCTCTTTCTAAACAGACAGTATCTCATATATTTATTAATTTGATCCTTGATGGCAATTGGTACCTCCAAACAGCTCATAAAAATAGAGGAAGTGAGGAGAGAACATATTTGACCAGCTGCAGTTTTCCTCCATAATTCAAGAAATCAGCAATTCCACATAATCTTCTTTCCACTCTCTGAACAATGGGAAGAAAGTGCTCCATAGATGGTTTTGTAATGCTTAATGGAAGCCCAAGGTAAGTGAAAGGGAGGCATCCAGTTTGACAGTTGATTGTCATAGCAAAATGCATAAGTCTATCATTACATGTGTTTATTGGCATCATGCTAGATTTCATGTAGTTGACTTTGAGTCCAGTGGAATTAGCAAATGTTTGAAGAAGTGCTTTCAAGCATAATAATTGAGATGCATCAGCCTTAAGTACCACCAATGTATCATCAGCATATTGAATAACAGGGAAGTCACGGTTGGGTGGTCCCACTATAGGTGGAGTTAGAAGATTCATCTGCATGGCCTTGTTTAGTACTGATTGCAGGAGGTCAGCAGTAAGGACAAATAGTAATGGTGAAAGTGGGTCTCCTTGTCTTACACCTCTCCTGCAGTAGAACTTTTTACCAGGCACACCATTAAGAAGAATTTAAGAAGTTCCAGATTCAAAGATCATTTCAATCCACCTAATCCATTTTCTCCCAAATCCTCTAGCTTTAAGGATATTTATGATGGCAGAGTGGTCTACTGTATCAAATACCTTCTCAAAATCAAGTTTAAGAATTAAAATTTCCTCCTTTGACTTGTGGCATTGGAATAAGTATTCAAATGCCCAACCAATGCAATGCAATCTTGAATAGATCTGTTGTTGAGAAATCCATATTGGTTCTTATGTACCAATTTCAGAATAACAGATTGCAATCTATTTGTAAGAAGTTTGGTAATTATTTTGAATATACATTTCAATAAGGAGACTGGTCTGAAATCAGCCGAGGTAGATGGGCAAGTGACTTTAGGTATGAGTGTAATGTAAGAAGAGTTGATGCTCTCAAGGTAAACTTTCTCATTGAAGAAATCATGAATCATTAATTTGATATCATATCCAATGATAGACCAGCAGCTTTTGATAAATTCATTATTAAAACCATCAGGTCCAGGTGACTTGTCATTTGGTAGTTCAGTGATAACCTCCTCAATTTCCTTGTCAAGAAAAGGTTTTTCAAGTGAATTCTTCATCTCATCAGTCATTCCATTTCCATAAAAATCTGCAAGGTTATAGTGCATCTCAGTTTTGACTGATGTACCCATTCTTGCCCTGAAGTCATTCCAAAGGATATCAGCCTTGTCATAGTGATTTGTAAATTCCTGTCCAGATTCATTCTTGATCATTGATATATAATTGTGTCTATAACTGATGGTTGCTTTGGAATGGAAAAACTTAGTGTTTTCATCCCCAAGTTTTATCCATTTAATTTTCCCTCTTTGTTTCCAATAGGTGTTTTGGTTCTGAAGAAGAGAGATAATATGGGATTTCAGGATATCTCTGAGGTGCCACTTATTGATGGTTAATGTTCTAGATTCTTCAAGTAGATCCAGGAGATCAATGGTGTCATTCACCTTAGCAATCTGGTCCTTTAAGCATGGTAACAGTTTGGCCCAAATCTTGATGCCTCTCCTCACATTTTTCAACTTGGCACAAATTCTTTTTGCCATGTCCTGATAATTCACTAGTATATTCCAAGCATTTGTACAATCATCTTAAAATCAGAATGATGAAGCCAGTAATTTTCAAATCTAAAGATTTGTGCCTTGGGGATGTTAGTTCCAATGGAGATGACACAGGGAAGATGATCAGAAGTAGGTTTGGATAGTGGAGTAACCATAGTGTATGGGTATTTGGTTGTCCAAGAACTAGATGTAAAAAACCAGTCCAATCTTTCCAGTAGTGGATCTTTTTGCATGTTACTCCATGTGAATTTTCTACCCTTTAGTGGCAGCTCAATAAGACCCAGGTTGCTGATAGCATCATTGAAGAGCATAGTTTCATTAACATCTCCCCCACTTTTATTTCTATCAGTGAGACTTCTAATAAGGTTAAAATCTCCTAACACAAGCCAATCCATACTATTAGGCATAGTGATGTTTGAAAACCAGTCTAAGAAATCCATCTTTCTATCAGATTGACATGGACCATAGATATTAGTAAGAGTCCAGGAATCATTTGATAATTGAGAGGTGAAAGTGACAGAAGTTGAGAAATCATTTTGGAAAGCTCTGGTACCATTAAATAATGAGCTGCACCAGATGGTGATAATTCCTCCAGAAGCACCAATGATGGTAAGAAGTCAAAGCTGTCAAACTTGTTTGGACAGAATTTTTTTAAATAATTGATATCAAAGTTTTCTCTCTTGGTTTCTTGGAGACAAATAATGTCACATTCAGATTCCATGATCTTGCTTTTTAGTGCTAACCATTTTTTTCTCAGAGTTAATTCCCCTGAGGTTCCAGTTCAGAATCTTCCAATTTCTGTTGTTACTCATTTATAAACAAATTGGGTGAGCATTGGGGTGACACAAAATGTGTAGTCACACAAATAAGACTGAACATATCATATGATACTGAATTCATAAACATGCCTAACAGCAAATAGGTCTGCAACAACTCATAACAGACATGAAAGATAACTGGTCCAGTCACAAAAGGATAGATTTTGTAGACATTAACCACATTATTTAGGTGCTTTCTTCTTAGACTGTTGTCCACAAGTCTCAGCAGCACCTCCCTTCTTCTTGCTTGGAAGGTATGGTTCTGGACCAGTCATCTTTGGTCCAGGCTTTCTAGGTGGCTTGATGATCAAATCATTGATCCCGCCCTTCTTCAGCAGCCTTTTCTCAAGTTCCCCCTCCTTAACCTTGCAAAATGAATCAGCAAGATTCTTAACAACTTTATTACTGAGACAGGGTGGTGCAACATTGCAAGAGAGACAATTATGATCAGAGCAATTCATATGGCTTTTAAATCCCCCATTAAGTTCCACAATTCTGGGGCTCCTTCTCACCTCAGAGTCCACCAATGGTTCTTTACCCCTCCTCCTCTTTGCAGGAGCATTTGGCACCATCATGCTTGATGGAGATTCATTCAGGCATTAAGGAGGAATCTGTCCAACACATTCATCAGGTATAATGAAGGTGAAAGTTGTTCCTTCAGTAATTGGCTCCTTAATAATATCCCAAAGGGGAGATGTAAGAAAATGTCTAGTCCAACTGAATTTCTCAGGAGTGATGAGCATTAGAGTGATAAAATTAAACCAACTTACAGGAATGTCACATTGCAGTTTTCCTTTGTCAGGTGAGGGATTCATGTGTGGAGCAAAGAATCTGTCCCATAGCTCAAGACCTTGCTTTGAGAAAGAATTCCTAGCAGTAAGCATCTCAGAGGCATTGACAAATGGAATAATGGCCATTCCAACTTGAAGGTGTGCCTCATTTGGAGAGAGAAGGTTAGTGTCCTCCATCATCCAGTCATCTTGCATGTTACCCTCATCATCTTGGATGGTGTCCTCTTCCTCATCTTGGTAATTTTGCAGAATGTTAAGCAGTCTTTCTCCCATGCCCACATCCTGATTAGCATTAGCAATAATTTGCTCCACTTCAATATCCACAGCTCCATGGACAGAAACCTTATCACTGTCAGATGAAATATTTGCAACAGGAATTGATCCAGTAACGGCACTGTTAGCCTCCTGTGGTGGAAAATTCTGGTTGTCAATGGGCATGTCAACTCCTTCAGCAAATACAGGTCCTTGGACAGCATTCCAGTTGCCCCAGCCAGCATTATTATTCTGAGGGGCAGGTTCAACCCATTGGTCCCATCCACCAATGTCACCTTCAGGTTGTGGTGGAGGAGGTGGAGAAGGGGGGGTCCAAATATGGGTCCCACCACATGTAGAGGATGAGGGTCAGCACCATCATCAGGTAGTGGGTCCTCATCAGGTGCCCCCCCAGGAGATTGCTGTTTAAAATTTCCATAGAAAAGGTCCATGATTCAGTGTCCACCAGGTCCCCATTGGTGAATCTAACACTTTTAGGAACATCTAAGAGGTCAATGACTCTGAGGTTTGCAATGATCCTGCCCTTGTGTTCAGGGTCCCTCTCCCAGAGCAGAACTTTACCAATATCAGAGAAAACAGCATTCATGTCGTCATGATGCCAGTGATCAAGTGGAGGACCCAGGAGCATAACCCAACATTCATTGTTAAACTGAGTCCTACGCCAGTTAATTCCTTCATTATGCCTATCAAAAGAAATAGCAACATCTTGGAAGGGAATATGACCCGCAGCAATTAACCGGTCACGGTCACTGACATTTGCAAATTGAACATATGCAGAACCAAATGGACAATCTTGAATATCACGAAATTCAACATGAGCATCATTGATAAAGAAATCTTGCAACACATCCCTAATATTACCAAAAGGGACTGGACCAGGGGGAAGGGGTGGATGTGCGCAATGGCATACTGTTCATGTGCCCTTGGTCGGCGAGGTACCACCACCCTTTTGACCCGATTCCTGCCAGCCACCTGCATAATCTCAAAGCCATGGGGAAGAAAAGGTTGAGGGTCAAGTGGAATGTTGGCCATTGCGTCGGTGGTTGTCGCCAGCGACGAGCAGAGCAAGGCAGTTGGGGTTTCTCCAGGCGAGGGAGTTGAGGAGACAGGGGGTTCGGCCGAATTAATATTTTGGGCAAGAACAAAATCCTTAAGACAATCATACACCCTGGGCCGCGAAACTTGCGGCGTGACATGGGCCTTGAACCAATGTAGGTAAGATTTGTCGGGCCAGGGACAAGAAGGGAAAGTAGGGAATTTCAAAAATGGTAAAAGACTAGGCAAATTAATTGTAGAAGATTTGTTGACTGCAGGTGATTTTGCCTCTTTAATACCTTTACCATTAATCACAATTTCTACAAATGATGCACCCGGTACTACTCGAGTAATGTCACCTTTATTTTGACCGTTATTGCATGGGACTGGTGACGTCGAAGAGCCAATACGATCAAAAACAGAGGATTTATTTTTTGTTTTGTATGAAACAAATGTCCAATCCTTGTCCAATTCTTTGTAATATTCTTTCTCTTCAAATTTCCAATTTGGGCCTCCATCACCCCAAAGTTTGATCTTCAATATAAATGATTCATCAGAGAAAGAACCAGAATTATATATTTCAAAACCCACAGCTCTTGATGCAAAAGAGAACCTAAAGGTTCTGTCTTGGAGGATCTTGACTTGAAATTTTGACGCGTGACCCCCAAAACAAGCTTGGAGAACAATGCCAATAGTACGAATATCAATCTTAAAATTTGCACGACCAAATGAACCAACAAGGAAGAAAGGTCTTCTGCGAAATCCTCCTGAGAAATTAATGTGGTGTCCAAATTTCTTGAACATATTAGCCTCAAAATTCAACCCTTTAGAGAAATCCACAGAAATGTTGTTGTGTTTGGTTAATGAAGTAAGGGGCACATCGAAAATTTGAGCACCCACCACCACTCTTTTGATGACAAGATCCAAGATAACACCAGAGGAAACTTTCTCATTTTGAAGAAGGAATCTAGCATCAATAACCACCTTGTCATGATTTAGTAACACCACCCGCTTAGCAAGAGTATACAGGACCAGAAAACCAGGAACTTTGTCCAAAACATCAGAAGGCAAGGTTGAGCTAGTAACGTGCCACATAAGTTTCAAATCATCACTCTTGCACTCATGAACATGAGAATTCCCAAGAATATCAGAAGTTGGTGGCAAAATATCATTGATCCTTGCAAGATGAGAGGGGAACCTCACCACAGAACCAATCATGAGAACCTCCCCATTTTCCAAACTTCTACCTTCCAGTGGTGAACCGTTGGCATTGAGAATGACCAGCCAGCGATTATCTGAGAGAACAAGAGATCCAACAAGGAACTTAGCATCGGTGGAGCTCCCTGAATAGGTGATTTTCCAACCACCACCAGATGAATCCAGTGAACGAGAGCCCATGAGTATGTGTGCGACGGCGTCGGAGTGGCGCCGGCGAGCGCCGGTGGGATGGGCCTCAGAGAGGCATGCCTCAGAAATCGTGCCGGTGGGAGTGAATCAAAATCGTGCCATACCACTTGTATTTCACTATCTCTTCGCCCAACTAGTGCACCTATACACCTGACAAGTGTATTGGGTGTGTTGGGGACACAAGAGACTTCTGTTGGGTCCGTAGCATAGAAAACAAAAAATTTCCTACGATGAGAACTATACGGCGAGATCTATCTACTAGATACAGAGCAACGGGTGGACATACATCCATGGAGAACTTACCCTCGAAGACAACGAGTTTTGTTAACGAGTAGGAACTCGTGGTTGATGTAGTCGTACGCTTGCCGATCTCAAGATCGTGTGGAAGTCCGAGCGCCGCAAATCAGCAGCGCATCCGTCCTCGCACACACGTTCAAGCCACCGGACAACCTCCACCTCCTCGCTCCAGCGAATCAGCGGAAGCAGCAACTCCTTCCAGACGCAAGGCCACCGGGAACATGTATCTCGCTAATCCGAGACCATGGGGAAATATCTAGAGGGGGAGAGAGATCCTTCACGAGGAGGTGTGAGGATGAAGGAGGGAATGGGTGGCCTTTTATAGGAGGAGGGGGGTGCCCCCTCTCTCCATGGCCGGCGCATGGGGGGGTGACCCCTCACCTCCCCCATTCATGTGGTGGTAACCCCTCCACATTAAAATGCCTCTTCACATTCCCTTTTAAAGTCTCCACTTTAAATGCATTAAATTTCTCCAAAATTAATGCTCTCTCATTTAATAAAACTCTTTTATTTATTTTATTCAGAATTTTGTTAATTACTTTAATTAACAAACATTCACATAAAACCCCTTGCAACATTTCAATATTACATGCAGAACCACTTTCTGCAATTTCACCCGAAACAATTCCGGTTTCTATCGAAACAATTCCTGTTTCTATCAAAACATTTCCTACGCTTTGCAAACCTTTTGTCTAGAACATATGTGCTCCTAAATGGTGTCCGGCAACCCTTAAGTGTGTCACCCTACGGTTCGCGAATAATGCAGACATGATTGAGACTCCTCTCAGATCAATAATCAGAAGCGGGACTGGAGATCCATACTGACTCCTGCACATTCAACGATGACTTCTATGATCGTGAGAACCTTTAACGTTAGCAATTTAATCCCTTTGTCTCATGATATAATACATGTCCGACATTCGATCATCGGTATCCAAATACCTAGTTTGATCTTGTTACCGACATGCACTCTTTTCTTGTTCCCATGATACAACATTCTAGTGATCACATCACTTGCTTGCAAGCTATCTTAATGAGATATCGCCGAGAGGGCCCAGAGTATATCTATCCGTCATCTGGATTGACAAATTCCACTCTTGATCCATGAGCCTCAACATAACACCTTCGTAGTACTGAACCCATCTTTATAGTCACCCTGTTACGGTGTGACGTTTGATGTTATCAAGATACTCTTCCAGTGTTAGCAATTAACATGATCTCATGGTCTAAGGACTAAGACTACTTTGTATGATGTTATAGCAATATAAACATAATGACTTCATCGTAATGCTATACTTCGGATGAATGTTCATCACATCATTTCACAACTGTTGTGACCTTGTTATTAACAACATCCAATGTCCATGATCAGGAAACTTTGATCATCTTGTTAATCAACAAGCTAGTCTATAAGAGAGGCATAACTAGGAACCCTTTTTGTTTATTAAACACACATGTATTGATGTTTCCTATCAATACAATTATAGCATGCAAAATAAACATCTATCATATACAAGAAATATATATAATAACAACTTTATTATTGCCTCTCAGGGCATATTTCCTTCAGTCTCCCACTTGCACTAGAGACAATAATCTAGTTTACACAATGATAAATCTAACATCCGTGGAGTTCTGGTGTTGATCATGTTTTTCCCTAGGGAGTACTTTAGTCAACGGATCTGCTACATTTAGGTCCGTGTGCACTTTACAAATCTTTATATCTCCATCCTTGACATGCTCGCGGATGGAGTGAAACCGGCGCTTAATATGTTTGGAATTCTTGTGAGACCTTGGTTCCTTTGCGTTGGCTATGGCTCCATTGTTGTCACAATAGATCACCATCGGGTCCAATGCACTGGGAACCACACCCAGTTCTGTAATGAACTCTTTCATCCAAACTGCCTCCTGCGCCGCTTCTGAAGCAGCAACATATTCCGCCTCCGTTGTTGATCCAGCCACCACAGGTTGTTTGGAACTCCGCCAACTAACTGCTGCTCCGTTCAAGAGAAATACGTATCCGGATTGAGATTTAGAGTCATCCGGATCGGTGTCAAAGCTAGCATCGACATAACACTTAGCGACTAGCTCTTCTTCACCTCCGTATATAAGAAACATATCCTTAGTTATTCTCAAGTACTTGAGGATGTTCTTTACCGCTATCCAGTGTTCTGAACCTGGATCAAATTGGTACCTACTAGTCAAACTAATAGCATGTGCCACATCCGGTCTTGTACATAGCATGGCATACATAATAGAGCCTATGGCCGAGGCATAGGGGATCTTATCCATCATCTCTCTTTCTTCCGCCGTAGCCAGACTTTGAGTCTTACTCAATGTCTTGCCTTGCAACATAGGTAAGAACCCCTTCTTACTTTCGTCCATATTAAACTTCTTTAATATCTTATCAAGGTATGTACTCTGCGATAGCCCAATTAGGCGTCTTGATCTATCTCTATAGATTATAATGCCTAATATATATGAAGCTTCACCAAGGTCCTTCATCAAAAATTTGCTGTTTAGATAAATTTTAACATTGTTTAAAAGATCTATATCATTTCCAATCAATAATATGTCATCCACATATAATATCAGAAATTCCACATTGCTCCCACTCACTTCCTTGTAAATACAAGCCCCTCCATAAGTTTGGACAAATCCAAACTCTTTGATCACCTCATCAAAGCGGAGATTCCAACTCCGGGATGCTTGCTTCAGTCCATAGCTGGATTGCTGAAGTTTGCACACCTTATTAGCATCCTTAGGATCAACCAAACCCTTTGGTTGTATCATATACAACTCTCCTTCAATATTACCATTGAGGAACGCAGTTTTGACATCCATCTGCCATATTTCATAATCAAAATATGCAGCAATTGCTAACATAATCCTAACCGACTTAAGCATCGCTACGGGAGAGAATGTCTCATCATAGTCAACTCCTTGAATTTGTCGAAACCCCTTTGCGACAAGTCGAGCCTTATAGATGGTTACATTACCATCAGTATCAGTTTTTCTTTTGAAAATCCATTTATTCTCAACGGCCCTTCGATCGTGAGGTAAGTCCACCAAGGTCCAAACCTGGTTTTCGTACATGGATTCCATCTCGGATTTCATGGCTTCTAGCCATTTGTTGGAATCAGGGCTCATCATCGCTTCTTCATATGTCGCAAGGTCATCTATTTCATCAATCATGAAATTCATAACAGGATTGTCGTACAGTTCAGGAGCTGCACGTGTCCTGCTTGACCTGCGAGGTTCGGTAGTATCCTCTTTCGGAGTTTCATGATCAATATCATTAGCTCTCTCTTCATTAGGTGAAGTCAACTCCGAAACAACTTCCGGTGCCGCACTACTCGCCATTTCATGAAGAGAAGGTTCAATAACCTCTTCGAGTTCTACCTTCCGACTACTCACACCTTTCGCGAGAAACTCCTTCTCAAGAAAGGATCCATTCTTGCAACAAAGACCTTGCCCTCGGATCTGTGATAGAAGGTATACCCAATCGTTTCCTTAGGGTATCCTATGAAGACGCATTTTTCCGCTTTGGGTTCGAGTTTATCTGGTTGAAGTTTCTTCACATAAACATCACATCCCCAAACTTTAAGAAATGACAGCTTAGGTTTCTTTCCAAACCATAATTCATACGGTGTCTTTTCAACGGATTTAGATGGTGCCCTATTTAAAGTGAATGTAGCGTTTTCCAGTGCATAACCCCAAAATGACAGTGGCAAGTCAGTCAGAGACATCATAGATCGAACCATATCCAATAAAGTACGATTACGACGTTCTGACACACCATTACGTTGTGGTGTTCCGGCAGGCGTGAGTTGTGAAACTATTCCACACTCTTTCATTTGTGTGCTAAACTCGTAACTTAGATACTCTCCTCCACGGTCAGACCGTAGAAATTTGATCTTTCTATTACGATGATTTTCCACTTCATTTTGAAATTCCTTGAACTTTTCAAAAGTTTCAGACTTGTGTTTCATCAAATAGATATACCCGTATCTACTCAAATCATCCGTGAAAGTAACAAAATAACGATATCCACCTCGCGCCGACACACTCATTGGTCCACACACATCAGTATGTACGATTTCCAATAAATCTGTCGCCCGGTCCATTGAACCGGAAAACGGCGTTCTAGTCATCTTGCCCATAAGGCATGGCTCACATGTATCAAATGATTCAAAATCAAGTGATTCAAAAAGTCCATCAGAATGGAGTTTCTTCATGCGTTTAACGCCAATATGACCTAGATGGCAGTGCCACATATATGCAGATATATCATTATCAAGTTTAATCCTTTTAGCATCAACATTATGAATATGCGTAATACTACTATCGAGATCCAATAGAAATAAACCATTCAACACAGGTGCATGACCATAAAAGATATTATTCATATAAATCGAACAACCATTGTTTTCAGATTTAAACGAATAACCACTTTGCATCAAACATGATTCGGATACAATGTTCATGCTCAGTGCAGGCACCAAATAACAATTATTCAGGTTTATAACTAATCCCGATGGCATATGGAGAGGCAGCGTTCCGACGGCGATCACATCAACTCTTGATCCATTGCCGACCCGCATCGTGACCTCATCCCTTGCTAGTTGTCGCTCGTTCCGCAGCCCCTAAACCGAGTTACATATATTAGCAACTGATCCCGTATCAAATACCCAGGTGCTACTGCGAGTACTAGTCAAGTACACATCAATAACATGTATATCACATATACCTTTGTTTGCCTTGCCGGCCTTTTTGTCCGCCAAATACTTGGGGCAGTTGCGCTTCCAATGGCCAGTTCCCTTGCAATAGTAGCACTCGGTGTCAGACTTAGGGCCAGCTCAGGGTATCTTTTCAGGCGCGGCAACAGATTTGCCGCCCTTCTTTCCCTTCTGCTTGCCTTTCTTGTCCTTCTTGAAACCGGTGGTCTTATTGATCATCAACACTTGATGTTCTTCCTAATCTCCACTTCTGCAGTCTTAAGCATTGACAGAAGCTCGGGAAGAGACTTCTTCATGCCCTGCATATTATAGTTCATCACGAAGCTCTTGTAGCTAGGTGGCAGAGATTGGAGAACACGATGTATGCCTAAGTCAATGGGAATCGTTATTCTCAAGGACATAAGCTTATCGGTGTACCCAAACATTTTGAGTACGTGCTCACTAACGGAGATGTTCTCTTCCATCATGCAGCTAAAGAACTTTTCAGAAGCATTATAACTCTCTACGGTAGCATGGGTATCAAAAATCATTTTCAATTCTCCCATGGTATCAAAATCATTGCCATTTTCAAAACGCTTTCGAAGTTCTGGCTCTAGACCATATAGTATGCCGCAATGAACTAAGTTGTGGTCCTCCTGACGAGTTATATAGATGTTTTTTTCCTCGTCAGGGGCATCAGGAGCTGGTGGGGGGCCTAGCGGCGCCTCTAGCACATATTGCTTTTGTGCAGCAGTGAGGAGAATCCTCAAATTCATAGCCCAGTTGGTGAAGTTGCTAGCATTCGCGACAAGCTTCTCTTTCTCCATGAACACATTGAAATTAAAAGCAGGTGGTGCCAACTACAACAGAATTTTTAAAATATATTTAGACTAAGTTTATGATAGATTGAGTTCAACTAATCCAAATTACTAATGAACTCCCACTCAAAAACGACATCCCTCGTGTCCTTTTGGTGATGACATGAACCAAATCCACTACACCAAGTCCGATCATCACGTGAGTCCGTGTAGCTTCAAAGGCGAGTATCTATATAGGCATCATATCAACTATATGACTCATGCTTAACCTTTCGGTCCGTGTTCCGAGGCCATGTCTGTACATTCTAGGCTCGTCAAGTAAGAACCTTAGTATTCGCGTGTGTAAAACTGTCTTACACCCGTTGTATGAAAGCGTAGAGTCGAGAACACCCGATCATCACGTGATGCCTCAAAACACGATCCACAAAACGGTGCATATTTAAGGAAGAACACATTTTATCTTGATATCTAAATGAGGGATCATCTTATAATGCTACCAAAAGCACCAAACTAGCAATATAAGATGCTAACATCTAATGTGTGAAGTGAGGTGATATGGTCCATGCATTTGATCTCTATCATTTGCATCGTGGTATGATCTCTATCATTCCTTTGTCTGTAAGGCCAAGGTCTATGGAACTTACACGTTAAGTAAGTTGTAAGAGTATCTATCATACATCTACTTACAACAATACCATATCAAGACACTAGCCCAGCAACGATCTAAACTAGACGCCTCTAATTTATCAATTGCAAGTTTTACGTGACTTAGGGCTTTCAGAGATAGAACCGGTCTTACCTACGAACATGAACCACAACGAGGATAACCAAGTTATTAGCAACTCGTTGTAAATCAGATATTGACTATAGTAGGAGAGACAGACACCCGCCAGCCACTTATGCAAAACAAGTTGCATGTCAGTCGTGGAACCGGTCTCATGTACGATGACATGTAAGGTTGGTCCGGGCCGCTTCATCCCACTATGCCACCAATATCCAAAGTACATAGAAGATGCAATAACATGATCATCATCGCCCACATATAAACATATGTGTACTACCCGTGCAAAGCACCTACGCCTAGATCAGGCTCTGATACCACTGTTGGGTCCGCAGCATAGAAAACAAAAAAATTCCTACGATGAGAACTATACGCCAAGATCTATCTACTAGATACAGAGCAACGGGTGGACATACATCCATGGAGAACTTACCCTCGAAGACAACGAGTTTTGTTAACGAGTAGGAACTCGTGGTTGATGTAGTCGTACGCTTGCCGATCTCAAGATCGTGTGGAAGTCCGAGCGCCGCAAATCAGCAGCGCATCCGTCCTCGCACACACGTTCAAGCCACCGGACAACCTCCACCTCCTCGCTCCAGCGAATCAGCGGAAGCAGCAACTCCTTCCAGACGCAAGGCCACCGGGAACATGTATCTCGCTAATCCGAGACCATGGGGAAATATCTAGAGGGGGAGAGAGATCCTTCACGAGGAGGTGTGAGGATGAAGGAGGGAATGGGTGGCCTTTTATAGGAGGAGGGGGGTGCCCCCTCTCTCCATGGCCGGCGCATGGGGGGGTGACCCCTCACCTCCCCCATTCATGTGGTGGTAACCCCTCCACATTAAAATGCCTCTTCACATTCCCTTTTAAAGTCTCCACTTTAAATGCATTAAATTTCTCCAAATTTAATGCTCTCTCATTTAATAAAACTCTTTTATTTATTTTATTCAGAATTTTGTTAATTACTTTAATTAACAAACATTCACATAAAACCCCTTGCAACATTTCAATATTACATGCAGAACCACTTTCTGCAATTTCACCCGAAACAATTCCGGTTTCTATCGAAACAATTCCTGTTTCTATCAAAACATTTCCTATGCTTTGCAAACCTTTTGTCTGGAACATATGTGCTCCTAAATGGTGTCCGGCAACCCTTAAGTCTGTCACCCTACGGTTCGCGAATAATGTAGACATGATTGAGACTCCTCTCAGATCAATAATCAGAAGCGGGACCTGGAGATCCATACTGACTCCTGCATATTCAACGATGACTTCTGTGATCGTGAGAACCTTTAACATCAGAAATTTAATCCCTTTGTCTCATGATATAATACATGTCCGAGATTCGATCATCGGTATCCAAATACCTAGTTTGATCTCGTTACCGACATGCACTCTTTTCTTGTTCCCGTGATACAACATTCTAGTGATCACATCACTTGCTTGCAAGCTATCTTAATGTGATATCGCCGAGAGGGCCCAGAGTATATCTATCCGTCATCTGGATTGACAAATTCCACTCTTGATCCATGAGCCTCAACATAACACCTTCGGAGTACTGAACCCATCTTTATAGTCACCCTGTTACGGTGTGACGTTTGATGTTATCAAGATACTCTTCCGGTGTTAGCAATTAACATGATCTCATGGTCTAAGGACTAAGACTACTTTGTATGATGTTATAGCAATATAAACATAATGACTTCATCGTAATGCTATACTTCGGATGAATGTTCATCACATCATTTCACAAATGCTGTGACCTTGTTATTAACAACATCCAATGTCCATGATCAGGAAACTTTGATCATATTGTTAATCAACAAGCTAGTCTATAAGAGAGGCATAACTAGGAACCCTTTTTGTTTATTAAACACACATGTATTGGTGTTTCCTATCAATACAATTATAGCATGCAAAATAAACATCTATCATATACAAGAAATATATATAATAACAACTTTATTATTGCCTCTCAGGGCATATTTCCTTCAACTTCTTGTATCTTAATTGCAGGATTGCTTGAGAGGGAATACCTTTGACCACTTCCTCCCTGAGTTCGATAAACCTTGGGTGATCTACTTAAGGGAAAACTTGTTGTTGTTCTATAAACCTCTGCACTTGGAGGCCCAACAACTGTCTACAAGAATAGAAGTGCATAGACAACAGCTCATGGGTAGCCTTCCTTTATTTGGCATGGTCCTCCCTTTAGGATCCGTCTAACTGGGCCGCCCAGCAGGCCATAGGCCTTGCTAGCAACTATGGGCCATCCTGGTTAGGCAGATTGGCGACATGCTATGAGGATACCCATATAGCATATCCCCAACAGGCACAGAGAGAGGAGTGCTACAACAGTAAGGTCTTAAAGACAAGGAAAGGACATGTATCTTGTCTCCCGTAGTTTCTAAGCATAAGATACAAGAGGGAAAGGTGCTTCTATAGTGCTAGGGATACAATGCCACAACCAGAAATGAGGGTGGTGTGCTGTGGTGGTCAAGTATGAGAGTTCATGGGGGTTGGTGAGGGTTTGATGGAGTTTTAGCTCATCTTTGGTCAAGTATCTTATTTTCCATATTGCTTGATTATGACAAGGTTCACAAAAGGTGATCTTGGCAAGTTGTTGTGAGGGTGCTAGTAGATATATGTGATCAAGATGCACCCCCAGAAATTTTCTGGGATTTATTTGATCATTTTAGATACTTTTTAAATCAATTATTCAAATATTGTTGATCTTTCTATGGGATTTATTTCAAATTTTCGAATTGTACATGGTGGATTTTTGGTTTGAGATGGTCCCAAATATAATATTACACTTTGGAGAATTTTCCCAATATTTATTGGGGTAGAAAAGTATTTTAAGGCAATTGTATCTCCTTTCTTCCATCTAACAGAATAGGCAAAAATAATTATTAAAAATCTTCAAAAATATTTATTTTTGAACTGGGAAGATAGGGTATGATTTATAGGCCTCAAATGTGCTTAAGGTTGGCAAAGTGTTTTGGAGAAAACAAAGGTTCTTATATAGAAGGAGTTTTAAGGTTTTTGTCCAATAAAGGAAATAAATTGTTTTTGGGCCAAGATAATTATGGAAAACATTTGATAATTTTTTTCCAAGGTAGATGATGTATACATAGTTTATATCTCATTTTCAACCTTGGGTTTTGACAATCCAACTTGATTTTGGAGGAAAACATGGAATAAATGATCTTGGGCAAAATTATTCTTATACCACCAAAACCTTGTTGGATCTTGGATCTCAGATCCCCCTTGAGTCATGGGATATATGGATAGATAGAGAAAGTTATGTAGATCACCATGGTACATAGGGTTGAGGTTGATCATGATTGATCTCTCCAAGGATTGATGCCAAACCTTAAATAAAATAAGTGTTCCAAAACAGATTATCAAATAGCCTCCAAAACCATGTGGGTTCTAGAAGCACAAAGATCCAATTGACACGTGTAAAGTAGGAACGGATAGAACTTCATGATTAGAGAACAATAATGCAAAGATTTGGGCAAAATAAGTTAACATGGAGATGTGAGCTTCTGCCAAAGTAGGTGTATTGATAAGATTTGCAGAAAAGATTATTTTCTTGCCTACAAAACCATCAAGAACAAGTGGGTTAGAGGATGATCTAGCCAAGGGAAAGAGTGGGACTTGGAAGTATTTAAGATGGTCTACAGGATGGTTCAAGTGCATTTCGAAAATGCTCAAGGTTTGAGAAAGAGAGAGGCTCAAATATGAGACATTGATAACATTTCCAGACTTAGCCATTTTTTGCAGATTTGTGGTATTTGACTATAATACAAGAGGGCATGATTTTGAGGAGATGCAAGGTTTCAAACTCATCATCAAGTAGATGAAGTTGAAGTGTATATTGAGTAGAAAGGATCTAGGCATATAATTGGTATTCATTGGCTTTGAAACTTCTAGAAGGGATTTTCCCTAGATTGATCTAGTTAAGGGGGTTTGGATGGTCACCTAGTGGCACGAGATCAGATCAGGCATGGGTAACTTGCTTAGGGTTATCATATTAATTTAGCTTCATCCTAGAGGATGAGATCCTAGGGTAGCTCACTCTAGTTCCTAAGAAAACAAGTCCAAGAAGCAGATCAAGGCAATTCATCTAAACAAATAACTCAACTAGTATTAGGGTTTACCATCAAGCCTATCTTGAGGTAAGGATTGGTATTTTGAAAAGATTGTGTTTTGAAGTGGATAAGAGTCCCTTGGTATTTCTACCAAGAGTATAGTTCAAAGTTTTATAAAAGGTTTTTGGAAAGCCTACGGGTAAGAGTAGTTGAAGGTTCTATCTTGAAAACATAAGGAAAATATATATTATATATCCATGATTTTGTCAATAGAAGCTACTAAAATGGTTAGGGTTGCAAAGGAATCTGGTCTCAGGTTTTTGAAATGCCAAAACATTTGAGAATATGGAAAATAAGCCAAGGAAGTTTTGTGAAATAGCTTTTGTCAACTAAGGGTGAGGTAAGGAGGATATCATCTGCTACACATTCAGATGCATAAGCATAACCAAACAACAAGTAAACACTACATCACTAAACAAGAAAAAGGTTTTGTTCCACCTGATTTTTGCATTCTAGACAATTAATCAGGGTTGCGGAAAGTGGGATGTTAAATTTTACTTGGTCGAGCCGGACCGGAGAGAGGAGGTGAGGTGCACCAGTTATAGACAAAGGCAAAGCTGAACTGGGTTCAGTTGTGTGCATGGCCCAGAGAACAAGCACGACTGGGATCTCAGGGTTTGGTGTGCGTGTGTAGCTAGAAACCACACTCCACATGTATGTCATATATGCAACTACACACACACTTGCATGCATGCATGGGTACACACGCATACACTCATATGGATGGTTACACACACATGCAGCTAGATTTTATAGATTGATAGGGAAAAGAGAGAGAGAACAAGGTAGGATTTTTTTATTTTGTTTGATTGGTCCCTTGGTTTGAATTCAAAATATCTTAAAACCACGTTTTAAAATCCAAAATAAATCAAATGGGGAGATAGGGAAGCCTCATGCATGTAGGCATTATGAAGTTGTAATAGCAACTACATTCCCTTTAATATTGGAATTATGCTCTATTGAAAACCAATCAAGATCTAGCATGATTTAATCTAGTTGATGGTCATAAGTGAATTAAGAAATTCAAATATATTGAGTATGTCCCACTATGTTTTAATATGGCCCCATAAAATAAAAATACAACCACAATTAGAATAAACCACGGTATGAATTGAAATGGCTTCTATTTCTACATAGCATGCAAAATTGGTGATATAGGCTTCGATAACAAATATTGTGAAAACAATATGAGACCATATATGGAAGCATGTAGAATAGAAAGGAACCATGATCATTATTTATGAGCTTGAGTTGTTAAATATCAATGAGAAGCATTTGCTCATATATAATTTGCATGGAGGAGATGGTGGAAGGAACCAAGTGGAGGTGGTAAAGTGGATGGTGGAATGATAAGATATATGCCCCCAACTCAAATTGGGCATCAATTATTATATCAAGAAGCAAGTACAATATATCAAGAAGCAAAAATATTAATAAGAGAAATGCAATGAGGGAAGATGCAAATGTAATAGGTTTTAATATGATGCTCAAATGCAATGTGGCATGGTGACATGAGCATGATATTATGATGATGCAATAATGACAAGTATATAGTAGACTAATCCTTATTTATTATGTAGCATTCCAATGTTAGACAATTGGGATGCTATAACTATCCCCCTCTAAACAAGAATCTCGCCCCGAGATTCCTAGGAAATGAAGAAGACACAAGGGGTGGCAGGTGCTCGGAATGAAGGTGATTGTCATGTTCCCAAGTGGTTTTTCAATAGAATGGTGCGACCAGTAAACCTTGCAAAACTTGGTAGACTTGTTGTGAGTGTATCATTCTGCTTCTTCAAGAGAAAGGATGATTGGCGTGATACAAGAAAGGTAGGATGAACATAGCTTAGGTGCTCTAGAGAAACACGATAAAGGAATAGAACCACTTCTTGAAAGAATCTTGAAAATACGATGTATCGTGGATAAATAATAGACACATCGTTAGTATTAAAGACCGAAAGCTGCAAGTGAAGATGATTCTTTATTTTGCCAGAAGAAATGAACGACTTGAAGAAGTTATCAACCACTATGAAAATATCATTGTTTCTTCCCTTAGATTTAATAAATGAAGTTTGGAAATAATATTGTCTTTCGACAGTAGAGTTCCTTGATATCACCGGAAAATATTTCGGGTTAAGAATTCTCTGATTCGATTCCTCTTGACGCCATTAAGAACCAAAGGATCACACAATTGAGGTGTGCAGATTTATCTTCAAGAGAAGGAGTTGAATGTTGAAGATCCAAATTTTATTGTAGAGATGCTTATTGCTTTCCTTAACCATGAGGTTAATGCAATAGATTCTGCAATTGGTGGCATCGACCATAATTATCTTTACCAAGAGAAAGGAATTGTCAATGTCGAGCTCCGATAGAACAAAGAGTATTAGGGGAAGATTTTGTATTTGTTTCCACCAGATCGTGGAAGATTTTTCTCCATCTAGAAATAGATGAGACCTCCAATGAGAGGTTATTGCTTATGTTCTTTGGTAGAACACTCTGAAAAAACAAAGGCGGAAGTAAAAGTCTCAAAGGATAAAGGCCACTTCAAACTTCCATGGAATGAGTAAAATCACATTAATCTACCAATTCAATGTACCAAAGTGAATGATTAGAGTAGTGGTATGGTAGCAACTCCATCCCGCACCTAAAGAATTACTCCATACCTGAATAGGAAAATTGTGCAACGCAACTCTCGAATTTCAAACTGAAGATATTGAGAAGAATAACTCGTGAATCTCCATAAGAAAACAAAGATTTGATGCAAACGCTTCATCATATCCAAGAAGATAAGGATGATAATGTTTTCATCATTTCGGAAGCCCCAAGCCATCAGAAAAGATATGGATGAATATCATGGAGACAATTGAAAGATTCAACAGGTAGGTTGAGGATCGCACCCAAAAAATTTAATTGAAGAATTACAAAAGATATGGAAAGTCTTCGTGTCAACCGGTGGATTGAGGATAGAACATAAAGCGAGTGGGTTTGATAAGGTTTTTTTATGAGCAGAAGACCAACAAAATGTCTTGTCCTTTTTGAGAATATCTGAGAGAGATTTAGCCGTCTTAAGGAAGCCTTCAACAAAGCAGCAAGAACTACTTGTAAAACCAAGGATAAAGCCCTGGAGTTGGTTGGAATATGTAGGATGATTGAAACCAACACTTGACTTGCTGATTTCAGAATTGTAGTGATGTCTTTAGCAGAAGGACCTGGCCGAGTTAGGTGACTTCAGGAAGCCACAATTCATACTTTGAGAACTTTGCACATAGGCGGTGTTTGCGAAGCTTGATATGATGAGAAGAATTATTCTTCATATTCTTCTATTGATATAGAATAGGAAAGCATATTGTCAAGATATACCACCATGAATTTAACGAGATATTCCAAGAATACTAAGTTCATGAGGCGAAAGGATCAGTCAAATGCTCGAAACACTTTCTAAGCTCAACGCTCTTTGAAAGATCAATATTAAGAGCAAGGATTTGTGTTGAAAGTGATGCATTGGAGGAATTGATTATCTAGCCCTTCGGATGAGAAAAGATATGTTAACTTGTTCACATAGTTGATCGAATCACCTTTTTAAAAGACAAAAGGATTTTGATAAAGAATCGATGATAACTCAAACATTTAAGCAAAGCTATCAGAGAGAAAAGGATGGCATTCTCTTGGATCAAAGAGAACCTTTTCGGATATGAAGTTCAAAAATATATGAAGCATGACAATCATATTATAATCCATCATAGTGCCTTCATAAAACTTTGGATTTGCCAGAGATACTTGCATACGATATAGATATGATCGCCGTACAAGTCAAATACACAAGAGATCACCACACTCATACTTGAATAAGGAAGCCAAATATAGTGCCTATGTCCCACTGTGTTTTAATATGGACCCATCAAATCAAAATATAACGACAATTAGAATAAAACCATGGTATGAATTGAAATGGCTTCTATTTCTACATAGCATGCAAAATTGGCGATGTAGGCTTCCATAACAAATATTCTGAAAACAATATAAGACCATATATGGAAGCATGTAGAATAGAAAGGAATCGTGATCATTATTTATGAGCTCGAGTTGTTAAATATCAAAGAGAAGCATTTGCTCATATATAATTAGCATGGAGGAGATGGTGGAAGGAACCAAGTGGAGGTGGTCAAGTGGATTGTGGATTATAAGAGATATGCCCCAAACTCAACTTGGGTATCAAGCATTATATGAAGAAGCAACAATATTAATAAGACAAATGCAATGTGAGGGGAAGAACCAAATGTAATAGCTTTAATATGATGCTTAAATACAATGTGGCATGGTGACATGAGAATGATATTATGATGATGCAATAATGGCATGTACATAGTATTATTATGTATCATTCCAATTGTCGTTTCCGGGCCTCGGAGAAGGCTAGGATACGGGAGCCCATGGGACTCCCTTCGATGGTCCAGCGCCTGGTCCTGGGAGTTGTCCTCAGGAGGAAGCCCAACATGCGAAGGGCAGCAAGAGGGAAAGGTCGTTGCACCCGAGTTGCTACCCCCATCAGGAAAATTAGGAACCCCGGCTGAATATGCCCGGGGAATCTAACCTATGTCATGGTCCGCGAAGCTACCTCTGACCTATGCCCTAGGCTACCTTACTAGGTTTCGGAGTGACGATAGTTCTTGCCCACCATGTTGATGCCATGCACAGCATGGTGCGCCTCGTGGCCACCAGCCCACCACCGTGTGTGTGTTGTGACCCTTGTGGTGTCCCCTTATGATATAAAAGGAGACCCAGGTTGACTAGAGGAGGGGGAGGATTGTTGGCTTAGAGTGGGGTTACTTCCTAGGAGAAGGAACTAGTTGTAACCTAGTGACAATCAGATAGTATACATTGCAGGACGTAAGGCTCCACTCATGACTGACTGAACCTGGTTAAAAAAACTTGCGTCTCTCTATGTGTGATTGTGTTCATCTAGTTCGCCAATTGAGCTCGCCGGACATTGTGCCCCTGGCCAAACAACAAAGGGGGACTCATACCCCCGGTGTCAAAAACCAAGACATGACATCTAGCACGTGAGGTAGGGGCGCTTCCACAGCTACCTTAGTCGGTGGTAGAATAACCCTCATCCATGAACCTGAAGAATCAAGCCGCCCCTCAGAGCGGCTCGGGCGCTCTCATCCGCCAGGGCAACGCCCAGCGGGTCACCCGCTGGTGGAATCTTCAAGCCAAGAGCATGTCGACAAAGTCACGTCCACGCCGCTCTGCACCATGGACGAAGCCACCTCATCATTACTACCTGAGAAGGGCTATCCCAGCCGCAGTCCCTTCCACGAAAGAGTGGCACACTTTGTGTACCACATGCTTATTCGGGCTTAGAAAAAAGGGCATCAAATGGCATCCAGCGACCTCGGTCGAGCTAATGCCCGAGGTCTACTGTTATTTTCGAGCCCCGGGGAAGGCTAGGATAAGGGAGCCCATGAGACTCCCTTCAATGGTCAGGGGCCTGGTCCCAGAACTTGTCCCTGGGAGGAAGCCCATCACATGAAGGGAAGTAGGCGATAAAGGTCATCGCACCCAAGGAGCTACCCTCGTCGGGGCAATCAGGAACCCCGGTTGAATATGCCCAGGAATCTAACCTACGTCATGATCTGCGAAGCTACCTCTGACCTATGCCCATCATACCTTGCTAGGTTTCAGTGTATCGACAAATCTTGCCCACCATGTTGATGCCATGCATACCCTAGTGCACCGCATGGCCGCCAACCCACCACCGCATTTGTGTCCCGACCCTTGTGGTTTCCCCTTACGATATAAAAGGAGGCCTAGGTCAAGTAGAGGAGGGGGGTAAGGATAGTTGTCTTAGAGTAGGGTACCTTCCCGGTAGATGGAACAAGTTGTAACCCAGTGACAATAATATAGTAGACATTGTTGGACGTAGGGCTCCCCTCATGGTGGATCTGAACCTAGGTAAAAAACCTCATGTTTCTCTCTCTATGTCGCTGGATGTTGCACACCTAGCCGAACAACAAACAGGGACTCATACCCCTGATGTAAAAAATCAAGACACGACACCAATGTTAGACAATTGGGATGCTACAAAGATGCTTGCTTTCAGGAATTTGATCAACCTAGAATTAGCTTACAAACACCCATTAGTCAAGTTAATGGCATAGTATCCCTAGACAAACACTCCTTCCCTTTGCATCCTGCAGGCTAGTCACCCTTTTGAATAGCCTGGAGTTGATTTGTGGCACTCCTAGGAAATTTATGAGTCAAAGCAAGAGATAAATGCACAATTAATAAGATCAATGCACTGTGTCGTGGTATTACCGATGAGTACGCCATGGAGGGATCCTCACAATGCGCGTTTAGAGACGTGGGGTAAGGGAGAGAGTTGGCGGGTACGAGGTAACACAGCTTACCCAGGTTCAAGTTCCACAACAGTGGCCGAGTTACATAGATAGGTTCGCTATGCGAGGTGTTGCGTGTTGTACGCAACAATCTAAGAGGTTGTTTGTTATCTTTGCCCTAAAGGCTCCTGCAGGCTGGCTTATAAAGGCGCCAAGACCTAGGGTTTATAGGGAAAGGTCCTTGCCGGACAAGGTAAAGAGTCCTACACTAATACAAACTAGTCTTCCGTGTCTTGTACTCCAAGGCTCCGAGTATGTTGGTAACTCCTGCGTAGCCTTCCTTTATCCGGCATGGGCCTCCCTTCAGGATTCGTCTAACTGGGCCGCCCAACAGACCATAAGCCTTGCTACCAACTATGGGTCACCCAGGTTAGGTGGATTGGTGACATGCTATGAGGATACCCATATAGCATATCCCCAACACACTGAATCATCTGAAACATAAGGAGAAGACATTCCGAGCAGTTTATCTGCCGCCATATACTCACAAACATGATCCATTGATGTGACCAGGTGACCAGATATCTATAGGATACTAAGATCTGATCTAGTGCAGGAGCTGCTGCATGAATAGGGGATGGTGTAGGATCTGGTGCTGGTGTAGGAACATGGGATGGTGCAGGAGCCAGTGCTGATGAAATTTGTAGAGGGTCTGGTGTAGGAGTCAGTGCCGTTGCTAGCAACTTGATGCTAGATTCCTTCTAAGGGTAGGTAATCCGACTACAAGAGTGGTCAAAGGCATATGATGAGTACACACAAATGGTTTAGAATAGTTAATCTCATGATAGTGTTTAGAGGTTATGATGAGTATACAATCATATTAAGTTACTATCGCTATCTCTTATCCTTATATTAACAGGTGTCGATGCATGAACTGGAGCAGGAGCCGATGCTAGTGCCCGCATCTTGATACTCGATTCCTTCTCAGAGGAAGAAAAGCAGATTGCAGGTAGTGGTTAGAGGCATATTATGAGTACAAGAAAATGGTGTGGAACATTTACTCGCAAGATGGTGATCAGAGGATATGATGAGTATACAAGAAAATTAAGTTACTATCTCTATTCTTTCTTCTTATGACAACAGGTCTAAGGTGAGTAACAAGCAACTTCCCAGGCTTGCTATAGTCAAGGAGACTTCATCCTCGTGCTTCAGATCATGCTCACGCATGTACTTTGCCCAACCTCGTCTAGCCAATAGGTGGTGGCCATGATATGGGATACATACACATCATAAAATTGCTGCGTGCCTTTAGGGTCCATGCTATACACAGTCAGAGACTTCTTGTTTCCACACACCTTGTTTTTTACATAGCGAGCAACACAAGGGACAACCTTCATGATAAAATTGATAAATATTATAGTAGGAAAAGTGGCATAAAGTATCTTACATCAAGTCATTCTAAACCACTTGGAATCCATACCTTAATGGGTACCCTTGGCGAATGGGGGCAATCCAACAATTTTCATCCCTCTACTTTTCGGATGCCATACATGGCCCCTTTCACCCCACAAGCTTGACAAGAGGATGGTAAAATAAAGGAATGAGTAGATAATGCATGGTACTAAATGAAATTAAGTGGAAGGGTTAAGTTATGTAAAGATCATGGAAATCTAATAATATCAGAAAAACATTGCATGTAAACCATGTTGGGCCACGTAGAGATAAACAGAAAATTCCTACGCGGTGATCCCAAGATCAAACTGAGGTAGTAGGCCACGAGAATTACCACTAGACGCATAGTTGCGGAATCGATGAAGCATGTCGCTTGATGTAGTGCAGTCCTCATGATCCGATCATCGAAGTGATGAACGTACAGCACCTCCGCCAGTATCCACATGTACGAGGAGGAGCGCCGGCGGTGGACTGCTAGGTCTGGTACGGCGGCTGGACTGAACTAGAGCTAGGGTTGCCAACGCATGGAATGACCTAACCGTGTGCTCTAAGCACCTGCACCCCAGCTTATATAGGGAGTTAAACTGGGCTCCACTCACTTGTGGCCCATTCACTAAAAGGCTTATATTAGTCACTACGAGTCCAACTCACTGACTCAGTCCGTTTCCTATTCGGGTCCAACCCAAACTTGCTCCCGCTCTTAAGTGTGTGACCTGATAGGCTCATGGTGACTCGGACACGATGCGAGTCTCACTCATGACCGATCAGTCAGTACTCCCAAGTACCAAAGAGTCATGACGACATACCTTCCAATGCAACTTTCGTCCAAGTTCCTTTTGCCTCACTATATTCCTTGTCGAACTATAGGCGAATAATCGTCATCCCTTAAATAGTTCGACTCTCTTTCTCGATCCGAGATAAGTGATTCATCCGACTAACTCTTAGTCGATCGCCTCTGTTAACACTTAACTGAGTCGCACATGGCCATGCTTTCCGAATCATATCTTCTGAGAGGGCCTGGAGAATATATCTCCAGTTGGAGGGGCAGAATCCCATCTTGGTTATTCACATCACGCAGCTTGATTCTCAGTTGACCTAAACTCTGCCTTTATAACTACCAAGTGATGGAACAACGTTTGATAGAACCTAAGTCGATGATCCTCAACCTGGATTGTGCAATAACCTTAGGTCTAAGTATTACAATGATTGAGACATACAAATGACGACTTGTTCGTTGCATCTCAATATGGGTCAGTCCGACTCACTAAACTCTTTAGTTGAATCTGTGTAAGTTGGAATGACATCCCCATGCCCATGACAAGTGGAACTGAGTCATCAGCCGACTTTCACATTATTCTAAGTTGTGTGTCCAGCATAACCTCAGTGACCAAGGACAACTAGTATGAACAACATGAATATATAGTTCCACAATCGAATCACATATTCATTGATACATATCAGTAGTTCATACTAGGACAATAACTTTATGAATACATTGGAAATAACATCATACATGATTGCCTCTAGGGCATATTTCCAACAAACCAAGCATATTTGGTGTTTTTAAACTTCTGTTAAGCATAAAGACAAAGCTGATAACAATATCACACAAAATCGTGGCATGCGGATTTGTGGATTTTTCAAATTATACCCATTTCTTGAGTGGTCATTGCTCAGCTAGGTACTATGTTTATGCTTCCTAGACGAGTAGACAATGTCCCCTTTTGGTGGGGCATTAGCAATTTACCATCATCTACACTAGTTGCAGTCTCTAAAATAGCAGTTTCATTCTGCATAAATAGCAACAGAGCTCAATTTTTTAATATAGTAGTAGTCATATGACTGTATGAGACAGTCAGACAGACATGTCCAGTTCTGGCTTCATATAAACACATTGCTAGCATCAATAAAATCACACATACGATTCTGAACATCAGTAAGCATGCATGACACCAAGCTGATAATAATATCATATTGCACCATGGTAACTCGATTAAGGAAATTACCTTTAACTTTGAGCTAGCTGGCTAGGCAGTGGGCTTGCACTTCTTTTCCGAGTAGTACTGGCCGGATTATGTGGCATGTGGGGTCTCATCCGCTTATTTTTGTTTGCTGCAGCAGGAGCACACGTTCTTAGGTATGTACCACTCTACTAGAGTAATAAAGAAGATGGTTTCATAGAGGCTACACACAAACACATGGATTCATTGAGGATGTAGACAAAGACAACTTTTAGCATCTTACACAAGCACATCGATAAATCCTGGTTGCAGATTCATTGAGGAACAAAACGAACATATGGCTAAAGTACCTTTTTGAGGCAACTAAGGGACCATCCCTGTCGGTGGTGGCCATGTGCGCAACTGACCCATAGTTCTCCAGACATAATCTGACGCAAAATGCATTGAACATTACAAGAAATTGAATATTATAGAAGTCAGTAACGAGAGAAAGAACACCCAAATCAAAGTAAACAAAATGGCACAATTAGAGAAGAGGTGGCCATACCCGATCCTCATTCCAAGCATACCAAAAAACAATGGCCCAATCAGATAAGAGGAGGCAAAATACCATGATTCCAAGGTGATCAAATAACCCCACCTACCCATGGTAAGCAAGAACTCCCCAACCCAAGCATATAGAATACCCCCAATGGCCCAATCGGAGCTGAGGTGACCAAATACGCTGATTTTCGAGGTAAGCATACCCCCAATCCCCATATGGAATAAAGAACAACAACAAGGAAACAAATTGGGCAAAACACAACTGGTTTCACTAGTTCCCGATACTTCCATTTGTGTTGCCTTTTCTCGACGATGAGCTAGCTAGTGGCAGTGGCATGCTTCTATTCAGGAGAAAGGCGTGAGGAAGATGAGAGGTAAAATAGTACTAGGAGCTATGGGTTCTTTATCTTTTAGTTACTATCATGAGGTTCCAAACAAATTTTGGGTCGTGACGGGAAATGGTGTGGCCAGATTTCTCAGCCAAAATCTAAATTTTCGAAAGTAGTGAGGCTGGATGGAACCGCGGTAGTATTGATGTGCTTTTTGTGATTGGAAGTATTGATGTGCTTGTTAGTGAAATTATTACTTGCCCTGTCATAATGAAACTGGGATTTTGGACCAGAAATACACACACACCTATATATATACATATAATCCTTGAACCAAATTAATCGACTTAGGTTCTTTTAGATATGGATGTATCTAGCACTATATGTGTCTAGATACATTCTTATCTAGAAAAATCTGAGTCAATTAATTTGAATCGGTGATACAAGTAATAGTTTAAAATCATAGTTCTGCTAACCAAGGCATATAAATCATAAGGTAGCTCCATATTAAAAATCATAACGTAGATCTATGTAAGGTACACCCCTGATGATCCACAGCACTGCATCAACTCCATCCCAAGGCAGTCTATCCGATCCACAACCTCCTGAAGGATACATAACCTCAGCTGCAGGCTCATGAATGAATGGGTCATCATCATTAACATCATAGTCTGCTTGAGCCCTGTATTTCTATAATTAGTAGATTAACATGGGTTATAGAGAAACATCTAAGTGACACAACCTGCACATTTTTCATCATATAGATATACCTTGTCATCTGGCATATCCGAAGTCCTAGAAATGATATCTTTTCATGCAACTTGTGCTTTTTCTCTCCTTCCCCTTCTCCCAATTGATCTAGAGACTTGGGGTATACCTCTACCAGTTGATCTAGGTGATCAAGACCTACTTCCCCTATCTGATCTAGATGATCAAGATCTGCTTCCCCCGGCTCATATGGAGGATCATCTAGTTTACAATGAAAACCCACCTAATATATGTCCGCCTCATCCCATAAATAAATAAATGATCTGGCATTATAGATTGAGGCTACACACTAGCATTCTTGCATTCATGGCAGGGCAAAGCACATCCAATTCTCCAAAATGAGCTCTTACAAAGTCCATAAATCGTAGAACACCACTGACATGTGAAGGGTTGTCTAATTCTACAAGCACTATCCACGATCAGTGCATATATTTAATTATGACAGACATGATTGGTTATTAGTTGAAAGAGGAGCTGGAAACATATACTAGATGGAGTACAAAACTATACAAGCATATGCATTTTAGCAAACATATGGATTGCAAAACTCTGTGAAGGTATTTTAGCAAACAGACCGAGCACATAATTAACTATGCTTAATCATGGATTCGAGCAAACATATTTAGCACAAATTAAACAACATATTTGGGGAGGCAAATCGAGTGAAAAGGAAATAAAATGTCAATCATATAGAGCTAGAGTGGGATCGACTTGACCACCAGTGCGCCTCGAGAAGAACGATTGGTAGGGGTAGCTTCTGTGCACGCACAGTGGTTCTGAGGAGCGGTGGTGAGTGCGTCTATCTTTTCAGGCAAGGGGTAAGTTCTAAGGGTGGGCGTTAGTATTACCCAATGTGAAGGGGTGAGGCCAAATAACTTTCGAAATTCCAACTTATGTACCCTAACTTTTGGGCCCAACCACATGCGTGACAACCCACTATCAGTGACTCAGAGTTATTGGTAAGTAGGTATTCCCATGCTTGCAGTACAAAATTCGCCCATTGTCAATTAAATAGGTTATATAGGTCTTAAGCATTATATTGCATCCACACAATTGTTAGAAAGGTGGAGGAGCTAAATCTCTAGAATCTTGAGGACGTGATCGCAAAGAAATATCTCCTACCAGATATCATAAATCATTAAAAAGCAACTTCCAGGTACATAATCATCTTGAAATATCATGATATTCTAAAGAAGTCATTATTTTTGGAAAATTAAGGCGTGGAGCAAAAGAACTGGATGAAACAAAGTCCCAAGAGGGAAAGAGGATAGGTGGCGTGGCCTTCCTAGTTGCATATGCCACCTGGTCTCTTTCAACCCTTTGAACCCTGTTTTGCCTCCATTTCGACTACAACTCTTTGTCTTACCCTAAAAATATTAATATATACCTCTCGCTGCCAATCTAATCTTCCATTAAGTATTTTCGAGGTGAATATTGTTTTCTATCCCTGTCTCCCAGATATCATCTCTGCAACTTGACCATGTGTTCGCGATGGAGCACGCCAATGGAGGATTCCCGTGTGCAGACACTAGAACCTCATGGTGGAGCTCTCAACTAAGGAGTCAGACGCATAGGGAAGAAGGATTCCCTAGGGATCACCTAATTTCCTCCGCAGTCTTAGGTTTCGGTGGCATTTATCACGCGCTTCTGGGACCCGAGACTCTTGAAGAATCTTTTCCATTTTTTGGTTATGTATGGAAAGATAGAAATAAAATGACTACAATTTTGGGTATTCACCTAATTTTGTTAAGTCTAGGTGCTTTTCTTCTAGTACTCAAGGCTCTTTATTTTGGCGGTGTATATGATATAATGGACATTGGAGACCCCTGTTCGAAAAAGGAGCAAAGAGGATTATTGATATCGCTGAACCACTCCTTAGAGGCTTAGTTGACCCGGATCTTCAAGCATGGATCGTCTTCCTCCACCAAAAATTTCTAATGAAGAGAAGTATTCATATGGCTATCTCCGTCATATTAAATTGCTACACGATTATGAGGAGGCGCTGAACGCAAAGTATGTGAGAAACATGCAAACATGATCAACAATTTGTATGGATACCATTACAAGGCTAGAGGAGGTACAATGGCAAGCTAGAGGAGCAAATTGAGCTTAACAAGAAGATGCATGCAACACTGGTGAAGATTAGGAACACTAACAAGGACGAGTTCATGAAAGCTAGTTGTGATTTTTAGTTAGGGCATGCTTACATCTATTAGGTATTGATTATCTTAATGTTTAAAAATCTCTCATAGCATCGTCCTATATCCTTGGTTGAGTGGTTTTTAATGAAATATAAAGTATGATGTCATCCATGATTCTCTTGTTAGGAGATTTATGGGTAACACTCATGCAACTGTACGCACCATATCTAGAAGTTTCAGTTATATATTGCCTTGAACTAAATTAACTTCAGTATGTTGGAAAATTATAGGCTCAACAAATAAAACCAAAAAGAATATCCTGAATTTGGAATAGAGATGTGGTTTTGTATAATAAAAATTTAGGAAGAGATGGTATCAAGGTGACATGAGATACTCTTTCTTAACTTAGTAATCAATGGGTATACTAAGGGTCATGGATATTTCAATACATATGCTCTATAGAAAAGTAAATAGAAAGGCAGGCACCCGAGGATTCGGTTAGCCATGGAAAGCGAAATGTAAATGATGAATAGAGTATATGACATGATTGAAAGATCCATTAATAAGGTTTATACTGGTTATTAAAAATCAAGACCGTTAACTGATGCCACTAAAAGTGGTGAAAGTGTTCCACAAAGTTGAACTTCATGTCTATCTTGTTGTTTAAAAACTATCTTCTTTTAACTAGTTACTCTATGAGAATTTATCTTTTTTGCAAAGGCAAAAAGTGATATAAAAATAGCACGATAAATACCATGCAATTAAAAATAAAAATAAAATGAGGCATATTCAATTGTCCAACATACAATGGTTAGTCTTGTTCAAAAGTAGGGAGTAGTTACTAGAAATCCTGTCTATGGTGTCCTCATTTTTATGGTTATTAGTCTATAAATCTTTTAAGACATGCATAAGTTGATGATTCCATGCTCGTATTTTATTTTATCAACCATAAGCTCACTAATGCATGATATTATCAATTCGCTTATTTTCTCGAGGATGAGCATATGTTTTAGCTTGGGGGAGTTGATACGTGCATGTTGCATCATCATAATAGCAACATATATGATCATTTTAGAATGATATTTCCATTGTTCTATTGTTTTTATGCATTTTTAGATGATTTATGGGACTTTCTGTTAACACCCGGATTATTAATCCTAGATGCCTGTTATGCCATACATCGCAATCCCAGGATTATCATTTTTGCGAGACATAACAAATTGGATATCACAATACATAATCCATTACAAACCATAATAAGGTCTTACACAAATAAAGGATCTCATGATCCAGTCTTAGTACAAACAAGTAGCGGAATAATAAGCGTAGCGGTGAGCTCCATCTTCAGTGTCACAGGCAATGCTGACGATGGGACATAGTCCTAGTTTTCGTAGCCGTCCTGCTGTCCTTCTTCCGGATAGTCCTCTTTATAGTCTGGCCACGGGAATAGCCAGGGACAAAGCCATGAGTACTCTTTAAGTACTCGTAAACTATCACTAACAAGTAAGGTAGTTCTAGGAGGAATAATTAGTTCTAAGTTTATTTGCAAAGTTAAGTTTGAAACCTAAGCTGAGTTCAGAAACAAAGAAAGATAAAATAAAGTTCTAAATCCCCTAAGTGGGAACTTAGTTGTCATAGTCACAACCCTGTTGTGGCCAAGTCATGTCACAATTCAT
This sequence comes from Avena eriantha, assembly GCA_910589775.1. Classification (NCBI taxonomy): domain Eukaryota; kingdom Viridiplantae; phylum Streptophyta; class Magnoliopsida; order Poales; family Poaceae; genus Avena; species Avena eriantha. The sequence goes on from OU342742.1 coordinate 407,340,543, forward strand.
TTCATAAGTCATTTTGAAAACATCTGACAATGGAATAGTATGGCCACTGCAACTGTCCATAACCGCGAACGCGGCTATTCGAATAGTTTGACACTCTGAAAAGGTGGTACACTTTAACCACAACATTCGATACATCTGTCAGGGATAACCCTGAATCATCATACTTAGTATGCGGATAATCAATCATAACCTTTCAATTACACACCCTAGTACAAGCACCTCTCCTATGAGCTTGGCCTCCCAGTCATGGCCATCTGCCATCCTGGGCACTGCATAGGTGGACACCATTGAGAGGTAGCCTCAGCTCAAACCTCTCCCGCGATGGAACTCATACTAATGCATATAAACTTCCGGCTAAGCCTTACCCAATTCAGGTATTGTGGTTGTACGGTAAAATTGGAATGGTATCGCATCCGAACCCAACCATCAGTTTTTATGAAGGGCTAAGGCTCATGCCTCAACATTTTCATCATCATAAACCATTTGTGTTTCTCAACACATGTCAAAACATCTCAATAGAATGACTCATCATTCCAAGGTTTTCATAATCATTTTCACCAAGTATCCCCATCTAAAGTGATCAAGTTTTTGGTTTAGCTCTGAACACCAAGTTAAGAGTGTTCACTAAGGTGGGATGCTAATCTCAATATCATTCCATAGAATGACATCTAAGTCTAACTAGCTAGGCCAAGTTTTATGCTATCTACAAATAAAGGTAAAGAACTTTAGTAAAGTAAAAGGTAAGACTTGTAAGTAAAACTTGGGATGGTATAAATCTAAGAGGTATAACCCAAGCATGCTTAAGGCTTCTTGCTTAGGTTTACTTGCTTAATTCTAGCTTCCTAACCATAGCTTGCTAAAAATAGCTTGCATTGTTAATGATGGCTCGCCTTGGTTGGTGCAGTGGTTGAAATTCTCCACTTCTTCCTCGGGGTAGAATTCCTCCTCTTCGTAGACTTGGTCGGTACTATTGTCTATAAATACATACGGAATACACAATCACCAAACAATACTTAACAAGAATATTTAGCACACTAAGGCACATACTTGATGATCTAATATCATCACAATCATCACAAGATTTAATGAACTAGTTTCATTTATTTTATTCGAGAAAAGTAATTTCTACTCATTGAAAATAACTAAGATTTAATATTCTCCAATTAAAATATGGGATCATGTGGAAACATGTCATCACCACATAATCTAATGCATGGGAATGTGATTTAAATGTTTGCTCACATTTCAATAAGTTTAGGTTTATTATTTAAATTATTTAAAGTGACTAGAAATGCCTATATAGCATTATTTTGGTACTAGTCCAAAGTCTCTGCATGCAAACCTAAATATTATTTCATATTCAGATAGATATTATCAAATATGATTTTTGAGAGTTGGAATCAACTCAAAAGCTATTATGATTGATTTTTGAAAAATGTTTGAATATAGAAAAGTCTTTGTCCTATTATTTTTGCTATGTGAGATCTCTAACTCCAATTGATTTAAATCCAACTGGCTTGGATAGAGATTTTAATTATATTTCCAACGAAAATTGAATCATTTATTTTGGTTAAGTAGAACTTCCTGAATTGATTTTTAAACTAGTGGACAGAATTGAGTTTAAAAACTAAATAGAAAAACACTTATTTGAATTCTAGGGCCAGCGCGGGAAACTAAATGGGCCGGCCCAATGACACTCCGTACCGTAGAGGGAAGCTGACAGGGGGGTCCCGCATGTCAGCGGCACAACTAAACGCGAAGCGGTACGGGGCGATGTGGACCGTGCGATTAGAACCTAGATCAACGATCGTGGCTCATCATCGACGACGAGCTGGTCGCCGGCGAGACTAGACCCTATCGACTCGGTGGGGGTTGATTGGGGGCTTACCAGGGCTCTAGCTAACGTGGATGGGGGCGATCGAACGTGTGGACGACGACGGACTCAGGCGTAGTCGCGGCGGCTCCTAGGGTGGTCGAAATCGATGGGCCCATTTCTTCTCTACTGCGGCGAGCTCCGGCACAATTCCAGCGAAGGGAGCACTCCGGGGATGGTGTGAGGGACTCAGTGGGAGGTGGGGAGTGAGGTAGTGTGGCAATGGAGGCTGGGGAGGGATCCTTTTATAGGTCGACGAGGGGACCGTGAGGTGCGACGGTGAGCTCGTCGGTGATGGTGGTACAGGGGGCTAAAGGCATGGGCGAGGTAGGCGGATGGTGCACTGCCTCCTGGCAGTCAGCTACGGGGTAATGGCGCTGCTAGGGACGGTGGCGTTTGGTTGGGAAGGGTCGACGCTCTGCGTGGCAGTGGTGGTGTTCGACGCGGCGTGCGGTGGCTGATGGTCGCACGGCAGGAAATGGGCGTGTCCGGGAGGCTACTGGGGTTAAGGCGGAGCTGCATGTGCAAGCTTAGGTTGAGGTGCGGCGTGTGCTGGCCTGTCGGGGACGGTGCTCTGGCGTGCTCCGTGCATGGCGCAGAGGCTCGTTGCGCGGCTGCTCTGAGGTGGTCCAGGGCTCGGCTGCTACTGTGGGGTGGACAGGGGAGCGTGGTAGGGTGCGGCAGAGCTAGGGGCGGTGCTGGTTTGGCACGGCGTTGTCTCTGGAGCATTGCCCATGTTTGGCCGGCGACGACCATATTCGGCGGCGCGCTACTACTGCTAGCGGCGAAGGGGGAGGTTGTTTGGGCTGGGGTAGATGCTAGGGGACAGAGGAGAGATGAGAGGGCCAAAAGGGGGACACGAACTTGATTAGCAATAGTATTAGTTAGGCCAAATGATCTCTGCTTGCCAACTATTTGACACAATGGCCGCAAGAACATTTTATTTGAATTTTGGAAAGATTTTTGGTGGGTGTGTTAGTCATATGCTTGAGCATCTGTGGTTTCTTGGGATTGTCAAGGTGAACTCATTTGAGTGGTTTTTGAAAAAGTGGGATCTATGCACATACACTTGATTCCATTTTCAATTGCCACTTAAAATTAGTGTTTAAATGTTTTTGTAAGAATTCAAAGTGGGCCTTGGTAGATTTTTACTTGTACTAGCAAGGGGTGCAAAGAGTTAGAATTGTTTCTATTTGAATTTGACTTTTAGGAACACCTAAAGTGGCCTAGTAGATTAAAATGGCAAAAGTGACCATTTGCATTTATTAATTCCATTCGATTTCTTTTTCTTTGGATTTGGTTTTGGAATGATCTAGATGATGTGTCATTCACCTTTGAATCATTTTACAATCATTAGATCAAACAAACATGGCCATTTCATACAATTCTATCTTAATGCAAACACACATGCATTCATATTTATTTTTAATAATAAAAAGTTTTTGTTAACCCTAAATTGGGTGATTTGGATCTACATATCATTGATTAAAGATTTGGGATGTTACACTTTCCTACAAAGTGCCCTTCATTGTTATTTAATTTTTGGGAGGCAGAAAACCTCCTTCTTCGTATTTTGCTATTTCAGGTATGTTCTGAATGTCAATAAATTGGAGGAAAAATACCTGATCATTTTTTATCAAGAGTCCATGCAGTGAAAGAAGCACGTGTGGGGAGCCACGAAGGCCAAAAGAGGCCAGGTGGCACGATCCACCAAGGTGCACGCTGTACCTAGGCCCATTTGGCCCTCGAGCATCCTCTCGCCTCCCCCTTTTTATTGACGCCTTTGTTTCGCTAGAAATCCTATGCCATATTTTTCCCACGATTTACAGAGGCGGTGGTAGAGTCGAAAGTCTTCTCCTACTCCAGGAGAGGGCAGATCCTGTTGTGCTAGAGACTCTGGTGAGGGGAAATATTCGCCATCATCATCACCAATCCTCCTTGGCATAGGCGGAGGCCACTGCATCAACATCAACATCAAAACCAACATCATCACCATATCCATCTATAAGATCCACCCCGTTCCCCTCATAGTTTGTGATTGATTAAACCCTAGATATTATTTAAGTGGTATTTGCATGATTTTGATTGACAACTTATCTTTATTTGGTGGATATATTATATTTTCGGATTGTGTTGTAATCCATATACCACTGATGCATATGTTGATACTTGTGAGTAGATCCCCATGTTACCAAGGGCATAAGATGAATTGGCTATGATTTCCATATAATATGCAATGAGTATTTGGTCAAGTTTATATCTTTTATGTTGTTCTATGATGGTGATGTGCGAACGTCGACTGCATGTCACTTCACCTATATGGTCTCATAGGGGTGCACTTTAATGTAATGAAGAGGGTTAGAAGGGATAGAATGATAGAAACAATTTTCCAATACTTTGAGTTGCATTGGAGGGATTTACATTGGATACCCATGAACTTACTGCTAAGGTGGGACATTTATGTCTTAATAATTCCTTTGTTTGCTCATGAAAATGGCTATAGGACCCATCATAAGGGGTGTGTAACACCCCGTCCACTCCTGGGCCCGGGGGGTGTCACTCCTGGCATCTTAATAGTATCTAGACTGGCTCCATAGACCAACACTAGTCTTTTCTGCGCACTTTGTCCTCACTCGTGTGCACCCGGTTACCCACTTCCCGGTCGGTCACCCATTCTAGAATTGCTATAGGCCAAGCACGCTTAACCTTAGAGTTCTTTTCGAATGAGCTTCCGGAAAAGAAGTTGCAACTTGTTGGTACGAGTATTCTATCAATCCTATTAAGCCATGTGCCCAGTCTCACATACACCCACCCTTTAGAAGATCGATGCCCTCATCGATCAAGCACACCCCAGGAATGTTCCCTCTTGGCACGCGTCTGTGCGTCCAGTGCCGGCACATGTGCCATGCCGTGTCCACTCCGGGCCACACGCGCCATGCTCCACATGTCCCGCCACTGACCCGCACACACCCGTGTAATCGCAAGGGTCGGATCTGATACCACTTTGTAACACCTCGTCCACTCCTGGGCCCGGGGGGTGTCACTCCTGGCATCTTAATAGTATCTAGACTGGCCCCATAGACCAACACTAGTCTTTTCTGCGCACTTTGTCCTCACTCGTGTGCACCCGGTTACCCACTTCCCGGTCGGTCACCCATCCTAGAATTGCTCTAGGCCAAGCACGCTTAACCTTAGAGTTCTTTTTGAATGAGCTTCCGGAAAAGAAGTTACCACTTGTTAGTATGAGTATTCTATCGATCCTATTAAGCCAAGTGTTCGGTCTCACAGGGTGTACTTGCTCATATCTATGGTTGCACCTAAACTAGACTCCGCCCTAAGAGAACTAAACATGACATGATATTCACCATATTGTGTAGGAATCCGTATCCTAAGTAAATCCATGCCTCCCTCAGGAAAGCTTGTCACATATAGGAACACACACTTGAGATTGTCCTCTTGTTGCATAGCGGATTGGGATTTATCTTAGGGCATATCCACTAGGCCAACCCAAACATGATGAGCGCGTCGAAATGCGTTCGCATGGACGTGCGGGACATGCGCGGCCTCCCAGTGGCATGATCCATCCGGACCAATGCATCTGGCTCGAACCATCGGCGCACCAAATTGTCGTGGCCAATGCATCGGGGCGGACATGGGTGGGCCGAGAACGTGTCCTCCCGCGTGTGTTACTGGGCCACTGATGGCTCAGTGTTGATGTAGAGCTTGTTGGGAACCCCAAGAGGAAGGTATGATGAGCATAGCAGCAAGTTTCCCTCAGTTATGAAACCAAGGTTTAATCGAACCAGTAGGAGCAAGGAAACACCCCAAAGGTGTTGCTAGTTGAGCCTTGGCAGGGCGCACTACCGGTGCTAGTAGGAACGTGGAGACCTGCACAACACAACCACAGAACTTTGTCCCCAACTTGCGATGAGGTTGTCAATCTCACCGGTTTTGCTAAAAACAAAGGATTAAACGTATCGAATGGAAGGAAGTAATAGTTTGCACAAAGTAAACACAAAGCAGTAAACAATTTGTAGATTGTATGTAAAAGAAAGGACCGGGATCCATAGTTCACTAGAGGTGGCTCTCCTTAAGATAGATAACATGCTGGGTGAACAAATTACAGAGGGCAATTGACAAACATCGAGAAAGCAATACATGCATATACTAATCATCTTGACCACTTTGAGACTTGATTGGGCATTACAACATTATACATAGACCACCATCCAACAGCATCTATGACTAATAATCCACCTTCAGGTTATCATCCGAACCCCCTCCAGTATTAAGTTGCAAGCAACAAATTATTGCTTTACGAATTGTGTGTAATGTAAACAATACGATTGTTCTATGAACAAAGGATTGTTGTTTTCTCCCTAGTAGCAACATCACATCTAGTACCTTAGATATTTTTGTCACTTCCCTAGATTACCAGAGGCATGAACCAACTATCGAGCATAAATACTAACTCTTGCAGTTGCTAGCATCTACTTGGCCAAGATAGCTACTAACAACAGAAAGCATGCAAGATCACAATATAACAAAGACATGATAGAATCAATAATCAATCTGAAATAGCATCTCAATATCCATCGGATCCCCGCAAACACAACATGCAGAATTACAAATAGATGATCTTGATCATGAACAGAGCTCACAAGATCTAGACATGAAAGCACAAAGGAGGAGAACCAGCCATCTAGCTACTACATGGACCCGTAGTCCAGAGATGAACTACTCACGCAGCACACCGGAGGCTTGCATGATGATGAAGAAGGCCTCTAGGGTGAATTCCCCTCTTCGGCAGGGTGCCGGGAAGAGCTTCAGATCCCTCCCGATCAAGGGATGGAGATGACGGTGGCTAAAGACTCTTTCGTGGATTTTTGATCGGGCACTTAGGGTTTTCGTCCCGAGGGCAATATATAGGCGGAAGGAGAGGCCGAGGGGGTGCTGGGGTCAGCCAGACCACCCCCTGGCACGGGCCAGGCCTGGCCGCGCGGCCAGGTGGTGTGGCCGGCCCTCAGCCCTTCTCCGTCTCGTATTCTGGCATCTGATATCTTCCGAAAAAATAGGCACTTTGGTTTTGTCCCTTCCAATTCCGAGAATATTCATTTTCTGACCTTCCTGGAACCAAAAATAGCAGAAAACAGACAGCTGGCACTATGGCTCTTGTTAACAAGTTAGTCCCAGAAATCATATGAAAAGTACTCCAAAGTGTGGACAAAACACAAGAAAGTAGATAAAACCAAGCATGGAACATCAAAAATTATAGATATATTTGCAATGTATCAACATCCCCAAGCTTAACTCCTGCTCGTCCTCGAGTAGGTAAGTAATAAAAAGAAAGAATAGTTTTTGAGGTGACATGCACCATCAAAGACTTAATCAAAGTATTTGTAAAACATTCAAAGCTGGGATCATAGTACTTCAATCATAACATGAAAGACAAGGTTCTAGCAATAAGACAAAGAAACTATGATGCAACATGAAAAGGCACAAACAAAAGATTCATGAATAACAATGCTTTGCAAGACGTTTGTTTGTTTCACATAAAGAAAACATAGCATAATAGCATTCAGCTTGTCCCTCATAGAGTAGCAAATATAAATGCATAGGACACCTTCAAAGTTCATCAGAGTGACTAGATACAAATAGTTTAAAACAAACAATATCAAGTTATGCATCAATCAACTAGTCTTGGGACAATGCACATAGAACTAATAATGGCCACTATGCTCTCAAAGTAATTGCATAAAGGTAGAAGGTGGAGACTCAATATAATGGTGGAAGAAAGGCCTTCATAGAAGGAAGTAGGGATTTAAGTCTCATAAAGAGCTTCCAAAAGTTATGGTACTTATAGCTTTCAGCTCTCATTGCCCCTATCATAAGCATCTTGAAGGTGATTAATGTTAAAGTGACAAAACTAAGAGGATATGCTTGACAAGTTATAAACCGAAATCTCATGCCCCTTACTTACGAAGACCGAACCTCATGCTACTCAACTTTAGTCACAAGTAAGCTCTTGTCATTGTAAGTACATATGTATCATAAAGAACCGCCAACGGGGTACCCCTTGCACATGATACAGGAGCTATCCCATAATCAAAATGACAAGGCAACCAGACAATGAGCATCTTAGCGATCTTTTTATTTGCTATTTTCGTAGGTTTTTATTGAGGATGCTTCATAGAGTGCTCATTATGGTGATGCTGCAAGTTTCCACCATGATTAGGCATGGCTTAGGCTAGCGGCCCAGGCGTTTCTCTAACACACATACAAACTCCATGATCTTACAAGTTCCACTTTTATTTCACATCGTCGGGATCCATAAGCAAAAGAACATGATATCAACGGGGTACAAAGTACAAGTGCGATGTTGAAAGCGTTCCCCATGATACATGGTTCTACTAATTTCAACTTATAAAGCGCAAGCATATACGCAACAAAGAAGGACCCAATGGTTCAAGTTTATTAAATGCAGAAAGTAAAGTGTGCCTTCAAGTTCGTGAGAGCTTTAATCACTAGTTTTCTCATAACAAGTTTAATTTGGAAGGTAAACAAAAACATGAATATACTTGGAATAGCATAACCTAGTAGGTAGGTATGGTGGACTCTTTGGAATAACTTGGTTGAGGGAGTTGGATGCATGAGTGGAACTCATACTTGGTTGTGGAGGCTAGCAAAAGACTAGGAGGGACAAACTAAGAGAGCAATAATGGCCATAATCATGCAGAGCGACAAAACATCATTGATCAAAGCATAAAGTGATACTACAAGTTGAAAACTAAAGGATCATAAAGGCTATGGTGACTTGGGATAGTCATAACATGGTGTGAGCATGCGCCAAGTCAACCCAAATAAATCATCAAAGGAGAATACCACTATACTATGCTTTAATATGCTAAAACAACGCATGATTCATCCAAGCCACATTAAGCAATCTCAATTGTTTATAACAAGTCATGCTACAGCAAAGAATCCTAAGCATAAATCCAAAACAATATCAAGCATGACAAAGCATAGGCCATAGTCAAAAACAAGCTCTCTTTACCACTTAAGCATGAACTTTCCTACTCTTTTCCAATCCAAACCAAACTATTTGAAAACCAATGTATGAAAGAGGGGGTCCAACCAATTTATTCAGCAAACTAAGCAAACAAAGAAAACGAAAAACCAAAACGAAAACAAAAAAGAAGACGCTCCAAGAACAACACAACTGTGCATGAAACAATAAAAATGAAGCGTTTGGAAGAAACCTGGGCTTTTTATTGATGAAGAGGGGGATGCCTTGGGCATCCCCAAGCTTTGAAGCTTGTACTTCTTGGATATTTCTTGGGGTGACACGCGTGGCATCCCCAAGCTTGAGCTTTAGTCCATCCTTCATCTCATTACTCATTCCTTCCATACACCTAAAAAATTTCCTTCATACAAAACTTCACACAATCTTTATTAGCAACATTAGTGCACTCAAGATAATAGGTGTTAAGGTTCAGTTCTAAAATCAATAAACTTCCATTAGAACACAAGCTACTGTAGCACTTCCCTCAAAAAGCTCAATTCCCCAAAAGAACTCAAAAAGGAACCAACAAGAAGCAAATGCAGAAAATGGCAGAAATCTGTCAAAACAGACCAGCAGGTAAGGACCAATTTTTTCGAAGACCTTCTGTTGCTCCAATCAAAAAGTTTTGAACTAACGAAAGTTAGATAACAACCTGGGGCAGAAGCACAAAACCTCATGCCTCAAAAGGACATACAGAGATTTTACACGAATTTTCACGGTGAAGCACAAAAATCTGTTTCGGGACAGCAACTTTCCCAATAATTACTTCTCTCTCATTAGAGGTTACTCTTGGCACAAAAAACAAATAAAAAGGATAAGGAGCGGTTATTACTGAAGTAATAAATTCCAAGACTCATCTAAAACTTTTGGGTTATCTCCCAATAAGTACTTTTCTTTAACGCCTTTAAGGTAGGCATAAGAAGCAATAAAAAGAATCAAGTGTTCTCAAATGAAGAAGCATTAAGACCAAATTTCTTGCCCTTACCTCTCTTACTTTTATTCTTAACCTTGGGGAAAATATGATTGTTTGGTGGAGAAGAAAGGTGCATGGTCCCCTTTCCCACATCTATTATTGCTCCAAGGAGTTCTAATAGGGACCTTCCAACTGTAATTTGTCCTTTTCCTGCACATTCAATAACAAGATAATCAGTAGAAATCATTTTCCCAAGGACATTTATAAACACTCCTTCAGCTATTCCAATAGGTAATATGGTAGCATTATTAGCAAGAGATATTTATTTTCCTCCTTCAGTAAGCCCCCAAAGATTCAAAGATTCATAAATATCTTTGGGCATAAGACAAAATTCAGACATGATATCACATCGAGCTTGAAAAGTTTTAGTATTTATATCAATCTTTACTGTGGGGAGCCACTTTGATGATTCAGAATTTATTGGAACATAATTATGATGCCCCCTAAGCGTATTATAGCAATATTTTAAGCTAGTAGTGCTAGTCTCAAGAGTGTTCAATCTAGCAAATATTCTTGCGAAAGAAATATCACTTTGGCTAGGCAAGTTGTAAGTAAGGATCAATTTCTTTATAGAATTAATAGCATCATCCTCATTACATTGGAGGAAATCTCCTCCCACAACAGCATCTAAAGCATATCTATAGGAAAAAGCAATTCCAAGGTAAAAACTGCTAAGGAACAAGCTTTGAGTCATTTTAGGCTCAGTTTTTTCATGTAGATCTGAGATTCTAGACCAAGCTTCCTTGAAGCTCTCCTCAATTCCTTGTTTAAAAGTGAAAATCATTTCCTCCGGTGACATAGTGATTGGAGCAAGGCTAGACATAATGGCAACTTAAATAGGAACTAATTTTTTGTGTGTTTTCAATAAAGAAAGCAAACTAGTAAAACTAATTGTTTTGTGTTTTTGATAAAGAAACAAGCAAACAAAACAAAAGTAAACTAAGCAAAACAAAAATAACAAATTAGAGAGATTGGTTATGAGGGACTCCCCTTGTGAAGATGTCCTTGACTCCCTGGCAACGGCGCTAGAAAAGTGCTTGATGACTCAGTGTTAATGTAGAGCTCATTGGGAACCCCAAGAAGAAGGTATGATGATCACAGTAGCAAGTTTCCCTCAGTTATGAAACCAAGGTTTAATCAAACCAGTAGGAGCAAGGAAACACCCCAAAGGTGCTGCTAGCTGAGCCTTGGCAGGGCGCACTACCGGTGCTAGTAGCAACGTGGAGACCTGCACAACACAACCACAGAACTTTGTCCCCAACTTGGGATGAGGTTGTCAATCTCACCGGTTTTGCTGAAAACAAAGGATTAAACGTATCGAATGGAAGGAAGTAATAGTTTGTAGAAAGTACACACAAAGCAGTAAACAGTTTGTAGATTGTATGTAAAAGAAAGGACCGGGATCCATAGTTCACTAGAGGTGGCTCTCCTGAAGATAGATAACATGATGGGTGAACAAATTACAGCGGGGCTATTGACAAACATCAAGAAAGCAATACATGCATATACTAATCATCTTGACTACTTTGAGACTTGATTGGGCATTACAACATTATACATAGACCGCCATCCAACTGCATCTATGACTAATAATCCACCTTCAGGTTATCATCCGAACCCCCTCCAGTATTAAGTTGCAAGAAACAGATTATTGCATTATGAATTGCGTGTAATGTAAACAATACGATTGTTCTATGAACAAAGGATTGTTGTTTTCTCCCTAGTAGCAACAGCACATCTAGTACCTTAGATATTTCTGTCACTTCCCCAGATTACCAGAGGCATGAACCCACTATCGAGCATAAATACTAACTCTTGGAGTTACTAGCATCTACTTGGCCAAGATAGCTACTAACAATGGAAAGCATGCAAGATCACGAATAACAAAGACATGATAGAATCAATAATCAATTTGAAATAGCATCTCAATATCCATCGAATCCCCGCAAACACAACATGTAGAATTACAAATAGATGATCTTGATCATGAACGGAGCTCACAAGATCTAGACATGAAAGCACAAAGGAGGAGAACCAGCCATCTAGCTACTACATGGACCCGTAGTCCAGAGATGAACTACTCACGCAGCACACCGGAGGCTTGCATGATGATGAAGAAGGCCTCTAGGGTGTATTCCCCTCTCCGTCAGGGTGCCGGGAAGAGCTTCAGATCCCTCCCGATCTAGGGATGGAAATGATGGCGGCTACAGATCTTCTTTCGTGGATTTTTGATCGGGCACTTAGGGTTTTCGTCCCGAGGGCAATATATAGGCGGAAGGAGAGGCCGAGGGGGTGCTGGGGTCGGCTAGACCACCCCCTGGCGCGGGCCAGATTTGGTCGCGCAGCCAGGTCATGTGGCCGGCCCTCAGCCCTTCTCCGTCTTGTTTTCTGGCATCTGATATCTTCCGGAAAAATAGGCACTTTGGCTTTTGTCCCGTCCAATTCCGAGAATATTCATTTTCTGACTTTCCTGGAACTAAAAACAGCAGAAAACAGGCAGCTGGCACTATGGCTCTTGTTAATAGGTTAGTCCAAGAAATCATATGAAAAGTACTCCAAAGTGTGGACAAAACACAAGAAAGTAGATAAAACCAAGCATGGACCATCAAAAATTATAAATACATTTGCAATATATCAGCCACCCATTAGCGACCTCTTAGCGCGACACCGATTTAGATGGGTAGCATTACTGATTCAGAGGCACGGGGCGGCAGGCTGACCAGCAGCAACCTCCTCCATCAATGCCGACGGGACAAAACCCTGACTAATGGGACGACGCCTGAGTTCCCGCGTCGGCATTGAAGGTCAAGGTGCTAAAACCTGCACGTGTTCGCATGCGCAGGGGCTATAAAGCCGGCCCCTGCGCCCAGTAGTGTCGCACTCTCCACCCGTCATTATCTCCAGCTTCACCCACTCCTAGCACCTCCACCACCGCTGCCACCACCGCTGACGATGAAGAAGCCAGGGTGGTTCAAGAAGGCCAAGCACGACCATGAGGCGAGTAGGTCCACATCGAGCAGCTGGCGCCATCACGAGATGGCTACCTCTTCTGGCATGTTGACCTTCCTTCGGGGGGTCATGCCGCCTCCGGCACGTCCACATGACTTCGCTGACCACCCCGCCGACCGCCAGGTGGACGAGGAGCCCTGCGGCGACCGCTGCTACTTCCGTGTGGCAAAGTGCGAGCGGTGTTGAAGGGAGGGAGAAGGCATCACCCACCATGATATCTCCCTCTCCATAGGCTGGCACCTCAACCGGGAGCGGGTATCGGTGCTTCCCGTGTCCAAGGAAGGCAAGGCACTAGAGGAGGACATCACACAACACGTCCGCAAGCTCTCACCGACCCTTTGGTGGGATCGTGCCTACCAAAACAAGGCGTTCTAGAAGTAGTTCCTAGCACTACAAGAAATGTGTTGACTAGTGACCTTTTCTTAACGACCTTGAGTTTTTTGGTCATAGATCTATGACCATTTCGAACCAACTGGTCGTAGGCCATTTGGGAGGCTACAAACCCTAAAAAACTACAGCTTTTTTTGGCAGAAAGGTCATAGTTTGCTTACACCGGTTGGTCATAATATAGACATCGCTGGTCCATGACCTTAATTTTAGGCTACTACGATCAATTTAAATAGTCGTGGGTGATATGCATGATAACTTAAGAAATACCGATTGCCACCTCAGCAGTTTGATCTAGGTGTCACGTCCATGTGTCAAGTTTTGCTTATGTGTCGGCATACGTGTTATATCCATGTATCAATTTACGCTTATATGTCATATCCATGTGGTGTTGGCTTTAACTTGATGCCGACCGAATTTTTTTTAAAGGAGGCAGAGATGGAACTACCACGACCTCACAATGTCTACTTGATGGTCTACCACCAGACCAGCGATATCAACTTATACTAATTCGAGTACCGCATCCTTTTACCAATTTCGTGACCCCGCTCGGTCAGGATTAATTAAAGCAAATATTGAAAGCCAAGGGAATCGAACACAAGACCGATAACTTAAGAAATACCGATTGCCACCTCAGAAGTTTGATCTAGGTGTCACGTCCATGTGTCAAGTTTTGCTTATGTGTCGACATACGTGTTATATCCATGTATCAATTTATGCTTATATGTCATATCCATGTGGTGTTGGCTTTAACTTGATGCCGACCGAATTTTTTTAAGGGAGGCAGAGATGGAACTACCATGACCTCACAGTGTCTACTTGATGGTCTACCACCAGACCAGCGATATCAACTTATACTAATTCGAGTACCGCATCCTTTTACCAATTTCGTGACCCCGCTCCGTCGGGATTAATTAAAGCAAAAAATTGAAGGCCAAGGGAATCGAACACAAGACCTTAAGACCTCCACCGTGTTCAAGAGGATCTACCACCACGCGAACAACATAATCTTGTACAAACACAGGTACCGCACAATTTTAAAAATCTCACACCCCCACTCGGTTGGGATAAAAAAAAGCAAGAATGGGGAGCCAGGGAATCGAACCTCAGACCTCATACCTCCAGTAAAAGTTACAAACCACCATACTAAATCAATTTCAATGTTTGGAATGCACACGGAACCAATTTTTTCATGTTGAACAGTGGGCTTGGGCCTAAGGGCGATACTTCCTCTCACTCTCGGCCGCTTGGCCTGCACCCTTGGGCCGATGGTAGCTGGTGAGCCCGCATGCTTGCTGGGCTGGCCCATTTGCATAGCGGGTTCACCCGACCACCTTCAGCTTTTATTTTTTTATTTTTTATTCATAACTCCAAATTACAGAGAACTTGTAAAATCTTAGAGAATATTTCTATCATATTATGGAACACTTTTACTTTTTAGCAAAAGTATAAGGATATATTTTTCATATAAAACCTTAATAGGTGTAAATAGAGATTTTGAATCATGGTTTTGACAATAAGGGTTTGAAATTAAAAAAGTTCATCTAAGACTTGATTATTTATAAGATCTTGCATTGGATCTCTAATAAAACATCATATTTTGAACCTAAAAATAATTTTTTCGAAAAATCATGAGCCTTAGATCATGTACTTGTAGTTCAAATCGGAGCCGCTTCCTACTAATTCGACGTTTGTCTTTTTCACGAGGGGTGCATGGAAAGATTTTTGGATACCCCAGTTGGGAAATTGTCCAAGTAAGGCGGTCTATTATTTTTAAAAAATGGGGTGGTGCCATTTTGAAACTTTTATTTGGGGGTTGCTTGACAAAACGTCCCTTTTTTGGCATTTTGAAAATGGAAAATGTATTTTTTGTGCGACAAAAAGAAAAACTTCCTGCTGCAACATTGTTCGTCATTCCAAGATGCACAAACATGCACAATATAGACATATTATCACAAACTATACCGCGATTCTAGCCATAACATTGGTCGTCTGGCCCGAAAGTCATGAAACCTTGAAAATGATAGCTCATTTTGAGAAGGACTTTTTGAGATGCACGCAATAAACCAAGTTTGGTATTTTTCCTTGCGACTATGTGACATAATATGACACCACGCGGAGGATTTACATTATTCGGACCGTTTTTGAATTTCTTATGCCCGTTTTAAACTATGGTCAAAACGGCGAGCATGAAAGTTCTTAGCTATGGGCTGAGCCTCACTAGTGTTTCAGTGGATCTTTGATAAAATAGCATATTGTCAACCTAAAAATGATTTTTGCAAAAAATCAGATGCATCAGATCTTGTACCTGTACTTCAATCGGACCAGCTTCCTACCGATTCGACAAACGTTTATCTTTTTTGCGAGCGGTGCATGGAAAGATTTTTAGATAACCCTGTTTGGATATTGTCCAAGTAAGGTGGTCTATTATTTTTGAAAAATGGGGTGGTGCCATTTTGAAACTTTTATTTGGGGGTTGCTTGAAAAAACGTCCTGTTTTTGGCATTCTGAAAATGGAAAATGCATTTTCTGTGCGACGAAAAGAAAAACTTCCTCCTACAACATTGTTCGTCATTCCAAGATGCATATACATGCACAATATGGACACATTATCACAAACTATACCGCGATTCTAGCCATAACATTGGTCGTTTGTCCCCAAAGTCATAAAACCTCGAACATGATAGCTCATTTTGAGAAGGACTTTTCGAGATGCCCTCAATAAACCAAGTCTGGTATTTTTCCTTACGAATACGTGACATAATATGACACCACACAGAGTATTTACATTGTTTGGACCGTTTTTGAATTTCTTATGCCCGTTTTAAACTATGGTCAAAACGGCGAGCATTAAGGTTCTTAGCTATGGGCTGAGCCTCGCTAATCTTTTAGTGGATCTCTGATAAAATAGCATATTGTGAACATAAAAACGAATTTTGCAAAAAACAGAAGCAATATATCTCGTACATGTAGTTCAAATCGGACCCACTTCCTACTGATTTGGCAGACATTTGTCTTTTTCGCGAGAGTTGGATGGAAATATTTTAGATACCGTAGTTGGGATATTGTTCAAGTAAGGTGGTCTATTATTTTTGGAAAATGGGGTGATGCCATTTTAAAACTTTTATTTGGTGGTTGCTTCACAAAATGCCCCATTTTTGGCATTCCAAAAATGAAAAATGCATTTTCTATGCGACAAAAAGAAAAACCTCCTCCTGCAACATTGTTCGTCATCCCAAGATGCACATACATGCACAATATGGATACATTATCACAAACTATGCCGCGATTCTGGCTATAACATTAGTCGTTTGGACCAAAGTCATGAAATCTCGAACATGATAGCTTATTTTGAGAAGGACTTTTCGAGATGCAATTAATATACCAAGTTTGGTATTTTTTTCTTGCAACTATGTGATAAAACATGACACCACTCACAGGATTTATATTATGCATACCGTTTTTGAATTTCTTATGCTCGTTTCAAACTATGATCAAAATAGTGAGATGAAGGTTCTTAGTTATGGGCCGAGCCTCACTAATATTTCAGTGGACCTCTGATAAAATAGCATATTGTGAATCTAAAAATGATTTTTGCAAAAAAAATCAGGAGCATTAGATCTTGTACCTGTAGTTTAAGTCGGAACCACTCTACCGATTCGGCAGATATTTGTCTTTTTCACGAGGGGTGGGCAGAAAGATTTTTAGATATCCCAGTTGGGACATTTTCCAAGTAAGGTGGTCTATTATTTTTGAAAAATTGGATGGTGCCATTTTGAAACTTTTATTTGGTGGTTGCTTCACAAAACACCCTGTTTTTGGCATTCCGAAAATATAAAATACATTTTCTGTGCGACGAAAAGAAAAACTTCCTCCTGCAACATTGTTCATCATTCCAAGATGCACATACATGCACAATATGAACACATTATCACAAACGATGCCACGATTCTGACCATAACATTAGTCGTTTGGCCCGGGCCATGAAACCTCGAACATGATAGCTCATTTTGAGAAGGACTTTTCGAGATGCAATCAATATATCAAGTTTAGTATTTTTCTTTGCAACTATGTGACATAATATGACACCACATGGAGGATTTACATTGTTCAGACCGTTTTTGAATTTCTTATGCCCTTTTCTAAATTTCACCTTTTAAACTATGGTCAAAATAGCGAAGATACGGACCGAGCCTCGATAAAATTGCACTGGATATCTAAAGAAATATCATATTGTGAGTCTAAAATTGATTTTTGCAAAAAATGATAAATATTAGATCATGTACCTATATTTCAAATCGGACCCACTTCTTGCTGATTTGGCAGGAATTTGTGGTTTTCATGAGAGGTAAACGGAAAGGTTTAGGATACGTCAGTTGGGACATAGTTCCTGCAACGTGGTCTAATATTTTTTAAAAATCGTCAAACTTACGTTTTGCGGTTGCTTCACGGAACACATAATTGTTGGCGCTATAAAATAGAAAATAAACCATAACCGTTGGATCGTCACGGAATGGACGGAAGATATTGAGATCATAGTCTTTTGGCGCGGATCGATGACGTGGCCTATTGCGGCGAGCCTGCACGCACCAAATCCGCACGCGGACCCACTCCCTCGTCTCACCCCGACCGAACCAACCACTACCATGACCACGCACACACTCGGAACCCTAGATCGACACCCCCGCCGCCGCTATCTCTCCTCGATTCCTCCCGAGCTCATCATACCACAGCCGCCGCCGCGTCCTGGCTTACCTGCGCCACCATTTTTCCTCGATTCCCCCCTCACCTTTGTCCTTGCTCTCCTCCGCTGCTAGACCCACCCATGAGCTCCTCCGCGTGAGCACGCAACCCTCCTCCCCTTTCCTACACCTCTGCCGGTGGCCTAGATCCCGGCTCACTCCGGCAAGTCCCTGCCCAACCGACCGTCTCCCTTCAACCCTCCCCTCCTCCTCTTTATATTGCACCTCGTGGAACCACAAACCCACTCCTCCAACACAAAACCAAGTACTGCATCTTAGCTGTTCAGAGAGGAGGTGGAGGTCCGTGGCAATGGCGGATCCGTCCACCGGGCCAATCGGCATTGTCCAGACCAGGCTATAGCTCGACCGCATGGGGGCCTACCGCGGCATCACGCACTGCGGTGCCACCGTCGCGCGCGCCGAGGGATGCCGACACTCTGGAAGGGCCTCATGCCTTTCGCCACGCACCTCGCGCTCGAGTAAGCGCTCCGCCTCGGCTCCAATGCCATGCCGCAGTTTGTCTTCAAGGAGCCCCACCACCGGCAAGGTCTCCGCGTAGGGCGGGTTCACGTCCGGGTTCGGCGTCAGCATCCTTGAGGCGCTCATCATCGTAATATTGCATATACATCTGTTCCTATTACTTTCTTCTACATTTTACTAGTAAAATACTTGTATGAACTGATGCCTGGAGTCAACAGTATACTCATACTGTTATGCTATCAAGTTTAAAATACTTGTTCTGCAAATCTTTCCCATTTTTGCATTTGTTCACAATTCAGTAATGTTTCAGCAATGTCGTGTCACTGAAACCATCAGTTTCCACTGGTCACCGATGGAAACCAGATATACCTTGCCTAGTATGTAGATGTACCTTGCCTTGCGGTTGTTCAGTAGGCTCCCTAGTACATTTCCTTTACTCCTACTAAGTTTCCTATGCTAGATCAGTTATAGTAATCTTGCTTCCCCGATGCTTTTTACTTGGTCACTTGGATGTCTTGATTCTTTGTTGTTCGCAAGTGAACTCATAGTTTTCACTACTGAGCTTACTGCAGTTATGATGTTAGTAACCAGTGGTGGAGATAGTTGCACTTTGTACCTTTAAGTGATACTGTTGCTAGTCTACGAGGTTAGGCTGCTGTATTGTTTGGTTGCTCCATTCAGTTGGATAAAAATATGTCTTCTATATTAATTAATTACTTTCTAGGGCTGGTCTGAATTTCTTTCATGTCTCACGAATGGCATCTAGAAGCGGTTGCTTGCCTCTGACGGACATGACGAAGCCAGGGATGACCGGCAGCTGGCGCCACAGGATAAGCATACTTGTTGAGCATGCTTAACTCATCTACACCACTCTAAAATGAGATGCATTCTTTTGTATGTTGTCAAATTGTAGTTATGTTACATGACTATCATACTTGCTTTGTCGTCGAGCTAGGAGACTAGGACTTGATGATGTAGGATGTTCTGTCACCAGTTTATCTTAGATGTTCATGCGTTTATTTTTCCTCTTACTCGATCTGTTTTATGGACCTGAGTGGTGATGTAGTAACTAATTTCATATCTCACAAATACCCATCGATAGAAAGGTAAATTTTAATCCATTATTATGATTTCTCTTTGAACAATGCTTGTTTTTTAGCTACTGCCACTTTGATTTTCTGTTGGCATGTAGTTTACCTATTGCATTACATTGCTGGAACTATGGATTACCAAAATTCTAGTTTCCATGATGCAATCTCAGTTTAGTGTTTCTGGTTTGTATAGGGGCAAATTAAGACCCCCACAAAATAGTAATCCAATAACATCTTTTAGCATAAAAACCTGAAACATGAGCTTGGCTTATCTTGTATACCAGTTCATCAAATATGGGCTACATGTTTTAGCCTGTATTATAAATGCCTTGTTTATAAACATTTATGAAGATTTCAATAATATCGTGTTGTATCCTGATGCTTACCTATTCTTACTAATATCGCAAATTGTGCATGCAAGAGGGAAGAAGGTTGGAAAACTTCATTTGATCTGGCTTAGTGGTGTGGCTGTTGACAGGTCTCACAAATATTAGGATATGGTACATGCATTTATGTCCAAGGTCATGGTCCCGTACCTGCGGCTAGTCGGCACAGTCAGGGAAGATGTGCTCTGCCATTTTCATTGAGCGGCCTGAGGGTTAGTACAAGACTCGACAGGCTAGTGTGCATAGAGAAGGCCGTTTATTAATTGTGTTGTGTCCAAGAAAATTTCAAGTGTAATCATTTGACTAGCAATATTCTGCTCTTGAGTGGTGGTTCATGTACCGTTGCCTTTTTGCCTCTAGTTGTATTCAATTGTGTTTTATCCATGCCAGGCTTTATATGCATCAGGTCTGAGAACCATCGTTAACACTTGCATGGCTACTGCCTTATTTCTTTGCTAGGTTTGTATTGCTTGGATGGAATCCAAGGAGGCTACGCATGTTCCTTGCTGAACTATAATGTCAAACTCGGACAGTGTATTTGAGCTGATCTTCATACTACTTTCAATTTTCTTTTTATAGGAGGCTTGGAGGAAAGAAAGAATCTGGCCAGCTTTGATTTGGCGGTTAAGAGAGGCCATTTCGTGCTCCCTTGCATGAACCTAAACGTTTGTTATAGTACTTTCAGTATTTCTTACAACAAGAGTTGTCACAGTTGGGAGAATTGCACTTCTGAGTTTTAGACCTACATTGACCTATAGCTTATGTGGAATAGCTACGTACTGTAGCTATATTTTTGTTGTATTTTCGGTGTTGAACACCTGATATTATTATTAATCATTGTAACCTACTGTCTTCGGTTGTTGTATTTGAAATACAGTGTGTTTATAAGCTTTGTTGTATGAAACATATTACTCCCTCCGATCCAAATTAATTGTCTTGGGTTTGTCTAGATTCAGAAGTATCTAGACACGTTTTAGTGCTAGATACATCCGAATGTAGATAAATCCGAGTTAATTAATTTGGATCGGAGGGAGTATTTGTCTTCTCACCTAATGAGATTGTACGTGTTGGTTATGAGATGCATTTAAAATGAAAAAAAAAGAAATGACTAGTGGGACCATTTTATTGACCAGACAAGTAGGCCTGATGTTGACCTGACAAGTGGGACCAGCAAATTGACCAATGTTGACCTGACAAGTGGGACCAACAAATTGACCTGGCAAGTGGGTCCTAGTGATCTACCTGACAAGTGGGTCCCATTTGACTAGTAGAACCAGCTTAAAAAAATTAGGCAATGGCCCAAGAATATGTCCCAAGTTATTGGGCCTGGTCCAGTAAGAAGGCCGTCATGGACTGGGCTACATTCTTGCCACGTAGGACGATATGATGTGGACATGGCAGATTACTCATGACCAAAAAATTTATCATGGGCTCTATGACCTTCTATTTTGGTCATGACTGTCCATGACCAATTCAAAAAAAAGGTCGTCAGTTGTCTATAGTGATCCTCGGTATGTGACCTACTACTTTTGGTCATAGAGAGGTCACAGATGGATTACTATGACCTTTCTGTGACCAATATTTGTGGGTCACCAGTTAGCACAATCCTTGTAGTGTAGACTGGGAGCACACGGCGCGACGAGCGAGCACCTTCCGCTGCGAGTTCGTGCCGTGAGGGTCCCGTGCCCTCTCCGCCTTCGATCCCGATGACGACAACACCGTCAACCACTCTGACGCCGAGCTCAGCGACAACAACCTCAACATCGTTGTCAAGAAGGATGAGTATGCTGCCATAGCCGCCACCGCGCACTTGCACCCGGAGTAGCAGGAGCTCCTAGCGCGGGCCTACGACGAGGACGCATTCACCAAACAGGCCATCGCGACCAGCGCGAAGGACGAGGATGACATGTGGGACGGCTACCAGGAGGCCGTCTAGCTCACCGGCCTGGTGGCGCAGGTGAACATGGGGCTTCCTCCACTTCCGCCACTGCCGGGGTGGGCTGCTCCAACCACGCCGGAGGAAACAGATGTGTGGCTAGCGTGGCCTGGGTAGGTGATCGACCTGCCCACACCTGCACCCGCACCTACGCTGGCTCTGATCCCACTAGCGAACCTCTGGACGCCGCTGGAGTACATCGACCTTAATCCCTAGATGGACGTGGCGGCGCCGACGTTGGGTAGATCGGTAGCTAGGGTAGGGCCAGTTTAATTCTTGTCTTTCATATTTTGAATGTAAATTATGTATAAATATGTATGAACTTTGCTAGTTTTAGAGCGAATTGTCCCGGTTTAAATTTCGAAAAAAATCGGTGTGTCCCTGTTGGCCAGGTGCGGACAAATGGGTCGCTCCGCTGGGCACGACTGGCCGGGCATGCCGGAACACGACCCAAAAGCGATCGCGACCTGACCCAAACGAACAAAAATGGACCGTTTTAGTCAGCCTAGTGGAGAGGCCCTTATTAAGACCATCTATCTGCAATTTACTTTCAGCAATTTAAATTACTTCAAACTATAAACCCGAAATACAAAACCACTACATCTTTTATTGCTTTACTTATCAAACTTGCTAACCAATAACTTCAGCTCCCCATAGGTTCGACAACCTTTTCTTATTGAAAGGTAATACAATTGATCTCCTACACTTGTAAGTCATCAGGGTATAGATGGGAACAATATCTTAGTGGCCTCGCGTCCGAGTAGTGTACGTTAGAAGCTTTAACCTCAAATTTTAAACAAACCTCCAAAACATCCCGCACATCCATTTAAACACCCTACGCATCCATTTAAACATCCCATGCATCCATTCTAATATCTTGTGCATCCATTTAAACATCTTGCATAGGCATTCAAACAACTACCCTAGTTAATGTGAATGGAAAATTTCTCTTATATCCCTGGTCCGGAAACTAGAACAAGAGGATAACTGGAATAGTAGAGGGATATGGGTGGTAAAATAGTGTTCTCCCACCTATGTCCCACCGTCACAGCCTCCCCAGCTTCCTTGAAATTTACCCACTAACACCCTCCGACATGCACTAACTTTTGGGCCCCACCATATATGTGACCCTCTTGTCAGTGATCAGAGTTATGGTAAGTAGCGATTCCTATTCTTGCATTCACCCAATTTTTCCTAAACCAAGATAAACTTGTTAAAATTGGCGAAATTAGCTTGGAAGCTTGAAATCATGAAACTTGGGCATTATCCGTTAAATGGTATACTTTGTGCGAAAATTAGGGTAGTGGGATTTTGAGCCATATTCTTTGTTGTTGCTTCACAAAAAATTGTTGTCAACAGGTAATGGAAAATAAGTTCAAATTTCGGAGCTCCCTTTTTAAACAATGTTTGAAATATCATTACGCACTAATATACCAAATATGGATATGTTATCAGAAACTATGGCAAAGATATGGCCATGATCTTGGTCATCTTATTTGATAGCCATGAATACTTATACATGGTACGCCATATTGTGAACCAAGTTTCTTCGAAAATTTTCAAATCTCAAGTTTATAATTTTCATGGAAACTAGTGCACATAGTAAGCCATTGTAGGTGATGGGTGGACTTAGGCCTATACCTCACATGGGCATTAATCCACGATTCTTTTCCACACCTATCTCTATGATCAAAATACCCAAAGACCTGCATCTAGAAGCTCTCAACCGACCTGGCCTGTGGGGATGCAAGACGACTCTCTAGAGATCTCGAAGACCAGCTATACCGAAGATCAACAAGACGTGCAAGACAAGATGAATACCTGACGTGGCTAAGGGAAACTCTAACACCATTGACTCCTATAAGTATATGAAGACATTCACCTCAAGAGGACACGCCATAGCCACCCTCATTATCTCTAGTGATAAACCCTAGATTCATCTCTCGTCGGGTAACATTATGGACTGAAAGAGATCATCTTGTAACCACTTTGTACGATCTCTCGATCGCCTTATGAATAATTTTTTAGGGAATCCTCCCCATTATATACATATTGTCATCTTTATATTTGGAGATCCAAACCTGCTGACCTGAGCCAATTCCGAACAAAGAAATTCTCTTTCATTCCTCGGACATGAGAATGTAGAGGGATTGTGAAAACTATCATTCGTTAGTTGTCACTCCATGCAGGGGAGCCTGTGTCATGCTTATCGGATCTACGGAGGACCTCCTACTGGTCGCTCCTGCTTAGGAGGAACAACGTAACGGGGGGGCTTCATCACGATGATGGGCCTCACCCCCATAATGACTACTTCTAGGATGCCGAGGAGGTCTTGCATGACACGAGGGAAAGGAAACTTGCAGTAACTGGGGCACAGATGAAAGCCGTACAATGAGTCGCGCTCGTATCAAGATCTCTTCGTCATCGATGGAGCATACGGATGGAGCCCACAATCAGGCTCTGTGAGTTGGATCGCCCGAGATGGGGAGGAACATCGGGGGACTCTCTGTTACTCATCTTTCTAGTAATCACCAACATCCCGGGTGGGCAAGTCTTGATCGACGGGGAATATTCATGCGCCCTCATCACGGAGAGTACCCTGAATCGGCTCCAGATACCGCGTGGGATTGTGAGGCCAGTCGTGAAGAAGATAGTTGGGATAATACTAGGAAGAGCAGGTGCACCTCTCGAGTAGATAACACTAGACATAACGTTCAGGTCTGGGAATAAATTTCGTACAAAGACGTTCCTATTCAAAGTAATGGACATGGAGATGCTATACAATGCGATCCTCGGATGGTCGTAGCTTTCTCAAGTCTTAGCCATACCTCACGAATCGTATCGTGTACTTAAGCTTCCGGGACCGATGGGGATAATCACCATCCCAGGGGCCTACCGCAATGACCGCAATCACCATCCCAGGAGGTATGGGGTGATATTTCTACCCTGAGTCACCCCCGTCGAAGTAAAAATGTAGAATTGGTAAGGCCACAAGAAGATCGTGACTCCTACCAAGCGCTAAGGCCTGGGCCAATGGTTCGACCAATAGAAATATCTCGACCAATCCTTCTCAATGCCAACAACATGCCGAGGATGGTTCTCAATGGATTGAATCTCGATCCCGAGACCGCAGCCGCGTTGATAGCCTTCTTGCGTGAAAGCACTGACGTCTTTGTGTGGGATAGCTTCATGGTGTGCCCCTTGGCTGCCATGGTCGTGTCCCAATGTCCCTACCTCAGTTGTTGTCGTGATTGTTCCTGCACTCTCCTTCCCGTCTTCCCTTCCTCTATTTGTTATGATGGTCGTGAAGCTTCTTGAGCTCGTAACAGTCATCCGTGGGGTGCCCAGGCTTCTTGTGGAAATGCAGTACGACTGGTCGTCACGTTCTTTCTCTCCGCTACCTCCCTCACGAGGTCTCTTTCGCTCAGGCTCAGCGGCTAGGACAGTGGCAGGCTTTCACTTGGCGTCCTTGCTCGTGCCCTTGGAGGAGCTTGGGGGCTCGGGGGTGCCTTCCACCTTAGCCAGGATGAACATCCGCCCTGCTTTATCCTTGGTGCACTTCTCCGCCATGGCGAACAACTCGGTGGCCATGATGACGTTCTCCCCATGGATGCCAATCTTTTCTGTCATGCAGACGTCCTTGACCCCCTCGGAGAAGGTGGTGATTACGTTGGAGTCTGAGATCTTAGGGATCTTGTTGCGAATCTGGCTGAACCTCAACAGGAACTTGAAGAAGGTCTCGTCGGGTTGCTGATGAACCTGGCGAAGGTTGTAGTAGGCGAGCAGGCGTTCGTAGGTTCCCTTGAAGTTGGGGATGAAGAGGGAGTGGAGGGAAGACCACGAGCCAATGGATTCCTCGGGGAGGTTCATCAGCCAGGTCCGTGTCGTGTCCTTGAGGCTTAGTGGGAACCAGTTTGCCATGACGTGGTCATCACCCCTCGTTGCCTCAATGCCCATGGTGTAGAGTTGTAGAAACTCACAGGGATTCGCGGTTCCGTCGTAGCGCGACATTATCTTCGGGCGGAACTTGTGCAGGCACACCACGCGACAGAGCTCCTTGGTGAAGGAAAGGCATCCATTTCCCTATACCTCCTTGTCATTGGCGATAACAGTGTGGTTCTTTTGTCCCGATGCGGCGATCTCCTTGACGATTCGGTGCTCTTGCCCGCGGGGGAGAGCGACGGATGGAACAGTAGCGGCCAGAGGAGGGGAGATAATCTGGCAGCTGTGGCCAGGGTGGGACGCAGCGTCGCCGGCCTTAGGTGCCCTGCCAGATCCTCGGGCTGGTGGCTGGCTGATGACTGCAAAAATAAAGATATCGATCACATATGGAGCAGTAGGCAAAAAGACTAAAATGCGTTTAACTAAAACTAAAAGAAGTACTTAAGGAATAAATTTAAAATGCAAGAATAGTAGCGTTGTTTTTGGGTTTTTTGTTGAACAAGGCAATTTAGAGTGAAGTAAAACTTAATGCAGAAAGTAAGAATCGCGTGTGTAAAAGAACTTTGGAACTGCAATAGGGAAAAAGGCGTTCTCCGGGAGTGGTGGATACACCACTAGCAATTTACACTAAGCAATCAAGATTATTATAACGAATATTCTCATAATATGTATGTATGTGGGAGGAGCTCCATATATGGACAAATAGGCAGCAACCGCTGCTCACATCATCCTTCATAACCACAACTGGCGAATAAACAACATCAATCGTATTATCCCGCTATTAAGGGATTTCTCCCATGGCATGGACATGGCTTAATGAGTTCTCCTTGATTTCCCAAGTTAGTACGTAAAAATGACAACATCTTTATAGTCATAGTAAGTGTTATTATCCCTCCGTCTACCAACAAGTAATCCCCTTCATCGAGTCCACGTAGGAGACAAATATTAAGGACGTGCACAACTCCCAACATCAAGATGAAGACAATTAACACATACACATAATGATGTATAACAAAATAATCTCTATCTCATCTCAATCATATGCCAGGGTTTCTCCATCTCCCCAAGAACTAGATATCTACTCAGACATGGAGGCAATCAACATCATGGCAATGGTAATGGACACAATCATAGATGAATAGTACTTGTATAAATCCACAACGGGTACGGAAATTACAACAAGATCTAGACGGATGAGATGGGATGGATGGATATGGTGATGGTGCAGCGGTTGATGAAGATGGAGATTGATGCCTTGGCCTTCCAGATCTGCGTAGGGCAAAGATGGATCCCTTGGGCAAGTTCCCCCTCTAGATTCCTTCCGGAGGTGAGGTTTTCGCGATTTCTGGTTGTTATGTATGTCGTCTCCCTGATCAAGTTGCACGGGGTGAAACTATTTGAAGAGACGGAGGCGGCGCCAACTATACGACCGGAACTATACGGCCGGAGAAAGTATTCCGGTCGTATAGTTGGTCGTTCAACCGTGTGTATGCCTCGGTTACTTCGGGTTTTCTTCTCGAATTATTTATATTTCCCAAATAAGTGATTTACGTTGTTTTTGACTCCTTTCTCAATAGTACAACTGCTCCAAGAATTGTATCCATTAGATCCATCATTTGTCCTTATCCTGGTGAAAATAGACATAAAATGTGCGCGCGAGCGCCGTAAAATACCAAGATCCTACATCTACAATAAAAAATAGTAATGTAAAACATGATGCAAATATGCACTCATCAACTTCCCCAAGCTTAGACTCTTGATCGTCCCGAGAAAGTTTTAGCTTAATGGATGTGATCCTCATATTCATGAAGCTGGAGTCGATAAAATAAATGAGGCAGTTGCAGCATGTATTTATCATATACAATACATAGGAATAAGTTCATGAAATAGTACCTTACTTGAACCATCTGAATAGTATTAGCAGGCTTCCACACCTTAGTGATTAACTGTTCATAAAAGATGAATCTCAACATAATGTAAAAGTATCCGGTTCAACTGAATGAGTTAGCGAGGTTGTCTAAAGTGTTTTTAGGATTAACATATTCACTTGGGATTCAAAATCTCAAAGGTGTCTCTTTGTCATACTACAATATAGTGGTGTATGCCTATTTGCTCTTTGCACATTCGCTCGTTTTCTTCTTTCTTTTCTTCTCTTTTGTTTATATGCTCAAACTTTTGTTTAAGTGTTGTGCAAAGGAGCTAGCCATACATTCCACTTCATTTAGGAATTCAAAGTTTAACGATCTCAATTATCAAATTCCAATTGTATATGAAGCATTCTTATGACTTGAAGATTCTACCTCGACTTGTTCTCACTCTATTTTGATAGCACTTTTATTTTGCTTGGTTCAAGGTTTCTTTTTCAATTTAACTGCATAGATAATTTTCTTTGTATATCAAACCGTAGACTTACAACATGTTGATCAAATTATCTTTATATGTTCCATTAATACAAATGGTGTGGAAGACTACTATTGCTACCATAAAGTGCAAGCAAAATTGTACTCAAGCCATTCATATATCCAATAAGACAAGCACAAACTCAAAATTGCTCCATATATAATAGTAAACTCGGAATTTCATAAAAGGGATCGACTATTCCTGAAGGGAATTCAAATGATGCAAACTTTTATTTCTAGTTTGAACTAATGCAAAACAAAAATAGTGATATAAAACTTATAAGATAGATTACAAGGTCTTTAAAGATCTCCCCAAGCTTGGAATCAAGCCAGGCGGGATCATCTAGTAGGAGTCAATTCCTTCTCCAATTATTTCAACACATGCCTTCGAAGCTTTTTCCAACTCATAGATCTTATAACGAATCTCATCTTGCCACACCTTCTTAGGTTTAAGAGGTGATGAAACAAGAGGAGGTTTATAATAGGATCCTATGTTGTGATGATAGGAATTAGGGAGATACTCATCCTTGTTCTTTCCCCACTCAGCTTGCCTCATCATCTCCATCCGTTGCAGGAACATGTCCTCCCAATTTGGGAGAGGCTTGATCTCAGGGTTGGATGATGACGATGATCCTTTAGGCTCTACTTCTTCAATCCTCTTCAGGGGTTTCTCTTCTTTCTTCTTCGAGATCTTGTTGACATGGAATGGCTGCATGGCTTCACTTCATGGATGTTGTTAGAGGGGATTGTATAGGGATGGCGAGGATTTCTCGAGGCTGGAGGCTGTGGCTCTACAAAAATTTAATGAAAAAGGTTAGATGCGATCAGATTTAAAAGGGGAGGTCAAAAATCCTAGCCGCCTTCCGTAACGAGCAATTATATGGGCGTGGCCCGTATAGATCCCGCCGTATAGTTATGAACCGACTATATATTAAATCTACGGTGGAACCAACTATTCCGCCGGAGCTATACGAGCAGGAATTTTTATTCCTGCCGTATAGTTGGTCGTTAAACTCTCTAGACTCTAAATAAGATTTTTGGAGATGGGTTGATATCTATATGACCACAACTATACAGGCAGAATTTTATTCCGGACGTATAGTCGGTCGTTAAAATATCAGTACTCAGGAAATAGTTTTGTCAAAGGCATCGATATCTATACGACGACAACTATACGGGCATAATTTTAATTCCAGCCGTATAGTTGGTCGTTAAACTATCAGTACCTTTCATGGACGGAAGGGGTGATGTTGAAACAACTATACGACCACAGCCATACAGCCAGAATTTTTTATTCTCACCGTATAGTTGGTCGTTAAACCTTTTGTGTCCACCAGAAATTTCCTTCTTCTCCAAGGATTCTATATTAACCTGAAACTTAACGAAATATCAAGTTTTGACAAAAATGACATCTTAAATTTTCGACGGCATTATCAATCTTCCTTCTTCTTCGCTAGAGCATCAAATGTTCCTTATTTAACATAATGCTAAAAATTAAGAATTTACTCAAACCTTTACTTTGCATGGGTTGCTTCCCATGAAGCACTCTTTTATGGTCAATAGCTTGACCGTAGTGCTGCTCATTCTGTCTCTAGTCCATTCTTCTTGCAGTTGCCATTCCTTGTATATCTTTGCTTAATCACTTCTTCTGGGGTGATCACTTTTATGGTGATTGCACTTATATCTTATTTTACTTGATAACGCTTCAAGTGTTGTCCATTTACCACCCATGCAAGAGAGGGTGCTTTTCCCTAGAGCTTCACTACTCCTGATGAATAAGCTTCTTCAACTATATATGGGCCTTCCGACTTTGATCTGAGCTTCCCTGGGAACAACTTAAGACGCAAATTATAGAGCAACAGTTTGTCTCCACTTTTAAAGGTCTTATTCTCTATTTTTCTATCATGCCATCTTTTCACTTTTTCCTTAAACAACCTAGCATTTTCATAGGCCTCACTTCTAAACTCATCTAAAGCATGAATATCTAATAAACGCTTTTCTCCTGCTGCTTTAAGATCATAAGTTAGGTTCTTGATTGCCCAAAAAGCTTTGTGTTCCAATTCTAAAGGTAAATGGCATGCCTTATCGTACACCATCTTATAAGATGTCATGCTAATTGGATTTTTAAACGCAGTACGGTATGCCCATAGAGTGTCATTTAACTTGTATGACCAGTATTTCCTTGATTTGTCCACCGTATTCTCGAGTATGGTCTTTAATTCTCTATTAGAGAGTTCCACTTGACCACTTGTTTGAGGATGATATGGTGAAGCAACACGGTGAGTTACTCCATATTTGCTGAGGATTTTCTTGAAAGTCCTTTTCATAAAATGAGAACCATCGTCGGTGATTAAAAATTTAGGAACTCCAAACCTGGGGAATATGATATCCTTGATCATATTCACTGAGGTGGCTGCATCTGCATGACTTGTTGGAATAGCTTCAACCCATTTAGTAACATAATCAATAGTAACAAGAATATGAGTATAACCATTTGATTCTATAAAAGGTCCCATGTAATCCATTCCCCATACATCAAACGTTTCTATTTTTATGAGACTATAATTCATTGCCATTTATTGTCTCCTACCTATATTATCTCTTCTTTGACAAGCATCGCAGTATTCCACTTACCTGTGTGTGTCCTTGAGCAAGGTGGGCCAATAGAATCCGGATTAAAGTACCTTCGCTGCGGTTCGCTTACCTGCATGATGTCCTCCATACGGATTGTCATGACAAGCTTTCAATATTGCATTCATTTCATGGTTAGGAACACACTTCCGAATCATTCCGTCGGGTCCATGACGATATAGATATGGATCATCCCAAAAGTAATATTTAAGATCATTAAATAATTTCATTCTTTGATTTCTTGTCATACCAGGAGGTATAAATTTTGTTGCCTGATAATTAGCATAATCTGCATACCACGGATTAGCAATTTCAACATTTGCTAAATATTCTCCCAGAAATGATTCATTTATAGGTACAGGGTTACTAATTATTCCCTCCATCCTAGAGAGATGATCTGCTGTCGGATTATCTTTACCCCTCCTATCTACTATTTGTAAATCATATTCTTGTAGTAATAAAACCCACCTAATCAACCTAGGCTTCGCATCCATTTTAACAAGGAGGTGACGCAAAGCTTGGTGATCTGTATGAATTGTTACCTTAGAATTAATGATGTCAGATCTAAATTTGTCGCAAGCAAACATTATAGCTATGAACTCTTTTTATGTAGTAGTGTAATGTTTGTGAATCTTATTAAGAGGTAAATAACATTTAAATTATTTCTATCTCGCTGTCCCAACACAGCCCCTAAAGCATAGTTACTAGCATCACACATGATTTCGAAAGGTTCATCCCATTTTGGAGATTGCATGATAGGTGCTTAAACTAATTTATTTTTAAGGTTCTCAAAAGATGCAATGCAGTCATGATCTAAGTAGAATGGAGTTTCTTTATCAAGAAGGTTGGTGAGAGGCATAGCTATTTTAGCAAAATATTTTATAAAATGCTTATAAAAACATGCATGTCCCACAAATATTTTTAAGTTTTTAATGTCCTGAGGTATTGGAAGATTTTCTATAGCATTTATATTAGTTTTATCTATTTCTATTCCCTTCTCCAAAACCTTATGCCCGAAAAATTTACCTTCTCTTTCCATGAAACGACATTGTTCCCAATTCAAAACAAAATTTGATTGCCTACATCTCTACAAGACTTTGGTTAGATTGTAGAGGCAATTATCAAAGGTTGTTACACAAACAACAAAATCATTTGTTAGAACTTCCATAGTATTCTCAACAAAATCATCAAAGATTTTTAGAACACATTCTTGCAAAGTTGTTGCTGCGTTACATAAGCCAGACGGAATTAATCTATAAGCATATGTGCCATAAGGTCAAGAGAAAGTTGTTTTCTCTTGATCTTTCGGATGTATGGCAATTTGAGAATATCCAGAATAACCATGAAGAAAACAGAAATAAGAATTATTAGTAAGTCTTTCTAATTTTTTTATCCATGAATGGTATAGGTTTATGATTTTTCTATGTCTCTCGATTTAGCTTCCTAAACTCAATGCACATACGATATCCTACAACAGGCCCTAGCTCACCATCCTCATTCATAGCAGCATCAAGACCACCTTGTCTTGGTATGCAATGAGCTGGGCTAACCCACTTACTGTCAGAGATAGGATATATTATGCTAGAATCTAATAAGCGTATAACCTCTTTTCTTACTACTTCCATCATTTTCAGATTAAGTCTTCTTTGCGTATCCACTACAGGTTCAGCATCATCAAGCATGGTAATCTTATGTGTTACTATAGATGGATCTATTCCTTTAATATCACTTAGAGTATATCCAAAGGCTTCACGATGCTTAACCAAGACCGAAAGGAGTTTATTTGTTTCATCCTTTGATAAATTTTTGCTAATAATAACAGGACATTTATTTTCATTATCTAAAAACGCATACCTCATAACGTCTGGAAGTTGTTTGAATTCAATTGGTGGAGGTTCTTCATCTCCTTTTCTTACTAGTTCTTCATAGTCATGTGGATTTTGTGCTTCGGGAACTGAATCCAAGTAATCATCCATGTCTTCTATGTCCTCATCATCTGATGATTCCTCCCAATTAATTAGGCTCCTCTCTAATTCATCTTGTGGAGTACTAAAATGAATTGTGGCTAGCTCGGCTATTGTTCTCTCTTCTTTGATATCTTCTAGTTCATATGGCCTCTTTTTTAGTTTGGTGAAGTGGAATGTCATTTCCTCTTCTCCAAACATCAGTGAAATAGTCTCCTTCTTATTATCAACTCGAGCTTTGGTTATGGAAACAAAAGGCCTGCCTAAAAGAATAGGACAAAAAGAATCTCGAGGCATATCAACAATATGAAAATCAAGGGGGTACATGGGTGATCCAATAAACACATAGATATTTCTGATTACACCTTTCGGTTTTATATTTGTCCTATTAGACAATTTAAAAGTAGTGTCTACCGGTTCCACATCTGGATTATTTAAATTGTAGCGAAGTTTCTCATAAAGTGATGAAGGAATAATATTGATAGTGGAAATCGGCTCACAAATTCCGTATAAGAAGGTTTCTCCACAATATATAGGAGTCATAGGTTTAGAAGTTTCGTTACCTCGTACCTTACCTTCAATAAACTCTGAGGTTTCGCGGTCCAGCATAACCATTTCATCATCCACTATTCATGCTTCCATAAGATCCTTTAATATAACATTATTTATATTGGTAGCTTCGGGATTCTTTTCTAGTTTCTTCGGTCTCTTCTTTATTTGTTTTTCCTCTTTTTGCATTTTCTTGATGATCTCTTGAATAGGTACTGAGGAGAATTCTTCCATTAGCGCTCTTGCATGCTTCTTCTCTTCGAGGGGTTTATGGGGTTACCATTCTGTTGGTACCTGCAAATGTCCTACATAATTCTCAATAATTTTCTTTACTGAGTAAGAATCAATACCGAGGGTTTTAATCATTGCACTAGTCCTTTCATCTGCAAGGAAATCATTAACACAAGCATATTCAGAAAAACTATTTGTAATGTTCTCCTCATTTCTAAGATTTTCCGTTGCCTCCCTCATTTTTATTATTAGATTCCAGGCTTCATCATAGGTATAATATAGAAAGCTGCCATTAGAAGCAGTGTCTAGATTCATTCTATTTTCAATATTAAGCCCTCCATAAAAAGTATGAGTGATTAACCAATTAGGCAAATGATGATGGGGGCAATTATCTAGGTAAGTTTTGTACCTTAGATATCCTTCATACAAACCCTCACTAGGATTATTTTTGAAACTGATAATAATACCTCTCATCCTATGAGCTTTGCTTTCTAAATAATATTTTGATAGAAAATTGGTTGTCAATTTCTTCCTAGTCCTTGGTGCTTCTGCCCAAAAAGATCTGTACCAGTCACAAAAATTATTAGAGAGAGTTTGTCTAAACAACTGGGTTTTAACCATATCAAGATTACAACCATCGAATATAAAGGAACTGAGAACGTCTTCAAAGAATTGTAAGTGTCCATATGGACTCTCTTCATTGGTTCCTGCAAATTTCTCAATTCCATCTTGATTTATGCTAATATTGAAAGTTATAAAAGCATCCATGGGAACCCAATTTCCTTACTGCCTCAAGCTGGTTTAAATGCTAAGTGTTGTCCTTTGTTGCGGTCCTACAACTTAAATTAAAAATTAGTACAACAAAAGTAAATAATTAAAAGTAAAGTGACTTATAGCGCTAAGCTCCCCGACAACGGCACCAAAAAATAGCTTGATGACTGTAAGTGCATAGATCGTTTGTAGCTAGTTTTGAAATAAAGATATCGATCCCACAGGGAGCAGTAGGCAGAATACTAAAATGCTTTTAACTAAAACTAAACGAACTACTTAAGGAATAAATTTAAGATGCAAGAATAGTAGAGTTGTTTTTGGGTTTTGGGTTGAACAAGGAAATTTAGAGTAAAGTAAAAATTAATGCAGAAAGTAAGAATTGCGTGTGTAAAAGAACTTTGGAACTACAATAGGAAAAAAGGCGTTCTCAGGGAGTGGTGGATACACCACTAGCAATTTAGACTAAGCAATCAAGATTATTATAACGAATATTCTCATGATATGTATGTATGTGGGAGGAGCTCCATATATAGACAAATAGGCAGCAACCGCTACTCACATCATCCTTCACAACCATAGCTGACGAATAAACGACAACAATCGTATTATCCCGCTATTAAGGGATTTCCCCCATGGCATGGACATGGTTTAATGAGTTCTCCTTGATTCCCCAAGTTAGTACGTAAAGAATGACAACAACTTTATAGTCACAATAAGTGCTATCATCCCTCCGTCTACCTACAAGTAATCCCCTTCATCGAGTTCCCATAGGAGGCAAATATTAAGGAGGTGCACAACTCCCAACATCAAGATGAAGACAATTAACACATACATAATGATGTATAACATAATAATATCTATCTCATCTCAATGATATGCTAGCGTTTCTCCATCTCCCCAAGAACTAGAGATCTACTCAGACATGGAGGTAATCAACGTCATGGCAATGGTAATGGAAACAATCATAGATGAATAGTACTTGTATAAATCCACAACGGGTATGGAAATTACAACAAGATCTAGATGGATGAGATGGTGATGGTGCAGCGGTTGATGAAGATGGAGACCGATGCCTTGGCCTCCTAGATCTGTGTAGGGAAAAGATGGATCCCTTGGGCAAGTTCCCCCTCCAGATGCCTTCCGGAGGTGAGGTTTTCGCGATTTCTGGTTGTTCTATATGTCATCTCCCTGATCCAATTGCACGGGGTGGAACTATTTGAAGAGGCGGAGGCAGCGCCAACTATACGACCGGAAAAAGAATTTCGGTCATATAGTTGGTCGTTGAACCGTCTGTATGCCTCGATTACTTCGGGTTTTCTTCAAGTATTATTGATATTTCCCAAATAAGCGATTTACGTTGTTTTTGACTCATTTCTCCCCAATACAATTGCTCCAAGAATTGTGTCCATTGGTTCCATCATATGTCCTGATCATGGTGAAAACAGACATAAAATGTGTGCGCGAGCACCATAAAATACCAAGATCCTACATCTACAATGCAAAATAATAATGTAAAACATGATGCAAATATGCACTCATGACTAGCTGATAGCCCCCGGTGCCTTCTTCTCTGGCTTAGCCCCCGGCGCTAGGGGGCAAGGCTTGCGATGTCGAGGAGCTCTGAGAGCCACTCCCACCACTTCACCTACCCCTACTACGCTAGTGGGTGGTTGAGCAGCTCGTGCACCATGTGCCTGGTAGCCTCCAGGGTGGGTTGGTCTGGCTGGATTGGTGCGGGAGAGCGGCGTATTTCCATGGGAGGAAAGCAGGAGCTCCCGTGATGGGCAGAAGGAGGAGCCTTGCTCATCCTTCGTTCGTGAGGATGGCTCTGGTGACGTGTGTTGGGGGGCGGGCTCTGTCTGAGCCCGACTGGCCGTGCCGCGGAGAGCATGCTCCACCTGTGTCTCGGTACAGGTCGACATGCTGGTGAAGCTGGCAAAGGTATTCGGAACACGCCTCAGCCCCCTACCTAGTGCGCCAAATGTCAGAGAAGGAGTTCCACATGGGGAACTAGGGGTCCAACAAGCCCTGAGTTCGAGAGGGGACTGAATCACGCGTTACGAGATTCTCGGCGACGGCGAAGACGACAATGCACAGACACGACCGAGAGGTTGACACAAGGGTTTTTTACCTAGGTTCGGGACCCTCGTGAGGAGGTGAAGCCCCTACTTCTGCTTGGTTGTATTGCTCGCGGTGCCTCACAAGGGTGTAGTGATGAACAAATGTCTAGTGTTACAGATTGCAGGAATCGACCTGTTCTAAGGTAGGAGAAGGTCTCCTTATATAGGGCTGTCGGGCCTCGTCCCCCCAAATGTTGGGCACGAAAGGCTACCACAGTGCCCCCATTTAATACCCGGTATACAGGACTACTTTCAGTGGACTCGACCCTATTTGCCTTGGTCGCCCACTAGTCCTTGACAAAGATGGTCATGCTGGCACCGTCCTTTGCTATCCCCTTAGCACCAAAGCGGTAAGGGACAGCGGCCTTAGCCCTGATGACATCCTCGGCGTCTTTGCACTTGACAGTGGATGGTCCAGCCTTTCTTCATCGAGGTGACCCATCTGGGCCCGGTCTTTCCTGTAGGGTTTTGTCTTCTTCTTCCCAGTCGTGGCAGGATTACGAGCATTCCCTGGGCGTTCCTCGTCTCACCCAAACCCAGGCGAGTCGGACGTTGATAGTGGCGGGTGGCAAGGTCCGGGAGTGCCCCTCATGTGGCAGCAGCCATGGGCTCCCCTCGCGAGGCCTCATGTCCGCCTCTCCCCCACAGGAAGGGGCAGTGGCCCTGTTGGTGGGCCCGTCGTCTATAGGATCATGGTAACCTAGGTACTGGGACTCCAACAATGGGGAAAGCACCTCGCTCAGGAAATATACTGGCCTTAGGACACAATGAGTTTTCCCTTCTTCGAGTCGTTCTACAACCAAAACCATGCTCACCACTTGATTTGTGGAAGCGGTATAAAGCAACAAAGGTTCTTTCTCTTTTGGTGACACAACGATAGGAGGTGTCCAAAGTGTTTTCTTGAGATCTTCGAAAGCTCTCTAGGCTTCATCCGTCCACTCGAATTTTTCTGATTTCTTCATGTGGGTGTAGAACGGCAGTGCTTTTTTGCCCAGCTGAGCAATAAATCGGCTTAGCACCGCGACTCATCCAACTAGCTGTTGTACACCGCGAAGATTCGTTGGCTTATTCATTATAAGGATCGCTTGTATTTTATTGGGGTTTACCTCTATTCTCCTCGCTGATACTAGGTAGCCTAGGAGTTGCCCTGTAAGGACTCCAAAGGAGCAGTTTGTTGGGTTGAGCTTGATGCGGCATCTATCGAGGTTGTAGAATGTTTCACGGAGATCATCTATAAGGGTAAACTCTTGCCTTGTCGTGACTATGAGGTCGTCAATGTATACCTACATGCTTGTGCCAATTTGGCTTCCAAGATAATTTTGCATCATCCGATGGTATGTGGCACCCGTGTTTTTGAGCAGGAAAGGAATTGTAGTGTAGCAGAATACGCCGTAAGGCATGATAAATATTTTTTATCCTGGTCACTCCTCCTTCATCTGAATCTAGTTGTATTTAGAATATGCATCCAAAAAGGAAAGACGCTCGCATCCGGCGGTTGCATCGATGATTTGGTCTATTCGTGGTAGCGGGAATTGATCCTCTGGACAGTGCTTGTTCTACGCGGTGAAGTCGATACACATGCGTAGTTATTTTGTGTTTTTCATAGGAACGCATACTTGATTGGCTACCCATAATACTTTTTTCTTTTTCTTGATAAGCTTGGCATCCGTTAGGCGATGGAGTTATCGTCCAATGGCCTTGCGCTTGGGTTCTGCAAAATAGCGAAGTGATTGCTTTACACGCTTAGCGTCGGGATATAAGTTAAGTGCGTGCTCAGCAAGTTCCATAGGGATTCCTGGCATGTCAGATGGTACCCATGGAAAAATCTCCCAGTGCTCATGGAGGAACTCGATAAGCGTGCTTTCCTATGTGGGACCAAGGTTGAAAGCCACAAAGGTTGTCTTCTTCGGGTCCGTAGGGTGAACTTGAATTTCTCTAGTGTCCTTTGTGGTGTTAAAAGTTTGGTCGGGGGTGACCCAAGTTGCTGGGAGAGGTTCTACATCCGTTGAAATCTTTAGCTGCTCGAATTCTACTTCCACCCTGAAGGATTCAGAGATTTTGTTGAATTCCCTATCACAGTTGTCAGATCGGGTGAAGCGGCCTCTCACGGTTATGATTCTGTTGGGTGCTAGCATCTTCATTACAAAGTATGTGTAGTGCGGCACTGCCATAAATCGTGCGAAAGTTGGATGTCCCAGGATCGCATGGTACTATGATGGCCAATCCATGACCTCGAACTCAAGTTTCTCGCACCTGAAGTTTTCTCTCGATCCGAAGACAACATCAAGATAGATCTTGCCTAAAGGAACTGATACGTGCATTTTGCATCACTATTCTATATCATAATTTACCGTTATTCATTGATATATTTCATATTAAGAGATGATACTTATGTAATTTCATCTGTTTTTGCATGGTTGATGACTTTTGGAGCCTGGACCGCTACAGTCAAGATTCTGATGGAAAATGGGCTGTTTGGAGGCGAAATTTGCGAAGATCAGAAAATCCGGGAAAATACATGGAAAATCCTATTTTTCTAGAAGATGAAGAAAGCCAGAAGGGGGAGTGGAGTTGGACCACAGGGGGCCCACACCACCCCCTGGCGCGGGCAGCCCCATGCTGCGCCACCAGGTGGTATGGCCACCCTAGCCCACTCCAGCCTCTCCCCTCTAGCGTATATTATCCTCCCGAAACCCTAATACCGGGGAGCGGCCACAGAAAGATTCCGCCGCCTCTACAGGGCGGAAAACACTAAGAGAGAAAGATGTCTCCGGCAGACAGATTTCTACCAGGGGAATTCCTTCCCGGAGTGTGGAGATTGTTGCCATCAACACCACCATCAAGCTGGACTTCATCGAGATCATCATCATCACCACCACCACCATCATCATCAGCACCATCATCTCGCTGTAACAATTGGGTTGAATCTTGCATAGTTCTTAGGGGAAACTTTCCCGGTGTTGATTACTCTTTGTAGTTGATGCTATTGAGTGGAACCATTGAATTATTGTTTATGTTCAGATTGTTATACATCATTATTGTCTTGTGAGTAGTTCGTTTTGTTCTTGAGGACATGGGAGAATTCATGTTATTAGTAGTGGAATTGTGTTGAGAAAGATTCAATAGTTTGATATTTAAGTTGTGGTGTACATCTTCTAGTGGTGTCATGTGAACGTCGACTACATGACACTTCACCTATATGGGCCTAGGGTAATGCATTGTGTATTTGGCTACTAATCATAGGAGTTGTCGGAGTGACCGAAACCTGAACCCCCGTTAGGAAACCATTGCACAAGGGACGTCAAGGTCTTAGAGTTTAAAGTTGTGGATAGGTTTCTACCTTAATTACTTTCTTGTACTTACGGATGTTTGCAAGGGGTATAATCAAAAGTATGTATCAGTCCTAGGAAGGTCGGTACATTAGCACAGTTTCAGCCACACAACACTTAGCAAGCTAAAGAAGATTAATCAACTATATGAAGCGAAAACACTTGATAGAATTCCCATGTGTCCTCGAGAACGTTTGGTTATCTTAAGTAATACAACCGGCTTGCCCTTTGCTGAATAAAGGATTGGACCACTTGCTGCATTTATTCTCAGTGTCTTTTATTTACTCGTACTTTATTTACTTGCATTATCAAAAACCCCTAAAAATCCGTTTGCTAAGTATTTGCAGAGAATTCTTGATCCATACCACTAGCCAGCACCTTCTGCTCCTCGTTGGGTTCGACACTCTTACTTATCAAAAATATTGCGATACACCTCCTATACTTGTGGGTCATTAAGACTATTTTCTGGCGCCGTTGCCGGGGAGAGAAGCACTATTGGAGAGTGGAACTGGTAAAGCAAACTTCTACTGTGAGTATTGTTTACTTCTGTTAGTTGCTTTATTTTCGTTATGGATAATTCGCTGAGTTTCTTATTTTGTAATGCTACTACCACTGCTAAGGTAGTAGATGAACCACCACCTGCTGAGAATGATGCTTTCAAAATACCTACAAGAATTATTGATCATGTTATGGATAACTATTATGTTGGGGATGGAACTGTCCATCCTGGTGATCATTTGCTCTTTATACACGAATTATGCGGATTGTTCAAGTGTGCAGGTATCACTACAGATCAAGTTAAGAAGTTATTCTCATTATCACTGATAGGAAGAGTTGAGGACTGGTATAAGCTGCTGAAGAATGGTCAAGCTCTTGAATGGGCAGAAATAGTACCTCTCTTTTATTCAAAGTTTTATCCTCCTAGTGATATTCATAAAGATCGGAATCAAATTTACAACTTTTGGCCTCTTGATGGAGAGAGTACAGCTCAAGCTTGGGGGAGATTGAAGTTACTAATGCTCAAATGTCCCATTCATGAGCTCCCCAACAATATTATTATCAATAACTTTTATGCAAGGCTCCCTCTACATGATAAGGATTTATTGGATGCCTCTTGTGCTGGATCATTCACTCGTATGGAAGAAGCTAAATGGGATCTTCTGGACCGTATTCAAGACAATGCTGAAGCTTGGGAGAATGACAAAGGTAGAAAGTCAGGTATAAATTATTATTATGAATGCATTGAATCTTTTATGGGAACTGATGACTTTCAAAATATTAGTAATGCTTATGGTCTTGATTTACAAGTTATTACAAATTGTTTTAAGGCTTTTGCTTCTTATATTGAAATCCCAAAGAAGGGATGGAGTAAGTACCATGCACCTTATAAAGATATTGTTGACTGTGTTCCTGTTGGGAGTACTGAGTATTGCACTATTGATCACATCTTACCTAAAACTTATATCGAGAAGATACCCTTCCCAGATAAGGTAAAGGATCATCCTATGATAACTAGTGTAATCACTAAAAGTGAAAAGAGAACTGTAAAACCTGATGAACAAATAAACATTGAACCTGTTGTAGCAATTGTTAAAGATATTGTCACTAAAAGTGTAGAAAATGGGCACATAGTCTTTTGTGAGGATGCTTCTAATATTGTTTGACATCCCAATAGAACTAAAAAGGCTAGTGTCCCTGTGCTTTCTGTTAGAATTGGTGATCATTGCTATTATGGTTTATGTGATATTGGTGCAACTTCAAGTGTTATTCCTTATGAGCTTTATAAAGAAATTATGCACGGAATCAGTCCCTGCGAGTTGCAAGAGATTGATGTGGTTATTCACCTTGCTATACTCTAGATGATTTAAAAGGGATTTCTCCTACTATATGTCAGCATGCTATCAATATAGAACCAGATGCAAAGCCAGTAGTAGAGCACCAACAATGTTTAAATCCTAAGATGAAGGAAGTGGTAAGAAATGAGGTATTGAAACTCCTTGATGCTGGTATTATTTACCCTATTGCTGATAGTGAATGGGTTAGTCATGTTCATTGTGTTCCTAAAAAAGGAGGAATTAACGTTGTTCCTAATGATAATGATGAGCTTATTCCCCAAAGAATAGTAGTAGGCTACAAAATGTGCATTGATTGCAGGAAAGTTAACAAGGTTACTAAGAAAGATCATTACCCACTTCCTTTTATCGATCAAATGTTAGAAAGGTTGTCTAAAAAGACCCATTTTTGTTTTCTTGATGGATATTCCACTTTCTCTCAAATAGCTGTTAAACAAAAAGATCAACAAAAAACTACCTTTACTTGCCCTTATGGAACCTATGCTTATAGACGTATGCCTTTTGGTTTGTGTAATGCTCCTGCTACTTTTCAAAGATGCATGTCTGCTATCTTTCATGGTTTTTGTCAGGAAACTATGGAAGTTTTCATGGATGACTTCTCCATCTATGGGACTTCTTTTGATAATTGTCTGCACAACCTTGATAAAGTTTTGCAGAGATGTGAAGAAACTGATCTTGTTCTTAATTGGGAGAAATTCCACTTCATGGTTAATGAGGGATTGTCCTTGGGCATAAGGTTTCTGAAAGAGGCATAGAAGTGGATAGATCTAAAGTTGAGGCAATTGAGAAAATGCCCTGTCCAAGAGACATCAAAGGTATTCGTAGTATCCTTGGTCATGCTAGTTTCTATAGAAGGTTTATTAAAGATTTCTCTAAGATATCAAAACCCCTCACTAATCTTCTTCAAAAAGATGTACCCTTTCTTTTTTATGATGATTGTAAGGAATCTTTTGAAACTCTTAAGAAGGCTTTAACTACAGCTCCTATCGTTCAACCACCTGATTAGAGTTTACCCTTTGAAATAATGTGTGATGCTAGTGATTTTGCTGTAGGTGCTATCCTTGGGCAACAAATTGATAAAAAGTTAAATGTTGTTCATTATGCTAGTAAGACTCTTGATGCTGCTCAAAGAAATTATGCTACTACTAAAAAGAATTCCTAGCAGTCGTTTTTGCTTGTGATAAGTTTAGACCTTATATTGTAGACTCAAAAGTTACCATTCATACTGATCATGCTGCTATTAAGTACCTTATGATGAAGAAGGATGCTAAGCCTAGGCTTATTAGATGGGTGCTGCTTTTACAAGAGTTTAATCTACATATTGTAAATAGGAAAGGTGCTAAAAATCTTGTTGCTGATAATTTATCTCGGTTGGAAAATATCTCTTTTGATCCTATGCCTGTTAATGATAGTTTCCCGAATGAACAGTTGGCCACAATAGGGGTAAGCTCATGAGGGAGCCCTTGGTATGCTGATTATGTTAACTTTATTGTCTCCAAGTATTTTCCTCCAACTTTTACAGCTCAACAAAGAAGGAAGTTCTTTTACGATTTGAGGCATTATTTTTGGGATGACCCACATTTATATAAAGAAGTAGTGGATGGTATTATGTGAAGATGTGTTCCAGAATATGAACAAAAAGATATATTGCGGAAATTTCATGGTAGTGCCTATGGAGGACATCATGCAGGAGATAGAACTGTGCAAAAGGTGGTACAATCAGGTTTCTACTGGCCTACCCTTTTTAAAGATGCAAGGAAATTTGTTTTATCTTGTGATGAGTGTCAGCGAGTTGGTAATATCTCTAGACGCAATGAAATGCCTATGAACTACTCTCTAGTTATTGAACCCTTTGATTGCTGGGGATTTGACTTTATGGGTCCTTTTCCTCCCTCGAAAGGTTATACTCATATTCTTGTTGTCGTTGATTATGTTACTAAGTGGGTAGAAGCCATACCTACAAAGAGTGCTGACGGGGAGACCTCTCTAAAAATGCTTAAGGATGTTATATTTCCTAGGTTTGGAGTGCCTAGGTATCTCAAGACTGATGCGGGTTCTCATTTCATTCATGGTGGTTTTA
This sequence comes from Avena eriantha, assembly GCA_910589775.1. Classification (NCBI taxonomy): domain Eukaryota; kingdom Viridiplantae; phylum Streptophyta; class Magnoliopsida; order Poales; family Poaceae; genus Avena; species Avena eriantha. Next base: position 407,384,352 of record OU342742.1, read on the forward strand.
GAAAGACCCTTGCTAAATATGATGTTAATCATAGAATTGCTTCAGCTTATCACCCCCAAACTAGTGGGAAAGTAGAGTTATCAAATAGAGAAATTAAATCCATCTTGCAAAAAGACTGTTAATAGATCTAGAAAAAACTGGGCTAAAAAGTTGAATGATGCTTTATGGGCTTATAGGACTGCCTATAAAAACCCTATGGGGATGTCTCCTTATAAAATGGTTTATGGGAAAGCTTGTAACCTACCTTTAGAGTTAGAACACAAAGCTTATTGGGCAGTTAAAGAACTCAATAGAGATTGTAAGCTTGCTGGTGAAAAAACATTATTTGACTTAAGTTCTTTAGATGAATGGAGGAGTAAAGCATATGAGAACTCTAGGATCTTTAAGGAAAAAGTTAAAAGATAGGATGACAAGCAAAACTTAAGAGAGAATTCCATGTTGGTGAGAAAGTTCTATTGTATAGGTCTCGTCTCAGATTTTTTGCAGGAAAACTACTGTCAAAATGGGAAGGACCTTTCATTATTGAAGAAGTGTATCATTGAGGAGCGATAAAAATTTCCTCTTTCAAAGACAACACTACACAAGTGGTGAATGGGCAACGACTCAAGCACTATATTGCTGGAGATTCTTACAATGAAGATGTCGATGCTTTTCAAGTTAGAACTTCAGAAAAATTTATCAAACACCAAACTCAGAGACCTGCAGAGTCCGTTTTCGAATAGGTAACAGTTCTGGTAAGAAAATTTCCGCAAAAGATCTGTCCAGTTATATTTTGCAATTTTTAGCCAACAAGGAAAGCTCGAAGTGAAAGAGGGACGGAAACGGAGCCAAGGTGGCTCACACCACCCTGTGGCGCTGGCCCACCCCTGGCCACGCCACCAGGTTCTGAGGCCACCTCGGTCTCCATATCCGACCCATTTTCTCCCAGTACCTTCCTTTTGTTTTGAAACTTCGTAATATATAATCCCCCGGATCCCCCGAGGTTTGTATGTCGTGTTCTCGTCGTGTTTTTGTTTCGATCTGTTTCTGCTAGGAACTATTCTTGAAAGTTTAGAGCACAATGGTGTCTGCCAAGGATAAGGGAAAGGAGCCTATGGAGGAGGATCTCCAAGACCCCGGGCGGGAGAAGGAGATCTAGAGTGAAGGTGGAGAGGAGACAAAGCAAAGCCAACATCCGCACACCGGCACTACCATTGCAAGCATTGGAGTGGTGGCAAACCCTGCCAAGATTAGAAGGACTGCACGGATGTCAACTGGAGGGAAGCCTCCACATCACTGTTTGGCACCACGGACACCTTCTCCAAGCACCAAGAGTCCCTTCCATACCTTTATCCATAACCATGCAGGAAAAGAAGACCGCAAGGAGGTAGAGTGGGGGGAATTCGCAAGAGGTGGGATCCGCAGTCCGACACGATCATGAGCCGCATCGAAGAAAATTCAAGGTTGATTCGTACTCTCACGTTCGAGATTGAGGACTTGGGGAAATTGATCAAGAAACTCATTGAGAGGATACCACCACCACCGAAGGAGTAATTCGTCATCAGGTTTGGCATCCCCTTGGTTTATTCCAAGCTTGGGGGAGTGCCGCGGTATCACATCACTATCTTCTATCTTTTTACCTTTTTAGTAGAGTCATATCATGAATAGAGAGGTTATCGTGTAGGATGGTTTGCATTATGGAAGTGTCCCCTCTCTCGTTAGATATGTATCCCTTGGTGTGATTTGCCGTTATGGAATATTAATGAGAAGTTCTATCATTTACTCTTTTGCATATCTTATATTAGTTTTCAATTCGCGGTTATATGATTGATCTTGTTGTTAGTATTGGTATCACTTTGGGATCATTGAGTTAATTTAGTTGGTTTTGGCAAACCTGGCTCAGTCAGTAGCAACACTATTTTTGAGAGTTGAATGAAAAAGATAAAAGTACTCTAAAGAAATATAATTTCATCATCTTTCTTTCTTGATTTTCTCATAAGTTTAGTATTCTCCAGTTAAGATCTTTTGTGCTTCCAAGGAAGATTGCATGTTTGTTTTTATCATTTGCATGTTTGTTTGTTTCCTTCAACTCTTATACTTGCTACCCAGCCTTGCTAGCCAAAAACATGTACTGAGAGGAATTCTTCTTGCGCATCCAATCCTTAAACCAAAACCTATGCCATTTGTGTCCACCATACCTACCTATTAGCATTATTGCTATTCCAAGTAAATTCATGTTTTTATCTACCTTCCAAAGTAAACTTGTTATGTGAAAATTAGTGATTAAAGCTCTCACGAACTTGATGGCACACTTTACTTTCTTGCATCTAATAAACTTGGACCATTGTGCCCATCTATGTTGCGTATATGCTTGCGCTTTGTAAGTTGGGAATTAGTAGAACCATGATGTCATGGGGAACGCTTTCAACATTGCACTGGTACTTTGTACCTAGTTGATATCATGTTCTTTTGTCTATGGATGTCGTCAGTGTGAAATGAAAGGGGAGCTTGTAAGTCCATGGATTTATGCATGTGTGTTAGAGAAACGCCTGGGCCGCTGGTCTAATCCATGTTGTCATGGTGGAAACCTGCAGCATAACCATAATGAGCATCTATGAAGCATTCTTCTTATAAAAAAAGAGATAGAGATTGAGAAAAAGAGAAAAAGAAAAAAAGAAAAAAAAGGATGAGAAAAGAGGAAAGAGAGAAAAAAGCACCATATTCCCATGGTAAATAAGAAGATTGTTGAGATGCTTGTTGTCTGCTTGCCTTGTCATTTTGATATGGGGATTCTTCCGTATCATCGGGCAAGGGGTACCCCGTTGTCGGTTCTGCATGATACACATGTGCTTACTATGACAAGAACTTACCGGTGACTAAACTTGAGTAGCATGAGGAGTGGCCCTCGTATTCAAGGGACATGAGATTTTCAACTTACAACTTGTCAAGCATATCCTCATATTTGATCACTTTAACCTTAACCACCTAAAGATGCCTATGATAGGGGCAATGAGAGCTGAAAGCTAATAAGTATCATAATTTTTAGAAGCTCTTTATGAAACTTGAAATCCCTGCTTCCCTTCACAAAGGGCCTTTCTTTTACTTTTCATTTGAGTCAGTAAACATATTCTCTTCTATATCAGCAAGTATTTTGAGTTGTTGTGTTTCATTCATTCATATGATGATTTATTCAATCATTTTTCTTATGTTCCTTGTTTTGCACTTTGCTCTTATCTTGGTGTTTACTACTTTGAAAGATATCTTTGAAAACCAGTTATTTGTGAACTCCTGCAAATTGTCAACTATCCTTTGACCAAGAGCTAAGTTTGCCATTACCAATTATGATTTACTTTATGTATCTCTATTGTGTTTCCTTTACCTAGTGCAAGTTAAGTTATATAATGGTTAGTTGTCTTCTATTATGATTTATGTATTGATGAATGTGATGCTTCTTGTCCGTATTGTTTTATAGACTCTCCACTCCATAAACCTAAGGCCATGTTTATTGAGCTCAGTTTCGCTTGGGGACAAGCGAAGTCTAAGCTTGTTGGGAGTTGATACGTCCAATTTTCATCACTATTCTATATCATAATTTATCGTTATTCATTGATATATTTCATATTAAGAGACGATACTTATGTAATTTCATCTGTTTCTGCATGGTTGATGACTTTTGGAGCATGGACCGCTGCATTCAGGATTCTGATGGAAAATGGGCTGTTTGGAGGTGAAATTCGCAAAGATCAGAAAATCCGGGAAAATACATGGAAAATCCTATTTTTTCAAAAGACGAAGAAAGACAGAAGGGGGAGTGTAGATGGGCCATAGGGGGCCCACACCACCCCCTGGCGCGAGCAGCCCTAGGCCATGCCACCAGGTGGTGTGGCCACCCTGGCCCACTCCAGCCTCTCCCCTTTGGCGTATATTATCCCCCCGAAACCCTAATACTGTGGGAGCGACCACAGAAAGATTTCGCCTCTTTTGCGGGGTGGAAAACACCGAGAGAGAAAGATCTCTCTGGTAGACAGATTTCTGCCGACGGAATTCCTTCGCGAAGAGGGGAGATTGTCGCCATCAACACCACCATCAATCTGGACTTCATCGGGATCATCATCATCATCACCACCATCATCATCAGCAGCACCATCATCACCACCATCATCTCGCTGTAACAATTGGGTTGAATCTTCCATAGTTCTTAGGGGAAACATTCCTGGTGTTGATTACTCTTTGTAGTTGATGCTATTGAGTGGAACCATTGAATTATTGTTTATGTTCAGATTGTTATACATCATTATTCCATCTCTGATCATGATCCATATGATGTCTTGTGAGTAGTTCGTTTTGTTCTTGAGGACATGGGAGAAGTCATGTTGTTAGTAGTGGAATTGTGTTGAGAAAGATTCAATAGTTTGATATTTAAGTTGTGGCGTACTTCTTCTAGTGGTGTCATGTGAACGTCAACTACATGACACTTCACCTATATGGGCCTAGGGGAATTCATTGTGTATTTGGCTACTAATCGTAGGGGTTGCCGGAGTGACAGAAACCTGAACCCCCGTTAGGAAACCATTGCACAAGGGACGTCAGGGTCTTATAGTTTAAAGATGTGGTTAGGTTTCTACCGTAATTACTTTCTTGTACTTACGGATGTTTGCAAGGGGTATAATCACAAGTATGTATTAGTCCTAGGAAGGTCGGTACATTAGCACAGGTTCGCCCACACAACAATTAGCAAGCTAAAGAAGATTAATCAACTATATGAAGCAAAAGCACTTGACAGAATTCCCATGTGTCCTCGAGAACGTTTGGTCATCTTAAGTAATACAACCGGCTTGTCCTTTGCTGAATAAAGGATTGGGCCACTTGCTGCATTTATTCTAATTGTCTTTTATTTACTCGTACTTTATTTACTTACATTATCAAAAACCCCTAAAAATCCGTTTGCTAAGTATTTGCAGAGAATTCCTGATCCATAACACTAGCCAGCACCTTCTGCTCCTCGTTGGGTTCGACACTCTTACTTATTGAAAATATTGCGCTACACCCCCTATACGTGTGGGTCATAAGGAACTTCGGCTTTACCTGGCACTATGTCGTGGAAGGATGTGTCCGTTGGTGTTAGGTTCATTGCTCATACGGTTTTGGCGTAGATGAGGTTTATGCTTCTTCCTGCATCCATGAAAACCTTGCTCATATCTGATGGGTTCGTAGCATGGAAAACAAAAATTTTCTACCGCAAGAACGAACAAAACCTAGATCTAATCTAGATAAAAGCCAAGATCTAATCTCTTAGACATGAGCAACGAGATAGATAGGAACTAACCCTCGTAGATCCGAAAGCGTTAACGAGATTAGAGCTCGTGGTTGATGTAGTCGATCACTTGCCGATCTCAAGATCATGTGGATGATCCTTCCGGCGTCGCGTTCCAGCAGCGCTTCCGCAGTCGGTCAAGTGGACGATCCTTCCGGCGCCGCGTTTCGGCAGCGCTCCCGCAGTCGGTCACACGTGCGGAGTCGAAGCAGACCTTCCTCTCCCCGCTCTAGCGAGCAGCGGAGGTAGTAGATCTTCTCCACGGAATCCCAGCAGCACGACGGTGTGGTGGTGGTGGTGGAGTAGAGAATTCTGCAGGGCTTCGCCTATGCCTGTGCAGAAGAAGGGTGGAGGAGAGAGGCGGCAGAGATTGGAGTTATGAGAGCCGGGGAGGAGGGGGCGCCCCTGCCCTTCTATTTAAGGGGGGGAGGGCGCCTTGGGGAGGGGGAGTCCTTGTAGGACTCCCCTCCTCTAGGCCGGCGGATTGGGGAGTGGGGGGAGGAGTCCTCCTCCCCCACGACTCCTTGTCTTGACCCACCAGGACTCCTTGATCCCTATCTTGATTTTCAAGCAAACTCCAAGATATCTTCTAGAACCTTCCGGAACATTCCGAAACCTTCTAGAATCCTCATACAAACACTCCGGAACATTTTCTAACTCAGAAAATGATCCCCTATATATAAATCTTATTCTCCGGACCATTCTGGATCTCCTCGTGATGTCCCGAATCCAATCCGAGACTCCAAACAACATTCGGTCTCCAACGCATATTCCATATCTACTTAAAACAACTTCGAACCTTAAGTGTGTCACCCTACGGTTCGTGAATATGCAGACATGATAGAGACACATCTCCTATCAATAACCATCAGCGGGACCTGGAGATCCATAATGGCTCCCACATACTCAACGATGACTTCACGATCGATTGAACCACTTACATACGAAACCAATTCCCTTTGTCTCGCGATACTATACTTATCCGAGGTTTGATCGTCGGTATCTCCATACCAAGTTCTACCTCGTTACTGATAAGTACTCTTTACTCGTTCCTTGATATGTCATCCCTTGTGACCTAGTCACATGCTTGCAAGCTAACTAGATGACATCCCACCGAGAGGGCCCAGAGCATATCTATCCGTCATATGGATGGACAAATCCCAATCTTGGTTCATGCGCTTCAACACATACTTTCAGGATACCCAATGACACTTTTATAACCACCCAGTTACGAAGCGGCGTTTGATGTCATCAAAGTATCCATCCGGTGATGGTGATTAACATAACCTCATGGTCGAAGGATTAGGTTACTATGTATTTGAAAGCTTACAGCAATACGAACTTAATGACTTGATCTTATGCTACGCTTACTATGGGTGTGCGTCCATCACATCATTCTCCTAATGATATAACCTTGTTATTAATCACATCCTAATGTCCATGATCAGGAAACCATGATCATCAATTAATCAACAAGCTAGTTCAACAAGAGGCTTACTAGGGACTCTCTTATGTTTACAAAACACACATGTATTAGTGTTTCCTAATAATACAATTATAGCATGGGATGTAAACATTCATCATAAACACAAAGATATAATAATAATCACTTTTATTATTGCCTCTCGGGCATATCTCCAACAGTCTCCCACTTGCACTAGAGTCAATAATCCAGATTACATGGTAATATACCGAACACCCATGGCGTTCTGGTGTTGGTCATGCTTTTCCCTAGGGAGAGGTTTAGTCAACGGATCTGCCACATTCTGATCAGTGTGTACTTTGCAAATCTTTATGTCACCATCTCTGACATACTCACGAATAGCGTGGGAACGTATCTTGATGTGCTTCAGCTTGCTATGTGACCTTGGCTCCTGTGCATTAGCTATGGCACCTGTGTTGTCACAGTAGATGGCCATCGGGTCCAACGCACTGGGAACCACGCCAAGTTCAGTAATGAATTCCTTCATCCAAACAGCTTCTTGTGCAGCCTCCGAAGCAGCTATGTATTCCGATTCAGTTGAAGATTTCGCCACAACGCTTTGATTCGCACTCCTCCAGCTCACTACAGCACCATTCAAAATAAATACGTATCCCGACTGTGACTTTGAGTCATCCGGATCGGTGTTCCAACTAGCATCGGTGTAACTGTTTACAACAAGCTGTTCATCACCTCCATAAGAAAGAACCATATCCTTAGTCCTATTTAGGTACTTTAGGATATTTTTGACCGCTGTCCAATGCTCCATTCCAGGATCACTTTGATATCTGCTAGTCAAACTAACAACATATGCTATATCCGGTCTTGTACACAGCATGGCATACATGATAGAACCTATGGCCGAGGCATAGGGAATATTATTCATTTTCTCTCTATCTTCTGCCGTAGCTGGACTTTGAGTTTTACTCAAGGTCTTACCTGACAACATGGGCACGAACCCTTTCTTGCTATCTTCCATTCTAAACTTCTTTAGAACTTTGTCTAAGTATGTACTTTGTGAAAGCGCTATTAGGCGTCTTGATCTATCTCTATAAATCTTGATGCCTAGAATATATGCCGCTTCGCCAAGATCCTTCATTGAAAAACTATTATTCAAATAGGTTTTGACGCTATTAAGAAGTTCTATATCAGTCCCAATCAACAATATGTCATCTACATATAGTACTAGGAATGCTACAGAGCTCCCACTCACTTTCTTGTAAATACAAGCTTCTCCATAAGTTTGTATAAATCCAAAGTTTTTGATTACTTTATCAAAACGTTGATTCCAACTCCGGGATGCTTGCTTCAGTCCATAAATGGAGCGCTGAAGCTTGCATACCTTGTTAGCATCTTTAGGATCGACAAAACCCTTGGGTTGTACCATATACAACTCTTCCTCAATGTCACCATTAAGGAACGCCGTTTTGACATCCATCTGCCAAATCTCATAATCGAAATGTGCAGCAATTGCTAACAAAATCCTCACAGACTTTAGCTTCGCTACTGGTGAGAAAGTCTCATCATAGTCAACTCCTTGAATTTGTCGGAACCCTTTCGCGATAAGTCGAGCTTTATAGATGGTAACATTACCATCGGCATCTGTTTTTCTCTTGAAAATCCATTTGTTCTCGACAGCCTTACGGCCATCCGGTAAGTCCACCAAAGTCCATACTTGGTTTTCGTACATGGATCCCATTTCGGATTTCATGGCTTCTAGCCATTTGTCGGAATCTGGGCTCACCATAGCTTCTTCATATGTCGCAGGGTCATCAGCGTTGTCTACCAACATGACGTTCAAGGCAGAGTCATACCAATCAGGAGTGGTACGAACCCTCGTTGACCTGCGAGGTTCAGCAGTAACTTCATTTGAAGTTTCATGATCATTATCATTAGCTTCCTCTCCAATTGGTGTAGGCGGCACAAAAACATCTTCCGGTGCTGCGCTACTCTCAAATCCGAGAGAAGGTTCAATAACCTCATCGAGTTCTACCTTCCTTCAAGTCACCTCTTTCGAGAGAAACTCCTTCTCAAGAAAGGATCCATTCTTTGCAACGAAAACTTTGCCTTCGGATCTATGATAGAAGGTATACCCAATTGTTTCTTTAGGTTATCCTATCAAGACACATCTCTCTGCTTTGGGTTCAGCTTATCAGGTTGTAACTTCTTTACATATGCCTCGCAACCCCAAACTTTAAGGAACGACAACTTAGGTTTCTTACCAAACCACAATTCGTACGGTGTCATTTCAACGGATTTAGATGGTGCCCTATTTAAAGTGAATGCGGCTGTCTCTAATGCATAGCCCCAAAATGATAACGGTAAATCTGTAAGAGACATCATAGACCGAACCATATCTAAGAGAGTTCGATTACAACGTTCGGACACACCATTACGCTGTGGTGTTCCCGGCGGTGTCAACTGCAAAAGTATTCCACATTTCTTTAAATGCATGCCAAACTCATAACTCAGATATTCACCTCCGCGGTCAGAATGCAGAAACTTAATCTTCTTGTTACGATGATTTTCCACTTCACTCTGAAATTCCTTAAACTTCTCGAAAGTTTCGGACTTATGTTTCATAAATTAGACATACCCATATCTAGTCAAGTCATCCGTGAAAGTGAGAACATAACGATATCCACCACGTGATGCTACACTCATTGGACCGCACACATCGGTATGTATTATTTCCAATAAGTCTGTAGCTCGCTCCATTATTCCAGAGAATGGAGTCTTAGTCATTTTTCCCATTAGACATGCTTCGCATCTTTCAAGTGATTCAAAATCAAGTGATTCAAGAAGTCCATCAGAGTGGAGTTTCTTCATACGCTTCACTCCAATGTGACCAAGACGACAGTGCCACATGTATGTAGAATTATCATTCAATTTTATTCGTTTAGCATCTATGTTGTGAACATGTGTATCACTACTATCGAGATTCAGTAAGAATAAACCATTCATCTCAGGTGCATTATCATAAAAGATATTACTCATATAAATCGAACAACCTTTATTCTCGGACTAAAAGAGTAACCGTCTCGCAATAAACAGGATCCAGATATAATGTTCATGCTTAACGCAGGCACCAAATAACAATTATTTAAATTTAAAACTAATCCCGAAGGTAGATGTAGAGGGAGCGTGCCGACGGCGATCAGATCAACCTTGGAGCCATTTCCAACGCGCATCGTCACCTCGTCTCTTGCCAGTCTTTGTTTATTCCGCAGCTCCTGTTTCGAGTTACAAATATGAGCAACCGAACCAGTATCAAATAACCAGGCACTACTACGATTACTAGTAAGATACACATCTATAACACATATATCAAATATACCTTTCTTCTTGATGTTGCCGTTCTTCAGATCCGCCAGGTACTTGGGGCAGTTACGCTTCCAGTGACCAGCACCCTTGCAGTAGAAGTACTTAGTTTCAGGCTTAGGACCAGCCTTGGGCTTCTTAGCAGGTGCGGCAGCTTTCTTGCCGTCCTTCTTGAAGTTGCCCTTGTTCCTAGGCTTTCCCTTTTTCTTGAAATTGGTGGTCTTATTGACCATCAACACTTGGTGCTCCTTCTTGATCTCCACTTCAGCAGTTTTCAAGATTGGACGACAGTTCAGGCAACGTCTTGTTCATGCAGTGCATGTTGTAGTTCATCACAAAGTTCTTGTAACTTGGTGGCAGTGATTGAAGGAGACGGTGAATCCCCAATTCATTAGGAATCGATATTCCCAACTCTTGGAGCTTCTTTGCGTACCCAGACATGGTGAGCACGTGCTCGCTAACGGAGCTTCCTTCTTCCATCTTACAGTTAAAGAACTTTTCAGAGGCCTCATAGCTCTCCATGGCCGCGCGAGTCTCAAAAATTAGCCTGAGCTCCTTAATGATCTCGAACGGGTCATGGTGCTCAAAACGCTGTTGGAGCTCCGCTTCTAAACCGTACAGGATGGCACACTGAACTGTGGAGTAATGATTTTTCCGAGTGGCGAAAACATTCTTTTCGTCATCGGTGGCATTATCTGCAGGTGGGTCACCTAGCGGTGCATCGAGCACATAGGTCAACTGACCAGCCCTGAGGACGATCTTCAGTCCACGGAACCAGTCCGTGAAATTGCTTCCATTGTTTTTAAGCTTTTCTTTCTCTAGGAACGCATTGAAATTGATGGAGGGGGTCGCCATAATCTACAACAATTTGCAAGTAGTTTAGACTAAGTTTATGACAAATTGAGTTCAAATTTAATACTTAAGTTAACTAGGTGAACTCCCACTCAAAACAACATCCCTCACATTGTCTTGGTGATTACACGAACCAAGTCCACTACACCAAGTCCGATCTTCACGAGAGAAGATGTAGTTTCATCGGCGAACAATCTTCATGTTCATCATATCATTTATATGACTCATGCTCTACCTTTCGGTATTCCGTGTTCTGAGACCATGTCTGTACATGCTAGGCTCGTCAAGATAACCTTAGTTTCCGCATGTGCAAATCTGGCTTGAACCCGTTGTATGCACACGTAGAATCTATCACATCCGATCATCACGAGATGCTTCGAAACGACGAGTCTTAGCAACGGTGCCAACTAAGGGGGAACACTTTATTACTTGATATTTAGTGAGAGGGATCATCTTATAATGCTACCGTCGTGATCTAAGCAATACAAGATGCATAAAGGATTAACATCACAGGCAATTCATAATTAGTGTGATATGATATGGCCTTTTCTTCTTGCGCCTTTGATCTCCATCTCCAAAGCACGAACATGATCTCCATCATCACCAGCTTTGCGTCAAGGTCAGTGGCGCCGCTTCATGGTTGTCCATCATCACCAGCAACTATTACAACTACTTGGAATAAAGCTATTACAAGATGAATAGACACGCAGGCCTTAATAGAATTAACGACAACCATTAGGCTCCTGCCGGTTGCCATATTACAACAAGGATCATTGCATACATCAAATACAATCACAATCACATGATGGCCATATCACATCACAAAACCCCTGCAAAAACAAGTTAGACGCCTCTAATTTTCTTTGCAAGTTTTACGTGGTTTGGGGCTTTCGCATAAGACCGATCTTACCTACGAACAAGGACCACAACGTTGATACAAGTGTTGTCAAGATGCTCATTGTAAATTGAATCTTAACTATGGTGGGAGAGACAGACACCCGCAAAGCCACTTGTGCAAAGCAAGTTGCACGTCAAGCGTGGAGCAAGTCTCATGTGCGATGACATGTAATGTTAGCCCGAGCCGCTTCATCCCACCATGCCGCAAGATGCAAAGTACACGCTAAGACACCGACAACAAAAGCATCAACGCCCACAAAAACATTGTGTTCTACTCGTGCAACAGATCTACGCATAGATACGGCTCTGATACCACTGATGGGTTCATAGCATGGAAAACAAAAAATTTCTACCGCAAGAACAAACAAAACCTAGATCTAATCTAGATAAAAGCCAAGATCTAATCTATTAGACATGAGCAACGAGATAGATAGGAACTAACCCTCGTAGATCCGAAAGCGTTAACGAGATTAGATCTCGTGGTTGATGTAGTCGATCACTTGCCGATCTCAAGATCGTGTGGATGATCCTTCCGGCGTCGCGTTCCAGCAGCGCTTCCGCAGTTGGTCAAGTGGACGATCCTTCCGGCGCCGCGTTTCGGCAGCTCTCCCGCAGTCGGTCACACGTGCGGAGTCGAAGGAGACCTTCCTCTCCCCGATCCAGCGAGCAGCGGAGGTAGTAGATCTTCTCCACGGAATCCCAGCAGCACGACGGTGTGGTGGTGGTGGTGGAGTAGAGAATTCTGCAGGGCTTCGCCTATGCCTGTGCAGAAGAAGGGTGGAGGAGAGAGGCGGCAGAGATTGGAGTTATGAGAGCCGGGGAGGAGGGGGCGCCCCTGCCCTTCTATTTAAGGGGGGGGGGGGGAGGGCGCCTTGGGGAGGGGGTGTCCTTGTAGGACTCCCCTCCTCTAGGCCGGCGGATTGGGGAGTGGGGGAGGAGTCCTCCTCCCCCACGACTCCTTGTCTTGACCCACCAGGACTCCTTGATCCCTATCTTGATTTTCAAGCAAACTCCAAGATATCTTCTAGAACCTTCCGGAACATTCCGAAACCTTCTAGAATCCTCATACAAACACTCCGGAACATTTTCTAACTCAGAAAATGATCCCCTATATATGAATCTTATTCTCCGGACCATTCCGGATCTCCTCGTGATGTACCGAATCCAATCCGAGACTCCGAACAACATTCGGTCTCCAACGCATATTCCATATCTACTTAAAACAACTTCGAACCTTAAGTGTGTCACCCTACGGTTCGTGAATATGCAGACATGATAGAGCCACATCTCCTATCAATAACCATCAGCGGGACCTGGAGATCCATAATGGATCCCACATACTCAACGATGACTTCGCGATCGATTGAACCACTTACATACGAAACCAATTCCCTTTGTCTCACGATACTATACTTATCCGAGGTTTGATCGTCGGTATCTCCATACCTAGTTCTACCTCGTTACTGATAAGTACTCTTTACTCGTTTCGTGATATGTCATCCCTTGTGACCTAGTCACATGCTTGCAAGCTAACTAGATGACATTCCACCGAGAGGGCCCAGAGCATATCTATCCGTCATATGGATGGACAAATCCCAATCTTGGTTCATGCGCTTCAACACATACTTTCAGAATACCCAATGACACTTTTATAACCACCCAGTTACGAAGCGGCGTTTGATGTCATCAAAGTATCCATCCGGTGATGGTGATTAACATAACCTCATGGTCGAAGGATTAGGTTACTATGTATTTGAAAGCTTACAGCAATACGAACTTAATGACTTAATCTTATGCTACGCTTACTATGGGTGTGCGTCCATCACATCATTCTCCTAATGATATAACCTTGTTATTAATCACATCCTAATGTCCATGATCAGGAAACCATGATCATCAATTAATCAACAAGCTAGTTCAACAAGAGGCTTACTAGGGACTCTCTTATGTTTACAAAACACACATGTATTAGTGTTTCCTAATAATACAATTATAGCATGGGATGTAAACATTCATCATAAACACAAAGATATAATAATAATCACTTTTATTATTGCCTCTTGGGCATATCTCCAACAATATCCAACCCGCCGATTTGTGCCTCCATTATCATAGCAGAATGACCCGGTCATTGGACTCGAACTGGGTGATGGGCCTTGCTAAATGTGATTTCATGCTCTGACCAGTGGAGATACTTGAGTGTAGGGGGTGTTGTTGTTACTGCCTATTGACTTGTCGTGTGATAAACTTCTGGATTCTGTTGGATGGGCACCCTTTTTGGATCATCGAGATTGCGCCTTTGGACCTTGGGTACTTGTCCTCATGGTTTCTTTTTGCCGCAGGTTGCGGCTGCCCTTCCAGTGGCTGCACTTGTGTCGGTGGTGGTGCATTGCGAGCTAAGGTTCTAGGCATTATGGCGTATCCTCGGTTTGCTGCTTCGGTTGCCTTTGCATTACAGACTTCGTGCATTTTTAGGAACATGTGGCAATCCTTCATGAGGTGGTTTGAGTGCCTTCTCCCCTCGGAGTCGATGTAGATGTGCATATTGCAGGGTCCCTCGAGCATCTACATTGGAGACATTGGGGGCTCCTGAGCCCTTGGCTGGTATCTCTATGCTGTTTCGCCTCCGCCGGTGTCGTCTCTATTATCGCGGTTTCCGCGGCCATGGTCATTGCTTATTCGATTGTCCTCGCCTGAGAAACCAGCCACAACATAGATTGGCCCGCTGTATCCGTCGTTGCCTCATCTCCTCCTGTCATTACGACGCCTGTCCTGATCTTCCTCGGGTGAGCACCCCCGTTTGTTGTTTATTGCGTCTCCGCTATCTGCCCAGCGATTGGCCATATCCATCAACTGAGTAATTATTTTGGCTTTAACCCGTCCCATCTCCTCAATGAATTCTCTTCGGTAGAGGCCATCTTTGAAAGCATCAATCACCCTTTCATCTAATATGGCTTCGGCTGAGTTTTTAATGATGTTCTACCTTTGGATAAATGCTCGTATTGGCTCCCCAGATTTTTGTATTCACTCCCACAATTTCCCTAACGATGCGGGATGCTTGAAAGTGGATGTGAAGTTTTGGATGAAGTTATCTTCAATGTCGTTCCAACTGCTGATAGATTCTTCGGGTAGCTGTCTGAGCCATGATCGGACAGCGCTGCTCAGGTGCAGCTGTAGGCTCTGCATCGTGGTAGCCTTGGAGCTAACATGGAGTCTGATGGTTTGTAGGTAATTGGCCAGCCAAGCTTCGGGTTCCTGGAGGCCGTTGTACGTTTGGTGGTCGTGTGGAAGTTTGAAGTCCTTGGGTACTGGGGTCTTACAAACTCGTTGAGTAAATCAACTGACCCCACACAATGCGTACTCGTCCTCACTTTCTTTGTCGTAGTATCTTTGGCTTCTACGTTCCTCCCTGGATCTATCGACCCTATGCTATATAATGTCATTTCTGGCATCATTCCGTAGCTTGGAGTTCGAAAAGTGCACCTGATGTCGTGACCATGATCGTCGGATGTGTCCCATGTGTCGAGGGCTATTGCGGCAGTGTGGTAATTTGTTGGGTTGCTGGGTGGTTCCTTGTTCTTCTTGTGTGAGTGATGATCCCACCATGCCAAGGTTCATGAGAGCTAAGCGATGGAGAGCTGGTCGGGGATCGTTGGGTGTAGGTTGAGTTGTGAGTAAGTAGGTTTGGGTGGCAAACAATGGGGGATTGCATTGTTTTCGCTTTTATGTGTCCTACCAGATCCACTGACATGAAGGACAAGTCCAGACCGCAAGTCAGCTCATTTCTTTTGGCTTTCGAAATATGCTGCAGTTGTGAGGTTCCTCTCCTTGGTGTTGCGCCTCTAGTTATGCTGCCAGATCTGCATGTGGAGGTTAGTTGTGTCTGTCGAATGCTAGATTCATCGGCTAGCCTTCTCGTTTCCTCGAGTTGCCTCGACATCTTGAGAAAGTCTCTCTTTTGTGGTGGAGTAGGTACTGATAGTCCATCAGATCTTCACGCGTGGCGTCCGCTGTCCCTGGGACTGCACCCAAAACTGCATCCCTCACTCTTTGCCATGTTTCCGATGACAACCAAAGTATTATCCGCTCGCCGTCGTGCGCTCCTTCTCTTCATTGTGATGCGATTGGTCGATGGATCTCCTTCGTTTCCACGATTTTCTGCATAGGTATCTGATAGAATATCATTTGGATCAAGGATCAGGTTACCATCAGAGTCGAGTGGCGTTGATGTTCCCTCCCCAATGGTTGTGCATATCGATGATCCGTCATGTACCAACTGTTGTTTTCATCATCGGATCCGTAAGAGACACTGTCACATAAAACATTGAAATCAATGGGTCCCGCTCTAGGTAGGTTTCAGCCTTTCGATTCTAAAGTCGGCGCTTTCATTGGGTTCGTCGGGTTCGATGTTTGCTAGGCTGGAGCCATGTGGTAGCGTTACTTGGGAGTTTGACCCGAAGGAGAGACCATCGTATAGATTGGCCAAATCCCCTAGATCTGTGGAGTTTCTGCGACTTTCTTTGTCGTTTATTAGCTGAGGTGCGGCTTTTTCAAATCAAACAATAGAGGATGCAGGTATCACCGTGGGTGCTACTGTTGTGACTAACGGACCCGGCTGGATCACGGTCGGTAGGCAAAGATTTTTGGGTTCCATCACACGAAAGTGGAAACTCCTGATTATGAGATCGGTTCCCCCATTGAAGTCTACAGTAACCGAAATAGGGGTGGGCGGGTGTGGATCCCCTGCTGCCAGGTTGTTGCTTGGTAAGGAGGGGCTGCCAAATCCATGGCTCCAACATTCGGATTTCCCACAGACGGTGCCAATTGATGATGGGTAACCTCGACAATGCCCATGGTTATGGACTTAGGGTTTTGTGGAAAAGAGAATGCTAGGGATTTCTTCGGCTAATCAGACAAACAAGGGAGTCGAATTTGTTTGATTGCTATGGAAAATATGATTACTGATTACTCAAAGCTTCAATACCTCTCGGTTGGCTCCTTCAAGCCTTTATATAATAGGATGGGTCCCAAAAGTCGTATACGAATATGTTACAAGCTACAATTACCATACTAGTACAATGTCGGTTTCTACTTCTTTCTTGATCACCAAGATAGCTTCTGTCCATTGGATGCTCTCTGGACTTTCTTTTACTCTTTACAGGCTCCATGGGCCGTAGGCCTTTGTATGACTAGGGTAATCAATCACGGGGACTCATTTGTTGGAAAAAATTAGAGAAGTAGGGAGTGGAGATAGATGGCAAGATATATTATTGATGATAGGATATTACTCTATTACTTAAACATGCAAGCATTGCAAGGCCATCCGCCGCTAAATGGCTCGGTATACTGTCGCTGCTCCTGGGCCTCTCTATTACGTTGCCTATGGGCCAGGGTGGGTGGTGCACGCTGACGCGTGGATGTCCACGCATGATGCTTCATGATTGATTCACTCTGACACGTGATGCTGGCGCACTGTATTTTTTCATCCGGCGGTATGTTGCTTTTCCTAGGTCTCTCCGAGGGTCGGTGGGGATTGATCTGGCCTGTGCACGTAATTGTAGGCAAGAGCCTCCAGCACTTGCACACACTGCACCCGTGCAGCTATAATTGGAAGCCATCATGGACGACGACGCTGCCCCTCCCTCTCAGGCTGTTGTCCTGACCCTGCATCCGCCTGACCGACCACGCCGCAAAGAATGCCAATTACAAGATGCTCTCTTGATCCGCAAGTAGAACCAGGTGATCTTTCCCACGTCATCACCACCTCTTGCTGCTAGCGAGGAGGCCATCGCATTATCAGGCGACATGGATTCCATCCCCGCCCAAGATTTCCAGGTTGGCTACTCTGGTTCTCTAATATGGCGCCCAAGCCGTGCTACCTACGGCATCCAGCATGCCAAGCATCTATGGTGTCACTCGTGTTTATGCTGCATGACCACCAAGATCTCTCGGGGATGGATGCGAGCTATCAACCATGTGGGATGTGCTCATGTGCACGATGGAGCTAGCACTATAGCAGCTAGCTGCTTGCTTGGTTGAACAAAGAAGCTAGGCGGTGATGGATACTAAGCTAGCTAACTCCTTGTCCACTATCGCATCCGTGATGAGGTCGGCCTGAAGTACCGTGTTCTGCAGGTCAGTGGCGAGGTCCCAGATCAGTGGTCTTTGTCTACACGAAGGTGGTGGACTCCTCCGCCATAAGGTTCCGAGCTTCCCACGATATGTTTGTGGTAATGACGTTGTTCTGCTGCTTGGACGAGGAAACGACAGGGAGGCACATGCCCCAGAGCGCAGGTGGGCACACACATGGTTCTCTATGGCGGCACTTGGCTTCCCGCAGACAGCGTGCAGACAACACGTGAGTGCGAGAGGTAGCCGAGCAGCGGCTTGTAGCATAGGGTCGAGATGTGCAGCAACAACCAAGGAGACGTGCAACCGCGTGAGTGATCAGCGGCCAACAGAGCTGGCTGGTCGCTGCGGCTTTGGACATGGTAGCTAAGCATCATTGCCGCTAGCACACGATGGCGCAAAGTCGGAGTAGCATGGCACAGTGGGAAGGACTCAAGGCAAGTAGAGACCCGGTAGTGCCTGTGTCTCAGCTCACCAGTGCTACGCGACCTTGCATCCTCCGGGTATATGTCTAGCGCTACCCTATGCCAGTCCTTTTATGACATGTCCCCAGGGACTAAGCAATCAACGCTCCAATTCAAAGATCAAGGTCCTTCTAGTGTCAGGTTTTCCTTTTTCATTATAATAATCTACCTTGCTATCTCCATTAGTATTGATTGATTGTTCTAATAGTATAGCGTAATGGATCGATGTTACCTCTATTTTTTGTTTGAGGATTTGAGCTACACTTGCAATCAATTGCCAGATCACGAGTAGTAGTAGTTGTAGTATCATGTTATGTATTTATGAATGGATATTGCCTCTTATTCTCTTGTCAAATAGTTAGGAAGTGTATAAATACAAATCATTTTCCTAATATTACTGATTTTAACTCGCACCTATGTAACTGCTATCAGTATATCTTAGTTAGTGAACTATAGAAGAGTGATGTGTGTTTACACTATTTTAGCTTATTATGATGCCTTCTTGTGTAGTGCACCACTAATGAGTAGATGAATTAGAGAGTTTGAGATGGCTAATACACATTATTTGTCCGTATCTCTAAGGCACCATAAAATATCTGTCTAGCAGCACTCATGTGTTCATAGCAGGTGAGGAAATGACTTATTTTTCTCTGAAACTAATAATGATACTCTAAGTCACAATTATAATACAAAATTACTTACTTCAATGCATTGTATACGTTCAAGTCCCACAGGTAGATGTATTGTTTTAGCTTTCTATATACGCTAATGGAGGAGACATCTACTATCAGTCCATCATAAAATATCAGGCAAATATCTAATTCTTCCTTCAAAGATAATTTCCTCATGGAAAAAAGTTCCAGTGTTTATAGCAGAGTGAATTAAGGTATTGGTGTAAGGAGGAACTTGGTTATGCACCTCCTTTATTAGACATAAGATTATAGATTAATCAGTTCATATTGTTGTGATGTCAAAGCTTTGAGAAGGATTTTAGTTCACTGGATGACGCCTTCTGCTTTGTTGTTGTGTGTCGGTAAATTTTTCTACAGTCATTGTATTCATTTAGTAGTTTTTAGTCGGCTCCAAGTATATTTTCTGGGTTGTCCTTTTGAGTCGGTCATGTATACATTTTTTAGACATCATTTTATAACATCGTTTGTTTAGATTGCTTACTGTACATCAGTTTATTAGATGTGCACCATTATGTGACAGATCTTTTATGTCATATGGGCACATATGTAGTTCCATGTTATGAGTTCTACCACGGAGGGCTCCTATGCATGCACAGTTTTTTAGTATGTCACAGGAGCTCTGTAATAGTAATGTGAAAATTCTATTAATACTGCATCTATAGAATTGTGTATTATTGTGGTGCTTTTAATGCTTTCATCAGAATTGTGCATAGATGTTCATCCTTCCGACAATTATGAGGCTAATAAAATGAATTCATGTCTCAATAATACACATTGTTTATTCCAAGTGCATTTATAAAAAGTATATACAAGTAAAATGGAAGACCATTGTTGGAGTAGTGTAGACATGGAACAATCCAAAAATCTACAGTGTACCAGAATGATAGAGTTATGATTATGCGGGTCAACTTAACCGATGGTACTCGCACACACAAAGGATAAATTACAGGCACGCAAGTGGCTGGTATGCCAAGATAGTTCTCTACCCATATTGTGTGTGCCACATGTATGTCTACTAGGTTCTCATGAAACAATTTATTGATTTAGATTTACGTGAGTTGATTATGAGAAAATGTCCAAAAGCATTAAAGTGTTATTCATAAAGGTGCGGTGGCGCAAACAAAAATGCCTGAAATTCTACTGCTCCGACCACCCGAGGCGGACCTACATAGGTCCGAGTGGAGGCCCCCACTCAAATTTTCATTTTTAAGCATAAAAGTTCAATAATTTTATCTAAAGGCCCCAGTCATCCCGATGACAGTGCCCTCACTTAGTTAAGGCCCTCACTTATTTTCTGGGTTGGGTCCACCCTGCCGGCCATGCCATGCCAAAACAAAATACAAACGATGAGGTGAATCCCGTATACATGTCTTGTCTAGAATTAAAGGGCAGCAAGGTACTTAATTTTATGCACTACGACACTACAACATATTTCATTTTTTAATCCATAAAACGACCATAACATCTTTTTTCAAACAAGGACATAGATTTTCCATTTTCATTTATTTAGAAGAATTTTTAAGAGGTCTTACAAACCATTCTTGTCCAATAGGCCAACATCAAAGGACAAGGTCTACTCTCAGGGCATGATATTACACCAGGCCTTAGCCCCGACAAGCCTCCACATAGCCATCTCATCTTTAATTTTTACAACTAACATGAAAGATGTTGTCACCTTGTTATGGAAACTGGCGGGCATTCCTATCCTTCCAAACTTCCTATGAGATCAACATGGCAAGGGTGGACAAATCTTTCCTTGTTTTCCCTCTCTTATGAATAATTTTCTTCCACCATTCTTGGACCAAACACATTGGTTGACATTTACTTAGCTCCATGTCTTCAAGGCCGAGCCAATCTTTAATTGTAGTCCACACTCTAATGGTGAAATGACATTTTAAGAGGAGATGGTCGGCCAACTCTTGAACTTGATTACATAGCTTGCCTAACCCACAATTAGGCCAACCTCTCTTTTGTAGTCCATCCGTCGTCCACACCCGATTTTGGATAATCAACCAAAAAAAGATTTTACACTTTGGCGGCACCCACAGTTTCCATGCCAAAGAGGGCATAGGAGAGATGGCGAGCCCTTCAAATTGCATCTTGTATGCCGATTTGGCCGAGTAACTCTCATCATTAGTTAGATTCCAAGAGATCACATCGCACCAAAGGTTGTCCAAATGTACATGTTGATACATCTCTGAAAGTTGGTGAATTGTGTAATGTGCTCCAACAAGAGGCCACCTTCAATATTGATTTGCGTGATCCAAAACTCATTTTACATTGCTTTTCTCACCGTGCATTACCTCTTTTTTGAGCGGGCAAAAATGAGAGGTGAAGGAAATATGCCCTGAGAGGCAATAATAAAGTTGTTATTATATATTCCTTATATATGATAGATGTTTATTTTACATGCTAGAATTGTATTGATCGGAACCATCAATACATGTGTGTTTAATAAACAAAAAGGGTTCCTAGTTATGCCTCTCTTATAGACTAGCTTGTTGATTAACAAGATGATCAAGGTTTCCTGATCATGGACATTGGATGTTGTTAATAACAAGGTCACACCATTGGTGGAATGATGTGATGAACATTCATCCGAAGTATAGCATTATGATCAAGTCATTATGTTTATATTGCTATAACATCATACGAAGTAATCTTTATCCTTAGACCATGAGATCATGTTAATTGCTAACACCGGAAGAGTATCTTGATAACATCAAACATCACACCGTAACAGGGTGACTATAAAGATGGGTTCAGTACTACGAAGGTGTTATGTTGAGGCTCATAGATCAAGAGTGGAATTTGTCAATCCAGATGATGGATAGATATACTCTGGGCCCTCTCGGTGATATCACATTAAGATAGCTTGCAAGCAAGTGATGTGATCACTAGAATGTTATATCACGGGAACAAGAAAAGAGTGCATGTCTGTAACGAGATCAAACTAGGTATGGAGATACCGATGATTGAATCCCGGACATGTAATATATCGAGACACAAAGGGATTTAGTTACAAGCGTTAAAGGTTCTCACGATCACAGAACTCATCGTTGAATGTGTAGGAATCAATACGGATCTCCAGGTCCCGCTGCTGATTATTGATCGGAGAAGGGTCTCAATCATGTCTGCATTATTCGCGAACCATAGGGTGGCACACTTAAGAGTTACCAGACACCATTTTGGAGCACATATGTTTCAGACGAAAGAATTGCAAAGCACAGGAATTGTTTCAATACAAACCGGAAATTGTTTCTGATGAAATTGCAGAAAGTGGTTCTGCATGTGATATTGAAATATTGCAAGGGGTTATATGTGAATGTTTAAAGTAATTAACAAAATTCTGAATAAATTTAATAAAAAGAGTTTTATTAAATGAGAGAGCATTAAATTTGGAGAAATTTAATGCATTTAAAGTGGAGACTTTAAAAGGGAATGTGAAGAGGCATTTTAATGTGGAGGGGTTACCACCACATAAATGGGGGAGGTGAGGGGTCACCCCCCCATGCGCTGGCCATGGAGAGATGGGGCACCCCCTCCTCCAATAAAAGGCCACCCATTTCCTCCTTCATCCTCACACGTCCTTATGAATGATCTCTCTCCCCCTCTAGAATTATTCCCCCATGGTCTCGGATTAGCGAGATACATGTTCCCGGTGGCATTTCGTCTGGAAGGAGTTGCTGCTTCCGCTGGATCGCTGGAGCGAGGAGGTGGAGGTTATTTGGTGGCTTGAACGTGTGTGCGAGTGCGGATGCGCTGCTGAGTTGCGGCGCTCAGACTTCCTCACGATCTTGAGATCGGCAAGTGTACGACTACATCAACCACGAGTTCCTACTCGTTAACAAAACTCGTTGTCTTCGAGGGTAAGTTCTCGTTGGATGTATGTCCACCCTTTTCTTTGTACCTAGTAGATAGATCTTGGCGTGTAGTTCACACCATAGGAATTTTTTTGTTTTCTATGCTACGGACCCAACAGTGGTATTAGAGCCACGTCTATGCATAGGTGCTTTGCACGGGTAGTACACATATGTTTATATGTGGGCGATGATGATCATGTTATTGCATCTTCTATGTATTTTGGATATTGGTGGCATAGTGGGATGAAGCGGCCCGGACCAACCTGACATGTCATCGTACATTAGACCGCTTCCACGACTGACATGCAACTTGTTTTGCATAAGTGGCTGGCGGGTGTCTGTCTCTCCTACTATAGTCAATATCTGATTTACAACGAGTTGGTAATAACTTAGTTATCCTCGTTGTGGTTCATGTTCGTAGGTGAGAACGGTTCTATCTCTGAAAGCCCTAAGCCACGTAAAACTTGCAATTGATAAATTTGAGGCGACTAGTTTAGATCGTTGCTGGGCTAGTGTATTGATATGGTATTGTTGTAAGTAGATGTATGATAGATACTCTTACAACACACTCAACGTGTAAGTTCCATAGACCTTAGACTTACACACAAAGGAATGATAGAGATCATACCACGATGCAAGTGATAGAGATCAAATGCATGGACCATATCATCTCACTTTACACATTAGATGTTAGCATCTTATACTGCTAGTTTGGCGCTTTTGGTAGCATTATAAGATGATCCCTCATTTAGATATCAAGATAAAAATGTGTTCTTCCTTAAGTATGCACCGTTCTGTGGATCGTGTTTCGAGACATCACGTGATGATCAGGTGTACTCGAATCTACGCTTTCACAGGAACGGGTGTAAGACAGTTTTACACACGCGAATACTAAGGTTCTTACTTGGCGAGCCTAGCATGTACAGACATGGCCACAGAACACAGACCGAAAGGTTAAGCATGAGTCATATAGTTGATATGATGCCCATATAGATGCTCGCCTTTGAAGCTACATCAACTCATGTGATGATCAGACTTGGTGTAGTGGATTTGGTTCATGTAATCACCAAAAGGACACGAGGGATGTCATTTTTGAGTGGGAGTTCATTAGTAATTTGGATTAGTTGAACTCAATCTATCATAAACTTAGTCTAAATAAACTTTACAAATTCTGTTGTAGATGGCACCACCTGCTTTTAATTTCAATGTGTTCATGGAGAAAGAGAAACTTGCTACGAATGGTAGCAACTTCACCAACTGGGCTATGAATTTGAGGATTCTCCTCACTGCTGCACAAAAGCAATATGTGCTAGATGCGCCGCTAGGCCCCCCACCAGCTCCTGATGCCCCTGACGAGGAAAAGAATGTCTATGTGACTCGTCAGGAGGACCACAACTTAGTTCATTGCGGCATACTGTATGGGCTAGAGCCAAAACTTCGAAAGCATTTCGAAAATGGCAATGCCTTTGATACCATGGGTGAATTCAAAATGATTTTCGATACCCATGCTGCCGTAGAGAGTTATAATGCTTCAGAAAAGTTCTTTAGCTGCATGATGGAAGAGAACAAATCCGTAAGTGAGCACATACTCAAAATGTCTGGGTACGCCAATAAGCTTGTGTCCTTGGGAATAAGGATTCCCAGTGACCTAGGCATACATCGTCTTCTCCAATCTCTGCCACCTAGCTACAAGAGCTTCGTGATGAACTATAACATGCAGGGCATGAAGAAGACTCTCCTTGAGCTTCTGTTAATGCTTAAGAATGCAGAAGTGGAGATTAGGAAAGAACATCAAGTGTTGATGATCAATAGGACCACCAGTTTCAAGAAAGACAAGAAGGGTAAACAAAATGGAAAGAAGGGCGGCAAATCTGTTGCTGTGCCTGAAAAGAAACCCCGAGCTGGCCCTAAGTCTGACACCGAGTGCTACTATTGTAAGGGGACTGGCCATTGGAAGCGCAACTGCCCCAAGTATTTGGCGGACAAGAAGTCCGGCCAGGCAAACAAAGGTATATGTGATATACATGTTATTGATGTGTACTTGACTAGTACTCGCAGTAGCACCTGGGTATTTGATACGGGATCAGTTGCTAATATATGTAACTCGGTTCAGGGGCTACGGAACAAGCGACAACTAGCAAGGGATGAGGTCAGAATGCGGGTCGGCAATGGATCAAAAGTTGATGTGATCGCCGTCGAGACGCTACCTCTCCATTTGCCATCGGGATTAGTTATAAACCTAAATAATTGTTATTTAGTGCCTGCACTGATCATGAACATTGTATCTGGATCGTGTTTGATTTAAAGTGGTCATTCCTTTAAATCTGAACACAATGGTTATTCCATTTATAAGAATGATATCTTTTACGGTCATGCACCTATGTTGAATGGTTTATTTCTTTTGGATCTAGATAGTAATATTACACACATTCATAATGTTAATGCTAAAAAGATTAAACTTGATGATGATATGTCTACATATATGTGGCACCGCCATCTAGGTCATATTGGCGTTAAACGCATGAAGAAACTCCATTCTGATGGACTTTTGGAATCACTTGATTTTGAATCATTTGATACATGTGAGCCATGCCTTATGGGCAAGGTGACTAGAACGCCGTTTTCCGGTTCAATGGAACGGGCGACGGATCTATTGGAAATCATACATACTGATGTGTGTGGACCAATGAGTGTGTCGGAGCGAGGTGGATATCGTTATTTTGTTACTTTCACGGATGATTTGAGTAGGTATGGGTATATCTATTTGATGAAACACAAGTCTGAAACTTTTGAAAAGTTCAAGGAATTTCAGAATGAAGTGGAAAATCATCGTAATAGAAAGATCAAATTTCTACGGTCTGACCGTGGAGGAGAGTATCTAAGTTACGAGTTTAGCACACACATGAAAGAGTGTGGAATAGTTTCACAACTCACGCCTGCCAGAACACCACAACGTAATGGTGTGTTGGAACGTCGTAATTGTACCTTATTGGATATGGTTCGATCTATGATGTCTCTGACTGACTTGCCACTGTCATTTTGGGGTTATGCACTGGAAACATCTGCATTCACTTTAAATTGGGCACCATCTAAATCCGTTGAAATGACACCGTATGAATTATGGTTTGGAAACAAACCTAAGCTGTCATTTCTTAAAGTTTGGGGATGCGATTTTTATGTGAAGAAACTTCAACCGGATAAACTCAAACCCAAAGCGGAAAAATGTGTCTTCATAGGATACACTAAGGAAACAATTGGGTATACCTTCTATCACAGATCCGAGGGCAAGGTTTTTGTTGCCAAGAATGGATCCTTTCTTGAGAAGGAGTTTCTCGCGAAAGGTGTGAATAGTCGGAAGGTAGAACTCGAAGAGGTTATTGAACCTTCTCTTCATGGAATGGCGAGTGGCGCAGCACCGGAAGTTGTTTTGGAGTTGACTTCACCTGATGAAGAGAGAGCTAATGATAATGATCATGAAACTCCGAAAGAGGACACTACCGAACCTCACAGGTCAAGCAGGACACGTGTAGCTCCTGAACTGTACGGCAATCCTGTTGTGAATTTCATGGTTGATGAAATGGATGACCTTGCGACGTATGAAGAAGCGATGATGAGCCCGGATTCCAACAAATGGCTAGAAACCATGAAATCTGAGATGGAATCCATGTACGAGAACCAAGTTTGGAACTTGGTGGACTTACCTCACGACCGAAAGGCCGTTGAGAATAAATGGATTTTCAAAAGAAAAACGGATGCTGATGGTAATGTGACCATCTATAAGGCTCGACTTGTCACAAAGGGGTTTCGACAATTTCAAGGAGTTGACTACGATGAGACATTCTCTCCTGTAGCGATGCTTAAGTCTGTTAGGATTATGTTAGCAATTGCTGCATATTTCGATTATGAAATATGGCAGATGGATGTCAAAACTGCGTTCCTCAATGGTAATATTGAAGAAGAGTTGTATATGATACAACCTAAGGGTTTTGTCGATCCTAAGGATGCTAATAAGGTATGCAAACTTCAGCGATCCATCTATGGACTGAAGCAAGCATCCCGGAGTTGGAATCTCCGCTTTGATGAGGTGATCAAAGAGTTTGGATTTGTCCAAACTTATGGAGAGGCTTGTATTTACAAGAAAGTGAGTGGGAGCAATGTGGCATTTCTGATATTATATGTGGATGACATATTATTGATTGGAAATGATATAGATCTTTTAAACAGTGTTAAAAGTTATCTAAACAGCAAATTTTTGATGAAAGACCTTGGTGAAGCATCATATATATTAGGCATTAAAATCTATAGAGATCGATCAAGTCGCCTAATTGGGCTATCGCGGAGTACATACCTTGATAAGATATTAAAGAAGTTTAATATGGACGAAAGTAAGAAGGGGTTCTTACCTATGTTGCAAGACAAGACATTGAGTAAGACTCAAAGTCTGGCTATGGCGGAAGAAAGAGAGATGATGGATAAGATCCCCTATGCCTCGGCCATAGGCTCTATTATGTATGCCATGCTATGTACAAGATCGGATGTGGCACATGCTATTAGTTTGACTAGTAGGTACCAATCTGATCCAGGTTCGGAACACTGGATAGCGGTAAAGAACATCCTCAAGTACTTGAGAATAACTAAGGATATGTTTCTTATATACGGAGGTGAAGAAGAGCTAGTCGCTAAGTGTTATGTCGATGCTAGCTTTGACACCGATCGGATGACTCTAAGTCTCAATCCGGATACGTATTTCTCTTGAACGGAGCAGCAGTTAGTTGGAGGAGTTCCAAACAACCTGTGGTGGCTGGATCAACGACGGAGGCGGAATATGTTGCTGCTTCAGAAGTGGCACAGGAGGCGGTTTGGATGAAAGAGTTCATTACGTAACTAGGTGTGGTTCCCAGTGCGTTGGACCCAATGGTGATCTATTGTGACAATAATGGAGCCATAGCCAACGCAAAGGAACCGAGGTCTCACAAGAATTCCAAGCATATTAAGCGCCGGTTTTACTCCATCCGCGAGCATGTCAAGGATGGAGATATAAAGATTTGTAAAGTACACACGGACATAAATGTAGCAGATCCGTTGACTAAAGTTCTCCCTAGGGCAAAACATGATCAAGACCAGAATTCCGTGGGTGTTAGATTTATCACTATGTGAACTAGATTATTTTCTCTAGTGCAAGTGGGAGACTGAAGGAAAATATGCCCTGAGAGGCAATAATAAAGTTGTTATTATATATTCCTTATATATGATAGATGTTTATTTTACATGCTAGAATTGTATTGATCGGAAACATCAATACATGTTTGTTTAATAAACAAAAAGGGTTCCTAATTATGCCTCTCTTATAGACTAGCTTGTTGATTAACAAGATGATCAAGGTTTCCTGATCATGGACACTGGATGTTGTTAATAACGAGGTTACGCCATTGGTGGAATGATGTGATGAACATTCATCCGAAGTATAGCATTACGATCAAGTCATTATGTTTATATTGCTATAACATCATACGAAGTAATCTTTATCCTTAGACCATGAGATCATGTTAATTGCTAACACCGGAAGAGTATCTTGATAACATCAAACGTCACACCGTAACAGGGTGACTATAAAGATGGGTTCAGTACTACGAAGGTGTTATGTTGAGGCTCATGGATCAAGAGTGGAATTTGTCAATCCAGATGATGGATAGATATACTCTGGGCCCTCTCGGTGATATCACATTAAGATAGCTTGCAAGCAAGTGATGTGATCACTAGAATGTTAT
The DNA here is from genome assembly GCA_910589775.1 of Avena eriantha. NCBI lineage: Eukaryota > Viridiplantae > Streptophyta > Magnoliopsida > Poales > Poaceae > Avena > Avena eriantha. The sequence goes on from OU342742.1 coordinate 407,413,111, forward strand.
ATCACGGGAACAAGAAAAGAGTGCATGTCGGTAACGAGATCAAACTAGGTATGGAGATACCGATGATCGAATCTCGGACATGTAATATATCGAGAGACAAAGGGATTTAGTTACAAGCGTTAAAGGTTCTCACGATCACAGAAGTCATCATTGAATGTGTAGGAATCAGTACGGATCTCCAGGTCCCGCTGGTTATTATTGATCGAAGAAGGGTCTCGATCATGTCTGCATTATTCGTGAACCGTAGGGTGGCACATTTCAGAGTTACCGGACACCATTTTGGAGCACATATGTTTCAGACGAAAGAATTGCAAAGCGCAGGAATTGTTTCATTAGAAACCAGAAATTGTTTCGGGTGAAATTGCAGAAAGTGGTTCTGCATGTGATATTGAAATATTACAAGGGGCTATATGTGAATGTTTGTTAATTAAAGTAATTAACAAAATTCTGAATAAATTTAATAAAAAGAGTTTTATTAAATGAGAGAGCATTAAATTTGGAGAAATTTAATGCATTTAAAGTGGAGACTTTAAAAGGGAATGTGAAGAGGCATTTTAATGTGGAGGGGTTACCACCACATGAATGGGGGAGGTGAGGGGTCACCCCCCCATGCGTTGGCCATGGAAAGAGGGGGCACCCCCCGTCCTCCTATAAAAGGCCACCCATTCCCTCCTTCATCCTCACACCTCCTTGTGAACTCTCTTTCCCCCTCTAGAATTATTCCCCCATGGTCTCGGATTAGCGAGATACATGTTCCCGGTGGCATTTCGTCTGGAAGGAGTTGCTGCTTTCGCTGGATCGCTGGAGCGAGGAGGTGGAGGTTGTCCGGTGGCTTGAACGTGTGTGCGAGTGCGAATGCGCTGCTGAGTTGCGGCGCTCGGACTTCCTCACGATCTTGAGATCGGCAAGTGTACGACTACATCAACCACGAGTTCCTACTCATTAACAAAACTCGTTGTCTTCGAGGGTAAGTCTCGTTGGATGTATGTCCACCTGTTGCTTTGTACATAGTAGATAGATCTTGGCGTGTAGTTCACACCGTAGGAAATTTTTTGTTTTCTATGCTGCAGACCCAACAACAGACACAATATCTTTAGGTCTCATTCCAATTAGCCAAGATGCCTCCCAAAAAATGTATTTTCCAAATTTCCAGTTGTCACCTTGGTGGCCAGCGTGAAGATCTCTCTATCATAATCATTACATGGGCTCCCAAGACTGACCCAATGCTTCGGGTCCTCGCTCCATTCATGCCAAAGCCAATGCAAACTAGGTGTCGCGGCAAACTTCCCAAGGTTGAGGATTCCAAGGCCCCCATGTATTTTTTGCTTCAAACAGTCTCCCAATTTACCTTGCATTTTCCTTTGGTGACCTTCTCATAAGCCACCCAAAGAAAGGCTCTCCTTATACTATCAATCTTCGTTAACACCTCCACCAGGATGTCAAACACGGTGACAAAATATATGAAACACTAGTGAGGACTGACTTGAAAATCTCGGTACGGCCAGCCACGGTGACATGTTTTCCCAACCATGGGAGAAGCTTTCCACCACTTTGTCTTCAATAGGTTGAAAGTGGATTCTTTTAAGGCGATTGACCAACAACGGTAAACCAAGGTATCTCATGGGGAAGGAGGTTCACATTGTCAGGAAGGCTTGAAGGATATGATTAAGGTCAAGACCAATAAATCTAATTGGGGCCACACTTGGCTATTTGCACAATTTGTGTAAAGTCGTGACGTCGCCGAGTTTCTCCAATCTGGATGCAAGGAAGTTTATGTCACTTTTTATTGGCTTCATGAAGATCGCGGTGTCGTCGGTGTAGAGAGAAGTGCGCACCGTGGGGCCTCGACATCTAAGGCTATGTAGATGACCTTGCACGATTTCCTTGCATAGGATGTGGTGTAGTGGGTCAATTTCCAACACAAAAATAAGAGGTGATAGTGGGTCTCCTTTCCTTAGGACTCTTCCATGTTTTATTGGCTCCCTAACCTCATTTAGGAGTACTCTTGACGAATATGTAGTTAGAAGGGCGAAGATCCAATCACGGAATTTTCTAGGGAAGCCCAAGTGTTGCAAGAGATCCATAAAGTAATCCCATCTAACCAAATCGAAGGCCTTTTTGATATCAAGATTGAAAAGAAGCGTGACCTTCTTTGTCTTGTGCAATTTCCGTGCAAGGTTTCTAACATACAAGAAGTTGTCACGAATGCTCCTTTTCTTTATGAAGGAACTTTGAGCATTAGACACGAGCTTGTTCATGAGAGGGGCAATGCGGGAAGCAATCATCTTTGAGATGTGCTTAGCAATATCATTAATGAGGCTAATTGGATGGAAATCTGCTACCTCTTTGTCCCCATCTTTTTTAGGCAATAGGGCAATATTTGCGGAATTGAGCAAATGTAGGTTGTTGCAATGAAGGATGGAGAATTTATTAATGACCTCCATGATGTCCACCTTTATCATGGTACAACAAGATTTGAAGAAGGCCCCCATGGAACCATCTATCCCTGGTGCCTTATCACTTGCATTTTTGTCCACCACATCTTTAACTTCCTCTTTCGTGAAGGGAGCATCTAGCTCTGAATGGTCATAAAACGGTATGGATATGGAAGACCAATTGTGGTTGTTGGAACATGATGGACACTTCCTTATGATCGAGTTGAAATGGGTTTGTATGATGTCCTTTTTTGGGAATACACCATGACCCATCCATTGTTGCATTTTAGATAGTGAATATGGTTCTTTCTTCATCTAGCATTAATACGAAGGTGGAAATATCTTGTGTTCGCATCCCCTTCTTTTAAGTTGGTGACTCTTGAGGCTTCTCTTTTCGTTTTTCTTTCAAGAGCCGCAATCCCAATGATCCTTCTTTTCATCCTAGTCAGAAGATCTCTTTCCTCGATACTAATAGCACAGTTCTCTTGTGTCACGTCCAATCTTAGGATGATTTCAAGGGCCATGTGGATATCAAATTTTGCCTTTGAGAAAAGAGTTTTGCTCCAACGCCTTAGGCATTTACCGGTCTTGTTCAACTTATGGAAGAGGCATTGACAAGGCTTGATGTGAGTTGATTCACTACTCCATGCCTCTTCCACAATATCTTTAAACCCCAACATTTTGATCCAAAAGTTTTCAAACCGGAAGGATTTGGGTCTCCTTGGTCCACCATCATGTGCAAGAAGAAGGGTACAAGAACCGGATAGGGATGATGAGAGCACGTTTATGACGTGCTTGGAGAAGGTCAAGTCCCAATCCTCATTGCAAAAGAACCCATCAAGTTTGATCATAGTTGGGCCTTGTTGCTCACTACTCTAAGTGTATTTTTGGTTTTGTAGATGTATCTCTCGAGGTCACAATTGTTGAGGGAATCATGGAATCGAACGATTCGGCTTTGGTTGGCATTGTTTCGGTTCTTATATCCAGCCCGATAAATTTGGTTGAAATCACCTATGACAATCCATCTAGTTCTGGGCAGGATCTTTACAGCGACAATCTCGGTGAAAAAACATCTTTGAGGTTTTCCCATGTGGGGCCATAGACCGTGGTCAATTTGAAAGTAACATTTGTGCCAATTATGGAAATTGTTGCCGAGAGGGAGTAGGTTCCAAGGGTCACATTCATAGACTGGACCTTGGAATCATCCCATTGCATCAAGATTCTACTCCTCATGTCGATGGACAACCTCTAGGCAAAACATCTTAGTATATGTCCTCCCAAATGAGCAGTACTAAAAGCATCAACACTCTAGATTTGATTCTTGTAAAAAGACTATTTGGCAGGAGGAGGAGGCAGCAAGGTCACACACAACATCTTCTCTTTATGGGCAGTTTAACCCCCCGGGGTCTAGTTTAGAATGTTGATGTTAAGCTCTAACATTGGAGACTAGGATTACAACATATAGCGAACACACGTAGCTACACTCTGGCTTGCCATGACCACAAACACAACCCCTTAGGGATGTAAACATGCATCACTCAAACAGAGCCACTAGCTCTAATAACAACCCAACATAACTATAGTTGAGAAATTGTTCTAACACGGCAAACTAAGACACTTGAAGATGTAGCAGCATCATCTTCAGTCATCCTCGATCATGCCTAGGTAGCATCGTCAGTTGCTAGGTCCCCTGTGTGGTCCACCATAGCCGCACCCCCAAACTCCACTAAGGCGTCCTCCATCACCTTGGAAAAGTCACGGTCCAGCCAAAAGAGGGATCGGAGTGCTGCAATGGCGATTTTGGGAAGCTTTCCTTCAAACATGAGGATGAAGTTGGCAATGGTTACCTCCGTGACCTGTTCTCCATCACCCACAATCCCCATACGATGGCATATAATCTTATCTACAAGCTTCTCAATCATCATGCTCATCTTCTTGGAGTTCAACCTCGGACTAGAGTGCACGAGGAACCCAAAAAATCTTGTAACCCCTGCTAGTGTCTTCCTTCTTGCCTTCGATGGTCATGGAGGTGTTGAGCCTGGAGCTTGCAGGAGCGGTGCTTGCACTGGGATGAATAAAGACGATGTATAAGCAGGCAGCGGCAAGGCGGGTGTCACCAGGTTGTGGCTGGGCCAGGCCATTTCCTGTATGTTGCTCTGGATGAGAGCCGCGGACACCTACGAGATGTGGACCAACGTGCTTGGGGTGAGCGGGTCCACCACGGCCCGTGGCACGTGAATCGGAGTTTTCTCTAGGGTGGGCTCCTCCTCTGTCATCACCAATGCTTCCCTGTCCGACAGAAGAGAGGCAAGCTACAGTGGGGTCAAAGCTAGGCGATGCAGGATCACGGGCGTGACCAACCTCCTGGGCATTGGGCTTGACTTTGGCAGCGGTAGTTCCCCAGGCATAAGGATCGGGATGACCTGGGCACCGAAGAAAGCCTTGGTCGTCCAAGTAGAGCTCATCATGGATCATGGGAGGAAGGTTGCCGATGCATGTAACCACTCCCTAGCATGCGGGGAGTGTGGTGGGGATCGACCACGGCCACGCCTGGAGCAAGTTGGAGATGGATATCATCGTCTCGCTCCTAACACATGCCCGACATCGCCAAGTGGCATGGTCATCTCTTGCTGCCATGCTATCACCACGCCGATCGTCCCTGTCCCCATCACCGAGCCGCTCACCGATGTGCTTGTCCACCGGTGTGGAGCGGCAAAAGAACAAGCACTCCGTCTAGGAGCAGTCATCCTTCTGCCCATGCCAGTCCTGGTCCGCATCATCAGCGTGCCAACTGTTGTGGTCATCATCCCGGCGGTGGCGACCATGGTCGTCAGTGCGCCTTGCCGGCATCTTGGTGCACTCGGTTAGCTCCCGCTTAGCATCTATCGCTCCAAGCTTCCAATCAAAGAGATGCGAGTAGCGAGGGCACTGTAGCACCTCGCCGTTCCTCCCAGGGGTGAACTCCTCGTGTAAGTCGAGGTGGACGATCACCCACCGCTCTAGGCCACACATGTCAATGCCCAATGATGATGCTGACGCACCTGCCAACGTGACCCACTAGACCTTGGGGATTGTCGATGGATTGGCACACCAAGCCCACATAATGAGCAAAGTGGCGTCCTCCTTCTGGAGTGTGGCAATGTCGAAGTAGTCAAACGCCGTGTTGGGGCCAAGCATGTGTTCCGTCACGGTCTGATCAGTCCAGGCCTCCAGAATCATCCCTTCCATGCAGAGGTGTACGTGCTGGAACATGTCCACCTACTCCGTGTGCAACGTCTCTCTCTAGTTGGCCGCATGGATGTCGAGGCCGTTGTACTCGAATCGCCCTAATAGCATGGTGATTGTGTTGTAGTGGTGCGGTAGTCGAAAGTGGCTAGGAAATCCTCCGGTTAATGTGGAACCACTCGTATGAAGTCGGGATCAGGGCATACCCGGTACACAAGGGCCTCCCTAGTCTGTGAAACATTGACCCGTGACCTGTTCTTGCCAAGACAAATGACCGCCGCCTAGTTGACGAGGACTGCTACTTGCTGGGCTATCTCTGGCGTGGTATAGATGACAAAGTGACCCTCGGCCGGGAAGATGGAAGGGACACCCACGCGAGGAGCCATGGCAGTGTCGCGAGAGGTTGGTAGAGCAGTAGTTGGTGAAGAAGCAGTTGGACTACCGGATTGGGTCCCTACACTACGCCGCAAGGTGACCATGCGGGAGGCAGTGGTTGCACCTTATGTTGCTTAGCTTGACGAAGGGGCATCAATGGCCACGATTTAAGGTGCCTTAGGGCCTTGAACTCTATCTTGAACGGAGGTTGAAGACGGACTTCTTCCTCCACCAGTACGAAGCCCGCACATGATGCCACAACTCCTCATCTCTGCTTCTCTTGCTTCGACTATTGGGCGAATTTGAGGAACTTCTCCATTCCATTGCTGTAGGTGAGAGGGATCGCCTACCTGTCACTTGACAAGTGGGCACAACGCCTTGAATCATCGCGGGCGAGGAGAGCGAGTTGTTGGGCATGCCATTGATGGCCTCCAAGCTCGACAACTTTAGGCATGGGCGAGGGGCGCCATGAATGCCCGGCACGACTGCGTAGGCACCATCTGTAAATGAGCAAAACTCACCTTACAGGAAAACTCCGTACCATTCGCTAATGAAGTGGGCATGTGAGGGGTGGAGACAGACATATGCATGTCACCCATCCCCTCACCCATTGGATCCTTGACAAAGGAGGAGCCTAAGCTCACAGATCTTGGAGGCAACGCGTCTGAATCGACGAGATCTCTAAGTTGGGGAATAGCGCTAGGGTCAAGGCGTGGTCCTCGAAGGGCGGGGATGGGAAACCAGGGGGCATGCTAGGGTGGGAGGGGATCTGGTTGTCTTGGCATCGACAGGGAGGGGCAGCGGCGCCACTAGTGGTTGCGGGCGAGGATGCCATACCTGTTTTCAAAACTGAGAAACTCGAGAGACCATCATGACCCTAACATTTATGGATTATATAGATCCTTTTGATAGGGAGAACATCAATTAGCTCAAAAGGGATTTGTTGGAAGCATTGCTAATTTTTGCATCTTATATTGTTGGTTTCTTGATGGGTGTGGAATCGGAGGAAAATAAATTCCATAAGCATGTTTCCAAAAGGTGACGTTCTTAGTTAAATAGCCTAAGCTTGCGGGGGAATTCTGTGTATGCTATGTAAAACCAAGTAGGTAATCAAAGGAAACACCACATCGCTGTTCTAAGAGCATCTCCACTCGTTCAGCATTCCCAGACCGAAAATTTGGCGCTATTTAGTGTCGGATGGATGGAACTTTCGGTCAGGGAATGGAAGAATTCCCATTCGTGTTCCTAGGTGGGGTTCCGAGGCAGGTGTTTTTTGGGAAAGGCGACATTTTGCCCCAATTCGGCTCAACTTCGCATAGTTTGGCATAACACGAATACAAAAAAATGTTCGGCATAGTTTAGCATAAAGTTAAACACATCACAATTCGGCATGGTTTGCATAGAATGAAACACAACATAATTCGGGATAGGTCAGCTAGATCATGTTTGGCATAATGGCTATGTGTTGCCTTTGTGTATCTATATGTGCTCTACTAGATCATCATGTAGTTGTTGATGCACTGACGGCTCTCGGATCTCCCGGTGCATGGCGATGAAGGCATACCACGATGTCGGCACCTGGTGACCAGGCTCTACAACAGGCCCCTGTCTGTAGTATGGCTCCTCCTGTTCGACCAAATCCATTAGATGCTTCTGCTCGTCCTCAATGATCATGTTGTGCATGGTCACACAACAGTTCATCACTTCCCACATCTGATCTTTCGACCAGGTCATAAAGGGAACCAGACAATTGCAAATCTCTTTTGGTGCACACCAAATGCCCGCTCCACGTCCTTCCTGCAAGCTTTTTGTTCCTTGGAAAACTGAGCATACTTGGGGATCATGGGGCTTGAGATAGTCTTCACAAATGTTGACCATCTTGGATATATGCCATCTGCAAGATAGTATCCCTTGTTTTACTAGTGCCCGTTGATCTCAAAGTCCACCTGGGGAGCATGACCCTCAACAAGCTTAGCGAAGACAATAGAGGACTAGAGGACGTTGATGTTGTTAGTCGATCCTGCCATGCCAAAGGAGTACCAAATCTAGAGATCATGTGTAGCAACTACCTCGAGTATCACCGTGCAACCTCCTTTGTGGCCTTTGTACATTTGTCGCCAAGCAAATGGACAGTTCTTCCAGTGCCAATGCATGCAGTCGATACTTCCAAGCATCCAGGAAATCCTCTACTTCCATTAACTACGAAGATCCGAGCAATGTCTTAAGTAGTAGGTGATCTCAAGTATTGTGGCCCAAACACTGCAATCACTTCTCTACATAACCTGTACAAACAATCGATGGCGGTGGACTCTGCAGAGATAGTCATCGGCAATATCACCCGGAGCTCCATATACAAGTAACCGCATCGCCACCGTGCACTTCTGCAGTGAGAAAAACCCTACCATGTCGGTGCAGTCCTTCTTGCATATGAAGTAGGGTTTATACTCCTGGATGGCATGCACGATCTCGATGAAGAGTTTCCAGCTCATCCTAAAATGGCGCTGAAACATGGCATGTTCGTGCAGCGGGTCGGCGGCAAAGTAGTCGGCGTATAACATGTAGTAGTCCTCCATCCTCTGCCTTGCTTTCCACTCCCGGCGACCCTTCGCCAAACCTCCATGCTTCGGCGCTGCAGTCTACGTGTACAACCTGGCCAGGGAGCTGAGGATCTGCATGTTCTCTTCATCTTTGGCAACTGCAGTGTTCTCTTACTCCAGCAGCAGGGCGAACATCTCCTCGTCGTCAAAGTCCCTGGCCGAATAGAAAAAAGTCCGAACACATCGTGGGCATGGTGAGCTGCAGCTAGGAATGGAGTCGAGCTACCGGCGAAGACGCTGTTTCTTAACAGCTACCTTGCTCTACAAGTTCAGGTTTAGACAGTGAAAATCGTTTTAGAGGTTTTCTGTCAGTAGGATTTCTTTGTTTTGTTTTCATAATAACCTGAGCTGCGACTCAGTCTAGATAGGATAGATTCGACGTCCTGATGCATCGTGGGATGGCACGAAGCATGCGATCATGGCGGCGTTAGTTGGACACGTTCAGGCGACGTTGGGATGGCAGCGTTGGATGCCTGATCATGCTCCAGTTCTTGTGGTTTCAGTTAGCACTTTGTAACGACCAAATAAATAGACAAGCAAAAACAGAAAAGCAGTAAGTTGAGGACTGCACAAAACACTCAGCGTGTCTCCTCCTCTCTGTTCATCTTTTCTTCACCATTAGCAGAGTTGTGTGTGCCAAAGGCTGACAGACGCGAGAAGGCGAAACAAGGCTAGCAGCGAGGGGAGAGGATGCGGCGGCGACAATGGACATTTATATCGGCGTGGATTCGGCTGGGCAGGGCGGGGCATCGCCGGTGGCGACATGGCGGTGAGGGATAGCTAGAGAGAAGGATCTGTGCCACGGGAGAGCCAAATCACAGTGGAGAATGAGATGTCTCGCCGACAAGGTTGACCCACCAGTTTTTCATCCGACATTCTCAGGTGATTCCCGGTGAGTCGGGTTTGGCCTGAAAACGACAGATGTAAGTTGGGCCAAATCCGGCGGAATTCTCCGTCTTGGAAACGCGACTGGACGAAAACTCGCCATCCGGATTAAAAAAGGCCTAGGGAGGCCCTCTTGGGAATGCTAGTGGAGATGCTCTAAGCTGCGGGGAGCAGGTGCTTTGTTAAGTAGTGCAGGTTAATTAGCGTTTGGTAATTGAAGCAGGTTTGTGGGGTGATTATCTATGAAACATTGTGACATAATCCGTGATATGGTAGTCAGATGGTGGTTTAGGATTTGTGGCTTCACTTGCATAAACTGTTTACAGAAACCATATATACATTGTCATTGTGTTGTCATATATTGGAATCGTTAATTAGTGGCTTTGCCCCGTGGGCTCTTATCCAGCCAGGTGGTTTTCATGAATTTGTTACTCCTTTTCGTAAATGTTGTTTGGTTTATCAGCTGAGCCTGCAAAGGAGCAATTCATAGTACGTTGAGCCTGGTGCCCAGCCCGTCGCCCAAGCATTTCAGCTAAAAGACAATGTATGTAAACATGAAGATGATATTTCTGATTGAGTTAAGTTTTATAATGTAGTCATCCTAATAATTCCTCTGAAGAATAAAGTAAGTAAATGAAGCTAAGCATCTGTGTATATGTGTTGTGATCGCGCGCTAATCCTGGATGCCTATAGCGTGCTCCAACGAAGAAGAGCCATCCACGGTCAAAGTGTGCACCGTAGGCGACTGGAGCGACGGGTGAGTGAGCGTTAAGGTGTAGTCGCCGTGGACGAGTTCCAGGTGGGCCGCGCCGTTGGCGTCCGTGGTGGCCGCCTCGGGGTGTGTCTTCCATTCAGCGATAAGTTTGTCGACGATGTTGCCCGCGGGGAGATTGTTGAAGTCCTTGTCCGTGAGGCACATGACCCAGCAGCCGTACTTGTGCCATGCGGCCCACATGACGATGCCCTCCACGTTGGGGTGCCCGTAGCCTTCCCTCAGCACGTCCTCCAGGTACTCCACCTGGTAGGGCCCCGTTTTGGGGGACACGTCCAGCTCGGTGAGCCAGATGGGCACCTTGAGCTGCGCGAGCATGTCCAGCGTCGCCCTCATGTAGGGGATGTTGGGCGCGGAGAAGTGGCTCTCCAGCCCCACGGCGAGCTTGAGGCCGGCGTTGCCGGGGTAGGCGCGTATCTCCTGCATCTTGCGGACGTACTTGCTGGCCATCCCAGCCATGTCCAGGGGGTACTCCAGCGTGTTGTACTCGTTCATGAACAGCGTTGCCGTCCGGTCGATCTGCGCCACCTGCTGGTACGCCTGGGCCGACACGTTGGGACCCAGTTTGTTCTCGTAGAACTGCCCGTGGAGGTTCTCGTTCATCACGTCCCAGCCGATCACCTTGCCGGCGTACCGCCTCACCACGGAGTTGAGGCGCTTCTGCATGGCCGCCTTCAGCTGCTCCACGCCCAGCGGGTCCACCCACGCCATCTGCGTGTCGTTGGTGTCCCAGAACACGTTGTGGCCGCGCACCTTGATGCCGTGCTTCTGGGCGAGGCCCAGCATGGCGTCAGGGACGCTGTAGTTTTCCTGGTCCCGCTTCCACTCCGTGTAGTACCACTTCATCTCGTTCTCGAAGCTTGCCACGGTGAACCGTGAGGTGAACCACTTCTCGTAGGCCGGGATGTCCAGTATCTCCTTGGTCATGGCGTTGCCCAAAGGGAACCCTGGTCGGAGTAGCTCGATTTTCACGTTCGCGTTCGCCAGTGGCACGCCGTTGGCGCCACGGGCGAGGACCTTCACGGCGCTCTTGCGGGCCTTGTCCGCCGACTGACGGCTGTGGTTTTTCCACTCGGCGAAGGAGAAGGGCTGTAGGGAGACGCTGTCCACCATGATCTCCACCATACCATCGGCCTCGAAGAAGAACTCGGCCTGTCCGGAAGAATAAGCAGTCATGCCACCCTTTAGCATGCTCCAACAGCCGGACCTGGCCACGATGGCTCCGCCGCCGATGTACGCGCCGTTGGGAGCCTGGAAGATGGCTTTCACCTCGGCCTCGCCGGACGAAACCTGCAACCATGCTGCAACAAAAACAAATCCATCTGTTCAGTCACAAGTTGACAACTACAGATCCATCTGCATGCATGTGTACGGAATTCACTTTACCTGAGAGGGCGTAGTGGTGGTTGGTCTGCATCTGGATCTTCTGGTACACGCTGCGCGAAGGTTGTCCCTTGCTCTTCGCTGACGCGAACTTGTTGCCGGACGGCGAGCTGCTCACGCCGGCCTTCACGCCCCCGGGCACCAACCACCCCATCAGGCCGCTGTCGAACTCGCTGTTCTGGATAATGCCACCTTTGAACAGAGACACCATCGGACTGCTCACGCACTGGATAATAACAAGAAGATAAATTTCAGTATTTAGTACTTGACGTCTGATTATCGCTGGCTAGCTGCCTGCAATTTCAGTATTGTCAGATCATGCATGTAGGGGAATATTTTTCATCACTTTTGGAGATCAGCATTTGGTCAAATCTTTTACTACTTAATTAATTGTGGTAATTACTAATTCTAATGAACGGATAATAAATGACACCATAAGAAGAAGAAGAAGAAAAACACGGATCAAGACTAACAAGGAGTAATCTTGGGTTACAGATCACCCATTTCTACAAACAAGTCTTGAATTAGTACTTGGTAGTAGTCAGCCTATATTTCTGTTGTAAATTATCACCAAATTTCCTTTTGTCTATGAAATCACCTACTCGGGACCGATATTTTACCGTTGCAACTGGTAAGAAACCACTGATCTGTTTCTTTATTTCCTTCTTTCTTTCTTTCTTTCTTTCTTTTGCCATGCCTAATAGCATTACTTAAACGAAGGAAAAAAAAGCCTGTGGGGCAGGAAAAAAACACTTGCCTCGATGCTCGCGGTATGATCGTAGGGAACAGACATGACCATCCACCCTGCAAAGGAAAATAGATTCGTCATATCATTATCATATCTTACAATTTGCGATTGGTGGAAGCTTGAAAGAACACAAACCGTAAGAAACTTCTCAGGAGTTAATTGGAACAACAAACTGGGATAAAATAAACTAGAGAAGACTAACCTTCAAACAGCGAAATGCATAGCAAAATGGCGAGCAATTTCCCCATGGCGACCACCAGTGTGTATGTGCCTTCTACTTAACTACAAGAGATGTTTAGTTGATGGAGTGTGAGGTAAATATATAGGCAGACGGTAATGGTTCGTGGTTTGTATGCTTGCTAACTTTTTCGATCTTTGACTGAAGCGAAAGACAAGGCAGGAGGAGCAACAGTTGTGCATTATGTGTGGATGCAGTTAAATCTTGCTATTTATGGGCTGTAATGCACGCGGTACGAACGCATGAACAGATCAGGTCGATCTTTTGCTATAATGTCAATTAAATTAGTTCCAAAATATGTATTCAGATTATTTGGCGTATAATAAAAAGGTTACAAAAAAAGATGATATGGATAACCAAGACGGAATACTTTGGATGATACTAAATACCCAATTAATTCTATATATGATCCAATATTCTTAGGAGTTTCTCCTTTCTAGTTTTGAAGGACCGTGGCTATGACAGGCTGAATCTGTATTGTGAACATATTTTGCACGAATAGGTTAACATGCTTCTGGAGCATAACTGTATACTCCCTCCGTCCCAAAGTTATATTTTTTTTTCAAAAGTCAAATTATTTAAAGTTTGACTAAGTTTTTAGAAAAAATATAAATATTTACAATATAAAATCCATACACTTTGATACATCATGAAACCTATTTTCACATGGTATGTATATAATATCATAGGTTTTGATAGTTTTTTCTAAAAGTTTGGTCAAACTTTCTGTATCTTGATTTTTCAAAAAACAATATAAGCATTAAACATTGGGACGGAGGTAGTACTAGACTATGATAGCACATGTTGTCGCGTCCTTCTAATCTTGATCCATGTATACTAGACTATGATGGCTTGCCGGGATAAGGGCTAGATAAATTCCAGATCTTAGTCTGATATAAGCCTAACTTAGAGCTCGAGGATATCCATCGAGGAAATCGGTAACACAACAATGACGCTACGACACAGAAATTATTACAGCAACTCATAACTGAGCAGATAACCAAAATATTATAAGCAGAGGTCACTGACCACAAATATCAAACAACGGAAGGCAAATTATGTTATTATGTATAGCAAACTTAACAAATGGCCTAAGAGACCCGAAGCATAACAATGACGTCGCAGCCCATAGATTTTAGACTGCCGTCCGGGAACCCCAAGCTACTTGTTTCTACAAAAGTATCAACAAAGAAAGGGTGAGTCCAGGGTGTACTCCGCAAGACTTATGGTTGGTGGGGTTGTTTTGCATAGAGCCATCTTTGTTTGTAAAACAAGAGGGAGTAGAAGCTCGTCTAATTAGAACATTTTAAAAGGGGATAAGAGAGCGAGATCGCCAATTATCATGATCATCATCTTTTGATATCTACCAAATCATCGTCGGAACTCTCAACTAGAATCACCCCCTCGTACCCATGAGGAAGCATCCTTAACAAACTTTAGTTGCCAAGTTTTAAAATTAGGTTAATTTTTTTTATGATCTCATGTTCATTCCCAAGTTATTCATAACCATGGACACGGCTTTTCAAAAAGATTAAAACCTGTAGGGGTGCACAACTTTACCCACACGTACCAACCGACTCTTAGTGCCAACGTTTTAGCATGCTTTCGTGGGTGCCGGCAGAGGCTGGTTGGACACAACCTTTACCTTGCTTTCGCTGAGACCATGAGTCACGCCCTAAGGAGGGTTGTCAACACCTGGATTTTTAATCCCAGATGCATGTTATGCCATACATCGCAATCTCAGGATTACCATTTTTGCGAGATATAACAGACTGGATATCACATTACATCATCCATTACAAACCATAATAAGGTTTTACACAAATAAATGATCTCATGATCCAGTCTTAATACAAACAAGCAGCGGAATAATAAAGCGTAGTAGTGCGCTCCATCTTCAGGGTCACAGGCAATGCTGACGATGAGAGATGATCCTAATTGTCGTAGCCGTCCTGCTATCCATCTTCCCGATAGTCCTCCTCATAGTATGGCCACTGGAATAGCCAGGGACAAAGCCATGAGTACTCTTTAAGTACTCGCAAACTATCGCTAACAAGTAAGGTAGTTCTAGTAGGAATCTTAAGCTCTAGGTTTATTTGCAAAAAGTCAGATTTATCTAAACTGAGTTTAGAAGTAAATAAAATTAATGTAATGTTCTAAATCACTTAAGTGGGAAACTAGTTTTCATATTCACAACCTTGTTGTGGTCAAGTCAAAGTCACAATTCATTTCACAAATCATTTTGAAAACATCTGACGACGGAACAGTATGGCCACTCCAACTGTCCATGACCGCGGACGCCGCTATTCGAATAGTTTAACACTCTGCAGAGGTGGTACACTTTCACCACAAAATTCGATACATCTGTTAGGGATAACCCTGAATCATCATACTTAGTATGCGGATAATCAATAATAGCCTTTCAATTACACACTCTAGTATAGGTACCTCCCCTATGAGCTTGGCCTCCCAGCCATGGCCATCTGCCATCCTAGGCACTGCATAGGTGGACACACATCAAGAGGTAGCTTCAGCTCAAACCTCTCCCGCGAGGGAACCCATACTAATGCATATAAACTTCCGGCTAAGCCCTACCCAATTCAGGTATTATGGTTATACGGTAAAATTGGAATGGTATCGCATCCGAACCCAACCATCAGTTTTTGTAAAAGGGCTAAGGCTCATGCCTCAACATTTTCATCATCAAACCATTTGTGTTTCTCAACACATGTCAAAAAATTTCAATAGAATGACTCATCACTCCAAGGTTTTCATAATCATTTTCACCAAGTATTCCCATCTAAAGTGATCAAGTTTTATGCTTAGCACTAGCCACTAAGGTTAAGAGTGTTCCCTAATGAGGGGTTCTAATCTTCAATCTCACGCCACAGAATGACATCTAAGTATAACTAGATAGGCCTAGTTTTATACTCTTTATGCTATCTATACTAAAAGTAAAGAACTTTGGTAAAGGAAAAAAAATAAAGCTTCCAAGTAAAACATGGGATTGGTATAATCAAAATGGTATAACCAAAGCATGCCTAATGCATTTTGCTTAGGTTCTCAAGCTTGCAAGTATTAGCTTGCATTGTTAATGATGGCTTGCATGGTTAACTTGTATAATGCTAGCTTGCCTTGGTTGGTGTAGTGATTGAAGTTTTCTTCGTCTTCTTCGGGGTAGAACTCCTCCTCCTCGTAGACTTGGTTGATACTATCGTCTATAAAGGAATAGGGGGTACACAATCACCAAACAATACTTAACTAAGTCTATTTAGCACACTAAGGCTCACACTTGATGATCTAGCATCATCTTAATCATCACATGAAATAAGGAACTAGTTTTATTCATTTTATTTTAGAAAAGTAATTTCTACTCATTGAAATTAATTAAGATTTAATATTCTCCAAATATAATATGGGATCATGTGGACACATGCCATCACCACATAATCTAATACACGGGAATGTGATTTAAAAGGTTGATCACATTTTATAAAGTTTGAGATTACTATTTAATAAATTTAAAGTGACTAGAAATGCCATAATAGCATTCTTTTGGTACTAGTCCAATGTCACTGCATGAAATCCTAGATATTTTTACATATTCAGATAGATAATGTCAAATGTGATTTTTGAGAGTTGGAATCAACTCAAAAGCTATTATGGTTGATTTTTAAAAAATGTTTGAAGTTGCAAAAGTCTGTGTCTTGTTATTTTTTACTATAGATTATCTCTAACTCCAATTGATATAAACCCAACGGGCTTGGCTAGATATTTTAATTTCCTTTGGAGCAAAATTTGAATCATGCCATTTTTTTCAGTAAATCTCTCTGAATTGATTTTTGAATCTAGGCACATAATAGGGTTTTAACTAAAATGGAAAAAGATCTATTTGAATTTCTAGGCCAGAGCGGGAACTTAAACGGGCCGGCCTAGTGGCACTCCGTGGCGCAGCGGGCTACTGACAGCGTGGACCCACTGGTCAGCGACACATCTAACGTGAAACAGTATCAATGAATCTGGACCGCTCGATCTGATTTTAATCCAACGGCCGAGCGTCATCGTCAACGACAAACAGTTCCGGCGAGGAACTAGACCTAGCGTGGCGGTGGGGGTCTTGCGGGGCTCACCTGGGCTCCAGGTAGGGTCGGCGACGGGGGCAAATGACGTGGTAGACGATGGCGAGGCGAGGCGCGGTCACGGCGGAGCTTGGGATGGTCGGAATCGCTGGCACCCTTCTCCTCTAGCAACGGCGGACTCCGGTGCAATTCCGGCACGGTGGTGCTCGCTTGATCTAGGGAGAAGTGGGGAAGGTCAGTGAGGAGTGGGGAGTGGAGTGGTGTGGAAAAATGGGGTGGAGAGGCCCTCTATTTATACACCGACGAGGCGACCGAGCGGGATGGGTTGGCATTTCCGGCGAGGACGGTACAACGAGCTAATGGCATGGGTGAGGGTATAGGACGATGCGGTGCTCTCTGGCGGTTCTCACGGACTTAATGGCACGGCGTGGGGCGGGTTGGTTCGGTCGGGAGCGTGCGGTGCTCCACGTGGCGGCAAAAGTGTATGTGGCGGCGTGCGGTAGCTGCGGGTCGCGCGGCGGCGAACGGGGGTGTCTACCGGGGTGTGGTGATCATGGCGAGGCTGTGCATGCGCGGTGAGGGCAAGGAGCGACCTGATGGGGCTGGTCGGGCACGGTGCATTGGCGCGCTCTTGACACGATGCAGAGAGGCAGTGCGCAGCGGTGCTAGTGTGGTCTAGGGCTGGGCTTCGATCGTGGGGTGGACAGGGGTATCAGTAGGCTGCGACGATGCTCATGGACATCCTGGTTAGGCTTAGGGGAGATAGGGAAGTAACTAGGGGACAAATTGGTCGATGATCACTGTACAAAACAGTGAAGTTAGGCTAGAGCTTTTTTTGTGCATGCCAAGTGTTTGATGAAATGGCTGCATGAAGTTTACTTTTGAATTTTTGATTCAAATTTTTTGAGTGGTCTTAGATTAATCTGGAGAGACTAGGTTTGCTTGGACAGGTCAAGGTGAATTCATTTGATGGGTTTTTGAAAAAGTGTGATCTTAACACATACACTTGATTCAATTTTCAAATGTCCATTAAATTGATTTGCTAGATGTTTTTGTAAGTTTGTAAAGTGGGACTTGATACACTTTTACTTGGTCTAGCAAGGGGTGAAAAGAAATAGAATTGTTTCTGTTGGAAATCTTCTGTTGGAAATAAAGTGGCCTAGTGGTTTAAAATGGTCAAAATGACCATTTGCTTTATTTATTCTTAATTGATTTCTTTTTCTTTGGATTTTATTGGTAAAGGGTCTAGATGATGTGGCACTCACCTTTAAACCATTTCACAACATTTGTAGCAATCAAGCATGCGTAAACACTCAATTCTACACTAATGCAAACACACATGCATTCACATTCATTTTCTTAATAAAAGTTTTTGTTAACCCTAAATTGGGTGATTTGGATTTAAAAACCTTGATTAAAGTTTTGGGATGTTACAAGGGTTCCGCCATAAGGGGTCAAATCCTGAAGCCGGTCCCTAGAGATGTGAGTCAAGGTTGTTTCACCAGGGGCTCTATCAACCCCAAACATCCCCGACCACGCTTACCTACCTGTTATGATACAACTCCTTCACTTCCTTTGAGAACAAACAAAATGCACATGTCGAATGGAACACCCGAACTATGTGACTTATGGAATGTACTAGGAAAGTTAGTGAGCCAAGGGGGTTTTCAGGCCCCGTGTGGTTGTATGCTCGTCTTGGTTCCAACGACAAGAACTCCTGGGTCCTAGGGGTGCAAAGCATGGGACTACAAAAACCACATCCCACTATGACCTCCCATACAAGCCTTAACATGTGTAACTCTTACCATTGATCTCACCTCTTTAGTATATCTCGATCTCCTTTCATACTAGATTCATTTGCATTTGATACATCATTAGGAGAACCAGCACCAATAGCTAAGCATGGCTAAGAAGGACACACATATAAGCTCTAGCAATGCACACAAGCCAAACCCAATTATGATAGGAGCAGTGGATCAGGTAATATAAGCTCAAAGGGAGTAATGCAATAGATAGGATACTCTATCTATTGATAAAATACCACAGTAGAATCGTATGCATCATGGCAAGAATTAAAATACTTTGAAAGCATGGAATTATATCATGGTGGGGCTATGCTTTCCTTTTCCCGTTGATAACCAATAAGGAGATCTTCAGACTCCTCGTACTTTACTTGATTATAGTTGGTCAAGTATTAATCTTCAATCTTCGATGGTGTTCATCTCTATCTTCGATCTTGAACTCGATATCGTATTCTACCGGGAAGAACCAAATACCAGAAAGAAAGGGAAACAATCAACACATGGCATCGATGCAATGCTAAAGCAAGTATGATGATATTCCAAGTTAAGTAACATTGAAATGAAACCCTAAAGCATTCTTGATCATTTTAAACAGGGTCTAAGGGGTCTAAACCCTAAAACAGGAAAACCTCGAAATCACATATGGGGTTCATTTGGTTCTTCTAACAAACTTGTTAATTGAAGTTGCTTAACAATGCATGATTCTTATTCAAAGGGATATATCTCCTTTTTCTGAATACTTTGATATATTATACATATTTTTCTGACTTATATAGTAAAAGATATTGATTTTACAATATTTAACACATTTTCTAAAAATATTAAACCAGATAAAAGGGTTTCCTGCATCATCCTGATGTCAGCTCGGGGTGGGGGTTGTTTTCACCGCGACTGAGCTAGCCACAAAGACTTCCAGGAGGGGCCCAAGGCCACCTCAGCGCACCATGGTGGCAAACCATGCCAACACCACGCAAGCGCCACATCGACGCCACATGGCGTCACGTGGGAGACATGCCAGTGCCACGCCAGCTCATCGAAGACCACATAGGGCGGCGGTGGCTGGCGGCGCTAGGGGCAAGCAGAGCTGCATGATTGCACACATTCGAACTAGCAGAGAGCGCGGATGCTAACGGTGGTCACACCACCCCTTATTAGTCATCGAAGCATCGTTTGCAATGACGTCTAATGACGGTGGATGGTGAGCTTGGATGCAGCCGCGGCAGAGAGCGAGAGGGAGAGTGTAAAACCCTCGAATCGGCCCTATGCAAGTTTTAGCACTTCCCGCCAAACCCGCATAGAAATGATTCAAGGACGCCCACCAGGCACTTGCGTGCGGGTGGAAAACGAAGTAATACCATTACACATTAGTCCATGATGGAACCCACAGAACATATATATACAACAACGACTCTATGAGTCAAGAATACAGATATACTATACAAAGATCCAAATCACCTTGAAAACGATAGAGCGTCCGACTACGGACAAGATGCAAATGGGGCTAAGAGCCCTGACGAATAACCAATGGTGTCCATAACCCTGCCCAGGCCAAGCCGGAAGGGTAACCCTGCTAACGACGTCGATCTCAAACCTGCTAAAACAAAAGGGGGTGCCGACAAAGGGCAAAGGAAAAAAGAGGAGCGTCAGTACTGAGGCCAGTACACGGCGAGGCTAGAATTCGGCGGCTCTCGCCCACATAGGTATGGTGGACTGAAGCGGCAGTGCAGCGGCACTAAACAACCTATAGAGACTCGGTATCACTGGCGGCTATTAGAGAGGGGTAAGAAAGACCTATTCGGATCCTACCTGATACTAACACCAAACATACCCATCCTGGTATTTCCCCCTCGAGACCAAACAAGGAAGTCGGACCAAGGAACTCACATAGTTGGCAGTTTTACTGATTCCGTTTTAGTTGCAGCACTTACTAATCAGATATAGAGCATGAGTCATCCTGATAGCATAAGTAGTGGGCAGTTTTAGTTAACATTCCGTTGTAGTTGGAACATTTACTAGTCAGATATAATTGTCCTGAGGAATCCCAAAACCCAGCAGTTGTTGGCACTTTTATCACATTCCATTGAAGTTGCGATACTTACTAGGCAGGTATAGTATGACACCGATCTCCATAGATCCACCAGTTGTTGTCATTTTAATATCCATTCCATGATAGTTGAATCTGATTACTAGTCATATATTAAGTCAAATTTATAACACTACTTTAGTTATGCTTGTCTATGATCGAGATACTGTGCTCCAACTCGTCCATAACCACGGACACGGCTTTCATAAAGTTTTACTCTACAGGGGTGCACAAATAGCAACATACACTCGACCAACCTCGGAAAAACCAACTCAAAACCCAACGAGGCTTTCACGACAAAGGAATCATAGGATTCATAAATATTTTAGGGGTCCACCCCACTAAGCTACCCACAACGAAGTTGGCCGGCTCCGGAACGGACCTAGGGTTTGCGACGACGGCTGTAAACGACTGGGAACCCGAAAGTGTGACTGGGCTTGTCGATACCAGGAAAACGTGGCGTGATCCAAAATAGTACAGGTGCTCCACGCACAATCTTAAATAAAGCAGTAAAGCATGGCATAGGTACAGGATAGTAATAAAACCCCAAACTAGTTTGTGGCCCCAAGAAATAGAAATGAATCAAGCTCTGGCTCAGAGGGATCCCATAGGGTCTCCCGGATGTGGATAGTGCGAGTAGTCAAGGAACAGGTATCAAGTACTCGGGGTCCTACGTGACACAAGTGATCATGGAAGAACCAAATAACATCTATTGCCCACCGATGCCTCTGCATTAGTTATGTCTAGCAATTTAATAGTTGTATTTAAAGTCATGATCATCTCCACCATTAACATCTGCCAGCATTCCAACAACTGTGGTACTCGACAACACGAGATCGCACCTGAGCAAGCAACTACGACTCGCAAGGCCAGCTATCTACCAAACAACAGGTATTAGGGGGTGTCCATGGCAATATAGAGGCTGCACGGGATATAACTGGTGCACGGAAACTAAAGCACCGCGACACGGATAGCAATAGATCAACAGGAGGAAATAAAGACTATAATGCAAAATAGGTAGAAAGAGGGAGATGCTCGCCTGGGGAACACTGCCGAAGGTTCATATCCGAAGAACTTGTCGATACTCGCATCCACTCATCGGCCTAATCCGCGAAGAAGCAAGCACTAGAAGAAACACCGGATGCAATATTTAATACTACGGCAGAAGATCCGACATGCTTATGATATGATGCATGGCATGGCACAGATGCGGTGCAATTAGGCAATATTAAGTGGAACCGGGGTCCCGACAATTAATTACATGGTTCAAGTTATTTAGAACCCCTGCAATTTAAATGTTGTATTAACAAGGCAAAGTATGGCACAAGTTCACTACTCAAATTTAAATGGAACCATTATAAGACTAAAATAGCCCGCATATGGTCTACATATTTAATTATGAGGTGAATCGGCATAATGCCCCCAACCCACATGATATGCATAAGAGATGAACAATTAATATGCGACAGTTGATAATGCCATATTATAAAATAGGGGCTTAGGGGCACACATCTGGGTTCGGAAGATCTTGGATTCCGGGGGTTCGAGTCTGGGTCTCAGGGTTCAGGGTTCGATGGGATCGGAGGTCGAAGGACTTGGTTTGGCGTCGGAGGATCATCGGATCCGCCCCTGGTCGGGTACCGGGTCTTTGGATCCGTGAAGGATATCTTGACGCCCGTGACGAAGAACTCGGGTACGGAAGGAGGTCTTGGTGTTCCGATGGATCGGTCCTCGGGGTCGGAGAACTTGGCGCGCCAGGGTGCGGTCTTCAGATCCGAGTAGACGGTTATGGCGTCCGGGATGAAGAACTTGGCGTATCCGTATCGACGACCTTGGCGGTCTTCGGATCCGGGAAGGAGTACTTGTCGCATCTGTGGTCTTCGGGTTCGGGGAAGAAGATCTTGACGGTCCAAGTCGAAGAAGGACTCGGGGTTGCCGAACTCCATCTCAACCATCATCGCGGCGTCAGTCGATGGAACAGAAGTAGATCCTGACGTCCATGGCACGGTATCGAAATAGGTGGAGATCTTGACGGTGAGACGGTCTTGGCATCTTAACCTCGCATGGGATATGGTTTCTTTTTGGTCTTGGACATCAAGCGTTTCCACCGAATCACCATATTTTCCCACGGAGGAACGGGCAACATCAGCTCTCCAAAACAAACATAGACACAGGCACTGCGGATACTACTTGTGCGCCACTACTCGGCATGCGAGGTCATCGAGGACAACTTGAGGCGGCCTGGCATTGTACAGAGGCCGAGGCCACAGACGTCCGTGCCGCGCGGGATGAGGACAAGGCGGAGGGCGCCTCGACGATGTGCGGCCGTGGGTCCTGCAGGGGCGTAGATGTCGCCGGCGGGGACAGCGGCGGTTGGTTCGGGTCGAGCGGAGAGGAGGTCCGCCGGCGCAGATGGCAGAGGGCGGATGGCGAGGTCGAGCGGTGGAGGCAGTGGGGAAGGCCGGCACGGCGGGGCGATGCCGCAGCACGAGGAGGGAGGGGCAGATGCGGCGGCGACGGGACGCCGCGGACAAGCTCGGGTCGTCGGTGAAGGGGACCAGTGGCGGGGCTGCTGGCAGACGAGGTCGCGAGGGACGGCGCCGTCACGGGGCTCGGACGGCCGGAGGAGAGGGTGGCCGGCGAGAGGGAGCTCTGAGGCGGGCGCGCTGAGGAGCTCCTGCCGACGAGGTCGCGCGCAGCAGCGCTAGTAGAGGCGGCCGCTGTGTCGGTGAGGCAGAGGCTGGCGAAGGGGAGAGGCGGCAGGGCACCGTCGAGGGCGGAGAGGAGCCACGGCCGGGAGAATACTGAGGCGGCGGAGAGGCGCTAGAGGCAGCAGATCCTGCGGTGGCGGGGCTGCTGCAGGGGAGACGGTGGCAAAGCCGACAACGGCGACGTAGGTGAGGTTGAGGATGGCGGCGGCGATGCAGCGAGGCGAGCGGCGACAGGATGCAGAGATGAACGTGAGGGAGAGAGGAGGGGCGGGGACGGGGCCCGTGGAGACGGAGAGGAGGAAGCAGGGCGGCGAGCGGGACGGATGGGGTAGGTGGGATCGAGGACGAGAGGGGAGTTGGTGGGTGGTTGGGCCAGACGGGGAGCGGGGGTTAGCGGGCGATGATCCCGAGGGCGGGGCAGGTGAGCGAGCGACATACGGGGGGGGGGGGGGGGGGTTGGGATCATGGCCAGGGTGTGGTGGGAGTACGGGCAGGTGGTGGACTAGGGGGTGCGCGCGCGAGTGGAGGTGGAGGCGGTGTGGGATCCCGAGGTGGTTGGGCTGGCTGGGGCTGGCGCGTGCGTGCGTGCGTGGTGCACCGCTGGGGTGCTGGCGGTGGGATGAGGGAGTGGCAGCGGGGTGGGGGAGATGGGGTAGCTAGGGTTTGGTTAGATTGGGTAGTAGGCTGGCTGGCTAGGCTTTTGGCCTAGCCGGCTGCCTCCCCTAATAAAAATGTTTTGTTTTATTTTTATTTTATAAAACCTTTCGCAAATAGTTTTTAGACAAAACAAAATATCCGGAAGAGGCCAGGGTTTTGATTTGAAATAAAGGCAGGGATATTTAGAAAACAAAGATAGGATTTTAGAAAATAGTTTTACGCAAATAATATGCATGATGATGACGTTGCTCAAATGCAATGTGGCATGATGACACGAGCATCCGGTCATGATGATGCAATGCACAAAAACACAACGATTTTCTAGTAGTGGTTTTAGCGGGGCACCACAGAGAGGAAGAAGGAGTGGTTGAGCATCCTGAACTCACTGGGAGTGCGTTGGGGTAGTCAGCATGGGAAGGTGAGGTATTAAGCGGCATCAATGGAAGTGGCAATGCTCGAATAGAGGCGAAGAAGACGATGTCGATTCCAGCGATTCGTTGCACCCCAGCAAGCACGGCTTGGTGGGAGGGACGAGGAAGGCAAGGCGGAGCTCCTAGGATAGACGGAGAGGCTCGGGGAGTTCCAGAACAACGGCGACAGGCGACATCCTCTGGTTAGGGTTTCAGTTTCAAAGGGAAAAATGAGAGAGGGAGGTCGTCTGAGAGGGAGAGAGGATAGGTTCGGGAGGGAGACGTGCGCATATGTTCTTATCCTTTTCTAGGAAATGGCAGCCAAGGGCGAGAAAGCGGTAGGGATCGTCGGTCGGCGGTGCTCCACCGAGCTGCTTCCTCTTGTGAGGAAGACGATAAAGAGGAGGAGCGAAGGGGTATTGGGCTGTGATGGGCCGCTACGGGGCTGCGAGCTGCGCGTTGAGCGGGGGATAGGAGGGAGCAAACTAGGCTGCGACTTATTGCTGGTTCTAGTTTATTTTATTTCCAAAAACGTTTTTCCATTTCTCCTTTCTCTTTTCGATTTTGCAAACTTCATTTCAAATAGGTTTTGAGCATTTCAAAAATACCAAAACATTTGTAAACGTTCAAATACTACATGGACCCCTTATAAACAATTTGGGCTCCATACATTTGGATTTTCCAATATTTTCAAAACCACCTTTTGAATAAGCTTCAAAGAGGGTGGGGAAAAACTAGGGTTTAGGGTTTTGCTTTCTTTCATGCATTCATTTTCTTTATCAAAAAACATGATGCTCATGCAATGCACAAACAAAAGCCCTAATTAGTAATTAACTAAAACTGGGGTGTTACAACTCTATCCCCCTTACGAGAATATCGACCCAAGATTCCTAAGGTAGGACGAGCGGAAGAAGATGGGTCACTCTAAGGAGAACACACAAGTAACACACAAAGTATCTCATGGCCAACTCATGGAAGGAGTGTTCAGAAACGACTCTAGAATGACGACATGAAACACGTCAAGGTAATGGAGGAAACAAAAGGACATGGGTTTCAAGTTGACAGATAACTAGTCTTAATAAGGATTGAGGCCATGGAGCTCACAGAAGAATTTAAACTTCTGAGAAGGGAAGCTTACAACAGAAAGAACATGACCACATACTTTGAGAGATGAAACTCTACTAGACAACTTAAGTAGGAATTTCATAGATACACTGATAATGATCAACAAAACCAAGTCGTAGGGAATCAGTTATCACTGGAACAAGAAGAGAGTGAACCAGTATTGGGATGACGGAGTCTCCCCTATGGTTCATCACCAATATCATGAGGCAAAGGGACTCAGACAGATCATCACATTAAGGGAACTTGCGGAAACTGGGAGTTGGCAAGTCTTTCTAGAGGCCGTTACCGACTATCAACTCTAGTAAGAAAGTCACTGAGCTACGGCTCTGACTAAATGATCATTGATTTATGTCTATCTTACCATAGGCATGCGGGATCACACACTTAAGAGAGTGGGACTAGGCGTATGTTGATCTGACTATCACAGAGCCAACAAGTTGGACTTGTTCGTACAAGGACACGTGTCAATGGTTGGCCCCACTTCGATTAGGTTTAGGGTTTCGGACCGAGGGACACAAGTGTTATGTGCTCTCACCTACTCTCCTCTATAAAGGAAGGTGGGTGGTGGCGGACAGATAATCTAGTGCTGCTTCCTAGGGTTACGCTAACTTGGCAACCACCTTCCTGTCCCGCGGCGACAAGACCGAGACTAGCATCTCTCTTGCTACTGCTCCACTTGTATGTATGTGTGTGATAGAAGAGGCACCACAACTACGGTGCTCGTCGGTGATGTTGGGTTGCGGTGTAGTCGGAGGTGAGGAGGAGCACAGAGTTGGCGATGAGTTGGTGCTAGGATCGAGAAGTTAATCGGAGTCGGACAAGAAGAGGGGAACATACGGCACCACCGCGACGCGCTTCCTCAGCTTCCGCACCTGCGCGTCAAGAGGTACAAACTATTGCCTTTGACCTTGGTCGGATCTTGGGGTGGCTTGCCAGAGACCTCGCCAGAGCAGAAACGTTTTTGTTTTTGGCCTAGCTCTGCGTGTTGCCCAATAGTGGTATCGGAGCATCGGCTCTAGGTTTTTGGCCTACTCTACAAGAAAAGTTGGCTTTTACAACGGACAATCTTCGTGGTTGAAGGCCCGTTTTTCGTGGCTAAAAAGTCTTCCGTGATGGATGCCCTTCGTGGTAAAAGCCCGGTCCCAGATGAATCAACCACGGTTTTTTTCCGACTATGGCAGATCACACCCTTTGACCACGAAAACTTGTTCCGTCATAGATGTGCTTGCTAGCCGCACTGACTGCTGACGTCACGCAACCTGCCACGTGGCAGCCACCGTTAACGTCCGGTTACCACCGTTAACGATCGCAGAAACCGTGGTGGAAGCCAGGCCCAGCCAAGGCCTGCTAACCCTGGGGTCAGCCCATGTGGAGAGCCCAATAGGAACACAACCCTTTACTGTTTAGTGCTACACTATCTAGAATCGGCCCATTACTGTAGCCAACATCGCCCATACACTTTCGACCTCGACACTATTTCGGCCTATATAAGGCCCATGTTAGCCCAACACCTGTGTTGTCACTTGAGGCCTACACTAAAATGGCCTGGCACTATTCAAGCCTGTTGCCAATCTACCCTTTTACTATTCAGTCATGTTACTGTTCCAGACTTTTAGGAATTTCGCCCCATTACTGTTTAGACCCTTTATTGCTCAAATAGGCCGGCATTGTTCGGCCTGTTACTATACTGGCCTGCCACCGTACTAGCCTTTTACTGTTCTGGCCTTTTCTCTGCTCCAGCCTTTTCACTATTCCGGCCTTTCATTGTTCCAGCCTTTTCTCTGCTCTGGCCTTCTACTACTCTGGCCTTTTACTGTTCTAGCCTTTTACTATTCTGGCCTTCTACTCTTCTGGCCTTTTACTATTCTGTCCTTTTACTGTTCTGGCCTTTTACTGCTATGGCCTTTTACTGTTCTGGACTTTTACTCTTCTGCCCTTTTACTGCTATGTTGCGACCTCAGATTCGTTAAGGATCCTAAGTCCCTGTGATTAACATGCTAGTCCCTAGATCAATAGCTAGCACTTCACAGTCGATGAATATCATGTAAAACACAAGTCATTATTACACGAATAATCCAGAGTATAATTATTACAACTTGCATAGTTTATAGCTAGCTCAATTAAAACCATGGAAACTAAATAAAACTTGAGTCCATCAACGCCTCAGGCTAGTTGCGTGAAGACCCGCGATCCCTACGCACCTTTCAATCTTCGGATTCTGCACATAAGACGTGCAGCCAACAAGTTGGTCAATACTTTGAATGTATTGGCAAATTACACCAAGGAAAGAGTAAGACTACCTCTACATGCAAGGCTAAGAGTAGGCTCTGGGGTTCATTTGCGTAAAGCCAAATTTTATCAATGTAATAAGAAATGAGGAAGAAAGTTTTCCCTACTTTGTAAACTTTGATAAATAGTATAGGGTCGAATGGAACACGTGGATATTACTCACCAGGTGCCCAATTCAACCTAGCTCTTGGATATTACGCACCAAGTTCCCAAAATCCCACCCAATGGCGATATTACTCACGCCCTGGGGTTTATAAAACATTAAGTTTGGAAAAGAGAGAGGAAGATCTTTCAGAGGCTCCATCCTTCAGATGCTCAAAGTTGTTCTGTTTCCGTGAACACGGCTGATCGATCAGATTGCAATACTCTCGAGAGGTTGTGCACTCTCCCCACAATCCACGATCAAGTCCTTTTTCAGACAAGACCATGGCGAAGCCTTCCCTTAGTAGCCCCTCTACCAGCTGGATCCAACCGTGCCAAGAACCTCCAAATGTTGGTACCCCGGTGAGGTTTCCCACTAAGTACTAAGCCAAGACAGAGCCCATATGTATTGTGGTTGCACTGGAAGCTTCTGAATTCTGAGGCATGGCAGACTTCTTTGATTCTTGGGCGGCTGTCCTCCACCAATTATCCACTCGTTGACCCGACAACCATTTCGCCCAGAAGGAAAACTTAGTTTTATTTTGAAGGAGGTTTTGGAGAAGAAAAGTTCGCTCGAGAGAGCTCTCGTACTTAGAAAATTCTTGAGTCTTTCGAACCCTCCCAACGGTACTTGATATAAACAAATATATAGCATAGCAGGCATAACTTAGGAAAACAGGATAACCTATTGGGATGGAAAATCCTAAGCATAGAGCTACTCATGGCATACTACAAAACCGCACTTGCAAAAATAGTACTAAGAAATTCTACCAAAATCCTACACATGCATACTACAGAATTTTGAAGAGTAAAACATGCATAGTCAAAACTGGGTCATAAACATGAACAAGTGGTGTAACTTGCCTTGATCCGAGCAGCAATCTACACAACAATACTCCTCAGCGCACTCCGAGCAATCTAACAAAACAAACATGGATTAAATCATATTTTGCACAAAACAAGTCACGAAGTCAAATATGCATGCATGCAACATGGTAATATGCAAGGATGGATTTGATTTCGACCAAGAGTTTTAACCAGGGGTGTTGTTGAGTTGGGGATATCATTAGAATCGATTTCCCACGGATTTTGGGTATTTTGGATTAAACCCTAAATAACAAAGCTCGAAACTAGATCTACAACCCCAATCTACCTCGAGATAGATCTGAACACCCTAAGCATGATATGACAATTTTCTACAGAAGGTATTGTCAAAACAAAGCCAACGCAACAAGAATCAACTAAAACGGAGCTACGGATAAATTTCTAGAATTAAAATACTCCAATATAAACTTTAAACCTACTGCAAGATTGCTGTGGCAAAACAGTAATATTATTGTAGATCTGTGTTGTACTCGAAATTACGAATCCAACGGTATATTATATGCAATTTTTGGACTAATATTCGAATTTCTATGAATTTTACGAGATTGGAGCTATTTCTGCCTATTTTAAAAGAAAAAGGAAAAAGGGCCAGAGACGCGCGACACGTGGCGGCTCGTGAGTGGGCCAACGAGGCGCGCGTGACGCCGACGCGGGGCGACGCGGCGGTCACGTGGCGGGAGGCACGTGGCGCGGTGTGGTTGGCCGGGGTGGTTGACCGATTGGGGGCCGTCAGATCTAGATCTGACGGTCGGAGATGAAGGGGGGGCGGCGGCTTACCGTGGTGGCGGCGTCTGAAGGCGGCGGCGGACGGCAGCGATGACCGGCGACGGCGGCGGTGCTCCTCCGGCGAGACAGAGGGGCGGACGGCGCGCGGCTCCTCCTCGCTGTCCCATTCCCGAGGGCGGCGGCGGTGCTCCTTCTCCGAGGCGACGGCAGACGGCGGCCGGGTTCCGGCGAGAAATCGGCGGCGCTCAGTGGCGGTGGCGGCGGAAAAAAGCTAGGGTTCTAGGGAGGCGTGCCGAGGGCTATTTAAAGGCGGAAAAACTTGGCGCGGGGGTCGCGGAAACCGTCCCGGATTCGCCGGAGGCGGTTGCCGACGCGGCGGCGGTGGCGTGGCCGAGCCGGACTCGGGGAGGAGGCGGCTGACGGGTGGTCCCCGCCTGTCGGCTGCTGGCGGCGACTGCGCTGCGCGCCGCTCGCTCGCTGGCGCGCGCGGTAGATAGGCCCCGGGTTGGCTCGGCTGGCCCGGTTAGGTTAGGTTTCGATTTTTTTTATTCTTTTAATATTTTCAGATTTGCTATTTGTTTAATAACTTTTGCAAACGGACTCCGAATTAGACGAAACTTGTTTCTAAAATTTTGTAAAAAGAAGAGGGTTGGAATAGGACTATAAAATAACACTTTTGCAAAGGTTTTGGCGGTTCAAAAATGTTTTACCCCCTTTTAGTCTATAAGTGACTAGGGGGTTTAAGAAGAATACCCGTTGCAGTTTTTGATATATGATGCCATGATGCAATGGTATGATGCATGCTTCTAATAACATCTAAAATTGCGAAATTTGGGATGTTACAAACCTACCCCCCTTAAGGAGAATCTCGTCCCCGAGATTCAGGTTGGTTAGCAAATAGGTGTGGGTGTTCTTTCTTCAGGTCTTCTTCACGCTCCCATGTGGCCTCTTCCTCGGAATGGTGGTTCCATTGAATTTTGCAAAATCTGATAGTCTTGGTACGAGTAATTCTCTCGGCTGTTTCCAGAATCCTGGTGGGTTTTTCCTCATAGGTGAGATCGTTTTCCAATTGAACTTCTTCCAATGGAACTGTATCCTTTAGTGGGGTTTCAGCCATTTCCGGGTGACACTTCTTCAGTTGCGACACATGGAAAACATCGTGAACCGTTAGCACTTTAGGTAATTCCAACTGATAGGCAACTTCCCCTCTGCGACCCAAGATTTTGTAGGGCCCTATGAATGGGGTGCTAACTTACCCTTGATTCCGAATCTCTTAACTCCTCGTAGTGGTGAAACTCGGAGATACGCACGGTCTCCCACTTCATAAGTCACATCCCTGCGCTTGGAATCAGCATAACTCTTTTGTCTGGATTGGGCTATTTTTAACCTGTCTTGAATCTGTCTCACCTTCTCTTCGGCATCCTTGATCAGATCAGGTCCAAACAAACTCCGTTCACCAACCCCACTCCATAGCAGCAGAGTCCTACACTTTCTGCCATATAGAACTTCAAAAGGGGCTATCTTGATGCTAGTTTGGTAGCTGTTATTGTATGAGAATTCCACATACGGCAAGTAATCATCCCAACTAGACCCATAGTCTAGCGCACAGGCTCTTAACATGTCCTCCAAGATCTGATTAACTCTTTCCGTCTGTCCATCGGTTTGTGGGTGGAAGGCAGTACTAAACTCCAGTCGTGTCCCTAGAGACTCGTGTAGCTGTCGCCAAAACTTAGAGGTGAATTGGGTACCTCTATCAGAGACAATTCCTTTGGGTACTCCGTGAAGACTTACGATCCTTGACATATAAATATTGGTAAGTTTAGCACTCGTATAGGTGGTCTTTACGGGAATAAAGTGGGCCACTTTTGTGAAGTGGTCGACCACTACCCAGATGGAGTCATACCCAGATCGAGTCCGGGGTAGTCCTGTGATAAAATCCATGCCTACCTTGTCCCACTTCCATTCGGGCACAGGTAATGGCTACAGCAGTCCTGCGGGTTTTTGATGCTCGGCCTTGACTCTGTTGCATACGTCACACAAGGAGATATATTCAGCAATTTCTCTTTTCATGTTGTTCCACCAGAACCTATCTTTCACATCCATGTACATCTTTGTATTACCGGGATGAATTGAGTAAGGCGAATCGTGAGCTTCCTGAAAGATTAACTTCCTGATATCAGAGTTATCGGGAATGCACATACGCTTCTCATACCAAAGTGTTCCTTGTTAATCCGCGTGAAACCATTTTGCTTTACCCTTGCTTATATTAGCTCTTATTTCTTCCAACTTTTTGTCCCCCTTCTGGGCCTCTTTGATTTGGTCTAGAAGCGTTGGCACTATCTCCATAGTTGCTAAATATCCCTCCGAAACTATTTCC
Organism: Avena eriantha; assembly: GCA_910589775.1. NCBI lineage: Eukaryota > Viridiplantae > Streptophyta > Magnoliopsida > Poales > Poaceae > Avena > Avena eriantha. The sequence goes on from OU342742.1 coordinate 407,445,054, forward strand.
AACCTGAGGTCCTTGAATTGTTCACACAAATCACTTGGAAGTTCTCCCACGGTAAGCCCATTTACATAGACTTTCCGACTTAAGGCGTTAGCCACAACGTTGGCCTTTCCAGGATGGTACTACAGGTCCATATCATAGTCCTTGATGAGCTCAAGCCATCTCCTTTGCCTCATATTTAACTCCTTTTGTGTGAAGATATACTTGAGACTCTTGTGATCCGTGAACACATCACAATGTTTGCCCATTAGGTAGTGTCTCCATACCTTGAGCGCATGCACAACAGATGCTAGTTCCAAATCGTGCGTGGGGTAGTTATTCTCATGGTTCTTAAGTTGCCGAGAGGCGTATGACACTACTTTTCCATCTTGCATCAGTACACTACCAAGTCCTTGACGAGAAGCGTCGCAATAGACTTGGAAATCCTTTTGGATATCAGGGAGACACAAAACTGGTGCTGTTACTAGGCGTTTCTTTAATTCCTGGAAACTTGCTTCACATGCTTCGGTCCATTGGAACTTCTTTTCTTTCTTCAACAACTCTGTCATAGGCTTTGCTATCTTGGAAAAGTTTTCAATGAATCTTCGGTAATATCCCGCAAGGCCCAGGAAACTCCTAATATCACCCACATTCTTAGGAGACTCCCATTCTGTCACGGAAGCTACCTTACTTGGGTCCACGGCAACACCTTTAGATGACACAATATGACCAAGGAATCCCACTTCTTTCAACCAGAATTCACACTTGCTAAACTTGGCATACAACTTGTGTTCCCTTAACTTTTCCATAATCAGGCGCAGATGCCGCTCATGTTCCTTCTCGTTCTTGGAATATATGAGTATGTCATCAATGAATACCACAATAAACTTATCCAAGTATTCCATGAATACCTTGTTCATCATAGTCATGACGTATGCTGGGGCATTGGTTAAGCCAAACGACATCACGGTGTACTCATACAATCCGTATCTTGTGGTGAAAGTTGTCTTGGGTACATCCTGTTCCCGGATTTTTAGCTGGAAATATCCTGATCGGAGATAAATCTTAGAGAACACACTAGCTCCCTTTAATTGGTCAAACAGGTCATTAATATTGGGTAGAGGGTACTTGTTCTTGATTGTCACTTCATTCAATGACCGGTAGTCCACGACTAGCCTCTTGGTCTTATCCTTCTTCTCCACGAATAAGACAGGTGCTCCCCAAGATGACGCACTTGGTTGAATGAAGCCTTTGTCCAATTTCTCTCTAAGCTGTTTCTTAAGTTCCTTCAACTCATCCACATCCATCTTGTACGGTCTCTTTGCTATTGTTCAAGTACCTGGCATCAAGTCAATGAGAAACTCGATGTCTCGGTCGGGAGGCATCCCTGGCAATTCTTCCGGAAATACATCTAGATACTCCTTCACAGTTGGCACTTCCTCCAAGCTAACCCCCTTAAGAGAGTTCACCATACTTCCTTTGAGTGTGAAGGCTGACTTAAAGTGGATCCTTTTATTATCCGGAGTCGTGAGTGCGATAGTCCTTTTGGCAAAATGTATGACTCCCTCATATTCGGTCATCCAATTCATACCCAAAATTATATCTAAGCCTTGTGATTCCAGAGCGACTAGGCTGGTGGGAAAGGTGTGCGCCCCAATCCTTAGTTCTAACCCACGGCATCCAGAGTTTGCCACTATTTCTCCTCCAGGAGAACTTACCCTTAGGGGAGTACTAATAGTCTCCGTAGGTATCTTGCCTCTATCCACAAATACCCTTGATATGAACGAATGCGATGCACCAGTATCAAAAAGAACAACTGCAGGTGTGGAGTTAAGCTTGAACTTACCAATCACGGAGTCAGGTGCCTCACGAGCATCCTCCACGGAGACATGATTCACCGTGGCTTTGACAAACGGATTCGGCTTCTTCCCATTTCCATTACCATTGCTATGGTTGTGTCCGTTGCCGTTTCCATTACCATTCCCATTCTTCGTCTTTTCGGGGCAAGTAGTCGCATAGTGCCCTGTCTTGTTACACTTGAAGCATGTTACTTCACTCAGATCCTTCCCATTGCCATTTCCATTGCGGTGCTTATGGCCATTGTGGTTATGTCCTCCATGACGATGACCATTGTGGTTGTGGCCATTGTGGCTGTGGGGTGGAGGTGACGAAGTGCGTTGCTTCTGATATGGGGTAGAGTTGTGCTTGTGTGAGGTGGACTTTCTCTTATGGTTCTCTATACTCCTTTGCTTTGCTTCAACCACCACTGCCCTGTCCAGGAGTTCCTGGTAGTTATCGAACTTCAGAGCCACAAGCTGAATAGATATTTCATCATTAAGTCCCCTTAAGAACTCCTCCTGTCTCTTGGCATCAGTGGATACATCATCAGGTGCATAACGTGCCAGCTTGTTGAAAAGGTCCCCATACTCGGAGACAGAGCGGTGTAGTTGTTTCAAGTCGCGGAACTCACGTCTCTTAAGTGACATGACTCCCGCGGCTACGTGATGAGTACGAAAGGCTTCTTCAAACTGGTTCCAGGTGATAGCTTCAATATCGGAGTGTGTGACCTGGTAGTTATCCCACCATTCAGCAGCCGGTCCCTCGAGTTGGTGCGTGGCAAAGCGCACCCTATCAGCTCCAACAACTTGGACGGTATCTAACTTTTTGTTGATGGTGCGGAGCCAGGCATCTGCCACAATTGGCTCAGAACTACTTGAGAAAGTTGGAGGGTTCAACCTCAAGAACCGAGTCAAGCGATCCTGTTGGGGCGGTGGAGGCGGTGGAGGTGGCAGGTTGTTGTTGTTGTTTTGCATGTTTTGAGTGAGGAGTTGGATCAGCTAATTCTGGGAGTTCAGAAGTTGTGCTATCTCTGGGGGCATGTTGTTATTGTTGTTTCCACGTCTTGCCATCTGGAGGGTTTGAGAGGCAAGTTAAGAAAATATAGAAAGCCTAAGGAATAAACTCCTACCCTTATGAAAACAAGAAAAACACATGGGAAAAGCAAGGCACACATAGCACAAAAATCACACACTCAACCAAGTTTAACCAATATAAGATTTTTGGTACTCATTACAATCGCGAATAACGTTCGACTATAGAACTAAAGGTGGTCCAACTACTCTACTCATCATCCACTTCCTCATCCTCAATGATGAAGCCTTCCTTTTCCAGCAGTGATTTGTATAGCTCCATGTCCCTCGTTGTGGCTTCGAGCTTCTCTTGAAGTTCCTTCCTCTCCTGTGGCTCTGGTGTTGCAGCTTCGAGCCTTCCTTGAAGTTCCTTCACCTCTTGCAGCTCTTGGGTAGCAGCTTCCAGCTTCGCTCGGAGTTCCTTCTTCTCCTTCTGTAGCTTCTTGATCAAACTTGACCCCATAGTCACGGGCGTGATCTTCTCCTCCAAGCTCCTCGTGGCTGCTCGTAGGTCCTTCAACATGGTGGCAAGGTTCTTGAACTCTAGCTCGTTCTTTGCAAGCACTAGACTTTGCTCCCTAATCTTCTTGTTCTTATCTTGCACCCTTTTCTCTTGATTTGCGAACCTCTTGTCTTGGGCGGTGAGCTCACCTCCTAGGGACTTGATCTTCTCTTCCAGCTCATCGATCTTCTCGTCCTTCTCCTTGACTAGGGCACAAAGCTCGTCATTCCTCACGATCTCAAGGCAGCTCCCCTTCTGAAGGTCATTGATGTGGAACTCCAAGTCTTGATATTGGATTCTTCGACGCTTGCATGTCTTCCTTTCCTCCGGGGTTAACTCGATTGGAACTCCCTTCTCATCACGTCTTCCAAAGAGTTTGATGTAGTGGGCTTCAACCTCTTCATGGTGGCGTCCGCAAAGGCGTCCAATGAGCTCCTGCAAACAGTTGCTAAGTCCCTTCTCCTTGGAGTCGCTGGTGATGTTGAGTACAATGGCTTCTATCTTGGGTTCTATCTGACTGCGCCCTGGTTGGATGACTTCAATTGCCCAGCATCCTTCCTTGTGCATCTTCCTCAACTCGCTTCCCTTAATTGATGGCATGGGTAACTGCAGTGTATTGATGATGTCCAGAAGGCATTCCCCGAAGCATAGACAGTTGATGTCTTCGGCGGTGTCGTAGTAGAAGGCCGTCATCTTTAGGTTAGGAGGGAGAAAATTAGACACAAGGTGATAAGAAAGAGAAATACTAGAAGAGTAAAAGAGAAAACACATATGGTAAAGGTGGTTTCCAATCCTAGGGGTCACGTCCTACAGGCAACTTTGTGCTCTGATACCATCTGTTGCGACCTCGGATTCGTTAAGGATCCTAAGTCCCTGTGATTAACATGCTAGTCCCTAGATCAATAGCTAGCACTTCACAGTCGATGAATATCATGTAAAACACAAGTCATTATTACACGAATAATCCAGAGTATAATTATTACAACTTGCATAGTTTATAGCTAGCTCAATTAAAACCATGGAAACTAAATAAAACTTGAGTCCATCAACGCCTCAGGCTAGTTGCGTGAAGACCCGCGATCCCTACGCACCTTTCAATCTTCGGATTCTGCACATAAGACGTGCAGCCAACAAGTTGGTCAATACTTTGAATGTATTGGCAAATTACACCAAGGAAAGAGTAAGACTACCTCTACATGCAAGGCTAAGAGTAGGCTCTGGGGTTCATTTGCATAAAGCCAAATTTTATCAATGTAATAAGAAATGAGGAAGAAAGTTTTCCCTACTTTGTAAACTTTGATAAATAGTATAGGGTCGAATGGAACACGTGGATATTACTCACCAGGTGCCCAATTCAACCTAGCTCTTGGATATTACGCACCAAGTTCCCAAAATCCCACCCAATGGCGATATTACTCACGCCCTGGGGTTTATAAAACGTTAAGTTTGGAAAAGAGAGAGGAAGATCTTTCAGAGGCTCCATCCTTCAGATGCTCAAAGTTGTTCTGTTTCCGTGAACACGGCTGATCGATCAGATTGCAATACTCTTGAGAGGTTGTGCACTCTCCCCACAATCCACGATCAAGTCCTTTTTCAGACAAGACCATGGCGAAGCCTTCCCTTAGTAGCCCCTCTACCAGCTGGATCCAACCGTGCCAAGAACCTCCAAATGTTGGTACCCCGGTGAGGTTTCCCACTAAGTACTAAGCCAAGACAGAGCCCATATGTATTGTGGTTGCACTGGAAGCTTCTGAATTCTGAGGCATGGCAGACTTCTTTGATTCTTGGGCGGCCGTCCTCCACCAATTATCCACTCGTTGACCCGACAACCATTCCGCCCAGAAGGAAAACTTAGTTTTATTTTGAAGGAGGTTTTGGAGAAGAAAAGTTCGCTCGAGAGAGCTCTCGTACTTAGAACATTCTTGAGTCTTTCGAACCCTCCCAACGGTACTTGATATAAACAAATATATAGCATAGCAGGCATAACTTAGGAAAACAGGATAACCTATTGGGATGGAAAATCCTAAGCATAGAGCTACTCATGGCATACTACAAAACCGCACTTGCAAAAATAGTACTAAGAAATTCTACCAAAATCCTACACATGCATACTACAGAATTTTGAAGAGTAAAACATGCATAGTCAAAACTGGGTCATAAACATGAACAAGTGGTGTAACTTGCCTTGATCCGAGCAGCAATCTACACAACAATACTCCTCAGCGCACTCCGAGCAATCTAACAAAACAAACATGGATTAAATCATATTTTGCACAAAACAAGTCACGAAGTCAAATATGCATGCATGCAACATGGTAATATGCAAGGATGGATTTGATTTCGACCAAGAGTTTTAACCAGGGGTGTTGTTGAGTTGGGGATATCATTAGAATCGATTTCCCACGGATTTTGGGTATTTTGGATTAAACCCTAAATAACAAAGCTCGAAACTAGATCTACAACCCCAATCTACCTCGAGATAGATCTGAACACCCTAAGCATGATATGACAATTTTCTACAGAAGGTATTGTCAAAACAAAGCCAACGCAACAAGAATCAACTAAAACGGAGCTACGGATAAATTTCTAGAATTAAAATACTCCAATATAAACTTTAAACCTACTGCAAGATTGCTGTGGCAAAACAGTAATATTATTGTAGATCTGTGTTGTACTCGAAATTACGAATCCAACGGTATATTATATGCAATTTTTGGACTAATATTCGAATTTCTATGAATTTTACGAGATTGGAGCTATTTCTGCCTATTTTAAAAGAAAAAGGAAAAAGGGCCAGAGACGCGCGACACGTGGCGGCTCGTGAGTGGGCCAACGAGGCGCGCGTGACGCCGACGCGGGGCGACGCGGCGGTCACGTGGCGGGAGGCACGTGGCGCGGTGTGGTTGGCCGGGGTGGTTGACCGATTGGGGGCCGTCAGATCTAGATCTGACGGTCGGAGATGAAGGGGGGCGGCGGCTTACCGTGGTGGCGGCGTCTGAAGGCGGCGGCGGACGGCAGCGATGACCGGCGACGGCGGCGGTGCTCCTCCGGCGAGACAGAGGGGCGGACGGCGCGCGGCTCCTCCTCGCTGTCCCATTCCCGAGGGCGGCGGCGGTGCTCCTTCTCCGAGGCGACGGCAGACGGCGGCCGGGTTCCGGCGAGAAATCGGCGGCGCTCAGTGGCGGTGGCGGCGGAAAAAAGCTAGGGTTCTAGGGAGGCGTGCCGAGGGCTATTTAAAGGCGGAAAAACTTGGCGCGGGGGTCGCGGAAACTGTCCCGGATTCGCTGGAGGCGGTTGCCGACGTGGCGGCGGTGGCATGGCCGAGCCGGACTCGGGGAGGAGGCGGCTGACGGGTGGTCCCCGCTTGTCGACGGGCGCTGGCGCGGCGCGGGCTGCTGGCGGGCTGCTGGCGGCATGGGCGGTGGCTGCGCTGCGCGCCGCTCGCTCGCTGGCACGCGCGGTAGATAGGCCCCGGGCTGGCTCGGCCGGCCCGGTTAGGTTAGGTTTCGATTTTTTTTATTCTTTTAATATTTTCTGATTTGCTATTTGTTTAATAACTTTTGCAAACATACTCCGAATTAGACGAAACTTGTTTCGAAAATTTTGTAAAAAGAAGAGGGTTGGAATAGGACTATAAAATAACACTTTTGCAAAGGTTTTGGCGGTTCAAAAAGGTTTTACCCCCTTTTAGTCTTTAAGTGACTAGGGGGTTTAAGAAGAATACCCGTTGCAGTTTTTGATATATGATGCCATGATGCAATGGTATGATGCATGCTTCTAATAACATCTAAAATTGCGAAATTTGTGATGTTACATGCTATGGCCTTTACTGTTCTGGCCTTTTACGGTTATGGCCTTTATTGTTATGGACTTTTACTATACTAGCCTTTTACTATACCGTCCTTCTACCGTTTTGGGCCGTCCAGGCGCATGTTGTTTCAACGTTCGGCATGCTACTGCTTTGTCCTCTTACTATTTCGGACTTTTTTGCTAGCGCCTACTTTTGGCAGAACAAGTGAATGTCAAGACATCAATTAATAAACACGCACAAATTAAAACTACTTATTACACAACAATAAAAGTTTGTTACAACAGGTTATACAACAAGATCGTAATTTCGAAAGATTACAATGTGTTAGTACCATCAATAAGAGATCGGTACATGGCGATTCGCTTCAATGTATCATCTATCCTCTTCTTCAACATTTCAGCTATAGATCTAAGAGAATCTACACCCTTTCGTTCTGCATGCAATACAGCCTTTATATTTATCACCTGCAGGAGTTGTTCTAGGTGGACTGTTAAGTAAGTTGTTTGCTTCGGAAATGCAATGGGAGGATGAAGGGGAAGAGGGATCACAACTTTCAGTCCTGCCTTCCAAGGACTCCTGCTAGGTTTTAACTACAGTCTAATAAAATATGGTGAAAGAGGTTAAAACAAAGAACAAGGGAAACAAGTAGTATTATATAAAGTAGAGATCATTTAAAGTAAGTATGAACTTACAGTAGCATGTTCAGGCTGACAGTAGCTCCTTCTCGAGCGGGTGCGACTCCTGGTCAATCTTCCAGAAGAATCTGAGCTGAGCAGTTGCAACTCTGGTCCTTCTACTCCACTCTCATTTCTCTGCATGACATTTGAAACCAAGTTAGCTGGTTTGGAAGGATGAAAACTCTTGAAAAACACTAAAAACATAGCATTAAAACTTACCAGATGTATGTTTCAAACTAGATAGCTGGTTTGGAAGGATGAAAGTAGGTGAAAACAACAACATATAGCATTAAAAATGACTGGATATATCATTCAAACTAGATGGACATTTTCCGAATTAAGCAAGGTCACGGCCATATCTCCATTATATTTTATGATAGTGTGTCCATATCTGGTAGATCGCTGCATCTTGGCATTTCAAAAGAAGATTCTGATTTGATGGACAATGCCCAACTTTCATGAATTTCCAAACTTTTTAGCTAAAACTATGCAATAAAATGACTTTTTGACAATCTGAAATAAGTATGTCTAATTTCGAACTAGAAAGTGTGTGATATACCTTGCTCTTCACTTTTTAAAATAATTCAAAGATACCAAGTAGTGAAATATTAGAGAACCACCGAGAGTTTTACAAAATTCAACTTTTTGATATGAATGGTAATGTCACCTAATTTTTGCCATTTAAAAAAATACAAAGAAACAAAATATAAAAGGAAATACATCCATTTTTTTCTCTCTTTGTGTCTCACTATGTGCACTAGCTAGTTTCCATGGAAAAATATAATCTTAAAATTTGATAACTTTTGAGAAAAAGTTATATCACAATATATGGAGTACCATGTAAGAATATGCATGGCTTTCAAACCAAATGACCAAGGTCATGGCCATATATTTTCTATAGTTTATAATAACCTATCCATATTTGCTAGTTGGTGCGTATTGGCATTTCAAATATTATTTACAAAGGAGCTTCCGAATTGGCATTTATTTCAATTTTCTAAGGCACAACAATGGCTTTTGTCATGAAGCTACTACAAAATATGGCTTTAAATCCCACTGCCCCATTTTTCACTCAAAGTATATATAGCCTAGGGTTAAGTTTAGGGTGCAGGGTTTTATTTTGGGTTGAGGGTTTAAGGGTTCATGGTTTATGGTTTAGGATTTTAGGGTTTGGGCTTTTAGGGTTTAGGGGTTTAGGCTTCATGGTTTAGGGTTTAGGGTTGTTCAGGGTTTTAGGGTTTATGATTATTTAGGTTTTAGGGTTTAGGGATTTTTCAATAATAATGTTCAAGCTTTATATATATGGTTATATTCATGGAATTGAATGACGTTATCATAATTTAATAAAAGTGTTTCAAATTTTAATTTATAAGTGCATTATACCTCCTTGGTAAGGGTTTAGGGTTCTAGGGTTAGGAGGTTATTACGGTTAAGGGTTTTTTATTTTCAATAATGTTCAAGCTTTATGCTTATATTCATGGAATAGAATGGCGTTACCGCAATTTAATGAAAGTATCTCAAATTTTAATCTATAAGTGCATGGTACCTGCTTGGTTTAGGGTTTATGGGTCAAAGATTTAGGGTTTTACGGTTTAGATTTTATGGGTTATTTAGGGCTTAGGGATTAGCGATTTTCAATAATTCTGAAAGATTTGTGCTTATGTTCGTCAAATAGAATGGTGGTGCCTGCTTTAATGAAAGTATCTCAAATGTTGAACTATAAGTGCATGATACCTGCTTAGTTAGGGTTTATGGGTCGTGGGTTTTGGGTTTTAGGGTTTTATAGTTTAGGTTTTATGGCTGTATAGGGTTTAGGGTTTAGTGAATTTAGAATAATGCTCAAGCTTTATGGTTATATTTGTCGAATAGAATGGTGTTACCTAATTTATTGAAAGTATCTCAAATTTGATCTATAAAGTGCATGATACCTACTTGGTTAGTGTTTATGGGTTGAGGGATTGGGGTTTTAGGGTTTAGGTTTTAGGGGTTGTTTAGGGTTTAGGGTTTAGGGATTTTTCGATAATGCTCAATATTTATGCTTATATTCATCGAATAAAATGGTGTTACAAAATTAAACGAAAGTATATCAAAATTTGATCTATAAGTGCATGCTACGTGCTTGGTAAGGGTTAAGGGTTTAGGGTTTAGGGGTTTAGGGTTTTGGGTTTCAGGAATTTCCAATAATGTTCAAGTTGCTTTATGCTTATATTCGTGGAATAGAATGGCACTACATCTATTTATTGAAAGTATCTCAAATTTTGATGTATAAGTGCATGATACCTGCTTTGGTTAGGGTTTAGGGTTATATGTTTTTATGGTTTAGTTTTATGGGTTGTTTAGGGTTTAGCGAATTTTCAATAATGCTCAGGATTTATGCTTATACTCATAGAACAGAAAGGTGTTAGCTGATTTAATGAAAGTATCTCAAGTTTTGATCAATGTGTGCATGACACCTGCTTGGTTAGGGTGTATGGCTGAGGTTTTAGGGCTTTAGGGTTTAGGGTTTAAGTTTTAGGGGCTGTTTAGGGTTTAGGGAATTTTTGATATTGCTCGGGGTTTATGGTTATATTCATCAAGTAGAATGGTGTTATCCAATTTAATGAAAGTATCTCAAATTTTGATCTATAGTTGCATGATACCTTCTTGGTTAGGGTTTAGGGGTTTAGATTTTATGGTTTAGGATTCCGTGAATTCTCAATAATATGTTCAAACTTTTTGGTTATATATATTCGTGGAGCAGAATGGTGTTACCACAATTTAATGAAAGTATCTCAAAATTGATCTACAAGTCGATGATACCCTGCTTTGTCATATTTTTTGTTAAACAAAATTGAAGGTACCAAAGTACTAAAACAAGGGAGAAACACCAAGAGTTCCTTGAGATTTAGGTGTTGTTTGGTCGGGCTCTAATTCTGGCTTTTGATTTTTGGATTATAAAGCCAAGAACGTGTTTGTGGCTTTGTTTTTTCCCTTTTACTCTGACATAGTGGAATGATAGTATAAGCCAGGTTGGATGATTTTAATGATTTTATCTTGGTTTAGCGAAAAATGTTCAAATTTTGAACAACAAGCGATGGGAATGTCTACTTCCCGTAATTCCGGTTCACTGACATGTGGGTCACTTGTATAGTGGGTCCAAAAAGTCAGTGTAGGTCAGAGTGGGTGGGCAGATAAATATTGAAGAAGGGCTAGGAAACATCGATGGGGTGATGCACTTGGGAGAACGCAAATTTACCACCCATATCCCTGTGTTATTGCAGTGCTCCCTCGAATTCTTGTTTCTAGATTAGGGATGGAAGAGGAATTTTGCATTCTAGAAAGAGGTGAAGCATGTTTGAATGGATTCACGGGGTACTTTAATGGATGGGTGCGATGTTTGGGTGCCTTACAAATTTTTTGAGATTGAAGCTTCTAGCATATGCTACTCCGGCATGGGGCCTCTCAGACGCGCTATCACTGTCTAGACCCACACACTAGCGAGAGTTGCTTCCCCGCATTTAAACAAGTTTCCAGGCATTTGCTGAAATTTTCAAACTATTTAAGGCTTTCAAGAAGATGACCATCGTCCCAAAAAAGGTGACCAAGGTCATGGAAATAGTTTATGATGACTTGTCCATATTTGGTAGATCGGTGCATCTTTGCAAATCAACCAATATGTCTGGTTCCAAATTTGAAGTTTGTTTTCGAATTTCCAAGTAACAACAATGTGTTTTTTTGTGAAGCAACTACAAAGATGATGGCTCAAAATGCCACGGCCCCCTTTTTCACACAATGTATAACGCTCTTTGAAGCTTCCTGGCTAAATTTATGCAATAAAATAATTTTTGGGGCCGGATGTTTGAATGGATGGGCGAGATGTTTGAATGGGTGGGCGGGATATTTCGGTGCTCTGCCGAAATATTGAAGTTGAAGATTCAAAGGTACGCTATTCCACTTGGGATGCTATCCCCGTCAGATAGACCCACATGCATGTATGCTTTCTAGCATTTAATGAGTTTTTAGACATCTACCGAAATTAATGAACATTAGGGACAAAATTAAATATATATTGAAATAAAGCCATTCATTCGCAAAGTGCAATGCTATGTGCATTATTTTCCACGGTAAAACATAAACTTGTATTTTGACAAGTTTTGGATAAATTTAAATCTATGGTGACTAGCAGGTGGGCCACGTATATGGTGGTGCCTAAAGCAGGGTAGGTCAGAATTTCCGAAGTTACCCCTCTACACCCCTTCACGCTGTGTATTACCCTCCGCCGCCTAGGCCCTCACCTCCTTCCCCTCAAAAATACGTGCTTACGGCTGATCCTCATCACCACTGTGCACGAAGAATCTTTCCCTACCCAACGGTCTTCTTGAGACGCACCAGTGAGCACGTCGATCCCACGGTAGTCCTTCTACCTCTAGCTCGATCTGGTTGGAATTTTATTGCCCTTTCACCCGATCTGCCTCCTCAAATATGTAGTTTATATTGTCCTCAATATGCATGGTCATAGTTTATCCTGCGCTGGATCTATGTTCCTAAATACCTTCGGCAATTTTTGCTGTCAATATGTTTGCTGAAACGCATAGGCATATATAGTTTTTGTACTCCATCTACATGTACTCCATGTTTTAATAATAACCAACCTTGTATGTCATAATTAAACAGATGGGAAGATTTTTTTAATAAAGATTGCTCCATTAGGAAGCGCCAAATGTATCCTTGGTGTTGTAGGATTTATGGGATTTCTTAAAGCTCATTGTGACAACTCAAAAGTACATTGCCCCTGCCGGTTGTGTGCGAATCGTAGGGTGCTGCCTCCAAGTATAGTGGAAGACCATATTTTTACATTGGGGATGCTAAGCACATATGTAGATGGGTATTTCATGGTGAACCATATGATCCTCCATATGAACCGGGGGAAGCACACATTTATCATCCAGATCAAGTAGGGGAAGTAGATGTTGATCAACTAACAGAGGCAGCTCCTGAGCATCTAGATCAACTTGGAGAAGGGGGAGGAGAGAAAAAGCACAAGCTGCATGAAACTAGTTTCATTTCTGTACTACCGCTATGCCAGATGACAGGGCATATCTGTAGAACGAAAAATGTTCAGGTTGTGTGTCTTTGATATTTCTCTATAAATGTATTTGTTAATCTACTAATCACAGAAGCAGATGATCGAAGAGGACTTTGATGGTAATGACGATGACCTATTCATTGATGAGCCTGCACCTAAGGCTATGCATAAGGTACACTACGTTTGGATGGATTTGATGCTTTGGATGGATTTGATGCAGGGTTGCTGATTATTAGGGGTGCACTTTTATTGCCATCTGGGTAGTCCCATGACCACTAGCCCAGCTGCAAAACTCTTGGGGTGTAGAGCTATCCCATGATTAGTTCGCTAATGTCGTAGTTCTGTAATATGGTGCTACCTTATGATTTGTAGGCCTTTGTTAGTAGAACTATAATTGGAAACTATTCCGTATATTAGTATATATATTTGTGTTTGTGTGTGTTCCTAGTCTGAAATCCGAGCTTATCAGTTTATCGGTTCCTAAACTGTTTTTGAGGCCCCAGTGTTGGTGCCCTATGCTGCAACTACCGCCGTCTTGTCCACTGCTCCGTGAGACGAATAAGCAAAATGATAATAAGCTGGGATCAATTTGATTCGAAGAGGGGCGATTTTCTCTGTCCTTGGAGAGGAACTCGAGAGAACTAGTACTAGTACCAAGAGGGAAGGAGGAGGTTGGCTCGGTCAATTATCTCACCCACTTGATGTGGGGCCCGCTTTAACTCACCCTGATGTGGGTCCCGCTTGAAACAGCTGTAGGCCACCACGTGATAGCTGGGATAAAAAATTCGGGATTCTTTCCTGGAAAATGTTCCCGCCACTACCACTTAAAAATACTTACTGTAGAAAAAGTGTACTACCTAGCCCTACTACTACTAGTACTACTACTCCCCTGCCCATGCCTTTCTACCGACGGCAAGTCAAGAAATCATCACTAGCTAGCTCCCATCCAGCAAGCAACTGTTGGAACTGGTGCAACCTCTGATTGGGGAGTTCTTGTTGAAATAGGTGGGTGTATTTGCTCACCTCGAAATCCAGCTTTGCTTAATTTGCTTCCGATTGGTCCATTGAGGGTACTATTAGTACTAGGAGTAGTAGTATTCGGTATGCTTTGATTGTGGAGTTCTTGCTTATTGCTCACCTCGGAATCACCTAATCAGGATATTTCTCCTCTTCTCTGATTGATTGGGTCATTTGGGTGGGGTGGGGGTGGTGGTGGGGGTTGGGGGTGGAGGTGGTACTAATTTTGTATGGATTTGGGATCAGGGCATGGTCACCCTATTCTGATTGGGGTATTTGGTCGGGTTCGATTTCCGTGTTCTTCACTTCTGTAACCTTTAGTTGTTGTTCGTAATGTGCAATGGATTTTGCGTCAGATTCTGTATTGAGAACTATGGGTCAGTGGCGTGCACGGCCACTACGAACATGGATGGTCCCGTCAGTTACCTTAAAAGTTGCCTAAAAAAGGTAATGTAGCAGTATATTCATTGCTTTCTTCCATTATTTCCAATGCTGAAAGTGGCTGGCTACAACCTTGATGTATCCCTATGCTAAAAGTTGTCTCTGTCTGCATCCTGTTTTTGTGGAAGCCTCTGTGACACCATCTCTTCTTCATTTACTGTAGCACGGTGGTACATACCTGCGAACGTGCGGTGCTCTAGGTGCGGCAAACAGGATGATACCCCCACATGCCGTAGGATCCGGCCAGTACCACTACTCACCAAACAAGTGCAAGGCCACCGACCAACTAGGAGGGCCCAGCTTAAAGAGAAAGGTATTTGTTCTTAATACCCTTATTACCACGGTGCAGTCTGATTTAAGTATTACCCGCTTGGTGTCATGCATGCTTATCAGATGTTCAGAAACATATGTGTGATTTTATTAATTCTGGCACTATGTTTATGTGAATCCAGATCTGGATCTGTCTGACTGTCTCATACAGTCAGTATATGACTACTATGAATTGTACTCCCTCAGTCCCAAGGCTTAAGGCATATTTTTTTTGAAAAGTCAAGCTATGGAAAGTTTGACCAAACTTTTGATAAATGTCAAAAACTATCAAGAACTATGATATTATATACATACGACGTGAATATATGTTTCATGATGTATCCAAGGATATATAATTCATATTATATATATTTTTAAAACATGGTTAAACTTTACATAGTATTGAACTGTTGAGCTTTGTTGCTATTTATGCAAATTGAAGGTGCTGCTGTGGAGGCTGAGGCTGCGGTAGAGGCTAGTAGATTTCTGATGCCCGCACCAAAAGAGGAAATCCTCTACACAACAAGGAAGCGGCAACACAGTACCCAGGTGGGCAGTGACCTCTCTAAGAAGTGGGTATAATTTGGAAATCCACAATTTCACATGTTATGATTTTCCATGTTATTGTTATCAGCTAGTACTATATGTTTACGCTCATCAGAAGTTCACAAAAATCAAATATGTTTGCTTTACATGCAAAGGTTTTGTCTTATATTATTAGATTTACTTGCTATTTACATAATTTAACCTTTCCACTTAATTTCAATCAGTATCACGCACGAGATGCTCAGCCCTTTCTGCTACCCTCCTCTTGTCAAGCTTGTGGATTAAAAGGGAGCCCCTGTATGCCCTTCCAAAGGCAGAGGGAAGAAAAATGGTGCATGGCCACCCTTTGCAAAGGGTACCCATGGTATCATGTATTGATTCCAAGTGGTTTAGACCGAATTTATGTAAGATCTTGTATCTCACTTTTTTTCTGTCGCCTTACTTCTCTATCAATTTTCTCATGAAGGTTGTCCCTTGTGTCGCTCGCCCCATTATAAAAAAGATGTTCGGAAACAACAAGTTTCTAACTCTGTATAGCAAGGGCCCTAAAGGCATGCGGCAACTATATGATGTGGATGTCTCCCAGACCATGGCCACCACCTATTTGGGTGGCTGAGGTTGGTCCAAGTATGTCCGTGAGAATGGTCTAAAGCAGGGGGACAAGGTAACATTCGATTTTAGCAAGCCTAGGAAGATACTTGCACGCCATTGTACACCTGTTAACTGAAGGACCAAGAATAGAGGTAGTACTAATTAATTTGCTTCTGTACTCAACACAACATCTAATGATTTTCTTGCGACTAACTGTTTTACACCATTGTCTTTACTCATCATATGACCCTGACCACTTCCGTAGTCCGCTTCCCCTTATGTACCACCCAGAAGGGTGCCAGCATCAAGTTGCTGGCACCGGCACCGGCTCCAGTTCCTGCAATGGCACCTGTTGACCTCAGTAGGAGAAAGAATAGAACTAGTAACTTAATTCACGTGTATACTCTCATCTCTCTCTAGGAGTTACTGGTGTATAAGAAACCATTTTTCTTGTACACATCTCATATGCCTCTATGACCACTCCTGCAACCCCCTTACCTATCCCCCTAGAAGGTAACCAGCATCAAGCTGCTGGCACCCGCAACAACACTTGCCCTAGTTCCTGCTTCGGCACCTGTTGACCTAAGGAGACAGAATGGAGGTAGTAATTTAATTTGCTTGTATACTCATCATATCCTCTGATCACTGTCTTGTGAGTAACTGTTGTATAAGATACCATTTTGCTTGTACACTTCTCATCTGCCTCTACCATCTCCATAGTCAGCTTAGCTACCCCTCAGAAGGAATCTAGCATCAAGCTTCTGGCGCCAGCACCAGTTCTAGGCCTTCTGGCTCCTGCACCAGCCCCTCTACAATTAGTGGCACCATCTCTTGCATCAGCACCAGCTACCGCACCAGCCTAGCACAAGCATCGGCACAAGCTCCTTCATCACCACGGGAAACACCTTGTTAGACCATATCCTACATATGTGTCATCACAATGTCGCACCAGATTATGTTTGAGAGTATATGGCGACAGATAAACTGCTCTGAATGTCTTCTCAAGTTTCACATGATTCAGTGCATTGCTCTTAATAATTATGCATCTATCTCTTTCTTTGACTCCGAAATTGCCTAAGAGTGCCACAAAGCAAGTCTAGGCCAGACGAAAGGACACAATAGTCTTCATGATGCAGAGCGAAGGATTGCAAATCGAGGGACACTACGCCATTAACTTGACTGATGGGAGCTTGGCAGCTACTTCTAGGTGGATCAATTTCTGGAAAGCAGCCAAACTTACTATTGGAAGAACGGTCAAGGTCGATGTATCTGGCTGTCCTGAATGCCGCATGCTGTTCATGAACATCCTAGCTATCTAGCTCTTTTGATGCATGCTATTATAATTAATTATGTGGTTGTCTTATCTCCACTGATCATATATGGGTGGTAAAACTGTGATAACCTTTTGCTGGATTGGAGGTATGACTAGTACGTACTGGTATGGTGTAGCTGTATCTATATGATGGTTCCCTATATGATCAAATATTATGACAATGATTGTGTTCTAGTGATCGAGTGTGTTTGGAGAAAAGGGCAAACTGATCACGTGGCATGGTTTTTAGAGTTGAAACAAGAACTATCTCTCTCTATACTGATATGGAATTTCAGTGTCTGTATTGCTGGATTAGTCACTTTGAAATGCTTCTAAATTGGTCAAGTGCTGCTAAATATGAACTAGGAATATGTCGATTTTTCATGTCTTATTATTCTGTAATCCTTAATCTTTCAAATGGTATTGAATTTGTCAAAAGTTCTATCGTTGCTGCTGGCTGCTTGCTTTAGAGCTTTTTCCTTTGTGTCATCAGAACCGTTGGATGCATTTTGGATAGAGATGAGAGGGTAAAGATATACAACATGATTTCACCAACTAAAGTCATTGGATATCAATCCTGTTTTGGCGCATGTGGTGTGTGTTCATTAGATAATTTTACATGAATATCTGTCAAAGGAATTATCGCTTTTTTCCTCCCTCGATGAGGTATGTGTTTGAATCTGGTGAGCCACAGCCCAGTGAAATTTGAGATAGGAGCCCATTGACCATGGCCCAATTTTTTTTAATTTGGCCTTTTTGGCACTGCCTCCCACCTCTTAAAAAAACTCTACCTACCCATATTTTTAATAAACTAATCCATTATGTGGTTTTTTATAAATCGAGGTTCTAATAGCACTGCCCTTTTATTTTAAGAGAGATGACATGGACACACAAAATATTTTTTAGAAGACTGATACATAAATTGTAGTACTAATACATTTTTAATGAATCAATTTCTATAAATATCTTTGGTGTAGTGGCGAAACACTCAGTTTATGTCTGTTTGATTTTATTTGAAAGTCTTTAGTTCGAATCCCCTGTGTGTACATATTTATATATATCTTGGGTTTACTTTTCCTTTTGAGAAATGGTTTACTTTTTAATATCGCATTACGGAGAGGTTGACGTCGCGGACTCACCATCCTGCAGGATCCCTCGAGTTTAATGGTCGGGTTTGAAAAAAAAGTTAAATACTTGTAGAGAGGCTAGCATCTAGGACCCACCCGCCAGAACATACATGCCACATCTAGGACCCACAAGCCAGAACATACTAGAGAGGCTGACATGGGGGCCTCAGTAGCAAGACCATACACGGTTGCCGCATCAAGCAACATTACTAAGGTCAAAACAGCGGATGTGGCTGAAAAAAGGTCCATCATACACAGGATTCATTTACAGAGAGACTGACATGTGGGACCCAGTAGCACGACCTTATACAGGTGCTGCCTCGAGCAATGTTGCTAAGTTCGAAGCAGGGAGGCGTGAGTGAGAAAAAGTCCAGCATGCACACGTTTCTTCTAATGAGAGGCTCACATGGGGGACCCAACAACCTGGAAAACGACTGATGCATCAAGCACCGCTATCAAGTTCGAAACACGGAGGCGCGACTGAGAGCAAAAATTCCATCATACACACGTTTCTTCTAATGAGTGGATGACATGTCGGGCCCTACATCATGATTAAATGGTAGATGCAGCGAGCAATGCTATCAAGTTTGGAACACACATGCACGACCGAGGAAAAAAATTCTATCATACGCACATTACTTCTAATGATAGGATGACATGTGGGGTCCAGGAGTTTGATTAAACGGTAGATGCATCGAGTAGTGCTATCAAGTTCGGAACAGGGTAGCACGAGCGAAGAAAAAATTTCCATCATACACACGATTCTTATAATGTGAGGCTGACATGGAGGACCTAGCAGCGTGACTAGATGACAGATAGATCGAGGAACTTTATCGAGTTGAAATCTGGATGGCAATAGCCAAGGGAAAAAATCCATTATACACATGTTTCTTCTAATGAGAGGGTGACATGTGGGTCCCACGAGGTTGATTAAACGGTAGATGCATCGAGCATCTCTATCAACTTCAGAACAGGGTAGCGCAAGTGAAGGAAAAATATCCATCATACACACGATTCTTCTAAAGAGAGGTTGACATATGGGACCTAGCAGCCTAACTAAACGCAGACACATCGAGCAATGTTATCGATTTCAAATCAGGGAGGCACGACCGAAAAGTATGGTATGCTAGAGACACTGACGTCCGGGACCCACATGCCTCAAAATACTTCGGCGAGTCAACATCGCGCGAGGAAACGGAAATCTTGCTTCTGCCACGTGCTCGCCAAGCTTCCTCCATGTTTTTAGTGGTTCTGTCGTAGTAGAGAGCCACGAAACTGGAAAAAAAGTTCTCCATCGGCCACGGCCGAGCCTAGAAATTCATCGCGGAAGACGTGCCTTCTACGACGACCATCGGTCCAAGTCGTTGCGCAAAGAAAATTTTCTTGTAGTGCTAGTTCTTGCGCATGAGATGCACTGTTAGGAAAGATTGGGTCTTTCTCGCTCTTTTCCTTTTGCCTTTTTGATCTGTTTTGATCTAGGGCAGTGGCCAGATCTGGTCTGTCTTCGCCAAGAAGTTTGTCAAAATTGGTCTAAATCTGAGTGGGAGGTCACATGGCTTACGTCCACGATCAACCACTAAAGTTGCTTTTCTTGTTGGATAAGAATAGGATAGTTGTACCCTGTCAAAAGTTACAGCTAAGAGTTAGTTGGTGTGAGTCCAAAAGGTTCTGAATTGCAAGTTTCATTTGCTTCTTTTTCCCTCAAATAAGGTCTAGTGAGATTACCCTGCCATTTGCTGCGACACTACAAGTCGGACATTTTTGGTTAGTGGGCTCATATTGTTGGGCACAGCCAATTCTCTCCGATAAAGTGCGAGAGATTTGGCCTCTCTCAAGTAGGGAACTTGGTAGCTAGACGGAGCTATCACAATAGTTGTGGGCTTCGGGGTAAGGTGGGTTGTTGGACAATCCAACATGAATCAGATAGAGATCTGATTGGCAAGGCATTGCATACATGGAAGGTTCTCCGACTAATAGTGACGCAAAGGCTCAATAGTTGGATAACCGACCAGGATCATGAATCACTCTCGACTGTCGGAGGGATATCAGTCTTAGTGGGAGTGTGCATGATTAAAGAGTTTAATCCACCTTCTCATGTTACAGATACATTGTCTTATGTGTTTTGCATCTTTCGTTTGTAGATGGCACCAACTAGCACTATTTAGATTTCTAGTTTTGCATTGTGTACAATCCTTGAGAAGAACAAAGTGAATGGAATAAACTTTACAAACTAGTATCGTAAGTTGAGAATCATGCTCAAGCAAGAAAAGAAGGAACATGTCCTGGACAATCTGATTCCATACGAGCCGGGAACTGATGAGTGTAACGTTGTAAGAACCGCCTTTCGCCGGGCTCAGGATCAGTCGACGGAAGTCAGCTGCCTCATGCTTGCTCACATGGAGCCGGAACCGCGGCAGCAGTTCGAGAATGTTGAGGTGTACGATATGATCATTGCCCTCAAGAGAATGTTTGTGACACAGTCTAGGATGGAGAGGTACAATGTCTCTAGAGCCTTGCTCGGTTGCAATCTAAAAGATGGAGATCCACTGGGACCACACATGATCAAGATTATCGGATATGTGAAATCCTTGGATCGTCTGGGTTTTCCCTTGAGCAAAGATTTCAATACCAAAATTCTCCTGAATTCTTTTCCTAGTGCTTATGGTCCGTTCATTTCAAACTACCATATGCATGGTATGGACGAGAAACTAGCAGAACTTCAAGGGAGGCTCAAGATAGCAGAGGTCAGCATCAAGAGAGGCGGCATCCGTCAAGTGTTAATGGTGCAGAATGCTTCCAAGACCAGGAAGAAATCTTGGTCTAAGAAAGCCAAGCCAAAGGGAGACGAC
Source organism: Avena eriantha (assembly GCA_910589775.1). Taxonomy (NCBI): domain Eukaryota; kingdom Viridiplantae; phylum Streptophyta; class Magnoliopsida; order Poales; family Poaceae; genus Avena; species Avena eriantha. Next base: position 407,466,186 of record OU342742.1, read on the forward strand.
ACGCTGGATCTAAGGCCCAGCGCCTTCTTAGTGACCGGCAAGCCGGCAAAACCTCTAGGTACAATATGCTTTTATGTAAGGAGGAGGGTCACTGGAAGAGGAACTGCAACAAGTACAAGGTGGATAAAGCCAGGAGTGGAAGTATGACTTCTGGCTTAGGTACACTTGTTGTGAATGTTATAGACATTTATCTTGTTGACACTCCTAGCAGTACCTATGTATGTGATACTGGATCGGTTGTTCATGTGTACAACTCGATGTAGGGACTTGTAAGGCATAGGAGCATGTCGATAGGGGAGATTGACATCAGAGTCGGAAACAAGGCAAGAGTTGCTGCCTTAGTCGTAGGGACGATGCAACTCCTGTTGCCTTCAAGATTTGTACTAGAAATAAATAAATGTTATTATGTTCCTATACTAATCTGAAACATCATTTCACCCTCATGTTTGATGGATCCAGGTTATGAATCAAGTATTAAGAACAATGGTTGTTCCTTTTATTTGAATAATGTGTTTCATGGCTATGCATCTGTCCAAGCCAGACTTTTTGTGCTTGATCTTGAATGTAAAATAGTCTATAACTTGAATGTTAAAAGGTTAAAGCCGAATTATCTTAGTTCTACTTATCTATGTCACTATCGCCTTGGTCATATTAGCTAGAAACGCATGCAGAAGCTCCATGGTGATGGACTCCTAGATTCATTCGGCCTAGAGCCGTTCGAAACATGTGAATCCTGTTTGCTAGGGAAGATGACCAAGACACCTTTCACAAAGAGTTGCAAGAGGGTGTCCGACTTGTTGGAACTGATACATAGTGATGTATGTGGTCCAATGAGCACGACATCCAGAGGTGGTTCTGAGTATTTTGTCACGTTCATGGATGATCTCAGTAGATATGGTTATGTCTACCTGATGAAATCCAAGTCAGACGTTTGAAAAGTTCAAATAGTTTTAGAGTGAAGTGCAAAACCAACTCGGCAGTAATATTAAGTTTCTGCAATCAGATCGTGGAGGAGAATATATGAGCCATGAGTTTGATGAACATCTCAAGAGTTGTGGAATAGTTCCACAACTCACCCCGGTGGGAACACCTCAAAGGAATGGTGTGTTGGAAAGGCGAAACGGAACCTTGTTAGACATGGTTAGGTCAATGATGAGTAAGACGGATCTACCTTTGTCATTTTGGGTTTTTTGTTTAGAGACGGCAGCGGTAACACTAAACAAAGTACCATCAAAATCAGTAGAAAAGATACCACATGAGATGTGGACGGGCAAGATGCCAGCCCTGGCTTTTCTTAAGATTTGGGTATGTGAAGCTTTTTTGCAAGAGGTTACAATATGACAAGATGAGCCCCAAGTCGGATAAGGTAGTTTTCGTAGGCTAACCTAAGGAAACTTTGGGTTACTATTTCTACATCCGAGAAGAGGGCAAAGTGTTTATCACTCAAAACATGGTCTTTCTAGAGAAAGAGTTTCTAAGGCGAAAAGATTGTGCGAATAGGGTGCACCTCGAATAAATTCGGGATTCACTGACTCAGGAAAAGTCGACAACCTTGGAGGTTGAGCCAGACGTTGTGCCAAAGCCGGCAAATGCACTAGAGCCACGAAGATCAGTGATACTACGTGGAGATGTACTTATGCTTGTTGGTCATGACACGACTACCTACCAGGATGTGATGGGAAGTACTGATTCCGAGTCATGGCTTGGAACCATGAGATCTGAGTTAAAAGTCCATGGATGGCAAGCAAGTTTGGAACTTGGTTGATCTGCCAGATGGTGCAAGATCCATCGAGAGAAAATGGGTCTTTAAGAGGAAAACTGACAAAGACAGAAATATTTCTGTCTATAAAGCATAGCTTGTCACGAAAGGGTTCCGACAAGTTCAAGGAGTTGACTACGATGAGACCTTCTCACCAGTAGCGATGATTAAGTCGGTAAGGATCATGTTAGCACTAGCTGCATATTTTGATTGGGAGATACGGTAGATGGATGTCAAAACAGCTTTCCTTAATAGAAATTTAACTGTCGCTTCTTGCCTACACTGACATCAAGGATGTTGGACACTCCCTATTTGTTTGGTAGTGGGCACGAAGGCGTACCGGCCTCAACGACGACGAAGCAACCTGCTGATATGAGCACACAACACACATAGTGCACACAACAGTCATTTTTTACCCAGGTTTGGGCTGCCCTTTGACTAACAACCCTACATCCTGCTTTGGTGGATTATCTATGGTGGATCGAGGTACAAGGAGACGATCTCTATGGTGCCAGGGAGCCGCTTTCTCTCTAGCTTCTACACTTCCCGAGCTTCCTCTTTCTTTCTTCTCTCACTTTTCTACCTCTCTTCCTTCCACTCCGGCCTAGAGGAGGATATGCACTCTATCTCTTTTTGTCTGCTCCACACGAGCTCTCTTCTCTTCTCAAACTCTCGAACCCTTTGATCTCTCAGAACTACAACCACTTGGTCTCTGCTAAAACTCTCCTCTAAACCTCTCCAAAAACCTCCCTCTCGAGAACCTCCCAAACCCCTTGCTTACGCGAGACACTCTTCTTCATAGAAGTGCTTCCCGGGTTAGCCGCTCCAGTGGCTTCCCGAGCAGCGTCCTCGGGTGCAAGGCGTCCTTCCTCTGCTAAGGAGCAAAGGTCAGCCAATGCCCACAACTCGTAGATGCTGTTGACGAGATGCATGTGTTGCTCCTCGGGATGGTGGCATCCTCCGCCTCCGGGATAGTGTGTGCGATCTGAGAAAATCGTAGCATGAAGTCCCGTAGCCGCTCACCACTCCCCTGGACCACTGTGTGGAGCTGAATGAGTGTGCCTGGGCACTTCAAGGCTCCCTGGAACACACTCACAAAGCGGGTACACAACTCAGCCTAGGAGCAAATGGACTCCTTAGGTAGATGCATGAGCCAGGACAAGGTCATGCCCTTCAGGGCCATTGGAAACCAATTGGACATGAACTTCTCATCAGCACCCGCAGCCACCATTGCGGTGGAGTAGATGGCCAAAAACTCCTTTGGGTTGGTGTTGCCTTCAAACTTGACAGGGACAATGGGGGAATTTTGGCGGCCACGCCACCTGCCGTAAGGCAGGAGAGAAGGCGGGGAAGCCGCTTCCATATCCCAAAGCCATGCTTCCTACCTCAGCTGCGCCCTGCGGCTTAGGGGTAGCCACACCCATAGCCTGTTGACGTAGCTACAATAGGTAATCTCAAATGAGTGCCGTGTTGCCACGGCGGAATCACCTTGGCTCCCTTTGGCACGCCTATGCACGGGGTCAGTAGATGACCCCACAGAGACGTGATCTTGTTCTGCAGGTCTCGGGGCTCTAGCCCCCAAGTGGCCTGTGGCATGGTTGTCGGTTCTCCTTCCACTATTGTGGAATCCAGTAGCCCCCAGCCTGGGGGCAACGTTTCGGGAACACGACCTCACAGTAGGGTTGTGCATGGGCCCTGCAATGATTGTGGGAGCATGCTCTGCCCCACTCCTCGGCCCCAGGTTGTACTGGGAATGAGCGCGGGCGTCCTGATGCAGCGTGATGAGCCCTAGATGCGTGTTTAGGTCGCCCTCTACACGGCATACTCCGTCGTCCCAGGAGCTGGTGGGTGTCGAGCTATGGCACGTGCAGCAGCGACTGATTCCCCCAAAGTTCAGTTCGTAGAGCGCTGGGACTAGGTTTGGTGGCTAGTACTTGGGGCAGTGAGGCCAGTCCCAGCGCGAGCTGGGGTCACTGCTTGATGCTCCGACTCGAGGTCGGCTCCTACATCCTCGACCGGTGTGATTCCTCCTGAAAACTAGCCCCCTCTGGCGTCGTCTCCTATGCCAGCGGGGAGAGATACTCCATCGGCGGTGCCTCCTGCATCGCCAGTGAAGGAGTCTTCGAGAATGATGCCTACTGCATCGCCTATTGGTGGTACTTCTCGCACAGCGGTGCCTTCACCAGCATTCTCGCCTTCCTCAACCGCAGGGTATGGCTGTGATGGCGGTGGCGATAGTACTATTGTGCTTGGACTTGGACGCGGGTTGGCGCCTGCGATGGTAGTCGTGCGCCGTGCATGAGGATCGGCATCCAAGCCCTCAGTCGTGAGAAGGGCGTGGGAGCGAGTTCGTGCAGCGAGCGAGTCTACCGTGGCAGGGCCGGCCCCGGCGCTAGCACCTCTCCTTGGCGTCATGGCTGCCAATGGCACAGTCGATGTCAATGTTGAACACAAAGACAAAACGGACGTCAGTGATGATGATAGTGATGACGATGAAGCTCAGCTGATTGCTGAAGCCGAAAACGTGAGCACCCCCTACCTAGCACGCCATATGTCGCGACTCACCTACGCTGACATGGGGGATGTTGGACACCCCCTATTTGTGCGGTAGTGGGCAAGAAGCGGTTCCAGCCTCAACGACAACGAAGGTACCTGCTGATAAGGGCACGTAGCACTCACATAGCACACATAGTCATTTTTACCCAGGTTTGGTCCGCCCTTTGGCTAACAACCCTACGTCCTGCTTTGTTGGATTATCTGGGGTGGATCGAGGTACAAGGATATGATCTCTATGGTGATGGGAAGCCGCTTTATCTCTAGCTTCTACACTTCCCGGGCTTCCTATATCTTTCTTCTCTCACTTTTCTACCTCTCTTCCTTCTCTCCGGCATGGAGGAGGATATGCACTCTATCTTTCTCTGTCTGCTCTACACGAGCTCTCTTCTCCTCTCCAACTCTCGAACCCTTTGATCTCTTAGAACTCCAACCCCTTGGTCTCTCCTAAAACTCTCCTCTAAACATCTCCAAAACCTCCCTCTTGGGAACCTCCTGAACCCCCCTATTCCTACGACCAAGTGCCTCCTTTTATACGTCAAGGGGTCACTACAAGGGCTGGCGTGGAGTGCCTGCCAAGAGCATTCCCAGGCTCAATCGCGGGGAGCCACGCGGTCTTCAGGCAGATGGGCAGCGCATGTGGCCAATGGATGGACAGGGGTGGTGCACAGGCGCACTTGATGGTTGAGTGATAGCTCAAGCTCCGAGCTATCACTCCTATCGATGGCGTGTTGCAGCAGACTGCAACGCCATGATGATGTCTAGTGGTGCTAGCATGTCGCAAGTTCCCAAGGTCGGGCCTGACACGCCTTGCTAGGCTTAGTTGACTCTGGTTCTCGGGCCATGCCTGGCCCAGGAGAAGCGTTCCCATGGTCCTTCCGGGGCTCGGTCGAGGCCGCTTCTCGGCCTCGCTGCCCCCAACTGTGTTGTTACCCTCCTTCCGGGCAGCCCCCAGAAGGAGGGATCAGACCGCATTGTGCACGACACTGTCTTTTCCTCCTTGTTCACGCCTAGCTGGCAGATCGAGGCTCGTTTCGTAGCGGTCGTCTCATCCATAGGCCCCTACATCATAGCTGACATTTAGTCTCCATAGGCTCATCATGCCAAGTCCATACCTACTTGGAGCACACGGTGCTCGCATCCTCGCGACGTCCTTGTCGGCCAGGACATGCATTTTCCGAGTCGCTGTCAGGTGGGTCTTGGCACGCGCGCTACGGCATAATGCGAGGGACCCCCGATCTCATCACGCTAGCATTAATCGAGGACATTTATATGATACAGTCCTAGGGTTTTGTTGATCTGACTAGTCCTAACAAAGTTTGCAAGCTTTGGAAATCCATCTATGGATTGAAGCAAGCAAGTCGAAGTTGGAACATTCATTTTGATGAAGTGGTCAAATCGTTTGGCTTCATCAAAAGCGAACAAAATTCTTTTCTATATAGGAGGTTTAGTGAAAGCTCAGTTGTTTTTCCACTATTGTATGTAAATGACATATTAATAGTCGGAAACAATGTTCCAATGTTGCAAGAAACTAAGGATTCTTTGGAAAGGTGTTTCCAAATGAAGGACTTGGGTGAGGCGACATTTATACTAGGAATTAAGATATATAGAGATAGATCCTGGAGACTTATAGGTTTGTGTCAGAGTACATATCTGGATAAGATATTGAATAAGTTCAATATGGATTTGGCTAAGAAGCGGTTCTTATTGATGGCGCATGGAATCCGACTTAGTAAGACCCAATGCCCAGCGTCGCTTGATGAGCAAAGTCGGCTGGAAAGGATCCCTTATACTTCGGCACTAGGATCTATCATGTATGCGATGATATGTACTAGGACAGATATTTCCTATGCTATAAGTGTAACGAGCAGATATTGGTCGGATCCTGGCGAAGGGCACTACACAACAGTAATGAATATCTTTAAGTACTTGAGACGTACTCAAGATGATTTCCAAGTCTATGGTGGTGAGGAAGAGCTAGGTGTAAAGGGTTACACAGATACTAGCTTTCAGACCGACCTGGATGACTCACACTCCCAATCTGGCTATTTGTTCATAGTAAATGGAGATGTAGTGAGCTGGAAGAGTTCCAAGCAAGAATCGTTGGTCGGTTCTACTACGGGAGCTGAGTATGTTGCTGCCTCAGAGGCGGCAAAAGGAGGGGTTTGGATTAGAATTTTTCTGATTGAACTCGGTGTTGTTCTGGGTTCGTCCAGTCCGTTAGACATGTGCTGTGATAATACTGGTGCTATTGCACAAGCTAATGAACCACAGGCACACCAGAAGAATAATCACATGCTCAGGAAATTTCACCTGATTCAGCAGTTCGTCGATTGCGGAGAAATCAAGCTATGCTAGGTACACACAGATGCAAACGTGAAAACCCTTTGATCAAGCCGCTTCCACAACCTAAGTTAGAGACACACGCAAGAACAACGGGCATGAGATGCCTAAGGCCTGGAGATGCCTGAGGCCTCAAGATGCCTGAGTGTTTGACTCTAGTGCAAGTGGGAGACTGTTAGGAATGATGCCCTAGAGGCTCACATTCTGCCATGTATTTGTAACCCGGAATCTGGCTCAGAGCTAGTTGTATGTGTCACTGCAATTGTTGTAGGTGTGGAACCACATGCTCATATCTAGCCCTAGCCAGTTTGTCCTTAGTTGTTTGAGGTTGGGAGGGAAACCCACTGCCGAAACTAATTTGTAAGTCGGAAGATGACAATGTTTCACGTGTCATGAGCATGGAGATGCTATCCGCCTTGCATTGGCTAGTCGGAAGAGGTACGATAGCCAGACCGATCCAAATGTTAGTAGGACATGAGCACACCGTCATACGCTCCGACTAACACAATGGAATCCTTAGACTTAAGGGGATCGCACGATCCGAGTTGTGGAAAAGCCGGCTTTGACTCCATCTACCGCTCACCGTAACTGGGAGTCATAAGGGTGGTCTTGGGCCAACTTTGAATCAAGTTGCGTGACATGGATCAAACAAGACGGAATTTGCCCCTCAATCTCGGAGAGATATTCTCTGGGCCCTCTCATGTGATATGATTCAGAATCATGGCCATGCGCTACCCGATCAAGTGTTGATCGAGGTAGTCCGACTTAGTGAAGCCGGATGGATTTAGTTATCACTAGAACGAGAAGAGAGTGAACCAGCACTAGAATGACGGAATCTCCCCTACGGTTCATCGCCAATATCGCGAGGCAAAGGGACTTGGATAGATCGTCATACTGAGGGAACTTGTAGAAACTGGGAGTTGGCAAGTCTTGCTAGAGGCCGCTACCGACTATCAAATCTAGTCGGAAAGCCACTGAGCTACGGCTCTTACTAAATGATCATTGAGTTGTGTCCGACTTACCATAAGACTGTGGGATCAGACACTTAAGAGAGTGGGACTAGGCGGATGTTGATCCGACTATCACAAGTCGGCATGTCCGACTTGTTCAGACAGGGACACGTGTCAATGGGTTGGACCCACTTTGACTAGGGTTAGGGTTTAGGACCGAGGGAAACAAGTGTTGTGTGCCCTCACATACTCGCCTTTTATAAAGGAAGGTGGGTGGCGGCGTACATATAATCTAGTGTTCCTTCCTAGGGTTTTGCTAGAGTTGGCAATCACCTTCCCATTCTGCTGCTACAAGACCGAGACTAGCATCTCTCTTGCTGCTATTCCACCTTGTATGTGTGTGTGACATTAGAGGGACCACACCTGCGGTGCTCATCGACGATGTTGGGCAGCGGTGTAGTAGGAGGTGAGGAGGAGCACGGAGACGGCAACGAGGTGATCCCAAGATCGAGAAGTTCACCAGAGCCGGACGAGACGAGGGGAACATACGGCACAACCGTGACATGTGTAGCATCCCAATTGTCTAACAATTGCAATGCTACTAGCCTAGTCTATATAATGCTACCTTCCTACATCTAATTGTTGCATCATAATTATATCATGCTCATGTCACCATGCCACATTGCATTTGAGCATCATATAAAACCCCTTTTCTTTTGGTTCTTCTACTCATATTGCATTGTCGTGCATATTATTATTTTGCTTCTTGATATAATGTATTTGGTTCTTGATACATGTCTATAATGCCCCAGTGGAGTTGAGGGCATATCTCTTCAATTCGTTCCATCACTAACAAGCCCATATTCATTGTCCAGGATCATGCCCTATTTACATCACACATGGTTCATATGGGATCCTTTCTTTTGGTTTGGATTTAATTCTACCCATATGCTCATGTGTCGATCCATTCCACCAACCCTTCCAATATGGTCTTGTTTATTCTATACACATATTTTACCTCTCTCATATCCACATGTGTGCTATTATTCTTTCTCTCTATGGCTCCTAGCACACATGCAATAATAAGCTCATCTCTAGTCACATGTAATATCAACACTACTTGTGATTTTTCCTCCTTCTAATTAAATTCTTGGAATCTCTTGGCTTATTTGATTTTTACCAATAGGTTTAAAATCATCAAAACCATCATTGTACATTTGTCTATGTGCATGCCACATGAACACTTCATAACCTTTCAACTTCTCACCTCCTCTCTCTTTTGTTGGTGTCATTTTGGAACCCTTGTTTGTTTGATCTTTTGGCTTTGTTGATACCTTCTCTACTAATCGTCCCTTCAATCTCTAAGCAATTTTTCTCTCTCACACATACCTACACGTGAGTGCTCACACACACATGCATGGGTGCAACCTTGCATGGCACATGCAATGTAGATCCATGTACATCTCCTCCCCACCTCTTCTCTTCTTTTGAGCTTTTGTTTTGAGTTGACAAACCAACTAATAGCTTTTAATCCCAATCTAAGCTAACAACATCCTCTACATCTATTCCTTTCCCCTCCACCGAAGGTACCTCATGTGTGGTATCATGTGCAAGTGAGTGTCTCCCTCTCACCTTTTTTCTCCTTTTGGCAAATCTCCAAACCACCACCACTCCATTCCTCACTTGATCAGCCACCACACGCAGCACCACCCCTCTCCTGGTCCCCCTCTTTTTCCCTCTTTAAGCAAAGCAACAAGATGAGAAAGAGAGAGAAGAAAGCAACACCTGAGCCCTCTTTTTCACCTCACCAAACCCATGTGATCCCTCCCCTCTCTTCCAATCTGCAGCACCAAGCACCACCATACACCTTACACGGCCACCAGATCGAGATCTGGATGACCTTCCTCCCTCCTTCTTCCCCTCCACCAAGCAAAGCCTTCCACCATGGCCATCTACCCTAGGGCTTCGGCCACGTGAACTCCTCGTTGGCTTGTTGCCTTCCGAGTCCAACCAGAAGCACCGCCGGGGTCCCCTGCTTCCTCTTCAACGCCCTGTACACGGATCAGCGACTAGTGCTCGCCGGAGGAGACGTTGCCACCGCCATGGCCGGGAGAAAACCGAGCAAGCTGTCCGCAAGCCCACGCCCGATCACCGCTTCCTCGAGCCGAACCAACCACACCAGCGGAACCTAGGTGAGCTCCTATTCACCCTAGACATGACCCTCCTCTCCCTCCTGCACCGTAGCTCCACCGCAATTCGTCGAACGCCCTGCGCGCACGCCGGAGATAGCAACCGCACCTGTAGCTCAGGCCTCCTGTTCATCGAGTCCTAGCCCTCGCTATGTTGCTCGAATTCGATTGCTACCTGAAGGAAAGTTGTAGATCTCGCAACCCTCTTTCAGATAAGCCATCACACGATCTAAACCATCCGCCATAGCTCTGGAAATATTGCTCGCAAGACAGCTACACCTCTCAGATCTTCCACGTTTTGTTCATGTGTTCATCACGAAACTGCACGAGACACAGCCCACCTCCTAGGTCGTGGCCTGAACAAAAGTTGTAGACAGTCCTCCCCTATTTTAAACGAGCCATTACACGCTCAATTTGGTTCGGCGAAGCGCCCTGAATCATCCTCGCAAGATTGCTCTAGCTCTTGCGTTTCCTGTCGAAATCCAGTCTGCAGCTGGCCCGTGTTTTTCCCTCTATTCTTCTCCTTGCCCCGTCCGCTGCAGACCTCCGTTGGCGAAGCTCCAAACACCAAAGTTGTAGACCAACCTTTCCTCTACATCTTTGCTTTTTTGCGATGTCGCGAGTTCTGCAGCCAATCTCTCGCCATCTTCAATCAAAGTCGGGAGCAGCTACTGTTTTTCTCAGACCCTAAATTCAGTTTCGTCCGCCTCGCGGAAAGTTTTGCGCATAAGCCCCTGTACTTTTTCCCGCCTCCAACCGCAGTCCCCCGGATCGCACACGTGTCAGCGTCCGATAGCCGCGCGCGCTGTGGCCCAGCCGCTCGGAGGCCACCAGTCAGCCTCTGCGGCTGGGTTTCCCCGCGGTGAGAAAAGGCCGGACAGCCCGCTGCGCCAGCTGGCGCTGACTCAGCACTGACCCCGCGCGTCAGTGACTCGGCCTAGACCCACCTGAGTACAAAAACTTTCTGTGAGCCTTTTCCAAATAAAAATAATTCCAGAAAATGCAAATATGATTTTAAATCTAGAAATTAATAACTTTTAATTGGTAATTCCAAATTTGACAAATGATATATGTTTTTGAATCAGAAAAATGTGAGGAATTCAAATCTGCCTTTCAAAATAATGTTAGACTAACTTAAATTTTCGAAATTGTTTAATTGCAATAAAAATGCCTTTTCTTAATTAATTAATAACTTTAATTCTATAACTCCAAATTTGACAAATAATATGTCTAAATCGATCAGCGCGACGAGCCCGTTCTGTTTATGCATTCCATGTTCTGTTTTGAAGCATGCATCATATAAATATTAGATAATCAGAACTGTTTATGGTAATAAAATTTGAGTAAAAACTTAATAAGATGATTATTCTTGTCCCCACACCTCACCCTTTCCATGCTATATTATTGCCATGTATATTGTGCATCATTCATCATGGCATGCTTGTTTGCTTGTCACATTTTATTCATATGCTTGTGCACTTTATTTATGTTGGCCCTTGTTTGTTTGGTTCTTCTTTCGAATAGACGCCGAGCAGGGGAATTATCAGGAATCCCAGGAGTACTACCCAGATCCACCTCTCGCTTCAACTGAGCTGCCAGGCAAGCACTACCACATGCTTGCATACATATAGTACCTATTGCCTCTATCTTATTCTTGCATCATTGAGTCGCGTTTGCATTAAATTGAATCCCAAGTACTGCATCGCCTTTACTTTAAAACCCCACCGAGCTTGTTCCTCCATCCTATGAGCCATTACTACAGGAGTTGTTTGAGCCATGCGAGTCGTAGAACAGCATGTGTAGGGTATGTGAGTGTCTGATAGATAACGAGGTACCTAAACAACTTAACCTGAGTAGTAATGGGATACCTAATGAAAGAGGCACCGGTGGGCAATATCTGTCAATTGGTTTTTATGCCCACTTGTGTCCCGTAGGACCCCGAGTACTTGATTCCTGTTCCTTGACTATTCGCATTATCCACATCCGGGAGGCCTTATGGACCCCCCTGAGCTAAAGCTTGATTCATTTCTATTTCTTGGGGCCACAAGTAGTTTGGGGCTTTATTACTATCCTATATCTATGCCATGCTTTACTGCTTTATTTAAGATTGTGCGTGGAGCACCTGTACTGTTTTGGATCGTGGAATGTTTTCGCGGTATCGACAGCCCAGTCACACTTTCGGGTTCCCAGTCGTTTACAGCCATTGACACAAATCCTGGGTTCGTTTCGGAGCCGGCCAACTTTGTTGCGGGTAGCTTAGTGGGGTGCCCCCCCTGAAATATTTTATGAATCCTGTGATCGCTTTGTCATGAATGCCTCGTTGGGTTTTGAGTTGGTTTTTCCGAGGTTGATCGAGTGTGTGTTGCTATTTGTGCACCCTTGCAGGGTAAATCTTTCTGAAAGCCGTGTCCGCGGTTATGGACGACTTGGAGCACAGTTTCTTGATCATAGATGAGTATAACTAAAGTACCGTCTTTAATTTGACTAAATATCTGACTAGTTAATAGTGCAATATTCATGGAATGAGTAATAAAACTACCAACGGATGGGTTGTTCGTCCGCTTTCTTGTTGGTAAGCGAGAAGGAGGATGGTTCTATTACTTTATACTGTTATAACTGTTGTTTCTAATTAACGGACATCTGCCTATCTTTGGTTAGGCAGATGGTTAGCGAGTATCTATAGACTTGTTAGTTATTCTCTTTTGCTGCAATTGCGTCACCCCAGGTATATGTCCCCTTTAGAGGCAGAAAGACTTGCTGAGTACCCCTAGGGTCTCACACGATAAATTGTTTGATTCAGATAAACAGGTGTATTCGCAAGATGGATTCAGGGTTGAAGAGGCAGACGATGGTGACAACGATCTTTTGGTGTAGAGATTCCGGGGATGGGGATTCGTGAGATCTGTGGGCGGGATGTGCTTATTTATGTGACATCTTATGCCGATTTGCTTCTTATCCGTACTCGGATCTTGTTTCCCGCTTCTGCTTGATACTCTGTTGATTGATGTATGAGGAGCTATCCTACACTATTATCTCTATCTAGGATATTTGGATCTTGTCGTATGGCGTTGCAATATTTCTATTTCTTTTAGATGGTATGGCTCTGAGAATTGTTGTAAGGTAGCTTGCATACATACTCACTTGTGTATGTATTTGATCTCTCCGCCTGTTGCCTATGCCGCTCGCTCTTGTCCCGATGTTCTTGGAAGTGGTTAGGGCGGCCGACGGGCCTACACGTGGGTGGCCCTGGGCCTCCGTTGTAAAACCCTTAACCACTTTTGGTTCATCCAGGCTTGAACTTAGAGCGTAGGGTCCGAGGTTGTTACAACATGCTTCCTCAGCTTCCGCACGTGCGCGATGAGAGGTACAAACTATTGCCTTTGACCTTGGTCGGATCTTGGGGTGCCTTGCCGTAGACCTCACCGGAGTAGAAAAGTTTTGTTTTCAGCATGTCTCTACGTGTTTCCCAACAACATCTACCATGTAGGTAAAGTTACTAGATTCTCAATACATGGACTATAGTGTTAAGCTTCGATAGATTGAGCTACATTGCTAGACCCATGTATTAACAACTTGTCGGAGGACAACTGCTTATACATCGAATACTTGCAATGAGAAACAAATGTGTCCTTAGAGGGATCATAGATAACTCTAAATTCACGGCGACATCTTTCATCAACTACACGTGAATCAGAGAAGGTCACTTCTAACATCCAGAACACATACTTCAAGATAACACAAAGAAGGTTCTTAAAAGTTTCCAACATTAGTGCCAACTGTTCCATATGATTCTAGTCTAACATACGAAATATAAGGATATTGCCGATGGACTCAATGATAACTTATCGACACGCTCCAAGAAGATGGACTCATATGTTGCTTAAACAAGGTAAACATATTGGTCTGACCAATAGACATGAAGATATGCTTAGGTGAAACATCATGGGTAGCAACATTATCGAGATAGTCCTTGGAACTAAGTTTGATTTGATGATAACCCAAATCAAAACAAAGATGGTGGAAGATAACATATCCACAGAGGAGATATTATCTTTCTTTAGCACGAACAAAACCAGACATCCCTTGAAGAAGGAACAAAGTCAGATAGAACTTTGTCCTTAAAACTCTCCAAGTTGCTGTTTAAGCTCAACCAACTAGTTTAGGGGTATCCAGTAAGGATCCTTGGAGAAAGAAGCATTTCAACGAACTGGCTTACTCAAGAACTTGACAACACGGTCATGTGGCAACATGGCAATACTTCTAGAAGACATCTAGAATATCATGAACCATCGATATGTCACTTAGTTTGAGAGGAAACTTGCTTTATGAGGCAAGAAGACATAGCCTTACAGATTCGGCACAAGCCTAACTCTTTGACCGAAGAGAGTGCACCAGAATAGCAAACTAGGTAGCACAATCATCCTTTGATTAGTGATTAGATAACCAATCACGCCAAGAATGAAACAAATTTTCTTAGAGGTCAAATAAATAATAATTGCTAAGAATCTCAGATGGCCACATTATTACCTAGAAGCATCAATCATGAGCATGCAAACTCAGAGGAAGGGTGGGTAAATACATGTAAGAGATCACTTCATTAAGAGGGTCATGAAACTCAGCATGACATCTTAGTATAAAGGAGTGTGCTACTTTAAGGTATAACAAATAGAAGCTAATCATTGCCTCTTGATATGCAGATTACAACACTTTGACCTGGTCCTAGAAATGACGAGGTACTGCAGTTTGTTTCTCCTGACATCCCGAGATGGTTTGTCTTGATGGACCACAAGAGTATCTTGCATTAGAGGATACAAATGCACATATACTACTTGGTTACCAATTGGTAGACTATGATCAGAAACAACGAGGGGAGAGGAACATGCTTAGGATATAATGCCGAGATGTGAATGCACGGATTAACATTCTTCCGAAAACCAATGTAGATAAGGGAGGTGTGGCAGAGTTATGAGTGTCGATGCGAGACTGACGAAGAGTACACCCGTCGTGATCTATTTGGTTCCATTAACGAACATATGCCATAGCTAGTGGTAAGGGAAGTCGTTAATTGTCACAATTCGATAGAGACACTAACCACAAACTTGAAGGCCAAAATTGTAATATCAGCCATCTTGAGGTAATGTTTGAATATTCACAACATGGGTCAAGGAACTGGATCTTGGGTTAAAGGTAAGCTGCATGTACCAGATTCACAACACTATAATCCAGCACAATCAGGGATCTTCGGTTCAAGTCCAAGGGTTAAAACCAGAGAAGGAAGTAACTACTATTTGAATGACACAACGTACACTTCAAGGTAGTAATCACGAGGTAGCTTCCACAATAAGAAACGACTTCTGAAGTACCCATACAAATAAAAAGGAGTCACACAAGGTGAAAGGAAACCTCGAAGCCTAGAACAGAACACTACGGAACCTAAAATATAATATTGTGGGCCTAGAAGATAGAGAGTTCAGGATGCAAACGAACCTCTTAGGTGATGTAGAGAAAAGGGTAGCAAGGAACTCACAACACACACTCACACACACACTAACTCTAGAGAACTCATCACTAGGTCAACTGGCTTAGAAACGACATGCACAGAAGGCACCTAAGCTCTAAAGGACTATAAGAGATATCAAAACTTTTGAAATCAACACAAGATTAGATGAACTAGAGTTAGAGCGTTACCAGATGCGGAGAAAAAGAAGCATACTAGGGTTTTCAATTACATTTCATCTCTAAAATAAATTTCACAAGCACTATACTCAACATCGACCAATAGCAAGGTTTTCCTACGGTCGGTACTGCTCTGATACCAAAACCTGTGACACCCCCGGGATCAGGGCTAGACAAATCCTAGACCTTAGTCTGATATATGCCTGACTTAGAGCTTGAGGATACTAGCGAGGAAATCGGTAACACAACAGTGCCCTACAACACAAAAATTATTACAACAAGCCCATAATTGAGCAGAGAACCAAAATATTACAAGCAGAGGTCACTAACCACAAACATCAAACAATGGCAGGAAAATTATGAGCAAACTAAACAAATGGCCTAAGAGGCCTGAAGCATAACGATGACGTCCCACCCATTGATTCCAGGCTACCGGCCGTCAAACCCAAGCTACTCATCGGTGTCGATGTCGTACCAAACTTGTCATCATGGAACACTTACTCTGCTACAAAAGTACGAACAAAGAAAGGGTGAGTACAAGGTGTACTCCACAAGACTTATGGCTGGTGGGGTTATTTTGCATAAAGCTATCTTTGTTTGTAAAACAAGAGGGAGTAGAAGCTCGTCGAATCAGAACATTTTAAAAGGGGATAAGAGAGTGACATCTACAATTATAATGATCATCATCTTTTGATATCCATCAAATCATCATCAGAACTCTCAACTAGAATCACCCTCTCATACCCATGAGGAAGCATCCTTAACAAACCTTAGTTGCCAAGTATTATGATTAGGTTAGTGTTCTCTATGATCTCACGTTCATTTCCAAGTCGTCCATAACTATGGAAACGGCTATTCGAAAAGATTAAAACCCTGTAGGGGTGCACAACTTTACCCACACGTACCAACTGACTCTTAGTGCCAACGTTTTAGCATGCCTCTAGGGTGCCGATAGAGGGTGCTTGGACACGACATTTACCTTGCTTTCCCCGAGACCATGCATCACGCCGTAAGGAGGGTTCCTACGTAACAGGTCAAATCCTGAAGCCGGTCCCTAGATATGTGAGTCGAGGTTGGTTCACTAGGGGCTCTATCGACCCCAAGAAACCCAAGCCATGCTTACCTACCTATTATGATGCACCCCCTTCATTGCCTTCGAGAACAACCAAAATGCATATGTCGAATGGAACGCCCAAACTATGTTACTCATGGAATGTACTATGCAAGTTAGTGAGTCAAGGAGGTTTCTAGGCCCCGTGTGGTTGTAGGCTTGTGTTGGTTCCGAGGGAAAGAACTCCTAGGTCCTAGGGGTGGCGATCATGGTACTACAAAAAGTACATCCCACCGTGGCCTCCCATACAAGCCATAACATGTTTAACTCTTACCACTGATCCCACCTCATCAGTATATCTTGATCTCCTATCATACAATATTCATTTGAATTTGATACATCATTAGGATAAACCAGTACCAACAGCTAAGGATGGCTAAGAAGGACACAAATATAAGCTCTAGCAGTGCACACAAGCCAAACCTAGTTATTCTAGGAGTAGTGAATCATGTAATATAAGCTCTAACGGAGTAATGCAACAGATAGTATACTTTATCTATTTATGATGTGATTGACTTAAACTCTTTCCATACTTGAGCAATTCAGCCTAGGCATGACTAGATGGACTCATAAAGGACATAGGGTTTTCCTAGAAAGGTTCTATAGGTGACCAAGACCCCTTGGATCAAAGGGAATCTATCTTGTCGTTGGATTGATGACATGTACGCTGGGAGGGGGTCCTCAAGGCATGGATAAATATGGGGTGTGAGACGACCGTGTTGTAGGAAAGTGAGCACACAAGCTTTACCTAAGTTCGAATCTGCCTGCGACGAACGGATCCAACTCATGCTAGCAATCCAGTAATACGGCAGAGCCGAAATATATATTACAAGAGAGGTTTCGCCTGTGTGAGTTGAGGTTGTAAGTTGTGGGTGACCTAAAGGCTCGTCCCTAGGATGTATTATATAGATATCCATCCTAGGATTATAGGAGAGACCTGGCTGGCTATGATATAGAGTCAGTTACAGAGTACATCTTGGACTACAAGTAACTACATAGGCCTAAGTTCGTACGTCTTCTGGGCCTTCCCATAGCCGGATGGGCTTCCATCTTCTCTCCCAGACTAGGCCACCCATTTAGCATAGCTCTAACCCGAAGTGGGCCACCCTAGTCAGTGTGTCACAGTGGGTATACCCGAAAAGTATATCCCCAACAGTAGCCCCCGGAAGCCTCCAAGATCCAAAGTCAGATTTCATCATCTAGCTTGATTCTTCCTCGGTTGTAGAGTCTTGAAGGTTTCCTGAAATTCCAAAACAAAAGTTGGATGCAGGTCTCAAAAATTACTCGGACCTGTGAATACTCCATTATGATTTCCCCTGCTCAATTTCAAACTAAGCCAGAAATTAGCCTCTGACACAACATGACATCAGTCAAGGTATAGTCTTATGACTGATAATTATCCTATCAGCGTGACCGTTGGTGGGCCCGCTTTGCATGGAACTGAGGCACCGTTTCAATGCCCACACGGATATCGAGGAGGCACAATATTCTCGGGGAAGTTGCCATGTTCCTTCCACAACATGTGGCATAAACTTCTGTATGTTCACACGAATCTTGGCACAAGTGTGCTTTATAAGGGGTTGAGATTTCCTAATTATCCTCTTACCAACGCCCTTTCCTCCTTTCTCCTCCAAACGACCCAGTGCCCTCGCCTCCTTACTTTCTTCCCCCAAGCTTAGACTTCGCTTGTCCCCAAGCGAAACTGAGCTCAATAAACATGGCCTCAGGTTGATGGAGTGAAGGGTCGATAAAAGAATACGGACAAGATGCATCACATTCATCAATACATAGATCATAATAGAAGACAACTCACTATTATATAACTCAACTTGTAATGGGTAAAGGAAACACAATAAAGATACATAAAGTAAATCATAATTGGTAATGGCAAACTTAGCTCTTGGTCGAAGAATAGTTGATAATTTGCTGGAGTTCACAAATAACTGGTTTTCAATGATAGCTTTCAAAGTAGTAAACATCAATATAAGAGCAATGTGCAAAACAAGGAACATAAGAAACATGATTGAATAAATCATCATGTTAATGAATGAAACACAACAACTCAAAATACTTGCTGAGGTAGAAGGGAGTAGGTTTACTGACTCAACTAAAAAGTAAAAGAAAGGCCCTTCACAGAGGGAAGCAGGGATTGCAAGTCCCATAAAGGGCTCCCAAAAATTATGATACTTACTAGCTTTTAGGTCTCATTGCCCCTATCATAGGCATCTTTAGGTGATTAAGGTTAAAGTGATCAAATATGAGGATATGCATTGACAAGTTGTAAATTGAGAATCTCATGTCCCTTGAATACGAGGGCCGCTCCTCATGCTACTCAAGTTTAGTCACCGGGAAGTTCTTGTCATAGTAAGCATATGTCTATCATAGAGAACCACCAAGGGGGTACCCCTTGCCCGATGATACGGAAGAATCCCCATATCAAAATGACAAGGCAAGCAGACAACAAACATCTCAGCAATCTTCTTATTTACCATGGGAATATGGTGCTTTTTTCTCTCTTTCCTCTTTTCATAATCTCTTTTTTCTTTTTCTCTTTTTTTCAATATCAGACTCTTTTTTATAAGAAGAATGCTTCATAGATGCTCGTTATGGATACGCTGCAGGTTTCCACCATGTCAGCATGGATTAGACTAGCGGCCCATGCGTTTCTCTAACACACATGCATAACTCCATGGACATACAAGCTCCCCTTTCATTTCACACTGACGACATCCATAGACAAAAGAACATGATATCAACTTGGTACAAAGTACCAGTGCAATGTTGAATGTGTTCCCCATGACAGCATGGTTATGCTAATTCACAACTTACAAAGCGCAAGCATATACGCAACATAGGTGAGCACAATGGTTCAAGTTATTAAGTGCAAGAAAGTAAAGTGTGCCATCAAGTTCGTGAGAGCTTTAATCACTAATTTTCACATAACAAGTTTAATTTGGCAGGTAGATAAAACAAGAATTTACTGGGAGTAGCAATAATGCTACTAGGTAGGTATGGTGGACACAAATGGCAAAGATTTTGGTTTAAAGGAGGTGGATGCACGAGAAGAATTCCCTCTCAGTACAGGTTTTTGGCTAGCAAGCCTGGGTAGCAAGTATAAGAGTTGAAGGAAACAATCAAACATACAAGTGATAAAGACAAACATGTAATCTTCCTTGGAAGCACAAAATAGCTTAACTAGAGAATACTAGACTTATGAGCAAATCAAGAAATAAAGATGATGAAATTATTTTTTTAGAGTACTTTTATCTTTTTCATTCAACTCTCAAAAATAGTGTTGCTACTGACCGAGCCAGGTTTGCCAAAACCAACTAAATTAACTCAATGATCCCAAAGTTCCACCAATACTAAAAACAAGATCAATCATATAACCACGAATTGAAAACTAATATAAGCTATGAAAAAGAGTGAATGATTGAACTTCTCATTAGTATTCCATAACGGCAACTCACACCAAGGGATACATATCTACCGAGAGAGGGGACACTTCCATAATGCAAACCATACTACATAATAACTTCTCTATTCATGATAGGACTCTACTAATAAGGCAAAAAGATAGAAGATAGTGATGTGATACCGCGGCACTCCCCCAAGCTTGGAACAAGCCAAGGGGATGCCAAACCTGATGACGAATTACTCCTTTGGTGGTGGTGGTAATATTTTCTTAGTTGACGCGAGGAAATCTTCCAGCATCTTGTGAAGCCTATCATTCTCCCATTGAAGCATGTCCACCTTCCTCCTCAAATCTTGGTACTTGTCACAAAACTCCTTAGTGACTCATAGGGCTTCCGTTGATGCGGGGCAAGAGACTAAAGGTACCAGCCTCTGCTTGGGGTCTTGGAGATCTTCCTCCATAGGCTCCTTCCCTTTATCCTTGGCGGACACCATTGTGCTTCTAATCTTTCAAAGTTGTGCTTCTAAACTTTCAAAGAGTATGTCTTGGCAGAAACAGATCGAAACAAAAACACGACGAAAACATGATATACGAACCTCGGGGGATCCCAGGGGGTTATATATTACAAAGTTTCATATCAAAAGGAAGGTACTGGGAGAAAACGAGTCGAAGGCGGAGTCCGGGGTGGACTCACAACCTGGTGGCACGGCCAGGGGTGGGCCCGCGCCACAGGGTGGTGTGAGCCACCCTGGCTCCGTTTTCGCCCCTCTTTCGCTTCGTAGCTTTCCTTATTGACTTAAAACTGCAAAAATATAGTTGGATAGTATTTTCGTGGAACTTTTCTTACCAGAACTGTTACCTATTTGAAAGCGGACTCTGCAGGTCTCTGAATTTGGTCCTTGATAAATTTTTCTGGAGTTATAACTTGAAAGGCATCAACATCTTCATTATAAGAATCCCCAGCAATATAGTGTTTGAGTCGTTGCCCATTCACTACTTGTGTAGTATTATATTTTAAAGAAGAAATTTGTATTGCTCCTGAACGGTATACTTCTTCAATAATGAAGGGTCCTTCCCATTTTGACAGTAGCTTTCCTGCAAAAAATCTGAGACGAGACCTATATAATAGAACTTTCTCACCAACATGAAATTCTCTCTTAAGTATTCGCTTGTCATGCCATCTTTTAACTTTTTCCTTAAAGAGCCTAGCATTTTCATAGGCTTCACTCCTCCATTCATCTAAAGAACTTAACTCAAATAATCTTTTCTCACCAGCGAGCTTACAATCTCTATTTAGTTCTTTAACTGCCCAGTAAGCTTTATGTTCTAATTCTAAAGGCAGGTGACAAGCTTTCCCATAAACCATTTTATAAGGTGACATCCCCATTGGATTTTTGTAGGCAGTTCTATAGGCCCATAAAGCATCATTCAACTTTTTAGCCCAGTTTTTTCTAGATCTATTAACAGTCCTTTGCAAGATGGATTTAATTTCTCTATTTGATAACGCTACTTGCCTGCTAGTTTGGGGGTGATAGGCTAAAGGAATTCTATGATTAACATAATATTTAGCAAGGGTCTTTCTAAAATCACCATGAATGAAATGAGAACCCCCATCAGTCATTAGATACCTAGGCACTCCAAACCTCGGAAAGATAACATCCTTAAGCATTTTTAGAGAAGTTTCCCCGTCATCACTCTTCGTAGGAATGGCTTCTACCCACTTAGTAACATAATCAACGGCAACAAGAATATGAGTATAACCTTTTGAGGGAGGGAAAGGACCCAGAAAGTCAAATCCCCATCAATCAAAGTATTCAATAACTAGAGAGTAGTTCATAGGCATTTCATTGCGTCTAGAAATATTACCAACACGCTGACATTCATCACAAGATAAAACAAATTTTCTTGCATCTTTAAAAAGGGTAGGCCAGTAGAAACCTCATTGTAGCACCTTTTGTGCAGTTCTATCTCATGCATGATGTCGTCCATAAGCACTACCATGACATTTACGCAATATATCATTTTGTTCATATTCTGGAACACATCTTCGCATAATACCATCCACTCCTTCTTTGTATAAGTGTGGGTCATCCCAAAAATAATGCCTCAAATCATAGAAGAACTTCCTTCTTTGCTGAGCTGTAAAAGTTGGAGGCAAATACTTGGAAACAATAAAGTTAGCATAATCAGTGTACCAAGGGCTCCCTCGCGAGCTTACCCCTACTGCGGCTAACTGCTCATTTGGGAAACTATCTTTAACATGCATAGGGTCAAAAGAGATGTTTTCCAATCGAGATAAATTATCAGCTACAGGGTTTTCAGCACCTTTCCTATCCACTATATGTAGATCAAACTCTTGTAAAAGTAGCACCCATCTAACAAGCCTAGGCTTAGCGTCCTTCTTTGTCATAAGGTATGTAATAGCAGCATGATCAGTATGAATGGTGACTTTTGAGTCTACAATATAGGGCCTAAACTTATCACAAGCAAAAACAACAGCTAGAAATTCTTTTCCTGTAGTAGCATAATTCCTTTGAGCAGCGTCTAGAGTTTTACTAGCATAATGAATAACGTTTAACTTTTTATCAATTCATTGCCCAAGGACAACACCTATAGCAAAATCACTAGCATCACACATTATTTCAAAGGTAAACTCCAATCAGGTGGTTGAACAATAGGGGATGTAGTTAACGCCTTCTTAAGAGTTTCAAAAGCTTCCTTACAATCATCATAAAAAAACGAAGGGTGCATCTTTTTTAAGAAGATTAGTGAGGGGTTTTGATATTCTAGAAAAGTCTTTAATAAACCTTCTATAGAAACCAGCATGACCAAGGATACTACGAATACCTTTGATGTCTCTTGGACATGGCATCTTCTCAATTGCCTCAAACTTAGCTCTATCAACTTCTATTCCTCTTTCAGAAACTTTATGCCCGAGGACAATCCCTTCATTAACCATGAAGTGGCATTTCTCCCAATTAAGAACAAGATTAGTTTCTTCACATCTCTGCAAAACTTTATCAAGGTTGTGCAGACAATTATCAAAAGAAGTTCCATAGACAGAAAAGTCATCCATGAACACCTCTACAATTTCCTCACAAAAACCATGAAAGTAGCAGACATGCACCTTAGAAAAGTAGCAGGAGCATTACATAAACCAAAAGCCATTCGTCAATAAGCATAAGTTCCAGAAGGGCAAGTAAAAGTAGTTTTTTCTTGATCTTGTTGTTTAATAGCAATTTGAGAGAAACCAGAATAACCATCAAGAAAACAAAATGGGTCTTTCTAGACAACCTTTCCAACATTTGATCAATAAAAGGAAGCGGGTAGTGATCTTTCTTAGTAACTCTATTGACTTTTCTAAAATCAATGCACATCTTATATCCTACTACTATTCTTTGGGGAATAAGCTCATCATTATCATTAGGAACAACGGTAATAGCTCCTTTTTTAGGAACACAATGAACATGACTAACCCATTCACTATCAGCAATAGGGTAAATAATACCAGCCTCAAGGAGTTTCAATACCTCATTCCTTACCACTTCCTTCATCTTAGGATTTAAACGTCGTTGGTGCTCTACTGCCGGCTTTGCATCTGGTTCTATGTTGATAGAATGCTGACATATAGTAGGTGAAATCCCTTTTAAATCATCCAGAGTATAGCCCATAGCTCCTCGGTG
Organism: Avena eriantha; assembly: GCA_910589775.1. Lineage (NCBI taxonomy): Eukaryota > Viridiplantae > Streptophyta > Magnoliopsida > Poales > Poaceae > Avena > Avena eriantha. Next base: position 407,489,865 of record OU342742.1, read on the forward strand.
TTTCCTCAAAACCTCCAATAACCTTTCTTCTTCCTCTCCTAAAAGTTTAGAGCTAATAATAATAGGATATATCTTTTTATCATCAATATAAGCATATTTAAGATCATCAGGGAGAGGTTTTAGATAGAAGACCGTATCCTTTTTAGGTGGCAATGTGGTACCCAAGTCTTCTATAGGCAGATTATGCTTAAGCATCTTATGCTGATCACGGAGAATCTTGTCAATCTCATTCCTTTCTTCCATGAAGACTTCACTTTCATGATCTTCCATAAATTGCTACAAAGCATTGTTAGGAGCAAGAGAAATAGAAGCAAGTTGTTGAACTCTAAAATCCTCATTATGGGTTTCCTCTTCACAAGGTTCTTTAGCGAATTTCGAGAAATTAAATTCATAAGATTCCCCATCAAACTTAGTCAAGATTTTCTCCCTTTTGCAATCTATAATAGCTCCACAAGTACTCAAGAAAGGTCTACCAAAAATAATAGGATAAGTTTTACTAGCAGCTGAACCTAGTACTAGAAAATCAGCAGGGTACTTAATCTTACCACAAAGGACTTCCACGTCTCGTACAATACCAATTGGAGAGATGGTCTCTCTGTTAGCAAGGTGAATAATCACATCAATCTCTTCCAATTTGCAGGGACTGATTTCATGCATGATTTCTCTGTAAAGCTCATAAGGAATAGCACTGGAACTTGCACCAATATCGCATAAACCATAATAGCAATGATCACCAATTCTAACAGAAAGCACAGGAACACTAGCTTTTTTAGTTCTATTAGGATGTGAAACAATATTAGAAGCATCCTCACAAAAGACTATGTGTCCATCTTCTATGCTTTTAGTGATAAGGTCTTTCACAATTGCTACCACAGGTTCAACGTTTATTTGTTCATCAGGTTTTACAGTTCTTTTTTCAATTTTGGTGATTACATTAGTTATCATAGGATGATCCTTTACCTTATCTGGGAAGGGAATCTTCTCGATATAAGATTCAGGTAAGATGGGATCAATAATGCAATACTCAGCACTCCCAACAGGAACACGGTCAACAATATCTTTATTAGGTTCATGGTACTTGTGCCATCCCCTTTTCGGAATTTCAATATAAGAAGAAAAAGCCCTAAAGCTATTCGTAATAACTTGTAAATCAAGACCATAAGCATTTTTAATATTTTGAAAGTCATCAGTTCCCATAAAAGATTCAATGCATTCATAATCATAATTTATACCTGACTTTCTACCTTTGTCATTCTCCCAAGCTTTAGCATTATCTTGAATACGGTCCAGAAGATTCCATTTAGCTTCTTCTTCCATGCGAGTGAATGATCTAGCACAAGAAGCATCCAATAAATCCTTGTCATGAAGAGAAAGTCTTGCATAAAAGGTATTGATAATAATATTGTTGGGGAGCTCATGAATGGAACATTTGAGCATTAGTAACTTCAATCTCCCCCAAGCTTGAGCTGTACTCTCTCCATCAAGAGGCCAAAAGTTGTATATTTGATTCCGATCTTTATGAATCTCACTAGGAGGATAAAACTTTGAATAAAAGAGAGGTACTATTTCCTCCCATTCTAGAGCTTGACCATTCTTCAACATCTTATATCATTCCCCAGCTCTTCCTTTCAGCGATAGTGAGAATAACTTCTTCTTAACTTGATCTATAGTAATACCTGCACACTTGAACAACCCGCATAATTCGTGTATAAAGAGTAAATGATCACCGGGATGGACAGTTCCATCCCCAACATAGTAGTTATCCATAACACGATCAATAATTCTTGTAGGTATGTTAAAAACATCATTCTCAGCAAGTGGTGGCTTATCTACTACCTTAGCAGTGGTAGTAGCATTACCAAATAAGAAACTCAGCGAATTATCCATACCAAAAATAAAGCAACTAGCAGAAGTAAAAAATACTCACAGTCGAAGTTTCCTTTACCATTTCCACTCTCCAATAACGCTTCACTCCCCGGCAACGGCGCCAGAAAATAGTCTTGATGACCCACAAGTATAGGGGGTGTATCGTAGTATTTTCGATAAGTAAGAGTGTCGAACCTAATGAGGAGCAGAAGGTGCTAGCTAGTGGTATGGATCAGGGATTCTCTGCAAATACTTAGCAAACAGATTTTTAGGGGTTTTTGATAAAGCAAGTAAACGAAGTACGAGTAAATAAAAGATAGTAGGAATAAATGCAGCAAGTGGCCCAATCCTTTATGCAGCAAAGGACAAGCTGGTTGTATTACTTAAGATGACCAAACATTCTCGAGGACACAGGGAAGACTGTCAAGTGCTTTCGCTTCATATAGTTGATTAATCTTCTTTAGCTTGCTAAGTGTTGTGTGGGTGAACCTGTGCTAATGTACCGACCTTCCTAGGACTAATACATACTTGTGATTATACCCCTTGCAAACATCCATAAGTACAAGAAACTAATTAAGGTAGAAACCTAACCACAACTTTAAACTCTAAGACCCTTACGTCCCGTGTGAAATGGTTTCCTAACGGGGGTTCAGGTTTCTGTCACTCCGGCAACCCCTACGATTAGTAGCCAAATACACAATGCATTCCCCTAGGCCCATATAGGTGAAGTGTCATGTAGTCGATGTTCACATGACACCACTAGAAGAAGTACACCACAACTTAAATAACAAACTATTGAATCTTTCTCAACAATACTCCACTACTAACAACATGACTTTTCCCATGTCCTCAAGAACAAAACGAATTACTCACAAGACATCATATGGATCATGATCAGAGATGGAATAATGATGTATAACAATCTGAACATAAACAATAATTCAATGGTTCACTCAATAGCATCAACTACAAAGAGTAATCAACACCGGGAAAGTTTCCACTATGAACTATGCAAGATTCAACCCAATTGTTATAGCAATATGGAGATGGTGATGAGGGTGTTGATGATGATGATGGTGGTGATGATGATGATCGCGATGAAGTCCAGCTTGATGGTGGTGTTGATGGCGACATCTCCCCTCTCCGGGAAGGAATTCCCCCGGCAGAAATCTGTCTGCCGAAGAGATCTTTCTCTCTCGGTGTTTTCCGCCCCGCAGAAGCGGCATAATCTTTCTGTGGTCGCTCCTCGAGTCTTAGGGTTTCTGGAGGATAATATATGCCAGAGGGGAGTGCTAGGGGTGGACCAGGGTGGCCACACCACCTGGTGGCGCGGCTGAGGGTGGCCCGCGCCAGGGGGTGGTGTGGGCCCCCTGTGGCCCATCTCCAGCCCCCTTCTGGCTTCCTTCGTCTTCTAGAAAAATAGGATTTTCCATATATTTCCCGGATTTTCTGATCTTCGCGAATTTTGCCTCCAAATAGCACATTTTCCTTCAGAATCCTGACTGCAGCGGTCCATGCTCCAAAAGTCATCAACCATGCAAAAACAGGTGAAATAACATAAGTATCACCTCTCAATACGAAATAGATCAATGAATAACAGTGAATTATGACATAGAATAGTGATGCAAAATGGACGTATCACCTGGCTGGCTATGATACAGAGTCAGTTACAGAGTACATCTTGGACTACAAGTAACTACATAGGCCTAAGTTCGTAAGTCTTCTGGGCCTTCCCATAGCCTGATGGGCTTCCATCTTCTCTCCCAGACTAGGCCACCCATGGAGCATAGCTCTAAACCAAAGTGGGCCACCCTAGTCAGTGTGTCATAGTGGGTATACCCGAAAAGTATATCCACAACAGTAGCCCCCGGAAGCCTCCAAGATCCAAAGTCAGATTTCATCATCTAGCTTGATTTTTCCTCGGTTGTAGAGTCTTGAAGGTTTCCTGAAATTCCAAAACAAAAGTAGGATCCGGGTCTCAAAAATTAGACGGACCTATGAATAATCCATTACAATTTCCCCTGCTCAATTTCAAACTAAGCCGGAAACTGGCCTCTGACACAACATGACATCAGTCAAGGTATAGTCTTGTGACTGATAATTATCCTATCAGTGTGACCGTTGGTGGGTCCGCTTTGCATGGAACCGAGGAACCGTTTCAATGCCCACATGGATATCGAGGAGGCACAATATTCTAGCGGAAGTTGCCATGTTCCTTCGACAACATGTGGCGTAAACTTCTATATGTTCACACGAATCTTGGCACAAGTGTGCTCTATAAGGGGTTGAGATTTTCTAATTATCCTCTTACCAGCGCCCTTGCCTCCTTTCTCCTCCAAATGACCCAGTGCCCTCACCTCCTTACTTTCTTCCCCCACGCAGCTCCACCCACCAAAGGGTGTCTTACCCAGCTAGATGGCCAACGAATCCAGCTTCGACACGGCGGTGATGACGATGGCGACAACAACGGCAACGGCAACAGAGAAATACCACGGGTCTAGGCCCCCTGCGTTCCAGATGACGAGAAGCTTCGTGGCATCGAGGAAGAGGGTCTTATTTGCACAAACGAGTGGTGGAGCAGCTTCGGTGAAACCGTTCCCACCCCTCACGCTAACGAGAGAGTCCACTTCGGCACCCATCTAGACTTAGGTTTGAGCTTTCCTCCATCAGAGTTCTTCTCCGAGGTGATTCATCATTACGGTGTTCAACTTCATAATATTCCTCCCAATACGATTTTAGAGCTTAGCGCCCATGCGAGGGTTACCTCGAAATTAAACCGAGTCTCACTTTATTCCAGTACTATTTCGGTAATCGGAAAATTTCTATAACCGCCGGTGTTCCATACATTACCAGGACACTGAGCCTAACCCTTAGGATAGACAAAGTCTATGCTAAAGTCATAGCCAGCGAGTGGGAGAAAAGATGGCCCTCCACTTTTCTATCATAAGGATAAGACTGCTCCCGGCAAGAAAGAAGCTTTCCCAGCTTTCGTCGACAGTGCGACCGCTCCCCAAGAGTCTTGGGACACAGACGCACCGACAATTACTAAAGATTTGATGCATGCCAAGAGGAGGATTGAATTATTCATGAAGCATAGAGGTCTAAAGGGATTCGACTTAGTCATCTGCTGGCTAGCACGTCGGATTCAACTCCTCCAGTACCATGGTGATCATCTCATGCACACGATCACCAAGAGCAAAAAAGACAAGCCTAAGGATTAGCCAGTTCGTGATTCTTAATAAGGATTACGAGTCCTAGATTAAGTGGTTGATCAAGGAGCGGGTGGACCGGAAGATTCCAGAGATATCTCTGGACATGTTCATGGTTGAGACGGCCTTTGCACCAGTAAGATTTTCTGACTGATTCTTCCATACTCATTTATTTGCTCATCTATATTTATTTTATTTGCCATGTTGAGATAATCTGTCTTTCATCTTGTCGACCTCCCCAAGTTGGAGCTTGCTCCTCTCGAGGGATATCCACCTGAAGATTCGGTTCCTCAGGAGGATGAATATCTTGAGTTGTTGCCGGAAGCGCTTACCCGGAAGCGCAAAACTCCGACTGTATCTGTTGGCACACAGAAGGTGCCAGTTGTTAAGAGGTAAATTCCTTCATGAGATTTTGTGTCTTAGTTCGTATTATTTCTAAATTGTAACGATTTTAATCTATTACTATCTAGAGCTAAAAAAATTATTACGGGAAAGGGAAAAGGAAATTTGGGGAAGACTTTGCGCTAGCAAAAGTTAACTCTGGTTTCACCTGCTGCCCCGCCTCCGACTCCTACCTCGAAACCATCATAAGTATCGGAGGATACTTCGTCTCCATGTCCTAAAGATGTTAAGGCTCAGTCTATAGAGCCAGTGAACCTTAGTTCGAAACTCGACGTCACCGTGAGTGACTCGGAGTTGATAAGGGTGAACCCTCAAAGCATAATGATCCCTTAGTTGAAACCTTCACAGAGAACCTTCTGCAAAATCCGGGTGTCGCCAAACTTGGCCTCACTCGAAAAAAGTGCAAAAGAAATCCGGAAGCTGGCTCTCCACTGTTTGGAGACCCAGAATATCACAGCTAAGGAGGAGGTTCAAGAAGCCGAAGATGTTAAACTTGTGGAGCTTCTTGATCAAGTTCGTCTTTGCGGCGAGAAGTTAAAGGCTAGTGCGGCTCTGCCTCCACCAGTGATTCCTTTAACCCTTGCCGAGAAAGTTTTTGCTAAAGTAAACATCAGCCTCAACAAGCTGAAGAATGAACATTATGTAAGTCATATTCTGACTCTTTTTTTATATTTTATTTCATACCCTCTAGCCCCCAAGCATGAACTGGGATAGGAATCCAAATTTACGCTTTTATGGGATGCCAAAGAATGAAGTAGTATAGCCCCAAGGCTCATGCTGATATTTAACTTAGTTAAAACAGCAGCCCCGAGTCTTAGTAGACTTCTTACTATGGATACCATTCTGACTTACAGAAAGTTAATGTTTACAACCAGGAACTGTTGAAGAATATCTGCAACAAGCGAAGAGATATAAAAAATCTCCGAATTTAAAATGCTCAACTTAAAGTTGAGAAAGATTAAGAAGAAGGTAAGCATTTCTAACTTCGGTTTTTCACAGCTTGTGTGATTATTTTATGAATATTTATTCGACTTCTCTATTGCTTCTTCAGGTCTGCTGAAATAGTCCTGCAAGCTTGTTGAACAAGCCGAAGATTTCAAAGTCTTGGAGGTAGAAAATGCCGATTTACGAGATGAACTAAGCAACCTTAAGGAAGATCATGAGCGAAGTATCAACAACGTTTTTGAATCATCCAACATGGCTACCGAATAGCATGGTCGAAGCAAAGTAGATGATGCTATGTTTGGTAAGTTTGCTACCATATCATCTCCAATTTATTTGTTTTTTTGAATATATCTAGCCAGATTTTTGCTATTTTTTCCTCTTTTTAGGTCCTCTCAATATCCTAGATATCTCTTCATCCGAATCACGCACAAGTCGGCTTGTTGCAGTCAGAGACTTGCTTCATGATTCTTGCCAATCCATGGAGGATATCGGTGAAACCATCAAGCTCTCCAACCTGGACAAAATGTCTGCCTTCGAAGTGCGTGTTAAGGTGAAGGAGATTCCCAAGCTTATTGAAGATTGGTAGATGTCTTATGCCCATACGGCGACACATAATGCCCTTACAATGGTAATGAGCCACCATGGAAATGTGGAAATCTGGCAAACTACCAAAGGATATTCGACTGTCGGTGAAGATTGCAAGCTTCAGAATATTGGTGAAATCTGGAATTCGTGTGTCGGGTATGCCTGCCGCGTAGTCGAGTTAACTAGCTATGAGAAGCCATTTTTCATATCTGTCAAAGTGCCTCTGACGAGGGTTTAACTCATCAATGCCCATTGTTATGGACTTGGATTTTGGAGATGGAGGGAGCACTAGAGACATCTATTGGCTAGCAAACAAGCACACAAGGGACTCGAATATTTACCCAGGTTTAGGCCTCACAGAGGTCCCTACTCCTGCTTGTGTGCTCGTGGAATTATTGAAGGAATCGAGGATTACAATGGTGCGCAGATGGAATCTGGCGAGGGTTGTGGAAACTAGGATTGCGTGTGTCCTCCTCGCCGCCCCCTCCTAACCTTTATATAGATAGGCTAGGTCCCAGGTAGAAGGTCGAGTCGGTTACAGGTTAGGGTTTTCCCCTTTGAACTTTCTATCTTTAACTTCTTCTTGTTCTTCAAGCAAACGAGAGTCCATAAGTTACTTGAGTCCTCTGTTTGGGCCTTGGTGACACCGTGGGCTCCCGCTGTATTCAGGTTGTATAAACCAAGCTCGAGTACCTGTAGGGTATACCCATGTCAGTAGCCCCCGAGTGTCCAGTGGAATCGTAGATTCGACTAGGGACTTTATGAAGCCTTTCGAGTGCATGACTGAGTATGTTTTTGACTGCTCTGTTTATGTCATAGGGATTGTTGATGTGCATGCCTGATTTGACTGATGCATCGGTATCAGTTAACTACCTTAGGGTAAAACAACGCCATCTACTCGAACTTGAGTCCCTGGGCTCGAATCCGGAAAAGTGCTAGTGTAATTCGACTCAAGCCATGGAGGTATTACAGGAGTCGAATTCCAGTATATGGGCATGAGCACTCGACCCGTCCGTCAAGGCATATTCATCGTAGCTGTAAGTACGGATATATTTCTGGTAGTGCGTAGCGAATGCTTTTCCAGACCTTATTCAGGTCTTATCTTCATGTTGCAAGCGCGGCATCCGAATTTTGTCAATGCGGAGGTGATTCGGGTGACCCAGGAGACGCGGAAAATTCTTGGGGCGGTGTCGCCATAAGCTTCGAGTGTGGATGTTATCAATACGCAGTACGATGTCCATAATCATAGGGTGCGCAACCAGCGTTCCCTATGGGAGTAGCCCCCGAGTGCCTGTTTGAGTCAAAGACTCAGGCAGGGATTAAAGAACTTTGCGACTGCTGTCATCTTTTGTTGCTTGTTGCAGTCGAATTTTTTTCCGGCGCTCCCTATGGGAGTAACCCACATCCATAGTCGAATGGTGGTTTGAGTGGTTGGGTTTGCTTTGATTTCCCATGTTCTTGCAAGAAGAAGAAAAAATCGTAGGGTGCGCGACCAGCGCTCCCTATGGGAGTAGCCCCCGAGTGCTTGGTGGAGTCGAAGACTAGAGCAAGGACTAAATTAATCGAACTTTTCTGCTACGGAATTTTGGATGACGTCAGTGCTGACGATGCGATGACCTCAGTTGCCTGTGTGAGCGAGTTTGACGGGACGTGATGAGCGGTGGGTCCCATTTTCTGACTCTGATTTGACCGGGCGTGCATAATCTTCGTTTTAACTGCGCCTCCTCGATTTCCATGTGTAATGGGGGTAGTGGGGGACAGTTCACGCTTTAGGTCCTCCACGTGTCGAGCACGATGAACGCCACGCGTCTGATAGGGTTTTTATTAGCCGTTGGATTGCATCTTCCAGGGGTTAAGTAGCGATGTGGCGACGGTAATTTTCACATATGCTTCTTTTCTGCCTTTGCCTCCTCGCCATTGCCGCTACTCCTCTCCTTCTTTGCGCTCCTCTCCTTCGTGGCGTTGGACCAGCTCCGCGTATTTCCCAGTGTAGCATCCCATCTGTCTAACATATGTAATGCTACATGGTCTAGTAATATAATTGCTACTTCCTACATATAATTGTTGCATCATAATTATATCATGCTCATGTCATCATGCCACCTTGCATTTGAGCATCATATAAAACTCTTTTCATTTGGTTCTTATCCCATATGCATTATTAATTGTATTTGCCTCTTGATATATTGTATTTGGTTCTTGATAAATTCTTGATGCCCAAGTTGAGTTGGGGGCATATCTTTTATTCAACTCCACCACCTTTTCCTTGTCACCACCCCATAATTCCACCATTCCACCATATGTGAGCTTTGCATCTTATTTAAGTTTACCTCTAGCTCATATGGGTCGCGATGGATCCTCTTACTATTCTACATGCTCCCACACTAGGATCATGTTGTTTTCACATTATTGATATGTGAAGCCACCTTTGCATGCTTTGGTGAGGGTACCCCCTTTTCTAGCTTCCATATGGGTTGTCTTGGAATTTTTGCTCATGTTGGAATATTTTTGAGACTATTACACATCTAGTGGAACATATACACTATCAAGTCCAAAGTATATTCAAATTTGAGCATCTCCATCTACTCCACATGGAACATCCATTTTAATTCTTTTGGGCTTGGCCTTAGCTCCATATTTTGGAATGCATGTGTATAAATGCCATGATTATTATTTTGTTTTCACAAGATTAGACATGGCATTTAATTCCCATGCATGGGCCATGCAACAAGCCTCACCATTCCATTCTTTTGGTTTTTACTTTGATTTTTGAGTGGATCTTCTCTTTTGAGCTCTCTTTGCTCTCAATCCTCCTCATCTTGTTTTTCCTCTCCTTGCCATGTGCATCACAAGCCTCACCCTCACCACCATCTCCTTTCATCTCTTGCATGATCTTGTTAGCTCATCTCAAAAACCCTCTCACCACCTCTTCTCTCATCTCACTCTTCTTATCCATCACCACACCCCTCCACCCTTTGCTTGATCTTGTTGGCATGTGGGCAAAACCCTAAACACCCTAACCAACCCACTCACCCTAGCCTCTCTCTCTAATCTATCTCTCAAAACCCTAACCAAACCCTACCCCTACCTCTCCTTACCCATCACACCTTGCTTGATCATGTGGGTATGCAAAACCCTAAGCTAAACCTAATCACCTACCACCCTCACCATCCCCTCCTCTCTTTTTCCTTGGATCAGTCCAGCCCCACCCCCTTCTCTCTAGCTAGCCGAGCCACCACCCCCTACCCTAACCCTAGAACGAGCCCCATGCCATCTACCCCTCCCCTCTCGGTTCCCCTCTCTCTCTCTCCCACCAGGTCCCACCCTAGCTCCCCTTCCTCTCTGCCTGGCCCACCTGCAACCACACCAACCCCGCAGGCCGAGCACGTGAGGGAGGAGGAGAGAAAGGTGGCGTGGAGGCCACTTTTTCTCCCGAGCCTTCCCCACGGCATCCCCTCTTCCCCTCGTGCTTATCTACTCCCTCCCCTGTGCCCAGCGTCGACCCTAAGGCCCCTGCGCCGTAGCCTACCCCAGCTACCCCCCCTGCTACCCCTTTCGTCTTCCAACTCCGGCGACCACCGTCGAGCGTTGGTGTCCACCACAGACCAGGAGGCGGGCGTGGTTGTGGGGTTGACGAGGAAGCTCAGCGAGGCCCCAACGTCACCCTGTGCACGCCAGCGAGGAGGAGACGGTCCCTGTGCCGCCGATCGCCGACGAGCCGACGCGCAAACCCTAGCTCCGGCCTCCAGCGTCGCCCTCGCCCCTCTGCTTCCCCGGTCGTCCCACCACCACCAACGTCACCACGGTGAGCCCCCGTTCCCCCTAGACATCCTCTCTCTGAGATCCGCTTCCTATGCACGCCAAGCGTTCCGACGAGCACCCTCGGTGCATGGTGTTCGCCAGCAGTCGTCCCGCTAAGCGCCGAGTTAGGCTTACCTAGCCGCGCAACAGCAACCCAGCATCAATCCCACCTAGCCGCTTTGGTCACCGTCGCATGCGCACGCGCGAGAGGTCACGAGTTCGAGCCCCGCCGCGCCGCACGTTACTCTGTCGTTTCCGTCAGTAAATTCAAAGAAGAGAAACAGTGGGTTTGTTGGCAGTTTGCAAATACCCCCCCCCACACCCTTTTGCTTCAACCCGCGGTCCCTGCGGACCCACCTGTCGGCCGCTGTGGTCTTTTTACAAAAAGGTACCGCAGTTTTTGATTCAGTCAACCCGCGCTCCACCCGAACCCCACCTGTCAGCCACCGTGGTTCTTTTACAAAAAACACCCGCAAAGTCTGGACCTCAACCCGCGGTCCCCGGCTCTGCCATGTGACACCCGCTCGCTCAGCCACTGTCGCGTGGGCCCGTTGGCCCGCAGGACCCACCTGTCTGTCTCACGGGCTAGACTGCCTCGCGGTAGGAAAAGTTCCGCGCGCAGTTTTTCACCAGCTCAGCTCAGTCCCACCCGTCAGCGTCTGGGGCTAGCTGCCTCTGGGTATAAAAAGTCTGTATGTCTTTCTATTTAAATAAAATGTTTTCCAGAAATGTTTTAAATATGTTTTAATTCTGTTTTTAATAACTTTTAATTTGTATTTCCAAATAATACATATAATATATGTTTCTGAATCAGAAAAATGTGAGGAATTCAAATATGCTATTCAAAATAATGTTTGACCACTTTAAATTTTCGAAATTGTTTAAGTGCAATAAAAATGCCTTTTCTTAATTAATTAATAACTTTAAATCTACAACTCCAAATTCAACAAATAATATGTCTAAATCGATCAGCGCGACGAGCCTGTTCTAACTATGCATTCCATGTTCTGAATTGAAGCATGCATCATGTCATTATTAAAAATCAGAACTGTTTATGGCAATAAAACTTGACCAAATAATTAATAAAATGATTTATTCTCGTCCTCACACCTCACCCTTGCCATGCTACATTACTGCCATGTAAATTGTGCATCATTCATCATGGCATGCTTGTTTGCTTGTCGCATTTTATTCATATGCTTGTGCACTTTATTTATGTTGGCCCTTGTTTGTTTGATTCTTCTTCGAATAGACGTAGAGCAGGGGAAATATCAGGAATCCCAGGAGTACTACCTAGATCCGTCTCTCGCTTCAACTGAGCTGCCAGGCAAGCACTACCACATGCTTGCATACATATAGTACCTATTGCTTCTATCTTACTCTTGCATCATGGAGTCGTAATTGCATTAAAATTGAATCCCAAGTACGGCATAGCCTTTACTTTTAAACCCCACCGAGCCTGTTCCTCCATCCCATGAGCCATTACTACAGGAGTTGTTTGAGCCATGCGAGTCGTAGAACAGCATGTGTAGGGTGTGTGAGAGTCTGATGAATAACGAGGTACCTAAACAACTTAACCTGAGTAGTAATGGGATAACTAATGAAAGAGGCACCGGTGGGCAATACCTATTATTTGGTTTTTATGCTCACTTGTGTCCCGTAGGACCCTGAGTACTTGATTCATGTTCCTTGACTATTCGCACTATCCACATCTGGGAGGCCTTATGGACCCCCCTGAGCCAGAGCTTGATTCCTTTCTATTTCTTGGGGCCACAGAGTAGTTTGGGGCTTTGTTACTATCCTGTAATTATGCCATGCTTTATTGTTTTATTTCAGATTGTGCGTGGAGCACCTGTACTGTTTTGGATGCGGAGTGTTTTCGCGGTATCGGCAAGCCCAGTCACACTTTCGGGTTCCCAGTCGTTTATAGCCATTGACGCAAACCTTGGGTCCGGCTCGGAGCCGGCCAACTTCGTTGCGGGTAGCTTAATGGGGTGGCCCCCTGAAATATTTCTAAATCCTATGATCGTTTTGTCGTGAATTCCTCGTTGGGTTTTGATTTGGTTTTTCCGAGGTTGATCGAGTGTGTGTTGCTATTTGTGCACCCCTGCAGGGTAAATCTTTCTGAAAGCCGTGTCCGTGGTTATGGACGACTTGGAGCACAGTTTCTCGATCATAGACAAGTATAACTAAAGTACCGCTTTTAATTTGACTAAGTACCTGACTAGTAAATAGTGCAATACTCATGGAATGGTTAATAAAACTGCCAACGGATGGGTTATTCGTCCGCTTTCTCGTTGGTAAGCGAGAAAGAGGATGGATATGTTAATTATACTTTTATAACTGTTGTTACTAATTAACGGACATCCGTCTATCATTGGTTAGGCGGATGGTTAGCGAGTATCTATAGACTTGTTAGATATTATCTTTTGTTGCAATTGCGTCACCCAGGTATATGTCCCCTTTAGAGGCATAAAGACTTGCTGAGTACCCCTAGGGTCTCACACGATAAATTGTTTGATTCAGATGAACATGTGTATTCGCAAGATGGATACTAGGTGGAGGAGACAGATGATGTTGGCAACGATCACTCGGTGTAGAGATTCTGGGGATGGGGATCCATGAGATCTGTGGGCGGGATGTGTTTATTTATGTGGCATCTTATGCCGATTTGCCTCTTATCCGTACTCGGATCTTGTTTTCCGCTTCCGCCTGATACTCTGATGTTTGATGTATGAGGAGTTATCCTAAAATATTATCTCTATCTAGGATATTTGGATCTTGCCATATGGCGTTGCAATATTTTTATTTCTTTTAGATGGAATGGCTCTGAGAACTATTGTATGGTAGCTTGCATACATACTCACTTGTGTATGTATTTGATCTCTCCGCATGTTGCCTACGCCGCTCGCTCTTGTCCCGATGTCTTGGAAGTGGTTAGGACGGCCGACGGGTCTACACATGGGCGGTCCTCTGGCCCCCGCTGTACTATTTTAACCACTTCCGCTTCATCCAGTCTCGAACTTAGAGCGTAGGGTCCGAGGTAGTTACACCCAGCTACTTCCTCCGGTCATACCGCCGCCGTGGAATGGGGAAGAAGAAGGGAGGTGCCGTGGCCGATTCCGCCGCTGCCACGGTTGCTACGAAGAAGAAGCATGGCTCCGCCGCTGCGGGCACCAATGGTGCGTGGCGCACATCCGTGATAAAGTCTTCAGAGCTTGGTCTTCTACGCCAGGACGGAGTTTTGTCTTCCACAGTCGCGGACGTGTGTGTCCCTGGTAGCGAGGTAATCCCCTCTCCTCCTACCGGCTTTCAGGTGATGTTCCTAGTGTTCATCATCCGCGGTCTTTTGTTGCCCCTGCATCCTTTCTCCAGGGGCCTTCTCTGTTTTTACGGGCTCCAGCTCCATCAGCTGTCCCGAAACTCCATCCTCCATGTAGCTTGCTACATTACTCTTTGCGAGTGTTGGCTCAGAATCGAGCCACATTTCGGTCTCTTCAGGCGCCTCTTCAAGTTGAAGCGCCAATCGGCGTCTGGCTCCGTAGTCTACGATGTAGGCGGCTGCGGTATCCACGTCATCCCATCCGTCACATACTTCGACATCAAGCTGATGATGTCCGTCCAAGGGTGGAGGGACAAGTGGTTCTACGTCCGCGACCAGAAGGCCGACGGAGACCACTACACACTCGCGCCCTTCGACCCCGCGACACCGTGCAAGAGGAGGCGCTCCTGGAAGAACGTAGAGATGCCCGGCGAGTCCGCGGAGACAGATGTGTTGTACGAGCGTGTCTGCGACCTCGAGAGTCGCATGGGTAAGGAAGAGGGAGGCTGCGTCCTCATTCGCACGTGGCTGCGCCGTCGCATCTAGCCGCTGCAGGCCAGAGTCCACCCTATGTTCTAGTGGGCTAGCGCAGACGATGTCACTCGCGTATCTGCCAATGGCATTTCCGCAATTGAGGTAGATAAGAGGGTGCGACTAGTCACCAAGTACACTGTCAAGGATGTGCTCCCCGGTGAACCAGACGTTCCTCCGTTCGATGCTGCTAACCCTCCTCCTGAGGTACTATTGTGCTACGTAGTAGCTTTGCTTTGTCAACTGTTTTTTGTTGTTGCATCATTTTTTGCTAAGTTGTTTTCTGTATGCAGGATTGGGCGGTGTCACCCTGTATGCCCCCTCTTCCCGAGGGGGTTATCCCTCGTGAAGCCTTGGAAGAGGACGAGTCGGACTCGACCGTCCCATCTGATGTGGAGGAGGAAGCCCCCGAGTCGAGTGGTCTGGACACTCGCAAGCGTTCGCGCAGTGAGGATTCGGATGCGTCATCCCCTTCGACTCCGGAAGGTGTAGGTGTTGGTGCAGAGTCACTGATACCTGCCGTTCCTATGAGTGTCGTGGCGCCATCCTTTCGCAAGAAGGTACGGCTACCGAAGGAGTCGTCGTCAGAGTCGGGGGTCAAACCTTCGATTTTGACAAGTTTGATTGGTAAGTATACAGGTCTTCCTTTTGGTTCTTCTTTGGGGTTGCCTTTTCTTGATGTTGGTTTGGTTCTGCAGTCAGCCGGCGTCGTCGTCTTCTAGCGACGTCCAATTTTTTAAAGAATCTGGAGTCGCGACCTCCAAGGCCAAGAAAGTGGCTGAGCGCACTCCTTCTCCTCCATTGGCGGCCCACTCCGGCCATAATTCATCGAGTTCTCCGCATGATGTGGAGCACCAGATAGTTATCCGGACGACTGCGAATCCATCGACTTCGGAGTCTTTGGAGGATCATGTAAGTGTAGTATTTGTTTCCTCTATTTTTGCAGTCGAATGTATCATTTTCTATCATCTTGCTTATCCTTTGTTGTTTTCTCTTGTCGCGGCTTATTGTGAAGGAAGCCGCTCGCTTAGCGGAGCAAGTTCTTGCGATAGGTCGCCAGCATGCAATGCTGGATACTCGCCACCGCGTAGTTCAAAGTAAGTGTCCTGCTTCTTCTTTGTCCTCCTTGTGATATATCTGGCTGATAGCCTATCTTTGTTTGTTTCATAGCTGAGCATAATGCACTTCTCCGCGATGCTGCTTCCCTTGAAAAGGCGCTTGCCGCAACGGTAAAGAGTCGCGATGAGGCAATCGCAGCACATGACGAGTCGCGGAAACGCGAAGAGGATCTGCGCGCCTCCGTCGTGGCTAGAGAGAAGTTGTTCGAGGAATAGCTTTTCTCGATTGCCAAGGCTCTCTCAGGTATTCCCTTGTCTGGATTTTCATTGTTTTTCTTCTTTCGTTTGTCGTTGGTGCTAACCTTCATGCCCATGCTTGGGTTCTATATAGATGCCAGCAATTTGAGCTTCGACCCTCAGGCACTCCACTGTGACGATGCCTTGGCGGGTGCCATTTCGGCAGTCGAGGATCGCAGCGCTGCCGTTCAAGGGACGCTCTCAAAGGCCAAGGGCGTGCTCAGTCGCCTCCGGGAAGAGCTGGCGCCCAAGGCTGAGCTGATCGAGAATATGTACGAGCTAGTGGAGTCCCTTTCCGGGGGCGTCCCTGCAAGCTTCAAGAACTCGCTCCGTGCGGCTGGCGCTTTGATGTCACTCGCAATGGTTCAAGCCCATGGAGTCGAAGTTGATACTGCGGCGGTCTCCAAGGCGATGCCTGTCAGCGCTGATGGTCAGTAGGTAGTCTTTGCTCCCTTCATGACTGCTTGTGGCAAGTACGGCCCGCAGCTGATCAATACAGTTGCAAAGTACTCTGAGGAGCTTCAGCGAGCCAAGAAAGATGTGAAGGCTGTGATGTCAGGGGCTGGCAGGAAGTCTGTGGCATCTGATATTGCCACGCACTCGATGAGGCTCCCAAAACCGAAGTCGAAGTCGAAGAAGCCAATCGCTCCTCAGTAGTCGCATCTTGTAATAGTTAAATAGCTTATGTCTTTTGTCAAGAACATGCCTGTTGGCGAGTGTATCTGCTGATACTTTTATTAATCTTGAATGCACTCGAATCTTTTGCCTATGCCTCGCCTTAGTCCTCTTATTATCTCTTGCTTGACTTGTGATAGAGCACATCGAGTGATCCTTTGAGGGAGCCTCAGGATTTGCCGCCCCTTGATGACACTTTGGCACCGCCGCGCTCAAGGGTGGATGAGCTTTCTCTGCTCTCGCAACTCCGTGACCGCGTGAAGTAGTTGGAGCGTGAATTGCCCATACTCCGCGGAAATACGGACGTATGGAAGTCGAAGGCAGAGAAAGCCGCTGCCCGAGAACAATATCTGCTAGGGGAGGTGACGCAGTTGGGCGACCAATTCAAATGTTAGTCTTCTTTCTTCCTGTCGTTTCCTTGTAGTCACTCGCAGTAGTTCGTTGTCCTCATATTTTTCCTTTGCTTGGTATAGTTGTCAGCGCGCGCCATCCACAGGATGAGAAGGATCGGATTGCCATTCGCATAAATGACCTGACCCAAGAGCAGCTTCAGGCGAGTGGGTACTTTTGGGTAGATCATGATCGCGCAATTGCATTGGCGACCCTGCAGGATCGTGCGTTGCAAGTTCTTAACTTCTTGAAGAAGTCACAATCATGCTTGAAGAACATTTACTAGACGATGTTCCCGCTGGACATTATTCCACCGAGCCTGCTGGCCCTTCTTGCTAAATTCCAGGACTTGAGTGCGGTCCGTGAGTGTGTACGGCAACAGTTAGTGGCTGGTGCCAAGGCTGCTCTGTTGCTGGTGCGACTGCATAGGCCTGATGTGGATGTTGCGGCAATTGCGGCTGTACCGCCTGCGCCGCCAGTGGGTTCTACTTGGAACATGGTGCCGCACTACCAGGCAGTGGATTGCCCGGTGGAGGAGATTGTCGACTTCTTCGAGGAGTAGACCAACGTTCTTTTGCTGCAATAGTAGTTTAGTTTGTATCCTGCACATAGTTGTACCAGTGTTGTAAAGTCGTATATATGATGTGTATAATTGAGTGACAATGATGTGTAAAAGAGCTTGTTAGCGTGTATGTTCTGTGAGTGCGTTGTACTATGCGATTTCTTTTCGTTAGCCTGACTTGTGTTTATCTCAGCCCCTTACCAACCTGTCAGGTGCGTGGCAGCTAGGTTGGTGTTTATCAAGGGTTTCGATTGGTACGTCAGCTACTCAGGATATCGCGTTAGTTCGTAGAACAAATGTGCACAGGGTGGCGCAGCCCCCGAGTAGATTAATTGCAAAAATAAAAAAGGAAATAGAAATTTGGGGCACTTAGCTTTATTTATTCGTAGAACATTACGAGGTACAATGTGTGGCTGAGTAGCCTTGGTTGAGTAGCCTTCTTTGCAATGAAAAAGTAAAGGCGACTAAGGGTAGAAGAGCCGTAGCTGCGCGACGTTCCAAGGGTTGGAGTATGCGACTCCTGTCTCTAAATCTTTAAGGCGATAGGAACCACCTGGGATTACTTCTGCAATCACGTATGGTCCCTCCCAGGGGGACTCGAGCTTGAGATGCCCTTGCTGCTTCAGTCGCAGGACCAGGTCGCCTTCGACAAAGGACCTGGGGCGTAGCCTCCTGCTGTGGTAGTTCCGCAGGTTCTGCTGGTAAATCGTTGATCTCTCCGCGGCGATTTCCCTTGTCTCGTCAAGGAGGTCGACGGAGTCTTCGAGTGCAAGAGTTGACTCCTGCTCGCTGTAAGCGACCATGCGCGGTGCTTTGTATCGTACTTCGGCGGGTAGCACCGCTTCAGCCCCGGGCACCATGAATAACGGGGTGTACCCTGTGGCGCTATTTGGAGTTGTGCGTATGCTCCAGAATACTGATTGCAGCTTGTCTGGCTAGCAGCCCATGGCCTGTTCGAGTGGTTTGAGGAGTCTCTTCTTGATGCCGCCGCAAACAAGCCCGTTAGCTTTTTCGACCTGGACATTGGTCTGTGGATGTGCTACAGAGGCATAGCTGACGTTGATCCCCAGATTCTCGCAGAATTCCTAGAACTCCTTGGATGTGAAGTTTGTCCCATTGTCTGTGATGATGCTATGTGGCACTCCGAAGCGGTAAACGATGGACTCGAAGAACTTGACTACGATGTAGCCTGACTGATTAGTCACTGGCATAGCCTCTATCCACTTGGTGAATTTATCAAATTGTTTGTTTGACTGGCCTTGCGTCTGGGTTGACATTGAGTGCGTGCTCGGTGAATTCCCTGGGAACTCCTGGCATGTCCGCTGGACACCAGGCGAAGATTTCCTAGAGCTCATGGAGGAATTCGACGAGCGCGAGTTCCTATGCGGGACTCAAGTTGTTGGCGATGAGGGCTGTCTTGGTGGGATCCAATGGGTGGACCTGAACATTCTTTGTGTGCACCGATGAGTCGAAAGATAGGTCGGGTGAACTTGGCCGGCTCAGGGGAGGCAGACTGTTGTTTGTCGGCTCCTTTAGTCTCGCGAGTTCTTCCTGCATGCCAAAGGACTGGGAAATTCTGTTGAATTCCCTGTCGCAACTGTCAGACCTCTCGAAGCTCCCGTTGACTGTGATGACACCATTAGGGAATGGCATCTTCATCTGTAGATAGGCGTAGTGTGGCACTGCCATGAACCTAGCGAACGCGACACGTCCGAGGATGCAGTGGTACTACGAGGGCCAGTCGACGACCTCGAAGTCGATGTGCTCGCGTCGAAAGTT
Organism: Avena eriantha; assembly: GCA_910589775.1. Classification (NCBI taxonomy): domain Eukaryota; kingdom Viridiplantae; phylum Streptophyta; class Magnoliopsida; order Poales; family Poaceae; genus Avena; species Avena eriantha. The sequence goes on from OU342742.1 coordinate 407,509,287, forward strand.
TTTCGGCGTGCCGAAGATGACGTCGAGGTTGATTTTGCCAAGGGGATATACGCCCTTGCCTGGGACGATGCCGTGGAATGTTGTGTCTAAGGCCTCTAAGCAAGTCAGAGGGATCCTCATTGCTCGCAAGGTACTCGCAAATATAAGGTTGATGCCGCTTCCGCTGTCCATGAAGACGTGGCTCATGTCGAAGCCTCCAATTTGTGCCTCAAGTACGAAGGGACAGTGGCCTGGACGAGGTACTTGAAGCGGATGGTCACGCTTGTCAAAGGTGATGCAGGACTCACTTCCACTGAAGTACTCAGTGGTGGATGGTGGCGAGTTTGTTGCCAGATTGACTTGGCGAGTGATGGTCTTTTTCACCCGGTTGGAGGGCGACACTTTCGACTGCGTTGCGATTCATCCGAGCCAGACCCTCATGTAGTTTGAGGGACTCGCGGTAGTCCTTGAGGAGGTGGCTGGACTTCCTTTTTCCGTCGTGCTTGTCGATGTAGAAGTGCACAGTGCATGGCCCGGACAACTTGTCTTCGATGGATGTTGCGGGTGCTTCATCGTGATTGCGGCACTGCCATACTTGCGTGGTTTACCTGGAGTCGCGATATCCACCGCTGTGGTAGCCGCTGTTGCAGTTGTCGTCGCGTCTATCAGCGTAGCCGGCTGCGACCATGTTGACATCATCACGATCATCGTAGATGCGCATGCGGCATTTGCTTCGGCGGTCACGTCTGTGCTCGAGTTCTGCTTCCTCGTCGGAGTGAACGTGATTTTTCACCGAATCTTCTCCGTTAGCCCACCGAGTCGCGATTTCCATCAGGTGGTCGATGGTCTTGGGCTTCGAGCGGCCCAGCTCCTCCCTGAGCTCTATGCGGCAAACGCCGCTGTTGAATGCGTCGATTGCGCGGTCCTCCAAGATATTTTCTACAGAGTTCTTCATGATGGACCACCTCTGGATGTACGAGCGTAGCGATTCGTCCGATCTTTGCTGGTAGCACCTCAACTCTTCAATTGACGTGGGCCTTTTGTATGTGCCAACTGCGAATGGATCCGCGTGGGAGGTTGTTGAGCCATGCTCGGGCGGCGCCCTGCAGCTGTAGCTGTAGGAATTGCATGGCCGTGCTTCGACTTACGCAGTGAAGCCTGACCGAGGAGATGTGGTCCTCCAACCAGATTTTTGGGTCCTGCGGACCGTCAAACTTCGGGTTCTCCGATGGGAGCTTAAACCCCTTGGGCATTCGCTTTTGCCTGATGGCCCTGCTAAAGCATCTAGCGCCACAGAGATCCACATCTTCGTCTTCTAAGTCAGTTGATCGGGCACGTTGCGCCCTTGACTTGTCGATCTTACGTTGTGTGATGTCATTACATGCGTCGTAGTCGTGATCATGTCGCCGTGAGGTCGAGACAGGTGGTGGCTATCATCGCTGGAGGAGGGCGAGGAATAGCGTTTTGCTAGAGCCTTGCCTTTCTTTGGTTGTGGTGTTGGCTCCTTGTCGAGGGCGGCCTCGACTAGTCCCAATCCCGCGATCGTAGATCAGTGCATGGCGGCTCGGGGATCCCCAGCTGGCGGCTGGTTGTTCAGGAGGTACATGGTGGCTGCCATCACTGCAGCTTGCGGCGTCTTTGGGACCACATTGCATAGTGTGTCGACTGTCATAGAGCTGAAGTCGAGGACCTTTGCAGCTTCTATGCGTTCTTGTTCAGTGAGATGGGCCACCCGGGATCGCCTCTTGTTTGCGATGTGCTCGTTGCCCTTTGAGAAGGATCCTCCATGGGAGGAGAGCCCAGCACTACGAAGACTCGACTCATCTGCCTCCTTTTTGCATGGCTCGAGTTGTGCGATTGTTTGTACTTGGCGCTTGAATTCCTCCTTCAGGAGCCAATGGTAGCCCATTAGCAGTTCTTGCGGGGAGCCAAAGGGTAGAGGGTTGCCCCGTAGGGCATCACGGCAGTGAGCCCACTCGAGTTCTTTGAGCCTGATCATGACGCGTTTGCTAGTCTACTCATTTATTGTAGTTGGAGGGTAGACTGATCCCCCGTTGTTGACGGGGGCGCCGTTTGGCAATGGTCCGCCGTTTGGCGATGGTCCGCCGTTGGGTATGCCGCCATTTGGCGGGTCAGCTCCATGGCCGCCGTTGCCCGTGTTGTCGCGATTGGCGGAGGTGTTGCCTGCGTTGATGACGGCGCACATGAAGTGGTTGGGGAAGCTATTGCTCCCACAACTTTAAGATCCAGAACCATAGGCTCCATCTTCAGTTGGCAGATCGCTCAGATCAGATTCGCAACTGGTGTCGCTGACCGTGTTCTCAACTGTTTTCGAGGCGTTGAGCTCACTAAGGGTGCCGATCGGTGGAGGGAACCACGATGCTAGAGAAATCGATGGTGCCGTCGGCTGGTCAGGTAGGCGAAGCGTGCCCATCTGACCAACTTGAAGCGGAAGCTCCCGATCGCCAAGCTGATTCCGTCGCCCACACACTCGAAAGCCGGGCGAGTGGCCGGCGTGTGGACGGTGAAGTCGAACGCGCCGATGAGCTGGCGAATCTCCGTTGTTGCGGAGTTGTAGAGCGCGGTTGATGGGGCCGAAGAAGCCGCAACATCAGCACTCCCTTTTCACATAGACGACGCCAATTGACGAGGGTTTAACTCGTCAATGCCCATTTTTATGGACTTGGGTTTTGGAGAAGGAGGGAGCACTGGAGACATCTATCGGCTAGCAAACAAGCACACAAGGGACTCGGAGATTTACCCAGGTTCAGGCCTCGCAGAGGTCCCTACTCCTGCTTGTCTGCTCGTGGAATTATTGAAGGAATCGAGGATTAAAATGGTGCGCAGATGCAACTGGCGAGGGTTGTGGAAACTAGGATTGCGTGTGTCCTCCTCGCCGCCCCCTCCTAACCTTTATATAGATAGGCTAGGTCCCGGGTAGGAGGTCGAGTTGGTTACAGGTTAGGGTTTTCCCCTTTGAACTTTCTATCTTTAACTTCTTCTTGTTCTTCAAGCAAACGAGAGTCCATAAGTTACTTGAGTCCTCTGTTTAGGCCTTGGTGACACCATGGGCTCCCGATGTATTCAGGTCGTATATACCAAGCTCGAGTACCTGTAGGGTATACCCATGTCAGCCTCCAAGCCCACCAGCCAAAGACGAAGAAATCCCCGAAGATGATGCGAGGAGATAGAGTCTGACGTAAATGCTTTTTATTTTTGTGCTTGAAAAATACATAAGCACTTTTTTGTTTATAATTATCGTTTATGTGGCTTTCCTCCTTGTCCCTTTTGTGAGCTAGCCAACCATAATCACAAAAAGTTTACCGAGCAAAGGAGTTCAATTGCTAAACCAGTTTAAACCCAAAATCAAAGCCAGCTTCTGATACCTTCGATCCGAATTACGGATGTAGTATAGCTCTTTTCCCTAGTAGACCTAGGTTTATCGAATCCTCGGGAAGCAGAAGAGTAGTGAAGTTACTTTACCGGAACTTTGGGAGTTTTAGAATTCCTTTTTTGTTTTACCGGACCAAGAGTTTGCTGTCTTTTGTTGTTGTCGATGATGGAGAGTGAGGGCCTAGGGCATTCGGTTTCACCTGTAGCTGTGCAAAACATCTGATGGGAATAAAAGATAATAATAATGTATGCATGTAATTGTAGAGCAAGATAAATTATATGTGGGCAGTGCATCCATAATTGGTATTGCCTCCACAACCGCTTATAGCAATAACCTACTAGTCTCATCCATAGAAGAAAGAGAACTAATGATATGCATAGTGACGTCACCGTTAATCCCAAGTAAATCCCTCACATACATCCATACTACCCCTTCTGTCACTGGGGCTCCCAACCTACAGATTAGTCATTACTCATACTCCCTATACCTGGCTCAATCCTCGGGGTCTTGGGTACCTGACAAGTCCTTAGATTGAGGCAAGAGAGGAAACAATAATCATCATGTCATACAAAGTAATACATGATACCATCTATGATAAATAACATGCACAAAAACTACATGGCTAGGCCGAAGCCCTTAGCCGAAGGAGAATTACTCACACATAGAGATGAGATCAACAATCATAAAGTTGTAATGGAAATCATGAGATTGATAGCAAATAGTCTTACAATGTCACCAATCGAAGATGAGATCTACTATTACAAGTGGTGGGATATGGCTATGGTGATGGAGAAGGGTTTGGAGATTAGATCTAAGTCTATTCCTCCGGTGGCTCTTTGGTGTTGTGGATGGAGTTCTAGGGGCGGCTGATGATCAGAAAGAGCTTTATTTTCTCGTCGCCCGAGGCCTCTTTATATAGGGGTCCCTTCACGAAAGTTGTTCTGTTTGACCTAGCGATATCGATGGCAACTATACGACCGAAACTATACGGCCGGAATTTTATAGTTGGTCGTTAAAGTGTATGTCTCCACTTCACGACTCATGGTTTCTTCGTGTTGTTGGAAATCTCGTATCTTTGACTTTAATGTTGTGATTCCCATCATAAAACATCATTATTTGCTCAGGGAAAAATAGAAGGAAAGGATTGCATACCCCTTTGATCATTAGGCATTAGTGGCAGGGTTTAGAGAGATATTTCATCATAAATATGAATAATATCCAGTTTAAATGTGGACGTAGATGGCTATATTTCATAGCCATCAACCTCCCCAAGCTTATACTTGATCGTCCTCGAGCAAGAAAAGCAAAATCAAAAAGGAACTCAGCATCTAAAGTGAAATAACGAGATGATGATCTTACTCACGATTGGTAGTCTCAAGTTTCCTCCACTTTATAAATCTGAAAAACTTCAGCAGAGATAGAGTAATGGCAAGCATATCATATGGGTTTTTATGCATCCTTATAGCGCAGCAAAATTATTGTTAACATGGATGATTCAAATGAGTAAACCTTATTCCATGTCATGTAATCAACTCATAGGCTTGCCTTTGAACAATAAAGTATAATCATGTAAAATTAAGAGTGTGAGAATTTGTCATGAAAAACATATACACTAGAGTATCTCAATTCTCCCACATCAATAAATCAAGACTCTTCAAGCACTACTTTTCTATTCATTATCCTTCAAGAATTTCAGTTCTTAAGTAATTGAGAGCATGCCAAAGATTTTAATTAGTTTATCGAGCTGTGATGGACACTCATGGCATCACTAACGTTTTTGTTCCTTTTGTACAATGATTACTCATAATAGCCAGAGGAATGATTCCATCATGAACACAGCTACCCGGGAATGCCAAGAATCTTACCCATTATAGTATTGCTGCTACATATGTTTAATCAACTCATAGCCGAAATCTAGGAGTTGCCTCCATGAAGATCGTCCGTAGGCTAGTGGAGTTGTTGGCATCCATGAAGTTTGACACACCTAAAGCTATATCATCCTTATGATTCACAAGTAAAACTTTGGCATGCTCACAAAAACCGCTAAACATTAATATAATCGAACAAATCCGTTTAAAGAGAGCTATCAAGTCAATCATTATTTTTTGTGGTGTTGAGTGTCTCTAGAAATAAGCCTTCAAGACTAAAACACTAGAACACCCAAGCCTTCAATTGTGAGAATTTTTATTATTACAATTGTTTAGAAAAATTTTAGGCAAGACTTGGTTAACTACAAGAGCTGGAACAAAACGTATCCAACTAAATACCGATCGAAACAAAATTTTACTACAATACAATGACTCAGTCCACCAATATAACATCTTATCATTTACTACTTACTAGCATGGGTTTCTCAAACTTTAAAAGTGGGGAGTCATAGGCATACCTCTCATGATTGGTTCCTTTTTCTCTTCCCTTTTTATTTGTTTCTTGGAAACGCGAAGTCGATCACTCTCCTGCAAATGTGTGAAAGCCACAAGGAGAATAGAAAAGAAGGAAGAGGGAAAATAAAGATAAATGGAAAAATATTTTTATTGTTTTTAAGAGAGGGAATTAAAGAATAGAAAATTGGCGGCAAAGCTTGGCTAGAAAATCTCGAAAGCAAATAGAATTAACTAAAGATAAAGTGTTGGGGAAACCAACACGAGTGCTTATAAACTCGAATTAAAAACATAACCTTGAAATAAATAAAAACAAATGAACGCCAAATAAAGATAATGAGGAAACTTCCCCAAGCTTAGGCTTTTGCAAGCCCTTCAAATCATTGTGGTGGCGAGAAAAAGTTGGAACTCCAGTTCGCAAATTGAGTTGATAAATTACTAGTTGATTCTCGTAGATTCAAGGAGAGGTTTTGCATTCTCTCCACAGTCCCTCCAAGTCCTTGGAAGTCTTGGTATGTAGCAAATCGGGTTTGTGGCTTCTCCTCTTCTTGGTCCTCTTCTTGGTCCTCATCCTCATCTGGAATCTCCTCCTCGGGTTGGTGTTGCTCAACCTGCAAGTCATATAGGAGACGTCCTTCCTCGATAGAGAAAACACCATTAGGTAAAGGAGCGGGGTAGAGACGCCCAGCTCCAGCAATATGCAGGTATTAAACACCACCTCTCCTAGTTAGCATTCCACAAGCTTTTAAAGTAGAGAAACCAACACGTCGCTCACCTAGCACTGGTTGCAACTCACCTAGGTTGATGCCTAGGGCAATGGAAAGCATGGTGATGACGCCTCCACCTATGACTGGTCCTTGGCTTTGGGAGGATTGGTGCTCTAGGTAGCGCACAAGGATTGGGCCCAAGTTGAGTGAAAAGTTGGTGTTGTTGAAAGTAGCCTTTGCGAGGACTAAGATGTCCTCCTCATTCAGTCTCGTGAAATCATTTCGTGCGTGCAAAGTGTTAGCAATAACATAGAACAAATAGCGAATTGCAAGTTGTTAAATATTCTTCCCCTTGCTTACTCTAAAGGTAAATCTCATTCCATTATAATATTGTCCCGGTGAAGGGTCTAAGCCAGTAAAGGATGCGCGTAGGTCATTATCATTATTCTTTGAAAAATTCAAACATGCGCACCATTCATCTAGTGATAGAGAATAATTATTGTTCATAAGTCGGAAAGAAATCATGTCCTCTCCATTCCATGCTTTAATGGTGCTTTGCAAAGAACTTAGAAATTCAAGAGTTAACCGATGATAACTAGGCACATCATTAGATACAAATTTTTGCATGCCAACCCTATTGAAAAGTAAATTGAAGTCATTAGAAATCCCGAGTTGATTCAATATAATGGGGCAAGCCCACTTGGTTAGCTTTACTTCTCGGTTCTTGATCCTGTTGAAGCGATCATGTTGGGGATCATCCTTGAACTGTATCCCCATGAGTTCTTGAGTGAAAGCCTAAGAAGTGCTAGCGACGGCATGAGCACGAGTTTGGATCCTTGTGTTCATCATATAAAATAACAAGGAAAGATAAAAATAAAACTTTTTGATCCAACAATAATAAGCATAACATATTCCTCATCGTATCACATCAAAGAATCCCCTCAAAGTAATAATCTAGGAAAGAAAATCATGGCAATAGTTCATTGTAGGTCTCACCCTAGATTGATAATGACAACAGATCAAAGAGGAATTTGCAAAAAGTAATTGGAGGATCAAAGGAGAAACATACCATAGATCACTTGTGTGCGGGGAAAGCAAACGAAATTAAGTAGAGATGAAGATCTCTATAGGTTTTGAGAGAGTTTGGAGGTAGAAGAGAGAAGAAGGATTGAAGTTTTGGGGTTGGAGGTACCTCCCGTGGTGTTTTTGTGGTCATACGCAACTACACGGGTAAACTATACGACCGAAACAATGTGTTCCCATCGTATAGTTGGTTTGCTGTCAAAATTTTAGGGTTTCCACCTAGCGGTGCACCTATACGGCCATAACTATACGGCCGGAACAATTTGTTCATGCCGTATAGTTGGTTGTCAAACCCTTTGTACCTAGAAAAAGTTGTACGAAAGCATCGATATCTATACGACCGGAACTATACGGCCAGAAATTTTATTCCCGCCGTATAGTTGGTCGTTAAACCTTTAGTACTTATGAAAGAAAAAATGTCGATGGCAAAACAGAACTATACAGCCGGAATTTTTATTCCCACTGTATAGTTGGTCATTAAACCTTCTGTATTCATCAAAAAATCCATTTCTTCGAGAATTGTTTCTTAATCTGAAACTTAGAGAAACACGTTGTTTTTGATAGAAAATTGATAGTAAAAATTGTCGACCAACAACAGCATGTATAAAATAGGATTTTTAGTACTACCGAACTTCTTCTCCTCAACTGGAGCTTTCTAGCACTCTTTATTAAACATAAAACTTAAACTAAAACTTAGAAAACTTTACTCAAACCTTTATTTCACATGAGTTGCCTCCCATGTAGTGCTCTTTTATGGTCAATAGCTTGACCTTGATATTGCTCACTTAGGCCAGATGAGTGGAACACCCACTCCAAAATAGTTGGCCTTCAAAGTGATGGCCCCCTTGTCATCATGCTTGGCTTTCTTCTTCCAGGGAAAATGAATCACGAAAGGATCCCATGAAGGCAATTGAAGTTTCACGTTCCCTTCGTGGAGATTAATAAAAGCCTTAATAGTTCTTAAGAATGGACGACCTAATATAATAGGAGCAGTAGCATCTTCAGGCATGTCAACAATAACAAAATCAATAAGATCAGGACAACCTTTAATGTATACTAAAGTGTTTTCTTTAATCCCTACAACTTATTTGTAGGTAGAATCTGCAAGATGTAATTTTAAGTTGGTGATTTCAAAAGAGCCAAGATTTTACTTATTAAAAAGACTCTTTGGAATTGTTGAGACGCTTGCACCTAGATCACAAAGTGCAGCTATCTCATTGGTCCTAATTTTAATCTTAATAGTAGGATCAAATATATCATCAAGCTTAACAGGTAATTTTTCAACAATTTTCTTATATTCTTCTTCAAGCTCACTACCTTTATTGCTACCTGATTAATGAAGTGTTGATACATAGCTTCATCATTTCCTTCACTTACCGGAATCTTGATGTTGGACCTTTTTACAAGATCTTCAACGGTGTAACTTGGTGAAGGAGCATTACTATAATCAAGTTCTTCAGGCTCCTCCCTTTGGATTCTCAACATCTTGAGGTCTTCAACAGGATTGAGCTCAGCTTTACCTACAAATTTAGCTAGAATGAGAGTTTGACTCTCGGTTACCTTACCTAGTCGTGCCTCAATAATCCTCGTTCTTTCTTGGAGGGCCTGCAAATCATTCCTCAAACTTATAGCTTGGTTAGATAATTTACCAAGCATAGCATCATGGTTCTCCATTATTTTAACAAGGATATTGTTTTGCTCATTTTGTGAGTATATAAAGGAATTAAGTGTTTCTTGGAGACTACCATTACTTGATCCCATATTATTATTAGAGTTACCTGCAGGACTAGAATAGTGTTTCTAAAAATTAGGATTATAATTCTTCTTCCAAGCAGGGTTATAATCATTACGAGATATGAAGTCTACTTCTTCAATATTTGTTTCTAGGATAGCTCTTACCTGGTTTTCCTTACCTATTACGGCTAATATGAGCTCATCCAGCTTAGCATTGACTTCTTCATTTTCTTGTGGTGATATGGAGTTCACCTTCTTCGTGTTTCATCTATCCACATACCACTGGGCACGGTTGTCTTGCATATTGTCTAGCAGTTGCTTTGCTTCGGTAATATGTTTACCCATAAATGTTCCTCCAACTGCAGTATCAAGCATAGACTTAGACACAGGATTAAGAGCATTATAAAATAAATGGAGAATTAGCCAATCTTCTATCCCATGGCTGGGAAAGTTTATCATGCATCGTTTCATCCTTTCCCATGCAAGCGCTAGTGGCTCACGCTCTTCCTGTGCAAAACCAGTAATATTAGATCTTAGTTTCATAGTCTTTGCATGTGGGAATAATTTAGTCATAAATAAAGAACCACATTCCACCCATGATGTAATATTATTTCTAGGCAAAGATAGCAACCATTCTTTTGCTCTTCCTCTAAGAGAGAAAGGAAATAAGCGCAATTTGACTGCATCAGGGTCAACGTCTTTTATACGCATCGTATCACATATTTTAGTGAAAGTATTCAAGTGCATACCTGCATCCTCAACAACAGAGCCTCCAAATTGATTTTGTTGAACCAAACTTAAATAATGGGGCTTACACTACTAGAGAAAAGCCTATAGGAGACATGCACATTAGAGGAGCATTTATACTATATGCGCCACTAAAATAGGCGAGGCACACCAGCCAGTCATGCGCCTCTAGTACTTAAATAGGCGAGGCACATATTTGCAGGATGCGCCTCCTATAGCATCTGTATGGATGAAATCTAGCACCCCCATCTTATGCGAGGCACACCAGCCAGACATGCGCCTCTAATACTTAAATAGGCGAGGCGCATATGTGAAAAATGCGCCTTGCAAATCTTGGGTGGGCCTAGGTGGATATCGGTGCTCCAATATGCGAGGCACATATAGTCACATGCGCCTCCGGTACTTAGAATAGGCGAGGCGCATTAGGGTAACCCCTGTGGGCCCGAGTGGCCGCTTAGGCTAGGCGCTTGTTGGCATGTGCGCCTCAGATAGTTCAGACTATAGGAGGCGCATTTATTGCAATATGCGCCTCGCATAAGCTGGCTCACTTTTTTCTGCACCTTTTTGGCACATGCACCCCACTCACGTGCCTCACACTTCTTCCTCCTCCACCAAAAGACAGATTTGGTTGCCCCCTCCTTCTCCCCACCTCATTTCCCACATTGATTCACCATAGAAGCTTTCTCAATCTCCATTAGTTGACACTCATATGTAAGTGAAGTCTCTTGCTCCTCTAGATCTACAACATATCCCTTTACTTCTCCTCCATCTCTCTTGCGCAAGTTGTCATTGGAGGAAGCGTGAAGGTGTTGCTTGTATTCTCATGTGCGTTGTCGGCGACACTGCGACTATATGATTGTGTTGTGGTGCATGCTTCGTTTTGTGCAGGGATTTCATTTGAGATTCCAATGTTTCGCCGGAATGTCGATTAATTTCTTTTCCGGTGAATTTCTGGAACTCGCGGATGTCCTCTTTTTAGGGGTGGTCATGCAGAATTTTTTGGGCGATCTAGATGTCCATATATGCTCTAATTATTCTCTTGCTCTTTGCACCACGCGTAGGCGACCATGGTCTGACCACTAATTCGCAAAGCCCTCATGGATAGGTGGATGAGATGCGCGAGGACCGATATGGCACGCGCAAACAAAACAGAGATAAGATGTCAGTGTCGCGACCGCAAGCTGATGTATCTGATAAGGCACGATTGCGGAATGCTGGAGTCGCACCTGCTCTGACGTAGTTCCAAGGATGGCTACACTCGGTGGATACGTGATGACGAAGATGATGATGAAGATGTCAATAATGGTGAATATCAAGATGCCAGTCATGATCACGAAGATCAAGGCACCAACGGTGGGGAAGGTGATGATCATGAAGATCAGGGTGGCGCCGGGCATGAACACGAAGATGATCAAGGTGGCGCCGGGCATGAACACGAAGATCAAGGTGTCGACCATGATTCGAGCTGGCTACGAGGCCGACATGTCCAAAATCTGCTTCTCAAGGAGACGAGTAACGCTAGAGCCGCCGCTAGAGAGAAATCTAAGCTGGAGCAAATGAAGAAAGATGCGGTCACTCCATTGTTTGATGGATGCAACGACGGGGATACCCGTCTGAATGTAACGCTCAAGGCTCTGGACATGAAGGAGAAACACAAAATGACTGACGAATGCTACGACAACAACATTGCATTCTGGCACGATATTCTTCCCAAGAAGGGGAACACATGTCCGACTAGTATCGCTGAGGCCAAGAAAGTCACGTGCCCTCTCAATCTACCGCACGTGAAATACCACGTCTGCATAAATGATTGCATCATCTACCGGGGCGAGGACACAGAGAAGACCACGTGTCCGGTGTACAAGACCTCTCGATACAAGAGAGGGACCAAGAAAGCTCATAGAAAGGTGGTGTGGTACTTTCCTCTAACTCCTCGTTTGCAGCTGTATTTCATAGACCCTAAGGAAGCAGAGCTCATGCGCTGGCACGTAGAAAGAAAGAGGTTGGAAGATGATGATCCGGAGAAGGAAGAAATGCTGAGGCACCCTTCAGATGCTTGCTAGTGGAAGGCGTTGGACCTCCAATATTACCAACATTTCAGGAAAGAGTCAAGGAACCTCAGGCTGGGTGTGAGCACCGACGGACTCAATCCGTTCGGAAGCTAGAGCAGCACACACAGCACCTGGCCCGTGTTTGCATGGATCTGCAACCTCCCCTAGTTGTGCATGAAGAAGAAGTACGTAACCATGAGTATGCTGGTTCAAGGGCCAAAACAACCCGGTACAGACATCAATCTGTATCTCACGTTGTTGAAAGAGGATCTGGCCACATTATGGTAAGAAGGAGCCCCTACGTGGGACGCCTCGAGACAAGAATACTTCGACATGAGAGCGGAGGTGATCACAACGGTGCAAGACTATCCCGGTTACGGATACTTCTCAGGGCATGTGGTCCAAGGATTCTATGGGTTTGTTAGGTGCAAAGAAAATACAATGTATTTTACCGCTAGCTACAGAAATATCCCAGGTCTGGGAAAACTGTGTTCCTTGGGTCTCGGAGGTGGCTTCCCAAGAATCACGCCTGGAGAAAGCTAGGAGATCTGTTCAATGGGGCGGTGGAGGTCTGAGGAATCCCAAACCAGAGGAGCGACGTGCAAATCTACGAGCTGTTGAATAACTGGAAGAATGCCCTGCACCAGGAAAGACCCAGAAGAAGCCAGAGCCACTGCTGAAGGAATGGAAGGCGAGGTCTGTTTTCTGGGACTTGCCATACTGGAAGATCCTCTACGTGCCTCATAGCCTCGATCTCATGCATATCACAAAGAACATGGGCGAGAGTCTGCTTGCCACCCTCCTTAACACCAACAACACCAAAGATGGGCCGAAGGCACGGAACGACTTGAAGCATATGGGCATCAGGGATGAACTTCAACCACCACCTAGCGATGACGAGGAGGAGGATGAGGAGGAGGAGACGGAAATGTAAAATAGCCATCGTCGCAAGGGCAAAAGGCAGGTCAAGAAGGGCGAGGTCAAGCTCAAGGCCTCGTGCTTCACTCTTATTAAGAAGGAAGCCATACATTTTATGAAGTGCCTCCTTAGAGTCAAATTTCCTAATGGCTACATGGGGAAGATAAGCAGATGGCTAGACAAGGCGAAGCAGCGCTTCAGTGGGATGAAGTCTCATGACGTTGTCGTGCTGATGACGCAGGTACTCCGGGTCGCGATCCGAGGTATAATGGACAAGCACGTTCGTGAAACATTGTTTGGCCTCTCCAACTTTTTTGATGTCATCTCTTGGAAGTCGATAGGCATTATGTAGCTCACGAGGCTATAGGAGGACATCTTGGTGATACTATGCGAGCTCGATATCTATTCCCCCCCCCCCCCCGCCCGCATTCTTCGACGTCATGCTTCATCTGCTTCTCCATGTCGTGGAGGATATCGTCCAGCTCGGTCCGCCGTTTCTGCGAAGCATGATGAGGCTCGAAAGGCTCAATGAACACATCAAAGGATACATTAAGAACATGTCCCGTCTAGATCGAAGCATAGAAAACGGCTTCCTGGCCGAAGATTGCATCTCTTTCTGCTGGAACTTTCTACAAACCGAGACCCCTCTTGGTCTGCCATTCAACAAGCACCTCGAGAGACTCGCTAGATGCTGTCACCATGAGGGTCGGTGCCCAAAGCATGTTGACATCGAGGGCCGAACCAAGGACTTTGAAAGAGAAAACTTGGTCGCGCTACAGCACCTACAGGTGGTTGATCCATACATATATGAGCACAAAGAGTTTATCAAGAAGAATTACGCTGACCAGGGGCACCAGTACTCGGAGGAAGATGTTATCAAGGAGCACAACTCCAGTTTCACGCAGTGGTTCAGGGAGAAGGTCATTGCTAATCCAGCGCAGGGCGAGTACTCGGAGGAAGATATACTCATATTCTCCTTGTCACGGGGCACCTCGCACAACCTAATGACCTATCAGGCATACGATATCAACAGATACACGTTCTATACAGAGGAAAGGGACAATAACTGCGATTACCAGAACTCAGGGGTTACGGGGATATTCTACACCGGTGACGTCCCGGAAAGATACTACGGAAGGATCGAGGAGATTTGGGAGCTTGACTACGTTACGGAGAAGGTGTCGATGTTCCATGTCAGGTGGGACAAAAGCGTCAAGAAAGAAGGCCGATATTTCACCACCATGGTTATACCGTCAAAGACCACCAGCGCGAACGCACCCGTGAGAAATTAGTCTTGGGTTCTAGCTAGCAAGGTCAACCAATGTTGGTACATCACAGACCCGTCAAAGCCTAGCTGGGTTATCGTCGGGAGAGGCAAAAGGAACATCATCAGAATGGACGGAGTCGCCAACGAGCAAGACTTTGACCAGAATGATGACCCGAAGATGGAAGACGGATACGACAACCAAGCACCGTACACCACAGCCCTACCTAAGAAAGGACTCATGTTCAAAAGAAGTAGTGAAGACGTCCCGGACCAAACCTATGCAACCGTGACAAAGAAGGGGAAGAAGACGACCATTGTCAAGAAACGCTAGCGCGTTCCGACCATTGTCAAGAACCGTCATGTGTGTGTGGCATACTATTATGTATCGAAACATTCATAATTATCATTTTTTGTATGTTATAATATTGCATTGAGAATATTATGTATCGACGAGACACATTCATAATACTCACTTTTGTTTCTTGGAAATATTTGAATTTTTAAAATATTTACAGTATATTTTATAGTTTATATTGTGTTTGGACAATATTTTTACATGAAAATGGCCTTTAAAAACATTTTACAAAAATATGTTGCCCCCAGGATTCGAACCTGGGTGGCTAGGGTTTAGAACAGGACAAGGGTCGATACTAGTGGGCTACTGTGTGTTAGTTAACAGATAACAGCGCAGCGTGCTAGTTGACTAGAAGTGAAGAATAGCTGAGGCGCATATGGCCAGTATGCGCCTCGCGTAAACTTATGCGAGGCGCATTTTCAAATATGCACCTCGTATAAGCTGGTACCTATCACTTTTTCTCTGGATCGAGTCGATCGACTAAGTCGATCTGTGTACTACTCTGCAACCTCTCGCGCCGCCATCCGCTTCCTGCCGTCGTCCGCCGCCGTACGCTTCCTACCACCGTTCGCGCCTGCAGCAGCCCACCGTCCACCATCGTCGAGGTGAACCTCGACCCCCTTCCCCTCTCCATCCCCTTCCCCCTACCCCTCTTCCCTCTCGCTGACATCTCGGCTACCATCCATAGGGAGGAGGACCCCCCCCCCCCCCCCCCCCCCCGTGGAGGAGGAGCCCGCCGCAGCCCCGTGCTCGAAGACCTGTTGCCCGCGACACGCCCGCTCTGTGGAGGAGGAGCCTGCCGCCCCTGACTTGCACTGCTGCTGCTGCCCGAAGACCTGCTGCCCGTGCTCGAAGACCTGCTGCCCACCGGCCACCTCATATGCAACCTCACCTTCGTCCTCGTCGAGCACTCCAAGGTGAGCGCCGCTCCCCTCTCCCTTTCCCCTCCAGATAGATAGGTTCACACGGCTGCTCTAACTAGCTTTATTGTGATTGTGATGATCTACTAGCAATCTTGATTTAGTTCTAGTTCGTGTGTGCAATTAAGTTGCACAGTACAAGAGTATGATGTGCTGACATGCTAGGTGGATGATTCTTATTGCTTCCTAGTAGTTCTAGGTCTCCTAGAGTAGAGAATGCTACTGCTGTAATTTTTAGATATATAATTACCTTTGTTACATGATTTTCTTAGCATACAAGTGTGGTATTTCTAGTTAGGATCTAGCTATAATTGCATATACAACTAAATCCTCTACCTATTTAATCCATAGAAACACATAGTGTAGAATTAAAAGGTACACACACAAATTTCAGCAAGCAATTGCGTATGTGATGTGAAAATGTATCATTAATCTTGCATGAATAGATGCAATGAAGATATATATGTATATAAACTCATTGGACGTTTATAGTAGAGATAGTTTAATTGATGTGTGCTTGCTGGTTATTCATAGTTTTGCTTATAATTAATCTCAAGATGATCTTATAGTCATTCTAGCTTACTAGAGTGTATAGCTGGTTTCATATTTATAATGGTTTGATATGTAATGTTGTTATCTGAGTACATTCAGACATACCCATTCTAAATCCAGGGAAGAAAGGATTTAAATACTGATGTGTACATAGAGAGGATTTTCTTGATTCTTGTTAGTGGATTTGTATACATGTATTTACTGCTGGCTCAAAATAACTTGTTGCTAGGTTGACTTGCTGAATTCAGTTGTGAGACATGAATGATGAACTGAACCTTTGTCAATCTCTAGATTAATTATAGTTTTGCTTATAATTAATCTCAAGATGATCTTATAGTCATTCTAGCATACTAGAGTGTATAACTGGTTTCATATTTATAATGGTTTGATATGTAATGTTGTTATATGAATACATTCAGACATACCCATTCTAAATCCTGGGAAGAAAGGATTTAAATACTGATGCGTACTTAGAGAGGATTTGCTTGATTCTTGTTAGTGGATTTGTAGACATGTATTTACTGTTGGCTCAAAATAACTTGTTGCTAGGTTGACTTGTTGAATTCAGTTGTGAGACATGAATGATGAACTGAACCTTTGGTTTAGTGATGGTCTTGGTACTATAAGCTTAAATAAACAGCCATGTGCTTGAGCTTAGTTGTAGCTCATCTAGATCAAGTACTTGCTATATGGTACCATTTGTATTCTCATATGCTTAACTGAACCTTATGGTTCCAGGAAAACCTACCTAATTGATATCTATCTACTTGTATAGTAGATACCCATGATTTAATGATATCTAGCTAGCTTAATTTGATAAATGATTAGAGGTAGCTTTGAGATTACCCAAAATTGTTTTATGCGCAGTTGGATGCTTCTCTGCTTTAGCCAAGATCCATGGCTGCTGCTAGCATACCTTCCACTGTGATGCCTCCATCTGGAGTGTACATAGTGGTAGCTATTCTTTGGTATTTGGCCATTGGGATTCACTTTCTAGGGAACTTCTAATTGGCTACCAAGGATGCTAAGACTGAGGCCAAACACTATATAAGAACATATGCTAGAGTGTGGCTACCAAATTCCTCATGATGTTAAAATAAAACAGTGCACATGCAAATAAAATAAATATTGAGCTTATGTTCCTTTTTGTTACTGAGCTTCTATTTCTTTTTTGTGAATGAGCTTCTGTTGCAAATCCTATAAGCTTCAGACCTGCTAGTATAGTATAAATTCTGTTTCTTTTTTGTGCATGTGCAGAGAAGGTCATAAAATCTTACCTTTGTATAGCGAAACATATATGTGGTGTATGCTGTCCAGATTTCTTGTATGCTGCTGGAAGCAAGTTGTGTATGGCTGTGTTTGTGTATGCTGGCAGAAAAATGGCTATGTTTGTGCCTATTTAGGCTTTTTTGTGCAGGTTTTTCTTTTTGAGTTGCCAATGTTTCATCGGAATGTTGATTCATTTCTATTATGGCGAATTTCTAGCACTCCTAGACATAGAAAATTAGCAAAGGTTATGTCGAAATTTTCTGTGTATTTTTGTGCTTATTAGTTCCATTTATTTGTGTATTTAGAAATGTCAGCGGAGCAGGTCCCTTCTAGCAAGAAGTACTTTTGGGAGCAGCAGGGGGAGATGGAATCCCAAGAGGACCAGGAATTCGTTCCGCGGGACGGGGAGATGGAGGCGGACGAGGATATGTCGTCGGGCGATGAGGAGATGGGGGACAGGGATGGCGACGCCACTACCACTAATGGCAGCGGTGAAGCTACTACGGACGGTGGTAGCACATAGAAGAAGGCCTGGAAGGAGTGTGCCCCGATCGTGATCGACATCAAAAGGTCCATCATCACAAGCGTAAAGGATGAAGGTGCGCCTTTGGAACCGGCCGAGCTTGTCGCGGGTTACTCAAACCAGCTCGCGGCAATCCTACGGAACACCGTCACGATCAACACGGAGAACCTGAAGGCTGAAGAGAATAGGGGTTTTCGCATCTAGCTCTTCCGGAAGCTGCACGCAAGATACGCGTTCCCGGGTGATGAGGAACACAAGTACAATAAGGACAATCTCAAAGGGAATCCGGTGAACAAGTGCGCCCTCAAGAAGATTACCAAGGCCTTGTCGAATTGGAAGGTCCGGGTGAAGAAGTTGATTTTTGAGGACGCGCTAAGTTATTCGGAGGTCATCAAGAGGGAGCCTCTAGTCAGGGAAGAACACTTCAAGGTGTTCAAGGCCAGATGTTAATCCGCCATGGGTAAGGCCAAGAGTCGGTACTTCAAGGAGTTGTACGAGAAGAACATTGGTACCCACCATCTTGGCATTGGCGGTTATAGAGCTGCAATTCCCAAATGGGAGAAGGAGGACGCCGACGCTCGTGCAAAGGGGTTGACACCTCCCTTTGACGACATAAAAGAGCCGCAGGCAAAGCACTTTGTTAGGGCCCGGTTTGCCAAGCCGAAAGGGAGTTCTGATTATTCCTCGGAGCCCGTTGGCCCCTTCGCTATGAAGGTGACGGTCTTCATGAAAAATATGTAAGTAGTTTGCATGCAAGTCGATTAATTGTGTTTATGATTAATCAATGAAGTCCAGTTTTCTGATCAAATGCTTCGCATTCCTTGTGCGCAGGACGAGGAGTGTAGGAGCACCTCATCCCAGGGGTCGGTGCCTGTCGCCAAGTGGGCCACCACTTTTAACAGGGCGCTGAACCGGACCAAGAATATCGAGCCCCTGGCGGCCCCATCGTCGGCTGGGCGTATGGTCGGCTTTGGCGGCATAACATGGTCTGAGTACTATGGCACCATGGAGCGGAAGGGCAGAAGGCCGAAAGAGCCGAGGTAAGACACCTAAGGGAACAGGTGGAAGCCTTTCCCAATATAGTCCAAGATGCCGTGAACCAGGCTATGTCGGCTGTCGAGACAAAGTTCCAAGAACAAGTTCATACACAAGTCCAGTAACAAATGAACGATAAGCTCAACACCATCCTTCCCGCCTACATGGAAAAGTACATCAAGTAGCAGAAGGGTGGTAAACAAGGGCCGCCTCTGGTTCCCAACCTCGATAGCACCCAATCGGACAACATGGCACGGCCGGAGGCGCTGGTGACTCCTCCAGCAGGGCCGGTGGTGGTGGAGACTCCTCCAGCTCCAGAGCTTAACTTGCCAGCTACGGCGAAGGCGTCAGCCCGCACCACCGTGCCATCAGGCAGCCACTCCGCCACTTGCACGCTCAAGCCTACTAGTGGGGGTGCCTCAACCTTGGCCGATTTCGATGCCCTCAAGGTAACTAACTAATTAAAGCGAGAGTTGGGAGGCTTAACCACACCGATGACTTGATCTTCGTTTTACTGACGCCCGGCCTACATGTCTTTCATAGGGAGACACTCCTTGCACTCTAATGCACTAGGTGGTCGGCCAGTTGAAGGATGTTGACAAGGGTACTATCGTTCAACCGGAGAACCGCAAAATGCACAATGTCACAATGCAACCCGACATGATGAGGGTCATATACAGTATGGTGCTTCCTGGCTACGAGAAAGTGGAACCTCCCTCTCAACCTCAAGGATGGGATGATGAGGAGACGGCGTCGGTCCTCAATACCAGCTTCGGCTACTTGTACCTATGGCCGAAGAGCCAGATCCATTTGGGGACGAAGGACCAGCTCAACATCACCCCAGAGGCAGCATAACCAGCACAGCCAGCACATGATGAGGTCTTCGAGATTGCAGACTTGGACAACATGGCATAGGAACCCTATGATGATGATGGAGAAATTGATCCGAACTTCGGTGACCAGTTCATTAACACAAGGTTTTCTGATTGGTATGAGCCGGGACCATCAGGCACACATCAATTTTCCGATACCCAACCAGCACCAGCGAAACCCTCTTGCCAGGTGCGGCTCTTCCCAACTAGTTAGGAGATGCTGCCACCCGCCCCCTTCACCGAGCCTCCGAGGCCAGTAGTTCCTTTGATCAGCCTCAACACCCTTCATAAGGTGATTGGTGAGGTGAACGTGGTGGCCAATGCCCCAAAAGGTAGGAATCATGGTCGCAAAAGGAAGCCTAAGGGTGACCGGAGCAAGGGTCCCAGTCTTGTTCTCCGGGATCAGGACGACCCTGTGGGGCAAGCCAGGAATCAGCACCACGTGGCAGGTGCACCAATAATGTGTAACTCATTGCTCAAGGTTGCGGGCTCTCAAATGCGCAATCTTCATTATAGCTGTCTCACAATTGAGGAGCGCCGCATTTGCGAGAACGATCAGTCGTACCTCATTTTCAAGGCTAAGGTGCCTTATGTCCCATGGTTCATCAGTGTACCCCCCGGGGATATCTTCTACCTATGGCATTCCGACATCTTCGACATGTTTGAACGGGTTCCGGCTGCACAATACCCTGGTCCAGTTGTTCTCCCTCAATATGGCCATCCAGATCACTAGATACAAGATCCCGGGCATCCAGATAGTGGATCCCTACTTCATGCGGGATGTCGTCCTGAAAGATGCCAAGGACAGAGCGCTGGCGACCGACTACCTCTCAACCTTCCTACAAACATACTCGGACAAGGATGTGATTCTCCTTCCCTACCATCCCATCATGGAGGATGATCAGACAGGCTGTGTGCTCATATGCTTGAATTTGAAACACTCAACAGCCATGTACCTCGACTCAAACAGTGCAATCCCGAAAAACTACACCAATATCAAGAACATTCTTGATGGTGCTCTCACCGGCTATGTCGCAGCGGGAGGCGTCAAACCGGTAATGCCATATGTGAAGTTCAACACGCACGTGTTCTACCACAACACCAAGTTCGACTGCATCAAGCAGCCGTCTGGCAGCAAGAAGGATGCCTTCTACGCCATTTCCCACATGAAGGCGTTCTTCAATAACATGGAGAGCAAAACGCTGACATCTGACCTCGCGAAGTGGGCTAAAGGGCTTGCAACAATACATGATCGCAACCCCAGGTAGCACTTGTTCGACATCCAGGAGGAGATCACGACAATCGTGCACCAGGGAGTCATGAAATTCGGGGGCACCTTCTACGGTGGCCATAAACCGCCCAACAGGGAGATAGATGAATGCTTAGCGCAGCAGGGTGACCGCGGGACGTTCATGCAGATGGTGAAAACTCGGTCGGGCTTCATCAATGCCCCCCTAAAGCCGACTCAACAGCCGAAGAAGTCTTGATGATTGCATTGCCTAGGTAGCAAGCTATTAGTTTCAAACTCGTGTTGTAACTTCTTATCACTATGTTAAACTTATCTAGCAAAACATCTAGATTATGTTTCGTCAACTACTGAACTTGATTGTGAGCGACACTAGCTAGTTATTTGTGTTATGAACTATTTTAAGTGCTTGTTGCTTTTCATTCGGTATTGCCGCCCTACTTCTTGTGATTTGATTTCTTTGTCTTTCTTCGAAATGCCGATGATTAAAACGTGTTGTGGCATCATGTGTGTAACCATGCCGTTGCTGGATCTGGTGTGCCAAATAGACTATAGGTTTGTGCATATACACTACTTGCCGCACCAGATCCATCAGCGGCATTGTCATTTTCTGTGCCCAACCTAAGTATGAGGCAACTATATCATCTCGCAGCCCCAAAGTCGAAAGAGGACAAATATTTTCGAGATTCATATACATAGGACATAATATGTCAGCACCCAGGTTTGTAATCCCAGATGCCTGTTATGCCACACATCACAATCCCAGGATTACCATTTTTGCGAGACATAACAGATTGGATATCACAGTACATCATCCATTACAAACCATAATAAGGTCTTACACAAATAAAGGATCTCATGATCCAGTCTTCATACAAACAAGCAGCGGAAAAGTAAAGCGTAGTAGTGGGCTCCATCTTTAGTGTCACAGGCAATGCTGACGATGGGAGATGATCCTAGTTGTCATAGCCGTCCTGTTGTCCATCTTCCGGATAGTCCTCCTCGTAGTCTGGCCATGGGAATAGCCAGGGACAAAGCCATGACTACTCTTTAAGTACTCGCAATTTATCACTAAGAGGTAAGGTATTTCTAATAGGAATACTAAGCTCTAGGTTTATTTGCAAAAGCTAGATTTATCTTAAGCTGGGTTCCGAAGTAAAGAAAGCTAATTTAATGTTCTAAAATCACCTAAGTGGGAACTTAGTTTTTATAGTCACAACCCTGTTGTGGTCAAGTCAAAGCCACAATTCATTTTGAAAACATCTGATGACGGAACAATATGGCCACTCCAACTGTCCATGACCGCGGACGCGGCTATTCGAATAGTTTGACACTCATGATATAAGGCACTAGTTTTATTCATTTGTTTCTAGAAAAGTAATTTCTATTCATTGAATTTAATTAAGATTTAATATTCTCCAATTAAAATATGGTATCATGTGGACACATGTCATCACCACATATTCCAATACATGGGAATGTGAGTTAAAGGGTTGGTCACATTTTATAAAGTTTAAGATTATTATTTAAATGATTTAAAGTGACTAGAAATGCCGTAATAGCATTCTTTTGGTACTAGTCCAATGTCACTGCATGCAAACCTAAATATTCTTACATATTCAATTATATATTATCGAGTGTGATTTTTGAGAGTTGGAATCAACTCAAAAGCTATTATGGTTGCTTTTTGAAAAATGTTTGAAGTTGCAAAAGTCTCTGTCTTCTTATTTTTTCTATACGTGATCTATAACTCCAAATGGTTTAAATCCAACGGGCTTGGATAGATATTTTCATTTCCCTTCTAGCAAAATTTGAATCATGCAATTTGGTTAAGTGAAACTCTCTGAATTGATTTTTGAATAAGTGGACAGAATATTATTTCAACTAAATTGGAAAATCACTTATTTGAATTTTTGGGCCAGCGCGGGAAAACTAACGGGCCGGCCCAGTGGCACTCCGCAGCGCAACGGGCTGCTGACAGCACGGACTCACTCGTCAGCGAAACTAACTAAGTGAAACAGTATCTACTAATCTGAGCCATACGGTCTAAATCTAATCCAACGGTCGTGGCTCATCATCGACGACGAACTACTCCGACGAGGAATTTACCCTAGCGCAGAGGTGGGGGTCTCGTGGGGCTCACCTGGGCTCCAGCTAGGCTCGGCGACGGGGGCGATCGACGCGGTAGACGACTGTGAGGCGAGGTGCGGTCACGGTGAGGCTCGGGGTGGTCGCAATCAACGGCGCCCTTTTCCTCTAGCAGCGGAGAACTCCGGTGTAATTCCGGCACGGTGGTGCTGGCCTTGCTCCGGGAAGAGGTGTGGGAGGCTCAGTGGTGAGTGGGGAGTCGAATGGTGTGAGGATTGGAGGCTGGGGTGGCCTCCTTTTATAGATCGACAAGGGGACAGAACGGTGCGGGCTGGCATCTCCGGCGAGGGCGGCATAGAGAGCTAAGGGCATGGCTGGGGTAGGTGGACGGTGTGGTGTCTCCTGACGGTCGTTGTTGGCTTAAAGGCGAGGCGTGGGGCAGTGTGGAACGGTCGGGCACGTGCGGCACTCTGGGCGGAGGTAGACGGCATGCGGCAACTGCGGGTCACGCGGCGGCGAATGGGGGTGTCTACCGAGGTGGCGTGATCATGGCGAGGCTGCGCGTGCACGGTGAGGGCAAGGCGCGAGCTGGCGGGGCTGGTCGAGCGTAGCGCACTGGCGCGCTCTGGACACGGAGCAAAGAGGTGGTGTGCGGCGGTGCTAGTGTGGTCCAGGGGTGGGCTACAACCGTGGGGTGGACAGCGGGTGGCGGTAGGCTGCGGCGACGCTAGTGGACATGCTGGATGGGCGCGGGGTGGTCTGGTGCGAGATGGCCGTGGTCGGTCGGCAATGACCACTTTTCGACGGTGCTCCACTATGTCAGTGGCGAAGGGGGGAGTTGTTCTAGGGTTGGGTTATTCTTAGAGGGGATAGGGGGGATAGGGGTTAAATTGGAGACCAATTGGTCGATGCTCACTGTACCAAATAGTGCAGCTAGTCTAGCGTTTATTCTGTGTCTGCCAAGTGTTTGATGAAATGGCCACATGTAATTTATTTTTGAATTTTTGATTCAAACTTTTTTTCTGATCTTGTATTAATCCTGAGACACTAGGTTTGCTTGGAATTGCCAAGGTGAATTCATTTGATGTTTTTTTGAAAAAGTGTGATCATGACACATACACTTGATTCAATTTTCAAATGTCCTTTAAGTGGAGTGGCTAAATGTTTTTGTAAGTTTGTAAAGTGGGCCTTGGTACATCTTTACTTGGTCTAGCCAGGGGTGGAAAGAACTAGAATAGTTTCTATTAGGAATTATCTTCTAGAAACACCCAAAGTGGCCTATTGGTTTAAAATGGTCAAAATGACCATTTGCCTTATTTCATCTTATTTGATTTCTTCCTCTTTGGATTTTATTTATAAATGGTCAAGATGATGTGGCATTCACCTTTAAACCATTTCACAACATTTAGAACAAACAAGTATCGCATATACACTCAATTCTATACTAATGCAAACACACATGCATTCATATGCTTATTCTTAATAAAAGTTTTTGTTAACCCTAAATTGGGTGATTAGAACTTGATAACTTTGATTAAAGTTTTGGGATGTTACAAACCTTCCGTCCTTAATCAAAATCTTGTCCCAAGATTTAAGAAAAACTATGAACTAAAGAGATCTGGAAACTTAGTCCTAATGTAATCTTCTCGCTCCCAGGTAGCTTCTTCCTCGGTATGGTTTCTCCATTGGATCTTGAGAAACTTGATACTCCGGGTCCTGGTGGTTCTCTAGGCTTCTTCCAAGATACGAATAGGCACTTCAGAATACATCAGATCCTTGTTGATATCAATGGCTCAGTGATTGATGTTCCTGAAAACTTAGGTCTTCTCTAGAACTTCTAGGCATTTGCGAAGTAACGAGATATGGAACACATTATGGATGGCTGACATCTCCTTTGGAAGTTCCAGTTGATAAGATACTTCTCCTTGGCAATTCAGAATCTTGAAGGGTCCAATGTATCTGGGGCTAACTTTCCTTTCAGCTAGAAACGCTGCATTCCTTTCAAGGGTGATACTTTGAGATACACAAAATCTCCGACATTGAAAGTCAGGTCTCTACATCTCTTGTCAGAATAACTCTTTTGTCTGGATTGGGCGTTCTTGAGGTGCTCACGGACTTTGTGAACCTTCTCTTCGGCTTCTCGTAGGATGTCGGGTCCGAAAATCTGACTCTCTCCTACTTGCGACCAATTCAAGGGGGTACGACACTTCCTTCCATATAAGAACTCAAATGGGGCCATTTGCAAACTGGCTTGATAACTGTTGTTGTATGAGAATTCTGCGAAAGGCAGACAATCTTCCCATTTTGATCCATATTCAAGCACACAAGCTCTCAACATATCTTCTAAGATTTGGTTGACTCTTTCAGTTTGTCCATCAGTCTGCGGGTGATAAGCTATGCTGAAATTCAACTTGGTTCCTAATCTTTCTTGGACTTTCTGCCAAAATCTTGAGGTAAATTGGGTTCCTCGATCTGATACTATGGTCTTGGGGGTTCCATGCAAGCTGACAATTCTAGCAATGTACAACTCTGCTAGCTTCAAATTCTGGTAGGTTTTCTTGACACGTATAAAATGGGCTACCTTGGACAGTCTATCAACTATGACCCAAATAAAGTCATTTCCCCTACTAGAAGTAGGCAAACCGGTGATCAAGTCCATTCTGACAGAATCCCATTTCCATTTCGGAATCTGCAATGGTTGCAACACTCCTGCGGGTCTCTGATGTTCCGCTTTGACTCTCTGACAGATATCACACTTGGCTATGTAGCTTCCTATTTCTCTCTTCATTTCATGCCACCAAAATTGCTCCTTCAAATCTTGATACATCTTCGTTCCTCCCGGGTGGATAGAATAAAGAGTATCATGAGCTTCCTGCATGATAACTTGCTTCAGCTCTGAATCTGCTGGTACACAGATACGTCATTTGTACCACAAAACTCCTTCTTCATCTTCGGTGAATCCGGGTACCTTTCCTGTACCGATACGATGCTTGATTCTGTCGATACTTGCATTTCCCTTCTAGGATTCCTTGATCTGACGGATCAAAGTGGGTTGAAGTTCAATGCTAGCTAAGAATCCTTTGCTAACTAGCTCCTTTCTAAATTGCTCCAACTCTTCATGCAAACTTGGCTGAGCTTCTTTAATCATGGTGCTTAGTCTACACGGCAATCTGCTAAGAGCACCCGCTACCACATTGGCTTTGCCGGGGTGATAGTGAATGTCAAGGTCATAATCCTTAATTAAATCTATCCATCTCCTTTGCCTCATATTCAGCTCCTTCTAGGTGAAAATATACTTCAGTCTCTTGTGATCCGAATAAATCTCACAGCGGTTACCCATAAGGTAATGACGCCATGTCTTCAATGCCAAAACTACGGCTGCTAGTTAAAGATCATGGGTCGGGTAGTTTTCTCATGCTGCTTCAGTTGTCGGGAGAGATATGCTATAACTTTGCCTTCTTGCATCAACACACATCCGAGACCAATCTTGGATGCATCACAATACACATCAAAAGGCTTCTTGATATCCAGCATAATTAAGATTGGGGCTGAAATCAATCTCTTCTTGAGTTCTTGAAAACTCGCTTCACATTTGTCAGTCCATTCAAACTTCTTATCTTTCTTCAACAATTGGGTCATTGGTCTTGTGATGCTCGAAAATCCTTCAACAAACTTGCGGTAATATCCTGCTAATCCGAGAAATGCACGGACTTGGGTTTGAGTGGTTGGGGCTTTCCAGGCTTCAACATCTCTAATCTTGGCGAGATCGACAACGACTCCTCCTGCTGACACAATATGTCCTAGGTATCCTACTTCCTTCAACCAAAACTCACATTTGCTAAACTTGGCATACAACTGATGTTCTCTAAGGGTTTCAAGGATGGTTCTCAGATGTTGCTCATGGTCTTCTTCTGACTTGGAATAGATAAGAATGTCGTCGATAAAAATAACGACAAACTTATCCAACAAATTCATAAAGATCTTATTCATTTGATTCATGAAATAAGCGGGGGCATTGGTTAATCCAAAAGACATGACCGTATACTCATACAATCCATATCTGGTGGTAAAGGCGGTCTTTGGAATATCCGTTGCACGAATCTTGAGTTGATGATAACCAGTTCTAAGATCAATCCTAGAAAACACTCTGGCACCAGTCAACTGGTCAAATAGATCCTCAATCTTGGGCAGTGGGTACTTGTTCTTGATGGTGACATCATTCAGCTTCCAGTAATCTGTGCACAAATGGTTACCTCCATTCTTCTTATCAACAAACAAAACAGGTGATCTCCATGGCGATGCGCTTGGTTGAATCAAACCTTTTGCCAGCATAGCATCAAGTTGCTTCTTCATCTCCACTAGTTCAGAGGGGTTCATGCTATAGGGTCTCTGTGATATGGGTCTAGTTCCAGGAATCAGTTCAATAATGGACTCGATGTCTCGATCTGGGGGCATACCAAGCAATTCATCTGGGAATACATCGGGGTATTAACTGACTACTCTGACTTGGTCAAGGGCTGGTTGGGCTAGACTCTTGTTGCACTTGAATTGATGGGGCAAGGTTTCAGATACATGCTCTACTGATACTCCAGAGCTCATGGTCATGGTTATGGCTTTCTTGGCACAGTCGATCAATCCTTTATGTGTCGACATTCAATCCATTCCTAGTACTACTTCCAAACCTTTGGTTCCAAGTACTATTAGATTGGCATAAAAATCTATCCCATGGATTCTGATAGGTACAGCCTTGCAAATTTTTCTAGCTTTGGTGGTTGAACCGGGTATTTGAACTATCATAACATGCTTCAATTTGATTGGTTGAATCTTACTAGTGCATGCAAATTGTTCGGTAACAAACAAGTGCGATGCTCCAGAATCAAACAACACTCTTGCTAGTACTGAGTTAACAGAAAACATACCCAACACGGCATCTGGCGCTTCCTGGGCGTCTTCAGCATTCATGTGGAACAGACAACCGTTGCGGCTGAGCGAGTTCCCTAGGGCAAATCTTCTTCCAGGTTGAACACGGCGTTGCTTCTGAGCTGGGGCATTCACATTGGTGGTGGCTGCAACCTTCTTGGGACACTCGTTGTAGTAGTGACCCTTGACTCCACATTCAAAGCAAGTGATCTGAGACTTGTCTTTGGCTGCAACAGGCACAATATTTCTTCCAGTCCTTGGGGCAGTATTGTTGTTGTTGGACTTGGGCGGTGCACGGCTGAAGTTGTTGGAGTTGTCGGGGTTGTTTTGATTTCCTCCAGACTTCAAGTTTCCTCCGCTACGATTGGGGTAGCTTGGACGGGACATCGGGGGTCTATTGTTTCTTGGGGAGTATCCTGCAGACGGGTTGGGGCGATACTTCTGGTGATTGTTGGATCCACTCTGGTGCATCATTCTGCGCTTGTGGTTGTCATTGGCTTGGTTGATCTTCCCTTCCATATGGATGGCGGAATCTACAAGCTCCTCGAGATCTTGAAAACGGATGTTGACTAGGACAGTCTGCATCTCATCATGCAATCCGTTCAAGAACCTCTCCTTCTTCTTGGCTTCAGTGTTGATCTCATCAGGGGCATATCTAGATAGCGACAAAAAATTGTCATGGTACTCAACTACCGTCATCCTTCCTTGCTTCAGTTCTCTGAATTCATCTCTCATCCTAGTGACTAAACCTTGCGACACATGGGTGTGGCTAAACTTGATCTTGAATGCTTCCCACGTCATCACTTGACCGTGGTTCATAGTACGGGTGCTATTCCACCAAGCTCTTGCATCTCCTGCCAGATAATGGGTGGAAAATAGAACTTTCATGTTGTCATCAACTCCTGTGACTTCCAGGTTGTTCTCCATGGTTTGCAACCAATCATCTGCATCTAACGGGTCTTCAGACTTGCTAAAGATAGGGGGATTGGTATTCTGAAAGTTTTTGAGCTTGGATCCATGGTGATCTTGGTTTCCATGGCCTTGATTATTGTGAGCCATCTGAGCTATCTGTTGAAGAGTATTTAGGTTGGCTTGACGTTCTTCTCTACTAGCTTCATGGTCGGAAACTAGCATTTGCAGAATCTACAACATTGGGTCCTATGATGAGTTGCTTCCTCCGAGGTTTCCATGAGTCATCTGAAGATTGCGATAGATAATGAGATAAGAGGGAAATTTCTAAGGTTCATGGTTTTGTTTCAAAAGCTTTAAACTTTGAGTGTGACTCAGGTTTGGCAAACTAACTTCTCCTCATTCATTCATTCATTCAAGCACACAATACAACACACACCACAACACAAAGGAAAACAGATGGTTTTAAGAACCATTCTATAAAACTACGATACAGTGGGACCGATACAACTCCTTCCTACGATAGTGATCAAGTGCATCTACTCATCATAAATGAAGTCTGAATCATCATCATCGGTGTAGAAATCCATGGCATCATCCTCCAGGTAGTCCTTGCCATCACTGAGGTACGAGTGAATATCTCCCTGGATGTCTTCACCTTCTTCCTCTTCTTCTTTTGCTGCAAGCTGGGCTTCTTGCTCCTGGATGGTCTTCTCGAGGTCGGCCACCTTCTTGCAAAGAAGAGCGATGGTGTGATCCTTCTTCTCGCGTTGACGTCGAAGTGATTTGCGATCCTTGACGAGCATGGCGAGAGCCTGGTCCTTCTGGGCGGCAATGGCAAGGTTGTGGTTGGCGTAGGCTTGAGCATTGTCCAATTCCTTCAGCCTATCATACAGCAGGAAGTCAAGGTTCTCCACTTGGCTCTTCATCTCTGGGTGACTTGGCATCTCTAATGGCATTCCCATAGAATCACGCCTTGCATAGTGCGCAAAGCGAGTTCCCTGGATCAAGTTGAGTTTTTGTCCGCAAAGACGAGCGAGAGCTTCATGCATTGACCTGGCTAATCCATCTAGCCAGTTGTGCTCTCGCACGGTGAATTGAATCTTCTCAGAAAAGGGTGCTTCCATCTTGCCTCAAAGATCTGCAACTAGTAACCACTATAGATCTCCTCCTGGGTGCTCAATGAGTTGGGCTCCAAAGAATTCCGGATGCGGGCGCTCCAAATACTCCGACAGTGCATCGAGATCCCTCTCGAAGATCAGTTGGCCTCCGTTGCCCAACTGGTAGAACTTGCAATACTAAACTTCCATCTATAAGAATTTAGGATGAGTAAGTTAGTGATGGTGATTAAGTGTGTCAAATTTTATGTAGGATTGTAAGAATTTTGAGGAACATGAATTTTTTTGAAAGAATCGAGGATAAGAGTGGGAATAGGTTTTCATAAATACTCACTTCTTTGGTTTTCAAACTAAATTTTGTTCGGATGTCCATTCTAACTAGGGTCTCCTATGGTCAGGATGGCTCTGATACCAACTTGTCAACACCCGGGTTTTTAATCCCAGATGCCTATTATGCCATACATCGCAATCCGAGGATTACCATTTTTGCGAGACATAACAGATTGGATATCACAGTACATCATCCATTACAAACCATAATAAGGTCTTACACAAATAAAGGATCTCATGATCCAGTCTTAATACAAACAAGCAGCGAAATAGTAAAGTGTAGTAGTGGGCTCCATCTTCAGTGTCACAGGCAATGCTGACGATGGGAGATGATCCTAGTTGTCGTAGCCGTCCTGTTGTCCATCTTCCGGATAGTCCTCCTCATAGTCTGGCCACGGGAATAGCCAGGGTCAAAGCCATGACTACACTTTAAGTACTCGCAAACTATCACTAACAGGTAAGGTAGTTCTAATAGGAATACTAAGCTCTAGGTTTATTTGCAAAAGCTAGATTTATCTTAAGCTGAGTTCAGAAGTACAGAAAGCTAATTTAATGTTCTAAAATCACCTAACTGGGAACTTAGTTTTTATAGTCACAACCCTGTTGTGGTCAAGTCAAAGTCACAATTCATTTCACAAGTCATTTTGAAAACATCTGACGACGAAATAGTATGGCCACTCCAACTGTCCATGACCGCGGACGCGGCTATTCGAATAGTTTGACGCTCTGTAGAGGTGGTACACTTTCACGACAAAATTTGATACATCCGTCAGGGATAACCCTGAATCAATCGTATTAGTATGCGGATAATCAATCATAACCTTTCAATTACACACCCTAGTATAGGCACCTCCCCTATGAGCTTGGCCTCCCAGCCATGGCCATCTGCCATCCTAGGCACTGCATAGGTGGACACACATCAAGAGGTAGCCTCAGCTCAAACCTCTCCCGTGAGGGAATCCATACTAAGGCACATGCACTTCCAGCTAAGCCTTACCCAATTCAGGTATTGTGGTTGTACGGTAAAATTGGAATGGTATCGCATCCGAACCCAACCATCAATTTTTGGTAAAAGTGCTAAGGCTCATGCCTCAACATTTTCATCATCAAACCATTTCTGTTTCTCAACACATTTCAAAACATCTCAATAGAATGACTCATCATTCCGAGGTTTTCATAATCATTTTCACCAAGTAGTCCCATCAAAAGTGATCAAGTTTTATGCTTAGCACTAGCCACTAAGGTTAAGAGTGTTCACTAAAGAGGGGTGCTAATCTTCAATCTCAGGCCATGGAGTGACATCTAAGAATAACTAGATAGGCCAAGTTTTATACTCTTTATGCTATTTATACTAAAAGTAAAGAACTTTGGTAAAGAAAGAAAGTAAAGCTTCCAAGTAAAACTTGGGATGGTATAAATCAAAAATGGTATAACCAAAGCATGCCTAATGCATCTTTCTTAGGTTATCAAGCTTGCAAGTGTTAGCTTGCATTGTTAATGATGGCTTGCATAGTTAAGAAACTTGCAAGTGTTAGCTTGCTTTGATCAGTGCAGTGATTGAAATTCTCCTCGTCTTCTTCGGGGTAGAACTCCTCCTCCTCCTAGACTTGGCCGGTACTATCTTCTGTAAATGAATATGGGGTACACAATCACCAAACGGTACTTATCTATTTCTAAATAGCACACTAAGGCACACACTTGATCATCTAGTATCATCACATGATATAAGGCACTAGTTTGATTCATTTGAATCTAGAAAAGTAATTTCTACTCACTGAATTTAATTAAGATTTAATATTGTCCAATTAAAATATGGGATCATGTGGACACATGTAATCACCACATATTCCAATACATGGGAATGTGAGTTAAAGGGTTGGTCACATTTTATAAAGTTTAAGATTATTATTTAAATGATTTAAAGTGACTAGAAATGCCGTAATAGCATTCTTTTGGTACTAGTCCAATGTCACTGCATGCAAACCTAATTATTTTTACATACTCAGATAGATATTATCAAATGTGATATTTGAGAGTTGGGATCAACTCAAAAGCTATTGTGGTTGATTTTTGAAAAATGTTTAAAGTTGCAAACGTCTCTGTCTTGTTATTTTTGCTATATGTGATCTATACCTCCAAATGGTTTAAATCCAATGGGCTTGGATAGATATTTTAATTTCCTTTCTCGCAAAATTTGAATCATGCAATTTGGTTAAGTGAAACTCTCTAAATTTATTTTTGAATAAGTGGACAAAATATTATTTCAACTAAATTGGAAAATCACTTATTTGAATTTTTGGGCCAGCGTGGGAAAACTAAAGGGCCAGCCCAGTGGCACTCCACGGCGTAGCGGGCTGCTGACAGCACGAACCCACTGGTCAGTGAAACTAACTAAACGAAACGGTATCTATTGATCTGTGCCCTATGATCTAAATCTAATCCAACGGTCGTGGATCATCTTCGATGACGAACTACTCCGGCGAGGAATTTACCCTAGCACGGCGGTGGGGTCTCGTGGGGCTCACTTGGGCTCCAGCTAGTCTCGGTGACGGGGGCGATCAACGTGGTAGACGATGACGAGGCGAGGCATGGTCACGGCGAGGCTCAGGGTGGTCGCAATCAACGGCGCCCTTCTACTCCAGTAGCGGCGGACTCTGGTGCATAGCACGGTGGTGCTTGCCTTGCTCCGAGAAGAGGTGTGGGAAGCTCAGTGGTGAGTGGGGCGTCGAATGGTGTGAGGGTTGGAGGCTGGGGTGGCCTCCTTTTATAGCTCGATGGGGGAACAGAACAGTGCGGGCTGGCATCCCCGGCAAGGGCAACACAAAGAGCTAAGGGCATGGCTGTGGTAGGTGGACGGTGCGGTGTCTCCTGGTGGTCATTGGTGGCTTAAAGGCGAGGCGTGGGGCGATGTGGAACGGTCGGGCACATGCGGCGCTCTAGGCAGAGCTAGAGGTGCTTGCGACAGCGTGCGGCTGCTACGGGTCACGCAGCAGCGACCGGGGGTGTTTGCCAGGGTGGCGTGATCATGGCGAGGCTATGCCTGCGCGGTGAGGGCAAGGCGCGAGCTTGCGGGGCTAGTCGGGCGCGGCGCACTGACGCACTCTCGACATGGCGTAGAGAGGCAGTGCACGGTGGTGCTAGTGTGGTCCAGGGCTGGGTTGCAACCATGGGGTGGACAGGGGGTGGCGGTAGGCTGCAGCGATGCTAGTGGACATGCTAGATGGGCGTGGGGTGTTCTGGTGCGAGCTGGCCGTGGTCGGTCGGTGATGACCACTTTTCGGCGGTGCTCCACTGTGCCAGCGGTGAAGGGGGGAGCTGTTATGGGGCTGGGTTAGGCTTAGAGGGGACAGTAGGTTAAAGTGGAGACCAATTGGTCGATGCTCACTGATACGTTGCTAACGTATCTATAATTGTTGATGTTCCATGCTTGTTTTATATCTACTTTCTTATGTTTTGTCCACACTTTGGAGTACTTTTACACATTTTCTGGAACTAACCTATTAACAAGATGCCATAGTGCCAGTTGCATGTTTTCTTCTGTTTTTGGTTCCAGAAAAGCTAGAAAATTAATATTCTCTAAATTGGACCAGAGAAAAGCCGAAGTCGATATTTTACTGGAAGACTCACGGAGCCAGAAGATGAGACGGAGAGGGGCCAGGGGCTGGTCACACCATGTGGTGGTGCGGTTTAACCCTGGCCGCGCCACCAGGTGGTGTGGGCCCCTGGTCCACCCACCGACGTTGCCCTTTCGCCTATAAGAAGCCTCCGATGCAAAAACCCTAAATCGTCCAGCCTCCAGCCACGAAAAGTTCCGCAGCACCGCCGCCACCGAAGGGGGGATTTGGGGGACAGAAAGTCTCTGTTCCGGCACCCTGCCGAGATGGGGAAATGCCCCTGGAGCCATCTACATTGATCTCCACCACCATCTCCACTGTGGGGCCCCCGGATAAATCATCCGAGAAATCCCTGTTATGTACATATCCACGTTCCCATGATCAGTGAGCCATGGAACATAACCCACAAGTATCATTACAACATCCGAGATATACCGAATTATAAGACTTACATAAATGCCGTTATGGATATACCATCTTAAGCAGTCGAACATCATCAGAGCCCAATCATGCCTCAATCTACAGGAAACTGACTGGGAGAACGTCCTAGCTCGCATAGTCGTCCACTTTACCTTCTTCTCGATATCTGACCAAGTTAATAGCCAGGTACAATGCCGGTGAGTACTTTGAATGTACTCGCAAACCACCTTAAGATAATGATAATAACATGAGTATATGCATTATCGATGTGGTAGTAGGAGGGCTTCAAGAGAGGTTATTTTCTCAAATAGTTTCTCTTGTAGATATAGCATCTACATATCTTTGTTAAGTACTTTGGTAAATATTTTGGAAACCTTTTGAAAAAATTTGTAAACACTAGGATTGGGGTACCCATTTGTTCCTGTCCTTAGGTTGTCCCACGACCAAACTCCTTTCTCCTCCTTCCGACCATCCCATGGTCAAAAACCTTTCTCCTTTACGACCATCCCATGGTCAAAACATTTCCAAAAGCATTTCTTTTCAGAAATCCTTTTTGAAAACAAAACCAGCACCGCTCTACTAAAGTTTTTCCAACCCGTCCTTAACCACAGACACGGCTATTCGAATAGATTTACACTCTGCAGAGGTTGTACACTTTACCCACGCCATCCGGGTACACTACCCTGATCTACACCGATCGTGGGTCGAGTAACCGATCAAGACTCTCCGGATGCCCACTCCAATATAAGTGCCTACCCTATGAGTGTTGTTCCCCTCAACACCCGGATGTCGGGTACCGAGGACCAACCAGAGCGCTTTTTCCACTTCCCAAGTGAGCGCTTTCAATGAGGGCCTCATAGTAACGCGTGGAGGCCAGCAAACCCTTTGTTCCTTCTCCTGGTCGATGTCTCACATGGACCGTTTGTCCAGAGAAGGCCAACCCGCCAGGGAGTTTCATCCCCTATAGTAGTTGTGAGGAAGCTTATACGAGAATGGACAAACGTCAAATCCAGCCCTGTTCCATTCAAGAGTAATGTGGTTGCACGGGTTAAGTTGTTATAGCTAAACTGCAAAGAACCAGGTGCGTTTTTGTAAACCTTTTTCCTCTAGTTTTCGTCCAGTATTTTACAAAACAAAACCCTTTTCTCTTTCTCAACATCTCTTGGGAGGTCCCACCTCACCAAGGTTTTATCATAAAACATTTGGTAAAACTTTTTCCGGGGTCTTCCCATCCTCTAGTTTTTGCTTTGGCTAAAACGGGGTCTCAAAGGGTTATGGTGTATTACACCATATACCATACTAGGGACAAGTAGGTATCATCGAGAGGGTTGTACTTAGTAGTACCCTTGAGTAATGATTTGGATGAGCCAAACCACTATCAGATATACAACATCATAGTAAAACAATGCAGTTTTCATAAAACAGTAAGTAAACCATGCATAAGTAGAACAGTAGGACGAGGCTTATGAGCAATAAGGTGGCTTGACTGTGATCAAAAACATGGCATAAATGTCCCTAGACTTCCTCTTAGAATACCATAATAATAATTATAATAACCATCTTCTTCTGCTCTCCGATATAATCGCAACTATCGTCGATATGGAACACATGCAGACAAACAAAAGGGCCCAATCAATACAAGGCATACAAACGTCAATACATACATACAACAAGCAATTGAATAATACCAAATTAATATTCAGTAGGTTTTGAGAGCATTGGATTTAGGAGATTTAGATGGCCTTGGAGAAGGGGATGAACACCCATTAGGGTTTATTGTCGAGGAACTACCTAAGAGGGGGTTTTGTACCAAGGACAGATTCTGTATGATACCATTGTATAAAAGTGATACCAACAGATAGTTGTTGATAAAATGAAACCAACAAAAGTGGTTTCACTATTTTATCACTTTTCTTTAAATAGTTATGATTTTCCTATTGAAATAACTTCTAGTTTTAGGAAATAATTCACCAGAAAAGTTCTGTAGTTCCAAAAATAATTTCCTTGGATATTTTTGTAGGGTCTGATGTAATGAATAACTGCGAGTTGGAACCACTCCATAAGAATTAGTAGAATGCCCTATGGAAATTCCCAAAGTCAAATCTATAGTTGTTTTGTCCTTTTCACCAGATTAGTTCTACAGAAGCTTTTGATATGAGGCAAAGGGAAATGGATAGGTATTGGAATTACATTCCAGTAACAATTTTAAATACAAATTTTGGAGGTGCAGAGCTACTTTAGTGATTTATCTAGTGATAAAGTCACATGCAGCAGTGTTTATTTCACTACACATCTACAGAAGATCAAAATGAGTGATCTCCTAGGGTTGGGTAGATATGGATGTAGCTCATCCATGAGAGTTGGAATTGGGTCAATTGGACTCAAAGTTTGGTCTAGGGAATTTTCTAAATTCAGAACTGGAGGGATTTTGTTATTTTTACCAATGGAGAACAAATGCTCCACTTGGCATTAGGCCAAAACCCTAAGATAGGTGCAGGTAATACCTACCATGGGTAGTTGGTTTTACTCAATTTGGAGTTGTAAAATTCCCATAAGAAATTTTATACTAGAATTAGGTACATCTGAGTGGTAAATTTGTTGTATTTAAACTGGGCAACAATTGAGGAAACCAGGAGTACTACATGCTTTGCAAAACATGTGAAAACATGTATAAAATTAGATCTGGCCAAAATATGGGGTTTTCCATTTTATTCTATATTTAAACTAACCAAGTATTTTAATAGATCTGAAAAGGAATTATAAAAGAAAAAGGAAAGAGATTTGGGCCAGAGATGGGCCGATGGAGGCGGATTCAGCCCAGGTGGGGAGATGCCACGCGCGGGAGAGGGGGAGTTCGAACCTGACTGGCAGGGCCCGCTAGTCAGCGGTGGAGGAGCGCCAAAGAGGTATCGGAGAATTTGGGTCATCGGATCTAGTGGGAATCAGCGGTTGTGGTTCGTCTTCCACCTCCGGTGAGGCGCGATGCAGGGAAACCCTAGCTGGCTCGGCCGGTGGTGGGGGAGCTTACCGGAGGGCTCGGGAGGTGCCGGGGAGGCCATGGGGCGACGCGGTCGACGACGGGGATCTCGGTGATGGGCGGCAAGGATAGGTTCGTCCTCAGGCGGCATCACGCGCATCAGCATCGGCGGAGTTCGCTTCAGTGCTCGCCGGAGTTGCTTCCAGAGGGCTGGAGAGAAGCATGCGCGGCCCGGGGGAGACGTGGTAGACGACGAGGATTGCATGGATGGGAAGCCTCGAGGAGGGTCTGTGATGGAGAGGCCACCTCGCGTGAGCCTCGTTGGAGCTCGACTGCGCCACCGGAGCAGGGGTTCCTGCGCAACAAAAGGGGGTGGGTTAGACTCGTGAGGACGCGGGGATCTTCGTAGGGTGACATGTAAAGAAGGAGGGGAAAGGAGGAAGAGGCTTAGCTCGATGAGAGGGAAGAGGCCGAGAGCTCGTTTTCTTCCTCTCTCGGGCAGGATAATGCAGGGGAGGAAGAGTGGTGTTAGGTGGGAGGTAAGTGAGAGGGAGAGGAGCAAATGGGCAACGAGGGGGAGAGCTGTGCTGGTTTGTGGCCTTATAAACCAAGTGGAGGAGGGGTGGGGTGGACATGGCCTATGGAGCAAGGGTGAGGGGTAAAACCAGGGCTGGTATTGCTGTGGGCTAAGGGGAGGTGGTTTTCTAGTCGAGCTGCAGGGCAGAGGGAGTAGGGACAGCTGTTGCAAGGTTTTAAGGGCAAGAAAAAGGGGTTGGCTTGTGTCTCGTTCATGGACAAGCACTAGAGATAAGGGGTATAAGTTGCTACAGTGAGTTAGCTATAGTGCACACGACCAGGACTGAGGGTTGGTGATGTGGAGGCTTGTTGGAGAAGATTGGATGAGGTTTGATTTGGTTTTTGGGTACTAAAAGGTTAAATGTTCAAATCAGCCATAGATGATGATCAAGGTTTATTTCTTGATTTTTGATATTGACCAATTGAGATAAGGATGCTGGTAGAGGGGTAAGGTTAAGAAGCATATCTAGGATTTATTTGGGAATTTTCAGAAGATTAGAAGTCCACTTAAATCCATTTATTCAAAAACTGCAGAAGTGAAGTATTGGAGCTCATTTGATATTTTTACATTGGACCTTGTTGTATTTTGATGTAAGGTGATCCCAAATGTGAATACACACTTAGGGGAATTTTCCCAAGATTTATTGGGGCTTAAAAGTATTTAAAACATTTATTATTCCATTTCTGCCATTTAAGAAAATAGGCAAAAAGAAATAATAAAACTCTTCAAAAATATTTATTTTTGAAGTGGGAATATAGGGTAATATATATGGACCTCAAAAGTGCTTAGAGTTGAGGATGTGTTTTGGTAAAAACCAAACTTTCCTTTGGGAAAGGAGTTTTGGAGATTTTGTCGATTAAGGAATTAAATAGTTTTGGTCCATAATAATTATGGATAATATTTTATAAATCTTGGTTATCAAGTTAGATGAGGTATAGAAGGTGTAGAAAGAATTTGCAACCTTGGGAATTGGAAATACAACTTGATTTAGATGGAAAAACAAGGAGTTGAGGATCTAGGGTGATGTTATTTTTATACCACCAAAACCTTGTTGGATCTTAGAGCTCAGAGCTCATCTTGATGCAAAGGATAGATGGATAGGTAGACCAAGTCATATAGATGATCATGGAAGAAGGAGTTTCGATTATTTACATTTGAGGTGGCCTGGAAGTGATGGCAAACTTTGTTGAAAATAAGGCTGCCATACCAGATGAGTCATGATGCCTTATAAACCAGGTGGGTGTAAGAAGCCCAAAGATCCACTTGGAACAAGTGAAGTAGATTTTGATATACCTATATGAGTAGAACACATCCATGTAAAGATTTGGTCCATAGAAGGTTGGATGGTGGTGTGAGCTTCTACCAAAGTAGGCATGTTGACTAGATTTGCAGGAAAAGTTATTTTCTTGCCTGCAAAACCATTAAGAACAAGTGGGTTGGAGTATGATATAACCAAGGGAAATAGTGGGCCTTGGTAGTCCTTAGGATGTTTTACAAGATGGTCCAAGTGCATTTCCAATAATTCACAAGGGTTGAGAAAGGGATACATTCAAAAAGGTGATGTTGGAAACAGATTTCCAGACTTGGCCAAATTTGGCAGATTTAGGGTTTTTGACTAGAATGTTGGTGGTGATTTTTTTGATGGGTTGCAAGGTACCAAAGCATCATCAAGTGGATGATTTTGAAGTGTAGATTGAGTAGAATGGATCCTTGATTGGTAATGGTCTTCATTGACTTGGAAGCTTCTAGAATTAGATCACTTCAGAGCTGATCTGGTTAAGGGTTTTAGATGACTAATTAGTAGCTAGGGAATCACATCCATATTGTATTCTTGCTTAGGGTTTGGTGAGTTTAAAGTATGTTGATCCAACTGATGAGCTCCTAGAGTGGCTCATACTACTTCCTAAGCAAACAAGTCAAGCAGCAGATCAAGGCAATTCATCAGACAGCAGATCAAGGCAACTCATCTTATAAACTAAGCAAACCTACTACTGGGGTTACCATCAAGCTTGGCTTGAGGTGAGGTTGGGTATTTCTAGAAGGTTGTAATTTGGAATAAGATGAGGGTCTCTTGGTATGTCTACCAAGGGTGGAATTTAATTGCTTCAAAACAAGGTTTTGTTAAATCTAGAGATAAGAATAGTAGAAGGTTATGTCTTGGAAACATAAGGAGATTATCTTATATAGCTCTCCATAGTTTTATCAATAGAAGCTACTAAAATAGTTGGTTTGCAAAGGCTTCTTGGCTCAGGTTTTGAAATGCCAGAACATTTGAGAATATGTAAAATGAGCCAGGATAGTTTTATTGAATAGCTTTTGTCAACTGAGGGTGAGGTAAGGAGTATCATATGGTATACACTCACATGCACAAGCACAAACAAACAACAAGCAAACACTGCACCAATCAACAAGAAAAAGTTTTTGTTCCCCCAAATTTTTGCATTCTGGACAACTAATCAGGGTTGCAGAATTTGGGATGTTACATCCATCGCCGTTGCTGATTCCCATGATGATGAGGGAGTAGTTATTCCTCGAGGCTAAGCTTTCTACCGGTAGCTATGTGTTCATCTCTCTCTCTATGCATGATCATATTGTGATCATGAGCTTTGTAATCAAGTAGATCTACCTTGCTACTCAAGTGCTTTATTAGATCTCTGCTCTCCCCATGTGTGTGAAAGGGACAGCGTGCACACCATGGTGGCACTTATGCTAGAGATTATAAATACTTGTTATGAGTTATATTTTGAGTTGGATGTCTCTATGAAATTGTGGTGTTTGTTGGAACCATCTAGTGCTCAAGGTGACAGTGTGGGGTTATCTAGATGGGGAAAATGAACTTTGAGGTGTGCTATTATAGCCCTACTATGGATTAGAGTGTCCAACCGGAGAGTAGTTCAGAGTAGTATCATGAAGAGAAGATATTTATATGAGAGTGTTCACTAGTGAAAGTATGATCCCTAGGCCTTGTTTCTAAGCACTGAAACACCATTTGCAACTAGATCTGTTACATGTTTGCTTGCTTCCATCTTTATTTCAGTTTGCCTTTAGTCTCTTCCACGCCATCAAGCTATTTTCTAGCACCGTTGTCTTATATCCATACCACTTGTATTTTACTATCTCTTCGGTGAACTAGTGCACCTATACACCTAACAAGTGTATTGGGTGTGTTGGGGACACAAGAGACTTCTTGTATCTTCATTGCATGATTGCTTGAGAGGGAATACCTTTGACCACTTCCTCTCTGAGTTCGATAAACCTTGGGTGATCCACTTAAGGGAAACTTGTTGTTGTTCTACAAACCTCTGCACTTGGAGGCCCAAAAACTATCTACAAGAATAGAAGTGCGTAGACATCAAGATATTTTCTGGCAC
Source organism: Avena eriantha (assembly GCA_910589775.1). Classification (NCBI taxonomy): domain Eukaryota; kingdom Viridiplantae; phylum Streptophyta; class Magnoliopsida; order Poales; family Poaceae; genus Avena; species Avena eriantha. Next base: position 407,550,644 of record OU342742.1, read on the forward strand.
TGTTGTCGGGGAGGTAAGGTAAAAGGTACTCACATCCTGTGGCTACTAAGCTATATGCTAGTACAGTTCCTAGTGTGTGAGTGCTCGAAGTTATTTCCTTTAGATTCTGCAATTTTGTCTTTTTGTTTCTTGTTTTCACTAGTTAGGCTTAATGGAAAACAATAACAAAATTAGAGAGCTTTATAGTATTGATCTTGAGTTAGCACATGAATTGTCTGAAAAGAAAATTAAAAAACCCATGGAACTTTCTTTGCATGCTAATAGCAATGTCGTTAGTATGAATCTTTTGAACACCTTTGTTACTAATGCTATGGAAATGTGTAAGCTTGGGGATGTTAGTTTTCATGAAAATGATCTTTTTAGTTCCCCATCTTTAAAGAAGAAAATGTTCTCTAATGATACTTTATCTCCCATATGTGGTAATTCTAATGATACTTATGATATTTTAAATCCACATACTGAAAGCATCCCTTTTAAAATACCTATAAAAATTCTTGAACGTGTTATGAATAACTGTTATTTTGGAGATGGAACTCTCCATCCTGGTGATCATTTACTCTTTATACATGAATTATGGGAGTTGTTCAAGTGTGCAGGTATTTCAATGAACCAAGTTAAGAGGAAGCTATTCCCTTCTCACTTAAGGGAAAAGCAAAGGAGTGGTATGAGCTACTAGATTATCCTCATCATTTGGAGTGGAAGGAACTTGAATATCTCTTTTACTCTAAATTTTATCCTCCTCATGAAATTCATAAATATAGGAATTACATTTATAATTTTCATCCACATGATGGAGAAAGTATTGCCCAAGCATGGGGGAGATTGAAGTCACTAATGCTCAAATGTCCCATTCATGAGCTCCCCAGTAATATTGTTATTAATAATTTTTATGCAAGGCTTTCTGGACATTACAAGGACTATCTAGATACCAGTTTAGAGGGATCCTTCACAAGTAAGGAGGTTAAATCTAAGTGGGATCTTCTTGAAACAATTCAAAGCAATACCGAAGATTGGGATAACGACAAAGGTAAAGAACCAGGTATAAACTATGAGTATGATTGCATTAAGTCTTTCGCTGAAACTGCTGATTTTCAAGAGCTTAGTGCTAAATATGGTCTTTATCCTCAAATTCTTGTTGATTGTTGTAGAGCCTTTGCTTCTCATACTAATGCTCCTAAACAAAAATGGGACATGTATCATGAGCCTTTTAAAGACACTTGCATGGAAAATGAAATTGTTATTAGTGATAGCAATAAACATGCTCAAACCTCTGAAAGTACTATCTCTTATAAGCATGTTAATTTTTGTGGAATACATAGACCTTGTGAGAATAATCAAATTGAAAAAGAATATTGTATCACCCACAGGAATGAAAAAACTAGAACATGGTATAGGGCTCTAAATGATCTTGGTAAAAAAATTGTGCCCTCTATCCTTTTATTTGTGAACTTTGCTTTGAAGTGGGTCATTTGAATTTTCAATGCTCAGGCCATAATAATAGCCCTTCTAATCCAATGAGTACTGCAAGTTTGTATTGTGATGACATGATCACTCCTAATCAGCATGATGAACTTACATTATTTTTGGGGTGTGAAGAGTTATCAAGAAAAACCTCTTTGCTAGATATGGGTGCTTTTGATATGAATAGTGTCCTGCATGGTTGTCATTTTTATTGTGTTGATAATTGCCACACAAATACTTACTTACAAAATATTATAAAATATGAGGTTTTACCAAAATATAACAGGACTAATATGAGTTTTGATCTTATTAATGAAAAGGAGGAATCCTTCAAAGTTTCTTCTATTGTCTCTATCAATAAACCAGGGTATATGGAGAAGCTTCCTTTCAAGCCTCTCCCTCCTAAAGAGATGAATAAAAAGAAGAAAAGGAGGAGTAAAAGGAGAGAGGAAACAGTATTTTCCCCTAAGCATGTTGCTCCTATTATAGTTTTTGATGAGTCTGAACACAATGATGTTCCTATGCCTATTACCTATAGTAGTGATCACAATTGGGAAAAGCACACTACTTTTGATATTGAAAATCTCTTCGGTACAAATTCTGAAAATGATGATATTAATAATTGATGTACTATTAGTGTTATCCATGTTCCTTCCAATGATGATATGTTTACAAATGAACACACTTGGAAGATAACTATTCTATTGCTTATGATGATACTATACCTCCAATATATGATGATTGCAGTGATGAATGTGATATTTTCAGTCCATCTACTGTTGAGGAGAAAATTAATTATGATTACAATATGCCTCCTATATTTGATGATTATGGTGATGAGAATAATAATGGTAGCTATTTTGTTGAATTTTCTCCCACTATAATTAATAAGAATGACTATGCTTATGTGGGGAGTATTAATTCTTTTATGCATGTGGCTCATGATAAGAATGTTTTATATGATATTTATATTGTAAATTTTATTCATGATGCTACTGAAAGTTATTATGAGAGAGGTAAACATGGTTTTATGCATCTCAATAACATTAAGTTTCCCCCTTTATGTTGAAAGTCTTCAAGTTGCACTTGTTTTGCTTTCTTATGGTTGTTGCTTTGTGCTTTCATGACTTGTTTCTTTACAAGATTCCTATGCATAGGAAGTGGGTTAGACTTAAATGTGCTTTGAATTTGCTTCTTGATGCTCTCTTTTACTTCAATTGATATTTCTTATGTGAGCAAATTCTCAAACTATCATGCCTAACTTAAAGGCGTTAAAGAAAAGTACTTATTGGGAGATAACCCAAAAGTTTTAGTTAAGCCTTGGAAGTTATTACCTCTGTAATAACCGCTCCTTATTATTTTTGTGTGGTTTTTGTGCCAAGATTAACCTCTATTGAGAGAGAAGTAATACTTGGGAAAGTTGCCGTCCCGAAACCGATTTTTGTTCTTCACTGTAAAACATCGTGTAAAATCTCTATACGTCGGTTTGAGTTGTGATTTTTTGTGCTTCTGAACCAGGTTATTATCTAACTTTCGTTAGTTCAACACTTTTCGATTTGAAGAAAAGAAGATGTTCGAAAAAATTGGTTTTTACCTGCTGGTCTGTTTTGACAGATTTCTGCCATTATTTGCATTTGCTTCTTGTTGGTTCCTTTTTGAGTTCTCTTTGGGGAATTGAGATGTTTGAGGGAAGTGATAAGTAGCTTGTGTTTTAATGGAAGTTTTACTGGTGTTGAAACTTAACCCAAAGACTTATTATCTTGAGTGCACTAATGTTGCTAATAAAGATTGTGTGAAGTTTTGTATGAAGGAAAAATTTCAGGTGTATGGAAGGAATGATGTAATGAGATGAAGAATGGACTAAAGCTCAAGCTTGGGGATGCAACTTGTGTCACTCCAAGAAATATCCAAGAAGTACAAGCGTCAAAGCTTGGGGATGCCCAAGGCATCCCCTTCTTCATCAATAAAAATCCCAGGTTTCTTCCAAACACTTCATTTTTATTGTTTCATGCATAGTTGTGTTGTTCTTGGAGCGTCTTTGTTTTTCGTTTTTGGTTTTTATTTTCTTGGTTTGCTTAGTTTGCTTGAATAAATTGGTTGGACCCCCTCTTTCATACATTAGTTTTCAAATAAGTTTGGTTTGGATTGGAAAAGAGTAGGAAAAGTTCATGCTTAAGTGGTAAAAGGAGCTTGTTTTTGACTGTGGCCTATGCTTTGTCATGTCATGCTTGGTATTGTTTTGGCTTTATGCTTAGTGATTTTTTCTATATCATGACATGTTATGAACAATTGAGATTTCTTAATGTGCCTTGAAAGAATCATGTGTTGTTTTAGCATATTAAAGCATAGTATTGTGGTATTCTCCTTTGATGTTTCATTTGGGTTGACTTGGCCCATGCTCACACCATGTTATGACTATCCCAAGTCACCATATCCTTTATGATCCTTTAGTTTTCAACTTGTAATATCACTTTATGCTTTAATTAATGATGTTTTGTTGCTTTGCATGATTATGGCCATTATTGCTCTCTTAGTTGGTCGCTCCTAGTCCTTTGCTAGCCTCCGTAACCAAGTATGAGTTCCACTCATGCATCTAACTCCTAAAACCAAGTTATTCCAAAGAGTCCACCATACCTACATATTAGCATTTGCTATTCCAAGTATATTCATGTTTTTATCCACCTTCCGAATTAAACTTGTTATGTGAAAACTAGTGATTAAAGCTCTCACGAACTTGATGGCACACTTTACTTTCTTGCACTTAATAATCTTGAACCATTGTGTACATCTTTATTGCGTATATGATTGCGCTTTATAAGTTGAAATTAGCAGAACCATGTATCATGGGGAACATTTCACTTGTACATTGTACCTCGTTGATATCATGATTCTTTTGCTTATGGATCCCGACGGTGTGAAATAAAAGTGGAACTTGTAAGATCATGGAGTTTGTATGTGTGTTAGAGAAATGCCTAGATCGCTAGCCTAAGCCATGCCTAATCATGGTGGAAACTTTCAGCATAACCATAGTGAGCAATCTATGAAGCATTTTTCTTATAAAAAAGAGATAAAGATTAAGAAAAAAGAAAAAAGATGAGAAAAGAGGAAAGAGAGAAAAAACACCATTTCCCATGGTAAATAAGAAGATTGCTGAGATGCTCATTGTCTGCTTGCCTTGTCATTTTGATTATGGGATAGCTCTTGTATCATGTGCAAGGGGTACCTGTTGGCGGTTCTATATGATACATATGTACTTACAATGACAAGAGCTTACTTGTCAAGCATGAGGAAATGGTGGCATGAGGTTCGGTACTCGTAAGTAAGGGGCATGAGATTTTAGCTTATAACTTGTCAAGCATATCCTCTTTGTTGTGTCACTTTAACCTTAATCACTTAAAGATGCTTATGATAGGGGCAATGAGAGCTGAAAGCTAATAAGTACCATAATTTTTGGAAGCTCTTTATGAGACTTGAATCCCTGCTTCCTTCTACGAAGGCCTTTCTTTTACTTTTATGTTGAGTATCCATCTTCTATCTTTATGCACCTATTAAGAGAGCATAGTGGCCATTCTTAGTTTAATGTGCATTGTCCCAAGACTTGTTGATTGATGCATAACTTTGATATTGCTTGTTCTTAAACTATTTGTATCTAGTCACCCTTATGAACTTTGAAGGTGTCCTATGCATTTATGTTTTGCTACTCTATGAGGGACAAGCTGAATACCATTCTCATTATTTCTTCTATATATGAAACAAACAAACGTCTTTCAAATCATTGTTATTCATGAATCTTTTGTTTGTACCTTTTCATGTTGCATGCATAGTCACTATGTCTTATTGTTAGAACTTCATCTTTCATGCTCATGTTTAGAGTACTTTGATCCTAGCTTTCAATGCTTGCAAATGGTTCGATCAATATTGTGATGGTGCATGTCACCTCAAAAATTATTCTTTTCTTTTTATCACATACCTACTCGAGGACGAGCAGGAGTTAAGCTTGGGGATGTTGATACGTTGCTAACATATCTATAATTTTTGATGTTCCATGCTTGTTTTGTATCTATTTTCTTATATTTTGTCCACACTTTGGAGTACTTTTACACATTTTCTGGAACTAACCTATTAATAAGATGCCACAGTGCCAGTTGCCTGTTTTCTTCTGTTTTTGGTTCCAGAAAAGCTAGAAAATGAATATTCTCAGAATTAGACCGGATAAAAGCCAAAGTTGATATTTTACTAGAAGACTCACGGAGCCAGAAGACGAGACGGAGAGGGGCCAGGGGCTGGCCACACCATGTGGGGGCGTGGGCTAGCCCTGGCGGCGCCACCATGTGGTGTGGGCCCCTGGTCCACCCACCGACCTTGCCATTTCACCTATACGAAGCCTCCGATGCAAAAACCCTAAATCGTCTAGCCTCTAACCATGAAAAGTTCCGCAGCGCCGCCGCCACCGAAGTGGAGATTCGAGGGGCAGAAAGTCTCTGTTCCGGCACCCTGCCCGGACGGGGAAGTGCCCCCGGAGCCATCTCCATTGATCTCCACCACCATCTCCATTGCTGTTGCTGATTCCCATGATGATGAGGGAGTAGTTCTTCCTTGAGGCTAAGGGTTCTACCGGTAGCTATGTGTTCATCTCTCTCTCTATGCATGATCATATTATGATCATGAGCTTTGTAATCAAGTAGATCTACCTTGCTACTCAAGTGCTTTATTAGATCTCTGCTCTCCCCATGTGTGTGAAAGTGACAGCATGCACACCATGGTGGCACTTAGGCTAGAGATTACAAATACTTTTTATGAGTTATATTTGGATTTGGATGTCTCTATGAAATTGTGGTGTTTGTTGGAACCATCTAGTGCTCAAGGTGACAGTGTGGGGTTATCTAGATGGGGAAAAAGAGCTTTGAGGTGTGCTGTTATTGCCCTACCGTGGATTAGAGTGTCCAGCCAGAAAGTAGTTCAGAGTAGTATCATGAAGAGAAGATATTTATATGAGAGTATTCACTAGTGAAAGTATGATCCCTACACCTTGTTTCTAAGCACTGAAACACTGTTTGCAACTAGATCTATTACATGTTTGCTTGCTTCCATCTTTATTTCAGTTTGCCTTTAGGCCCTTCCACGCCATCAAGCTATTTTCTCGCACTGTTGTCTTAGTTCCATACAACTTGTATTTTACTATCTCTTCGCTGAACTAGTGCACCTATACACCTGACAAGTGTATTGGGTGTGTTGGGGACACAAGAGACTTCTTGTATCTTGATTGCAGGATTGCTTGAGAGTGAATAATTTTGACCACTTCCTCTCTGAGTTCCATAAACCTTGGGTGATCCACTTAAGGGAAACTTGCTGTTGTTCTACAAACCTCTGCACTTGGAGTCCCAACAACAGTCTACAAGAATAGAAGTGCGTAGACATCACGCATTGTACCAAACAGTGCATCTAGTCTAGTGTTTATTCCGTGTTTGCCAATTGTTTGATGAAATGGCCGCATGAAATTTATTTTCGAATTTTTGATTCAAACTTTTTGAGTGATCTTGTATTAAGCTTGAGAGACTAGGTTTGCTTGCGATTGCCAAGGTGAATTCATTTGATGTGTTTTTGTAAAAGTGTGATCTTGACACATACACTTGATTCAATTTTCAAATGGCCTTTAAGTGGAGTGGCTAAATGTTTTTGTAAGTTTGTAAAGTGGGTGTTGGTACATCTTTACTTGGTCTAGCATGGGGTGGAAAGAACTAGAATATTTTTAGTTAGGAATTGTCTTCTAGGAACACCCAAAGTGGCCTAGTGGTTTAAAATGGTCAAAATGACCATTTTCCTTATTTCATCTTATTTGATTTCTTCCTATTTGGATTTTATTTGTAAATGGTCTAGATGATGTGGCATTCACCTTTAAACCATTTCACGAAATTTAGAACAAACAAGCATGGCATATACACTCAATTCTATACTAATGCAAACACACCTGCATTCATATGCTTTTTCTTAATAAAAGTTTTTGTTAACCCTAAATTGGGTTATTAGAACTTGATAACTTTGATTAAAGTTTTGAGATGTTACATAATATGTCTAAGGCAAGCCAAGGAAAGGATTCTGGGTCCACAACAACGACTCCTTTCGACACACCAAACTCGAAATGAGTCATTGCCAAGGAGACCGAATCCTCTCCTTGGTTTGGCAACATGTCCATGATATATGAATAGTGGAAGTATTTCTCTTCTTTTGTCTTTGGCGATACGAATAGATTAGATATCGTGAATTAAATGAAATGGTGAAGTATTTAGTTTCAAATATCTCATTGTAGCCCCAAAGTCGAAAGGAAAGACATTACTTCACTATTCGTCCTTGGCGATACAATGAAATGATAAACTATTTCATCTCATAGCCCTAAAGTCGAAAGAGGACAGATATTTTCGAGATTCATATACATAGGACATAATATGTTAAGAGGCAAGCCAAGGAAAGGATTTTGGGTCCACGGCAACGACTCCTTTAGACACACCAAACTCGAAATGATTCGTTGCCACTAAGACCGAATCCTTTCTTTGGTTTGCCTCTTGACATATCATGCCCATGCTATATGAATCATGGAAGTATTTCTCTTCTTTTGTCTTTGGCGATACGAATAGATTAGATAGAGTGAACTAAATGAAATGGTGAAGTATTTAGTTTCAAATATCTCATTGTAGCCCCAAAGTCGAAAGGAAAGACATTACTTCACTTTTCATCTTTGGCGATACAATGAAATGATAAACTATTTCATCTTGTAGCCCTAAAGTCGAAAGAGGACAGATATTTTCGAGATTCACATACATAGGACATAATATGTTAAGTGGCAAGCCAAGGAAAGGGTCCTAGTTCCACGGCAATGATTCCTTTAGACACACCAAACTCGAAATGACTCATTGCCGTGGAGACCGAATCCTTTCCTTGCTTTGCCACTTGACATATCATGCCCATGCTATATGAATCACAGAAGTATTTCTGTTCTTTTGTCTTTCACGATACTAATAGTATGAGGCACGAATCCAAGTCATTCTTGGTTTGCTTTTTTTGGTCTTTCTTCTAAATGCCGATCATAAGAACATGTTGTGGCGTCATGTGTATGACTATGCCGCTGTTTGATCTCGTGTGCCAAGTATACTAGTAATTTGGGCATATACTCTACTTGCCGCACAAGATCAAACAGCGAGCATTTTTATTTCCATGCCCAACCTAAGTATGAGGCACTAATGCAAGTCATTCTTGGTTTTCTTTTTTTGGTCTTTCTTTGAAATGCTGATGATTGGAACGTGTTGTGGCTTCCTGTGTATAACTATGCTGCTATTTGATCTCGTGTGCCAAGTAGACCAGTAATTTGGGCATATACTCTACTTGCCGCACGAGATCAAACAGCGAGCATTATTATTTCCATGCCTAACCTAAGTATAAGGCACTAATGCAAGTCATTCTTGGTTTGCTTTTTTTCTCTTTCTTCGAAATGCCAATGATTAGAACGTGATTTCTTACATCTTGTTGCACCCATATATATATATATATATATATGCGTGATCTTATCTTGTGAACTGCTATTGCTTTGCACTGACATGGATAATATCATCTATCTTGTGTATAGGAGATGGCAAAGAAGTGCTATGTCGTGTACGTCGACAAGGTTCCAGGTGTGTACGAGGAGTGGGAAGACTGCTAGAAGCAAGTGAACGTTTCTCGGGCAACAGCTATAAAGGCTACAAGACTAGAGAGGTGGCGGAAGAGAAGTTGAGGAGGCACGTGAGGAAGAAGTGGGGGAACTTCCTCGTGATCACAACCTTGTTGCTCTTCATGGTAGGTTATGTCCTCTACTTCATCTAGATAGAGCTCCGTCGTCAGAGTTGTAATGTGATTGTGAACTTGTACTAGGAGGTGTGAACTTGTGGCACAAACACTTGGTGTTGTGTGAAAACTTGGCACTTGTTGATGTATGAACGCGTATGTCGCGATTGATGTGTAATGTACTTGTATTCATGCTGGTTCTATTATGCTTTTGCCAATTCCAAGTTTCTAAAAAATTCTGTGCGATTTATACTGTATTCTGGACTATATTGTATATTTGAATACCTGTAAACTGTAATTTGAAAATTGCCGTAAAACTTGAAATTAGAAAATATACCCGAGGCGCATATGGGAAGTATAGGAGGCGCATATTGGGTACTACCCGAGGCGCATACCACCACATACGTGAGGCGCATATCACATGCGCCTCCTATACTTCATATACGCGAGGTATGTGACTCGCGTATATGAAGTATAGGAGGCGCATGTGATATGTGCCTCGCATAACAGATACTAGAGGCGCATATGATATGCGCCTCGCGTAGCAAATACTAGAGGCGTGGCGCTAGAGGCGCATACCATATGCGCCTCGGATGGGGTTCCAGGTGCGCCTCGGGTAGGATTTTCTCTAGTAGTGTTAATTTCATAGTCATCAGCAGCAATTGCTGGCTGAGTAATAGGAGTATGCAAATAATCATTGTTGGGAGTTGCAAACTCCCCAAGCTTTTTTTTCAGCCATGTTTCCTATATTTTTGGGTTTTCTTAGACAAAGACTTATAATAATAAAAACAACAATTTAAAGACTAACTAATTTTTTTGGTTTTTCAAATAAAGACTGAAAGCAAACTAACAAAATTAAAAACAAGAATTAAAACTAGCAAGGTACCTACTAACCTCACCAGGCTAGCTATTGCTTCCCCGGTAACAGTGCTAGAAAAAGGGTTGATACCTTCGATCCGGATTACGGATATAGTATAGCTCTTTTTCCCTAGTAGACCTAGGTTTATCGAATCCTCGGGAAGAAGAAGCGTAGTGAAGTTACTTTAACAAACCTTCGGGAGTTTTAGAATTGCTTTCGTATTTTATCGTACCAAGAGTTTGATGTCTTTTGTTGTTGTCGATGATGGACATAGAGGGCCTAGGGCATCCGGTTTCACCTCTAGCTGTGCAAAACATCTGATGGGAATAAAAGATAATAATAAAGTATGCATGTAATTGTTAGAGCAAGATAAATTATATGTGGGAAGTGCATCCATAATTTCTATTGCCTCCTAACATGGGTATACCTTACAGGTACTCAAGCTTGGTATATACGGTCTAAATACGTACAGGCCCACGGTGTCGCCAAGGTCCAGACGAAAGGATTCGAGTGATCTGCGGACTCTCGATTGCTTGAGAGACAAGAAGAAGCTCAAGATAGAAAGTTTGAAGGGGAAAACCCTAACTTGTAACCGACTCGACTTGCTACCTGAGACCTAGCCTATCTATATAAAGGCTAGGAGGGGGCGGCGAGGAGGACAGACACAACCCTAGTTTCCACAACCCTCGCCAGATTGCATCTGTGCACCATTGTAACTTTCGACTCCCTCGATAATTCCACGAGCAGACAAGCAGGAGTAGGGACCTCTACGAGGCCTGAACCTGGGTAAATCCTTTGTCCCCCGTGTGCTTGTTTGCTAGCCGATAGATGTCTCCAGCACTCCCTCCTTCTCCAAAACCCAAGTCCATAACAATGGGCATTGATGAGTTAAACCCTCGTCAATTGGCGCCGTCTGTGGGAAGTGGGAGTGCTGATGTTGCGGCTTCTTCGGCCCCATCAACCGCGATCTACAACTCCGCAATAGCGGAGATTCGCCAGCTCTTCGGCGCCTTCGACTTCACCATCCACACACCGGCCACCCGCCCGGCTTTCGAGTCCGTGGGAGACAGAATCAGCTTGGCGATTGGGAGCTTCTGCTTCCAAGTTGGTGAGATGGGCACGCTTCGCATGCCTGATCAACCGACAACACCGGCGATTGCCCCAGCATCATGGTTCCCTCCATCGATCGGCACCCTCAGTGAGCTCAATACTCCGGCAGCAGTCGGAAACACGATCAGCGACAGCAGTCGCGACTCCGATCTGAGCGATCTGGCCACAGAAGACGGAACCTGCGGTTCCGAATCTGAAAGTTGTGGAAGAAACAGCTTCCCCAATCACTTCATGTGCGCCGTCATCAACGCAGGCGACACCTCCGCCAATCGCACCGTCGTCAACACCGGCAACGTCACCGATCCACCCAACGCTGGCAACGGTGGCAATGGAGGTAACGGCGCCAACGGTGGAGCAGTCGAACCTCCCAGCATAATCAATGAGCAAACCGGCGAACGCGTCGTAATCAGGCTCAACGAGCAAGAGTGGGAACGCTGCCGTGAAGCCCTACGAGGTACACCTCTGCCCTTTGGATCCCCACAGGAATTACTAATGGGCTACCACTGGCTCCTAAAAGAAGAATTCAATCGCCAAAAAGAAACAATCGCGCAGCTGGAGGCGCGTAAAAGGGCGGCGGAGGAATCGAGCCTTCGTCGTGCTGGGCTCTCCTCCTACGGAGGATCCTCCTCACGAGGAAACGAATACGTCGCCAAGAAGAGGCAGTCGCGAATGGCTCACCTCACCGAACAAGAGCGCATAGATGCCGCGAAAGTCCTCGACTTCAGCTCTATGACAGTCCACACTAGAGGCAACATGGTCCCCAGAACGCCGCAGGCCGCGGGCACGGCAGCCACCATGTACCTCCTCAACAACCTGCCACCGGCTGGAGATCCCCGAACTGCCATGCACCGATCTACGATCGCGGGTCTGGGGTTAATCGAGGCCGCCCTCGACAAGCAGCCAGTACCAGACCCCAAGAAGGGCAAAACGCTAGCAAAACGCTACTCCTCGCCCTCGTCTAGCGATGACAGTCACGACCTGTCACGACGCCGTCGTTCGCAACGACACGATCGCGACTACGACGCGCGCAACAATCTCACACAACGTAAGATCGACAAATCAAGAGCACGACGTGCCCGGTCGACTGACTCAGAGGAGGAAGACGGGGAACTCTGCGGCGCCAGATGCTTCAGCAGATCCATTAGGTAGAAACGAATGCCTAAGGGGTTTAAACTTCCGTCGGAAAACCCGAAGTTCGACGGCCTACAAGACCCCAAAATCTGGCTAGAGGACCACATCTCCTCCGTCAGACTCCACGGGGGCATTCGAAGTACTGCCATGCAATGTTTGCAGCTACAGCTGCAGGGTGCCGCCCAAGCATGGCTCAACAGCCTCCCACGCGGATCCATTCGCAGCTGGGATGAGCTGGTCTATAGCTTCGTGCGCAACTTTAAGGGCACGTACAAACGGCCCGCATCAATCGAAGAACTGAGATGCTGCCAGCAAAAATCTGGCGAATCACTACGCTCATACATCCGAAGGTGGTCCATCATCAAGAATTCCGCGGAAAACATCTCAGAGGACCGCGCGATTGATGCGTTCAACGGTGGCGTTCGCCGCTTAGAGCTCAGGGAGGAGCTGGGCCGCTCAAAGCCCCAGACTATCGACCACCTAATGGAGATCGCGAATCGATGTGCTGATGGAGAAGATTCAGTGAAGAACCGCGCTCACTCTGATGAGGAGGCAGAGCTCGAACGCAGACGCGACCGCCGAGGCAAACGCCACATGCGCATCTACGACGACCGTGACAATTTAATATGGTCGCAGCCGGCTACGCCGAGAGACGCGATGACAACCGCAGCGGCGGATACCGCGACTCTGGGAAGACCATGCAAGTGTGGCAACGCCACACTCGCGACGAGGCAACCGCGACCTCCATCGAGGAGAAACTGTCCGTACCATGCACGGTACACTTCTACATCGACAAGCATGACGGCAAGAGAAAGTCCAGCCACCTCCTCAAAGACTGCCGCTAGTTCCTCAAGCTACACGAGGGATTGGTTCGGATGAACCGCAACGCAGTCGAAAGAGGCTACGGGGCCGCTCCAGGCGCCGTGGCACATGGCGCACCGCCACCACCACCAGGGTCACCCCTGAACGGAGCTGCACCGGACTAGCACCACGGAGGAGAACCGTACCCACGAGCCATGGGTACCATGATGATCCAAAAGGGGCGCCCCTCCAATAGGGTGCAGAAACCTATCACTCGCCAAGTCAACTTGGCCACGCACTCACCACCATCCACCACTGAGTACCTCAGTGGCAGTGAGTCGTGCATTTTTTTTCACCTTCGATAAACGCGACCACCCGCCTCAAGTACCTCAACCAGATCAGTGCCCCCTCGTACTCGAGGTGCAAATTGGAGGTTTCGACATGAGTCGCGTCTTCATGGACGGTGGAAGCGGCATCAACCTCATATTCGCGAGTACCCTGCGAGCAATGAGGATTCCTCTAACTTTCTTGGAGGCATCGGACACAACGTTCCATTGCATCGTCCCAGGGAAAGGCGTATACCCCCTGGGCAAAATCAACCTCGACGTCATATTCGGCACGCCGAAGAACTTTAGGCGCGAGCGCATTGACTTTGAGGTCGTCGACTGGCCCTCACAATACCACTGCATCCTCGGACGCGTCGCGTTCGCTAGGTTCATGGCGGTACCCCACTACGCCTACCTGCAGATGAAAATGCCAGGTCCCAACGGCGTCATCACGATCAACGGAAGCTTTGAGCGATCCCATAGTTGCGACAGGGAATTCAACAGAATCTCCCAGTCCTTTGGGATGCAGGAGGAGCTCGCGCGATTGAAGGAAACGACAGACAACAGTATGTCTCCCCTGAGCAGGCCAAGCTCACCTGATCTCTCCTTCGACTCATCCGTGCACACAAAGAAGGTGCAGGTCCATCCGACAGATCCAGCCAAAACGGCCCTCATCGCCAACAACTTGAGTCCCGCATAGGAACTCGCGCTCGTCGAATTCCTCCGTGAGCACTGGGAAATTTACGCCTGGTGTCCTGCGGACATGCCAGGAGTTCCCAGGGAATTCGCCGAGCATGCACTCAACGTCAACCCCAACGCAAGGCCAGTCAAACAAACAATCAGGCGACTATCTGAGCCACGAGCGCAGGCAGTTGGCATGGAGATCAACAGACTCCTCGAGGCCAAATTCATACGCGAGATCAAGGAAAGCACTTGGCTCACCAATACGGTGCTGGTACCAAAAAAGGACACGGATATCCTACGGATGTGCGTGGACTTCACTTCTCTAAACAAGCACTGCCCAAAGGATCACTTCCCGCTACCACGGATCGATCAAATCATCGACTCCACCGCTGGATGTGAGCGCTTCTGCTTCCTCGATGCCTACTCAGGCTATAACCAAATTCGAATGAAGGAGGAAGACCAAGAGAAGACCGCGTTTACAACGCCCTTCGGTGTGTTCTGCTACAACACAATGCCCTTCAGGCTAAAAAACACGGGGGCCACCTACCAGCGGTGCATGCAGGCTTGCCTCAAGGAGCAATTGGGTCGCAACATCCAAGTCTATGTTGACGACATAGTAATCAAAACCAAGGAGGAAGCCTCTCTAATCGACGACTTGCGCGAAACATTCGCCAACCTCGATCGTTACCAGATTAAGCTCAATCCGGACAAATGCGCCTTTGGCGTACCATCTGGGCAGCTGCTCGGGTATCTCATCTCCGCGAGAGGGATTGAGGCAAACCCGAAAAAGATAAAGGCCATACTGGCCATGGAGAAGCCAAAGAACATAAAAGGCGTCCAGCAACTAGCCGGACAAATCGCGGCCCTCAGTCGATTTATCAGTCGAATGGGGGAAAAGGTACTGCCCTTCTATCAGCTCCTCCGCAAAACTGACAAATTCGAGTGGACCAAGGAAGCGCAAGAAGCATTCGAAGACCTCAAGCGCCTGTTATCCACCTCGCCAGTACTGGTGACTCCACGAGAAAGGGAGCCACTACTGCTATACATCTCCGCTACCAACCAAGTGGTTAGTACAGTGCTCATCGTCGAGCGGGCCGAGGAAAACAAGGTCCACGGCGTACAACGCCCGGTATACTACCTCAGCGAAGTCCTCACGCCAACAAAACAGCGGTACCCGCACTACCAGAAGTTGGCGTACGGCGTCTTCATGACTGCCCGGCGACTGCGCCATTACTTCCAGGAACACCCAATCGTGGTAGTCAGCGACGCCCCATTGGGACATATCCTCAATAACCCCGACGCCACGGGACGAGTCGCGCTCTGGGGAATCGAACTGTCTCCACGAGACATCACATACGAAAAGCGCGATGCAATAAAGTCGCAAGTTCTCCCTGACTTTCTCGTGCATTGGATGGAAAACCAACTCCCAGACAAGCCAGATATGTCCTACCTTTGGACCATTCACTTCGATGGATCCAAGCGGAAAGATGGAGCAGGAGCAGGCGTCATTCTGACGTCACCTCAAGGGGACAAGCTGAAATACATCCTGCGAATGCAGTTCATAGCCTCCAACAACGAGGCTGAATACGAGGCCCTGTTACATGAGATGAGGATGGCAAAAGCCTGCGGAGCAAAGAGGCTCATCATATATGGCGACTCCAAGCTGGTCGTCAACCAAACAATGCACGAGTGCGACGCACTCAATGACAACATGATCGCATACCGCGACCTCTACGATATACTCGAGGGAGACTTCGATGGTTGCGAGTTGCGACATGTAGGCCGCGAAAGCAATGAGGAGGCGGACGCACTCGCCAACATGGGCTCTACCTGCGCCCCCATACCACCTGGGGTATTTTTCGAGCGCATCTGCGAACGCTCTATCAAGCCAAAGGCCGTAGAGAAAAAAACAAGCGCAGCAATGGACTCGGGGGCTACACCACCCAATGAGTCAATGGCACTCGAAGACTTGGAGCTGGACATAGGACTCGAAGGGCCAATGAGCGTCATGATGATAGAACAATCTTGGACGCAGCCGTACATTACATATCTCTTCAGCAAGCGCCTACCGGACGACCCGACGGACGCACGACACATCGCACGACGCTCCAAGGCATTCACTGTTATCAACGGCGAACTGTATAAACGCAGTATCACAGGCGTGTTACAACGATGCGTCTCCCTGGCCGATGGAAAAGCAGTCCTCCTCGACATACATGAAGGAACCTGCGGACACCACGTCGGTAGTCGCGCCCTCGTTGCCAAAGCTCTACGAGCTGGATTTTACTGGCCCACGGCCATGCGCGACGCCAAGGACATAGTCCAAAAGTGCAACGCTTGTCAGCGATTCGCGGACAAACCACACGCACTAGGCGCAGAATTGCGGCCTATTCCATTGGCCTGGCCCTTCGCACAGTGGGGTCTCGATATGGTTGGCAAACTTACAAGGTCCTCGCAAGGAGGATACGTCTACCTCTTGGTAGCAGTCGACAAATTCACCAAGTGGATCGAGGCCATGCCAGTAACCAAGCAATCAGGACATAGCGCAGTCAAGTTCTTCGAGTCCATCGTCTATCGCTTCGGCGTGCCGCACAGCATCATCACTGACAACGGGACGAACTTCACATCCAAGGAGTTCTAAGAATTCTGCGAAAACCTGGGGATCAACATCAGTTATGCCTCAGTCGCGCATCCACAGACCAACGGTCAGGTGGAAAAAGCAAACGGGCTCGTCAGCAGTGGAATCAAGAAGCGACTCCTTCGACCACTCGAACAAGCCACGGGTTGCTGGCCAGATGAGCTCCAATCCGTACTCTGGAGCCTACGTACAACTCCAAACAGCGCCACAGGCTACACGCCATTCTTTATGGTGCATGGGGCAGAAGCAGTATTACCCGCCGAAGTAAGGTACAAGGCGCCGCGCATAGTCGCTTACAGCGAACAAGAGTCATCTCTTGCACTCGAAGACTCCGTCGACCTCCTCGACGAGGCGAGAGAAATCGCCGCAGAAAGATCCACGATCTACCAGCAGAACCTGCGCAACTACCACAGTAGAAGGCTTCACCCCAGATCCTTCGTCAAAGGTGACCTAGTCCTGCGACTGAAGCAGCAGGGGCATCTCAAGCTCGAGTCCCCCTGGGAAGGACCATACTTGGTTACAGAAGTAATCCTAGGTGGCGCCTATCGCCTTCAAGACCTAGAAACAGGAGTCGCATACTCCAACCCTTGGAACGTCGCACAACTGTGATGCTTCTACCCCTAGCTGTTTTACTTTTACATCGCAAATAAGGCTACTCAGCCAAGGCTACTTAGCCACACATTGTACCTCGTACTGTTCTCCAAATAAATAAAAGCTAAGTGCCCCAACACTCTGTATTTTTTTCTTTCACTTCTGTTACTATTATACTCAGGGGCTGCGCCACCCTACACACATTTGTTCTTCGAACTAATAAACGCGACATCCTGAGTAGATGGCACATCAGTCGAACCCTTTAACATAAATTCAACCCAGCTGCAATGCACCTGGCAGATTGATAAAAGGGATGGCCAGGCTAACGAAAAGGACTCGCGTAGTGCAACGTAACTTACTCTTACAAGAGCTGTTTATACGCGTTCAACAATAAATTACATACAAATATATATATACATATGAACTTTACAACACAAATACACTTATGTGCAAGATACAAAATCTGGTTACGGCTGCAACAGAAGAACATTGGTTTGCTCCTCGAAGAAGTCGATAATCTCCTCTGCTGGGTGGTCCACCGCTTGATAATGTGGCACCATATTCCAAGAAGATCCGGCTGGCGGCACTGGCAGACCGGAAGCTACGACAGCGACATCCACGTCAGGCCTGTGCAATCGCACCATCGAGAGGGCAGCCTTGGCACCAGCCACCAACTGCTGCCTCACGCACTCGCGAACCGTGGACATATTTTGAAATTTGGCCAAGAGAGCCAACACGCTGGACGGCGCGTCATCCAACAGGAACATCGCTCGGTAGATATTCTTCAAACATGACTGCGACTTCTTCAGGAAGAGCAGCACTCGCGAAGCGCGATCCTGCAGGGTCGCCAATGCAGTCGCACGATCATGATCCACCCAGAAGTATCCACTCTCTTGGAGTTGCTCCTGGGTGAGACCATGAAGGCGGATGGCAATCCTATCCCTCTCCTCCTGAGGACGGTGTGCGCTAACAACTACACGAAGCAGCACCCACAGCATGAGTACAAACGTACCACTGCGACTATCTACAAAGGAAAAAGATAAGGACGAGCAAACTAACACTTAAACTGGTCGCCCAGCTGCGTCACCTCGCCAAGCAGATACTGCTCGCGGGCGGCAGCTTTTTCCACCTTTGACTTTCACACATCTGCGTTACCGCGGATCAAGGGCAACTCACGCTCCAGCTGCTTCATGTGGTCACGAAGTAGCGACAACAAAGACAGCTCCTCTACCCTGGAGCGCGGCGGTACCACTGTCGCATCAAGAGATGATGGATCCTGATTTCCCCCTACGGGACCACTCGATGTGCCCTACCACAGATCAAGACAGAAGAAAATAAGGCGACCAAACTAACACAAAGGCAGGGATAGCAGATGCATTCAGGATAAGCATAAAAACATATTCACAAGCACACTCGCCAGCAGGCATGTTCTTAGGGCAAAAGGACAATTCGTTATCTACTACACAAAGCTAACTACGAAGCGGCTGACTTCTTCGACTTCGACGCCTTCGGGGGCTTCATCAAATCCGTGGCAGTATCAGACGCCACTGATTTTCCACCTGCCCCTGAAGCCGAAGCTTTCGCCGCCTTCTTAGCGCGTTGGAGCTCCTCCAAATACTTGGCAACGGTATTAATCAAAGAATGACCGTATTTGGCACAGGCAGTCGCAAAGGGGGCGAAAACTACCTGCTGACCATCCGCGCCAACAGGCATTGTCTTCGACACCGTAGAGGGATCTATCTCAACTCCGTGGGCCTGCACCATGGCGAGTGACATCGTTGCACCAGCCGCCCGGAGGGAGTTCTTATAGGTAGAAGGCACACCCCCGGCGAGTGACTCCACCAGCTCGTCCATTTTGTCGACCTGCTCTGCCTTTGGCATCAACTCCTCTCGGAGGCGACTAAGGGCGACCTTGGCCTTGGACAATGTATTCTAGACGACGGCGCTTCGGTCTTCGACCGCGGATACCACGCCAGCCAGAGCGTCATCATGACGAACAGCCTGTGGGTCAAAACTCAAGTCGCCGGCATCTACACCAAAAAACACGGATCAGATTTCTGGTGCCAACGGCAAAACTCCAGAAGCAGAGAAAAGCATCAATCAAAAATCCACCAGTAAAGGTACCTGAGAGGGCCTTGGCGACTGAGAATAGCTGCTCCTCGAACAACTTCTCCCTGGCCGCAAAAGAGGCACGCATATCCTCTTCACGCTTTCGGGCTTCATCACGAGCCGTGATTGCCTCATCACGCCCCTTGACAGCTGTGACCAGTGTCTTCTCCAAGGATGCGACATTGTGCAATAGGGCGTTATGCTCAGCTACATGGCAGTCAAAAATAATTGGCTATCAGTCAAACACACCAGAACAGACAAAAAGACGAAAGAAACAAGCATGGAAGCACTCACTTTTGACCACGCGGTGACGCGTCTCCAGCATCGCATGCTGACAACCCATCGCCATCACCTGCTCCGCCACTCGCGCTGCCTCTTTTACAAGGAGCTGTTGCACCAATCAAGGAATCAGATAAGGGCAACAGGAGGCGTTGACTGCCAAAAATACAAAAGAAGGAAAAGATATACTCACATGATCCTCTAGCGACTCCGAAGAAGTTTGTTGAGCTGTCATCCGAGCAACTATTCGATGCTCCCCTCCGTGAGGAGAACTCGAAGAATTATGCCCGGAGTGCGCCGCCGCCAGAGGAGAAGGAGCACGCTCGACCTCTACCTTGGCCCTTGAGGTCACGACTACTGATTCCTTCAAAAATTCAATGTCGCCAGAAGATGACGACGCCTCTTGACTGCAAGACCAAATTCACATTGAGAAAGGGCAAAAACTCCAGGGCAAAGCCAACAAGAAGAAAACAGAGAAGAAAGAACGAACTCATAAACTTACCAGTCAAACTTGTCAAGATCAAAGGTGGCTTCTGCCGACTCCGACGAAGACTCCTTGGGCAATCGCATCTTCTTGCGAGAAGCTGGTGCTATAGCCCTCACAGGAACGGCGGGAATTGGTGACTCCGCGCCAGCAACAGTGCCCTCTGGAGTTGAAGGAGTCGACGCATCAGAGTCCTCGCTTCGCGGATGCTTGCGAGTATCTGGGCTCTCCGACTCGGGGGCTTCCTCTTCCACGTCAGAAGGGACAGTCGACTCAGACTCGTCTTCTTCAAAAGCTTCGCGAGGAATAATGCCCTCAGGGAGAGGAGGCATGCAAGGCGAGACCGCCCAATCCTGCATACAAAAAGCAAAAAGGAGCAGGTAAGCAACAGAAAAGCAATCGTGAATATATGCTACTATGTAGTACGACTGTACGTCGGGAGGAGAATTCGAAGCATCGAAGGGAGGAACGACTGGCTCATTCGGAAGCACATCCTTGAAGGTGTACTTCGTGACCAGTCGCACCCTCTTATCTACCTCACTCGTGGACATGCCATCGGCAGACACGCGAGTGGCATCATCAGCACCACCCCATTGAAACATGGGATGGACTCTAGCTTGGAGAGGCTAGACGCAATGACGCAGCCAAGTCCTGATAAGGGCGCAGCCTCCCTCTTCTGCGCCCATGCGACTCTCGAGGTCGCAGATGCGTTGATATAACACGTCCGTCTCCGTGAGTTCGGACGGCATGATCACGTTCTTCCAAGAACGCATCTTCTTGCAGGGAGTCGCGGGATCAAACGGAGCAAGTCCAAAGTGCTCGTCCTTGGCCTTCAGGTCGCGAACATAAAACCATCTGTCCCTCCATCCCTGGACTGACTTGGCGATCTTGATGTCGAAGTAGGTGGCAGATGAGTCAACATGGATTCCACAACCACCTACGTCATAAACTAAAGAGCCAGATGCGGACTGACGCTTTAGCTTGAACAAACGCTTGAAAAGGCCAAAGTGTGGCTCGATTCCGAGCCAGCACTCGCAGAGAGTGATAAAACAAAAGATGTGAAGAATCGAATTCGGGGACAGCTGATGGAGCTGGAGCCCGTAAAAACAGAGGAGACCCCTAAGAAAGGGGTGGATAGGCAAAGAAAGGCCACGAATGATGAAAGCCAGAAACATCACTCGAAAACCAGCGGGAGGCACATGAATGGTCTCACCACTGGGGACGCGTGCGTCGGCGACTACGGCGGAAATAACTCCGTCTTGGCGAAGAAGACGAAGATCGGACGCCTTGATAATTGAGGGGCACCAGGCACCATTGGTCACGCGGGTGCCCGCGACTTTCTTCTTCCCGCCGGCGGCGGCACTGGTGCCCACAGTAGCGGCGCCACCCTTCTTTGCCGCAGCAGCAGTGGCGGCGGAATCAGCGGCAGCGCCTCCTTTCTTCTTTCCCATTGCGCGGCGGCGATGAGAACGCAGAAAGTAACTTGGGAACGAGCGGAGATGGTCTAGAACTGCGGAAAAGATGAGCGCGGGAGAAAAGCAGAGGAGCAGCGGCAATGGCGATGGCAGCGAGGAAGAAAAGGGCACATATGGAAATTTACCGTCGTAGCATCGCTACTTAACCCCTAAGAGATGCAATCCAACGGCTCACAAAAACCCTATTGGACGCGTGGCACATATCGCGCTCGACACGTGGGGAAGAGGAAGCGCGAACCGTCCCTCCACTGCGCAGAAATCGAGGAGGCACAGTTAATAAAAAGATTACGCACGCCCAGTCAAATCAAAGTCAGAAAGTTGGACCCACCGCTCGTCACGTCCCGTCAAAGCCGCTCACGCGGGCAACTGAGGTCATGAAAGCATCAGCACTGACGTCATCAACAGCTACGCAGCGGAAAACTACGACTAATTTAGTCCTTGCTAGAGTCTGCGACTCCACCAAGCACTCGGGGGCTACTCCCATAGGGAGCGCTGGTCGCACACCCTATGATTTTTTCTTATTGCGGGAATACAAGCAATCGCAATCAATCCCCAGCCACTCGAAAAACAATTCGATTATGGACGTGGGTTACTCCCATAGGGAGCGCTGGAAACAATTTTGACTGAAACAAGCAAGCAAAAGACGACAGCAGTCGCAATCCAAGTATTCGACTCAAACAGACAAAAATGATAGCAGTCGCAAAATTTCTTTAGTCCCTGCCTGAGTCTTCAACTCAACCAGGCACTCGGGGGCTACTCCCATAGGGAGCGCTGGTCGCGCACCCTATGATTATTTGCACGAAAGCTGTGCGTTGATTACATCAGCACTCGCAGATCATGGCGACATCGCCTCATAATTTTCCCTACAAAGAGATTACGTCTCCTGGGTTGCCCGAATCATCTCCGCGATGATAAAATTCGGATGCCACGCTTACAGTGTGAAGGTAAGACCTAAATAAAGGCCTGGCAACGCATTTAACTGCGCACTACCAGAAACATATCCGTGCCAACAGGCACGATGAACATGCCTTGACGGACGCGTCAAGTGCTCACACCCATATAACTGGAATTCGACTCCTGTAAGACCTCCGCGGCCTGAGTCGAATTACGCCAGCACTTTTCCGGATTCGAGTCCGGGGACTCGAATTCGAGTAGATTGCGTTGTTTCACCCTAAGGTGGTTAACTGGTACGTATATCAACAATCCCTATGACACAAATAAAAGCAGTCGAAATGCACTCATTCAGGCACTCGAAACTTCAAAAAGTACCCAGTCGAATATGCGATTCCACTAGATACTCGGGGGCTACTAACATGGGTATACCTTACAGGTACTCAAGCTTGGTATATACGGTCTAAATACGTACAGGCCCACGGTGTCGCCAAGGTCCAGACGAAAGGATTCGAGTGATCTGCGGACTCTCGATTGCTTGAGAGACAATAAGAAGCTAAAGATAGAAAGTTTGAAGGGGAAAACCCTAACTTGTAACCGACTCGACTTGCTACCTAAGACCTAGCCTATCTATATAAAGGCTAGGAGGGGGCGGCGAGGAGGACAGACACAACCCTAGTTTCCACAACCCTCGCCAGATTGCATCTGCGCACCATTGTAACTTTCGACTCCCTCGATAATTCCACGAGCAGACAAGCAGGAGTAGGGACCTCTACGAGGCCTGAACCTGGGTAAATCCTTTGTCCCCTGTGTGCTTGTTTGCTAGCCGATAGATGTCTCCAGCACTCCCTCCTTCTCCAAAACCCAAGTCCATAACAATGGGCATTGATGAGTTAAACCCTCGTCACCTCCGCAATCGCTTATAGTAATAACCTACTAGTCTCATCAATAGAAGAAAGAGAACTAATGATATGCATAGTGACATCACCGTTAATCCCAAGTAAATCCCTCACATATAGCTATACTACCCCTTCTGTCACTAGGGTTTCCAACCTGCAGATTAGTCATTACTCATACTCCCTATACCTGGCTCAATCCTCGGTGTCTTGGGTACCTGACAAGTATTTAGATTGAGGCAAGAGAGGATACAATAACCATCATGTCATACAAACTAATACATGATCCCATCTATGATAAATAACATGCACAAAAGCTACATGGCTAGGCCGAAGCCCTTAGCCCAAGGAGAATTACTCACACATAGAGATGAGATTAACAATCATAAACATTGTAATGGAAATCATCAGATTGATAGCAAATAGTCTTACAATGTTGCCAATCAAAGATGAGATTTACTATTACAAGTGGTGGAATATGGCTATGGTGATGGAGAAGGTTTGGAGATTAGATCTAAGTCTATTCCTCCAGCGGCTCTTTGGTGTTGTGGATGGATTTATGGGGGCGGCTGATGATCGGAAAGAGCTCTCTTTTCTCGTCGCTGAGGCTTCTTTATATAGGGGTCCCTTCACTAAAGTTGTTATGTTTGACCTAGCGGTGTCGATGGCAACTATACGACCGGAACTACACGGCCAGAATTTTACTCCACTTCACGACTCCCGGTTTCTTCGGGTTGTTGGAAATCTCGTACCTTTGACTTTAATGTTGTGATTCCCATCATCAAATGTCATTATCTGTGTAGGGAAAAATAGAAAGAAAGGATTGCATACCCATTTGATCATTAGGCATTAGTGGCAGGGTTTAGAGAGATATTTCATCAAAAATATGAATAATATCCAGTTTAAATGTGGACGTAGATGGCTATATTTCACAGCCATCAGCTTCTAGTACCAACAATTCACTACTCGAAAAATGCCCGCATCCAGCAATCAGATAAAAACCCAAGTATAAACTAAAATTAGACTTATACCCAAAGGTAGCATTTTTAGAATCAGAATCTAACCAGAAGATATATGGGGATAATGTACATTCAAGTATTCTGGGATTTTCGACTATAACATGATCATTCGGAAATAAGATGGTACTTAAAAACATCTCAGAGAAAACATTGAGGAGACCAATACTTTACTTCACTTTGAACATGTACATTGATATGATTACAAAGAAATAAAATTTAAGAATAAAAGGGACGCACTTGAGCAATATTCCATGGACGGTGTGTCTCATCCGGGTTTGTACTGCCTCCAGCTCTCTTTCTCTTCTTAGTAGCATGTCTTTATTTTTCTGGCCTCAGGTCAGCTAGGTAGTATGAACCATTGTGCAATACTCTGCTAACCATAAAGGGCCCTTCCCATATTGGGGCAAGTTTGTGCTCCTTTTTTTGCACTAGTCAGAGAAATAGATCACAGATAGCTGTGAGATTCGACACATTTTTTATGGCTTTTATGGATGATTTTCTCCCGGATTTGATCGTTTTCTAGCTGTACCTAATGCTAATACTTCGGTACCAAAGAAAACTTGGTTTTTAATGTGTGTTTCAGGTTCTAAATGTCGACAAAATGTTTTATCTAGAGAAAACAATATTCTGGAGAAAAAAAGCTAGTCTGTCTTTGGAAGCACTCTAGGGGAGCTTATAGAAGCTTTAATGAGCAATTATACAACGGGAATATTTTTTCAGCCATATAGTTCCCGCCGTATAGTTGCCGCCGCCTCTGTCTTGTCAAAAGGGACAACTTCCATGAAGGGACGGAGGACAAAAACACAACACAGCAGCCGCCATACCATCTAGAAGGGAGAAAGAAGAGATCCGGAGAAGAAGGGGAAGACATTCTTCATCTCGCTCCACGATCTTCGACCTCCTAGCCGATACACCCCCATAGGAACTACTTGTACTTGAGAGAGAGAGGGATCTTCACCTTGCAAGACTAGGGTTTGAGATTATCTCTTCCCATCTTGAATTGTGTTGGATATTTTTCTATTCATATTGTGGATCTTCACGGTAATATAAAGACGAATTCCCTTTATTTGATTATATCGATGATTTGTTCTTCTCTCATGCGTGAGTAATTCCCTTGGGCATGGGAGATGTAGGGGATTGGTGAGATGTGATGTGCCTTCATATATTTTCATTAGTTTGTGATTGATTCTAATTACTATAATATGTGTGCTTGACTATATGTGGGATGCCTAATGCTTGTTGTCGAATTAAGGTCCCAGACAACATGATGCTTTGTTCTACATAGATAAGATCTTGTTCGCTAGTGGACCGGCGACCCTGGGTGACATGGGAATATCAATGAAAAACTAGTAGACTCAAGGATAACAAGGAATCACTGTGCTTATTGCATTAGTCCGATCCAAGCAGCTTAATCGCTAAGCAACCTGAAGGGTCTTAATCGTTTAGTGTCTGACCATGGTTTTGGTAACAGGCTAGTAGGATTATTGAAGTTGGGATGAAATCTACCAAGAGGAGTGCTGACTAATTATGGGTTGGTCGCCTACACATATACTTATAAGATTATAATTGTTACATTTATCATTCGTCCACCCAGCATAGTCACTATTACCATGAACTGAATCTCCTCGCGCCTTCTTTTGTCATCTGTAGGAAACAACAAATAACCAAGTCGTTCTTTCTTTTATGATTTATATTTCTGAAGTTTATATTTTAGTTCTATTTAAATACATCTCATTTAATCAAAACCCCATTCTTATTTCAACACTTGTAGTCAATTCACTCGAAGACCTGTGACAACTTCGGGTGTGATAGAGAATTCACCTATAAACACTTACTTTGGGTCCTTGTGGGATCGATATCTATACTTCAAAACTAGCTACAAACGATCTGTGCACTTGCAGACATTAAGCTATTTTTTGGCGCCGTTGCCAGGGAGCTAAGCGCTAAGTGTTTGTCTTTTGACATTTCAGGTGTTGCTACTACAAAATGTTCTCCCTAGGAGACAAAGGGTCTACACACTCTGGTAGGACCTATCTACCGAATTATATTGAGCGCGTGCCTGCTCAGAGGTGAGAAGAAATTATTGAAAAACTTTTAAGATCAAATAAAGTTGAGTTCAAAACCTAAGTGATATGATAGAAATCATGTCTATTTATAGGACAACTCCCATGAAACCTGAGTAAACTCTCAGAGAATATAGTGCTCCAAGTTCTGAATTTTTTAAACAACCAATAGAATTCCCTAATCCTAGACTTATAGAATATCGATTTGATGGTGGAATTATTAAAATTTTGCAAGAAAAATCTTTCTATGGAAGGGAAGATGAAGACCCAGGAAGACATATTACAGAGTTCGACGATGTGATAACATCGCTTGGACCAAAAGGTTTGCCAAGAGACTTCTCTCGTCTAAAATTATTTCTATAGTCTCTCAAAGATAAAGCTCTAGACTGGTTATATTCTCTCCCTCGCCATTACATTAAATGTTGGGAAAACTGCATTGTTAAATTCATAAACAGGTTTAATCCTTTTAAAAAGGTAACTAAACTAAGAAATAATATAGGCAATTTTAGTCAGAACATGGGAGAAAACTACCCACAAGCCTAAGAAAGATTCGTTGGAATGATCAATAGTATTCCTAATCATGGCTATTCTAAATCATCTATTTTCCGTTTATTTTACCACGGTCTTAATACCCAATGTAGAGAATTGCTTGACTTTCTCAACAGGAGGATCGATAAATACTTTAACTTTTAAAGAATGTTTGGAATTGATGTCTACTAGGGCTAAGAATGATTCTTTATATAATCCCGATTTTGGCACTAAGCTGGAAAAATGGATACTTTAGATAACTCCTAATCTTATGTCTGAGGTACGCAAAACAATGAAAGAAAAAGGTATACCTTCTGAACTTTTTAAGGAAAACAAAATAGATTTGTTACAAGTTTTAACTGAAGAAGATGAAACTAGAAAAGTTTTTCAAGAATTCAAACATCGACAAGTAAAATCTCATAATAACTTACATAAGGACTTTCAAAGACACAAAAAGATTTTGGCAAAACTCACGGAAAATTATGATGATATTGGCCAAGAAATAAAATGATTTCACAAGTATCTTAGTATGACTAAAACTCAGTGTGAACAAATAGCATCTGGTTATCAATTTTTTCTTCGTGATAATAAAGATATTCCTGTTTCTACTCATGTTGTCACAAGAACGGGTGTAGTTGTTACAGGACCCTTAGGACCACCAGAATATGAAGCTTAAAAAGAGCAAAAGGAAAAAGCCTTGCTCAAAGCAAGCCAAGAAGATGATACATTGGTGGATCCTCAAGATGAACTTGAAACACAAGATCAAAGCAAGGAGGACCAAAATGATGCACAGGATGACAATTATGACTCTGATGCAGAGACGGTTGATCCAAGAGAAGAAAAGGAGATAAGCAAGGAAGATGAAGTTGTTGTAGTAGAAAAGAAGAAAAGCGATAAGCAACAAAAGAGCCTGACCCCCCACAAAAGGTAAAAGACAAGAGTAAGTCAGGTGAGAAAAAGCTTCCTTACCCAGATCGGAAAAAGAAAGCACTAGATCAGGTAATTTTTAATTCTTTTACAAAGGCACTTAGTGACCTTCATTTGGAAATTCCGTTTGCGGATGCAATCAAAGTTCCTACCTATTCTAAATTCCTCCTTGACATTCTTAGTAGAAAGAAAGAAATAAATGAAACTGTTGCTATGTTAACTAGTTATCCTGCAAATGGGAAGTTGTTGTCTAAGTCTGCAGATCCTGGAATACCAACTATTTCATGCTCAATAGGTAAAACTGATATTCACAATGCCTTGTGTGATCTAGGAGCAAGAGTTAGTGTAATGCCATACTCCCTCTATAAAAGGTTAGGATTAGGGGAGTATTCTACTACTACTATCACTTTATAAATGGCTGACAAGTCCACTAAACAAACCGTTGGTATGATCGAGGATGTTCTACTTAGAATAGATGAGCATGTTATTCCTACTGATTTTATTATTCTTGAGATGTCTGAAGATGAAAAATTATCAATAATACTTGAAAGACCTTTCTTTAGTACTGCAGGGGTATCAGTTGATTGTGCGAAAGGAAAGATAATCTTCAATGTTTATGATGCTGAAATCATCCGGTATTTTCCAAAGAAGCTAGAAGCATGAGAAAGATATATTCCACCGGCAAAACGAGTTCATGCGGAAAGTGCCTTTGATAAAGGGAAACCCAAGGTAAGAATTCGAGAACATATAAGAGGTTGAGTTACTCAACCATTCTTAATAAAATTCTTAATGGGAGTCATCCCATCTAGTCAGTAAAATAGATTAGAGAATAAAAAGTTCATCGCACTCCTACCACTTTTTCATAGACATTCTCGCGGAAGCGCGCCTGTGAAGATGTAGTTGTCAAAAAGTAGTAGAAACATCAATTGAATGAGTGTATAATAAGAATAAAAATAAAATTTTGAGTTTTCCATCTACAGAAGCTAAAAAAATTCCCTTGATACGCTAATTTTGGTCGACAGTTTCTTCTATCAATTTTCTGCCAAAAATAAGGCATTTTGCTAAGTTTTGGGATAAGAAGGTATTCTCGAAAAAATAGAATTTTTTCGATCATTACTGATGGTTTAACGACCAACTATACGGCGGGAATAAAAATTCCGGCCGTATAGCTCTGGTCGTATAGATATCTTTGCCATCAACAAATTTTCTTTGAAGACATAGAGAATTTAACGACCAACTATACGACGGAAATAAAAATCCGGCCGTATAGCTCCGGTCGTATTGATATCGATGCCTTCGTACAAAATTCCCTGAAAAGTACTGAGAGTTTAACGACCAACTATATGGCGAGAATAAAAAATTCTGGCCATATAGCTCCGGTTATATACATATCAATGCTTCTCTTAGAAATTTATCCCAAAGGTACTGAGAGTTTAACGACCAACTATACGGCGGGATAAAAATTCTGGCCATATAGTTCCGGTCGTATAGATATCGATGCTAATTTTAGAAATTTATCTCGCGGGACAGACGGTTTAACGACGAACTATACGGTGGGATCATTGCGATCCGGCCATATAGTTGTGTCTGTATAGTTGTTTTCTGCATAAATAAACCCTAGTTGGTGGCGTTGCCGCAACTATACAGGTGGAGCAACATCACCCGCCCATAGAGTTCCGGTCGTATAGTTTGGTGCGACCACAAAATCGCACTGGGCGGCTAGGTCTTCCACCCATCCTCATTATTTCTCTCATATTCTCTCTCTCCAAACCTCTCAAAATCCACCTAGAACTCTTGATTCTTCGTGGATTTTGTTCGTTTGAGTGGGGAATCAACAGATCGGTATGTTTCTCTCCCTATCCATGCTTTATTTTCAGATTTCCATGGTTGAAACTCTCACATTGATCTAGTGGATGAACTCAAGCTTATTTTGTTTTTTCTTATTAATTTCTCATGTTAGGATTTATTTTTCCACATAGGATCGTTCATATATCATTGAGAAACTATATGCCTAAGGTTTTATAGTGAAATTTTCCAGTGCATCATGATGAACAAAATCGGTAACCTCTTTCGTTCGAGCAAGCGCCAATGATGTGAGGGCTCGAGCTCGGGGTCCCGAGCCGAGCGCAACCCCAAGCTGGCCATGGTTTCATCAAGGAGGGTGTTGCCCACACGTTGGGTTGACCACAGCTTTCTCACAGCGGTGACGTTGAAGGCGGACTTCGACCTCATGTGTAACAAGGTGCAGTTGAGATTACTTGGATTCGCGAGCCATGACACCTACGTCGAGCTTACCCATGAGTTCCTTGCCTCCTTCTACGACGACTACATGGAGACAGGTAATATGTGCACGGTAAGCGTCACCATGAACCGACGACACTATAAAATGAATTTAAAAAAAAATTGTGATGCTTTTGGCTTCCCCACATTGGAGAGCCAACTGTTACTAACCTTTATGGCGTCACAAGCGGAGAAACTTGGGAGGTCATTTCTGTTAATGGTGGCACCAACTTCAATCAGAAGAAGATGTCCACCATTCAGAAACCAACCATCCGTTACTATGCCTTGTTCCTCGCCAACACACTACTGGGAAGAGGTGACACTGGTTCCATGGCCAATGCGGACATTGCAATGATCACCAAGGCTCTCTTTCCCACTGCGCTGCAAAGCCCCAATCCTGCAGCTCTACTCATCCCAGCACTTTCGCCATTGAAGAAACAAGACCAAAGGTGATATTCGCATTGGTGGATCGGTAATCCACCTTGTCTGTGCATTAAATATTATACTACCTGTTATGCAACCCGTTGACGGCTCCAAACTTATGGACGTCAAGTATTTACCTGCTTGTGGCTTCCTTGGTGTTTACCAAGATGACCGGAGAGTCCGAGCCTATCAGTTTAGTTATCTTGATGATGCACAGGGTGAGCAGGTTCTGGTGCGCTGTCCCCAAGCCTTCTCGATTGTGGAGAAGGACACTCGGATCCTCACCAAGGACCAAGTGATGGAGATCATGCCCGAACTCCAGCCCGATGAAGAGGAAGATGAAGGAGGGAAGCAGGATGAGGATGAGCAGGAGCAGGAGGATGAGTAGGGACACAACCCTGCTTGGGAGGAATAGCAGCAGCAAGGGGGAGCTCGGGACCCATGGCCCAACCAACCACAACACGGGTACAACTACGTCCCCTATCGGGAATTCCTGCAGCTCAACAAACACGTTGGGGAGATCAACCACACTCCTCGAGAAGTGAATGAAGATGTGAGTACTTTAACTCAAAACTTCAGTCACTTCATGACTCACTTCCCCGACTACTACCAGCAATATCCGCACCAGCCGCCAAATGACGGCAACAACTGAGCCTGGCAATAACCTAAGATTGGGGGAGGTTTGAAAACCTCCAAATTTTGCATTCATGTTTTTATTTCTTCTTTTGATTTATTTTATTTCTTCAAATTTGCATGTTTTCAGTTTTGCATTCCTAAACCAAAAATACAAAGAATTAGTTGTAACTTTATTTGCAAGATCGTTTCTTTGTTTCTCTCGGAGATTGCTCAATTTCAGGTGACTTGGAAATATGGAAATACAAAAGAGGTTTGACTCAAATACAAGAACCAAGCAAGCAAGAGGAGGTATCACATTCCTTTAATCACCCTCTTTGCAACATTAAATTGATCCTACAATTATTTACTCGCTTGCACTAGAGTCACTCCCCACTTAGCTTGTTATCTACAAATCCTATTCCTTTGCTAGTGTCTTCTTTCTATCTTTGAAACAATGAGCAATGAACTTGGTTAAAAATACTTCCTACATTTTTACAACAATAAAAAGGCATCTGAAAGATGACTTGAGTCCATGCTTAGCTCAAAGAATTTGATTTTAGAACTACTCCATCCCATTTGAGCTTAATATAAAAAGACTCGATCGTACACTAGATTGAAATTGTTGGATTAAATGGATGCTTCAAAGTAGTAGAAATTATGCCACTACTTTTTTTAATAATTACCGTAAGATATTGCTTTACACGTGTCATTACAACTCTGTCGTGCTCCATGGGGAACTATTAACTCTGCTGGCCAACGAACGATCTAAATGTGGGAAACCACTTGATTTTGGCTGTTGAGTTATGTAAACGTCTATAGCAGTAATGCTATGACGTGTAAAAATTTTAGTCTCCTCTTTGTTTCACGTTCTAAGGGAAGTTGTAGTACTCCTCTGACCCATTATTGCTCAACATTATTTATTAGCATGGTCAGGAGTGCACAACACAACCCCAATTAACATGTTAAAAATAGTGGCATGATTTCTCTAAGAAAGAGCTGAAGTTTTTGAAAGACAAAGGAAAGAAAAAGGTGCTTTAAGAGTCTTGAAATTTTGACATGGGAGTAGATGAGTTGTTCTTAAATTAAATATTTTGGTGCCAACTTGAGTACTCTTAAATGATTAAACAAACAAGAACAAAAAGTTTTCATGTCTCGACGAAGAGAGACACCAAAAGAATTTGCCTCACTTTCCTAGCTAAACTTTTGACACTTGCTTGGGCATATGATTTATTTGCTAACAAGATATACGTGGTTAGGAAGTTGACTCAGTGCAATCTTGTGAATACGTGTATGATCATATTTAAGATTGCGGGGATTGTGAAGAAAAGAATTTGACGCCAATTCAAACTTGTAAGTTCTTTTATTTTTAGTCTCGAATCTCCACTATTCTTACTTATTTCCTTGTCACTCGAGGGCAAGCAACATCTAAGCTTGGGGGAGTTGATAGCTGTGAGATTCAACACATTTTTGATGGCTTTTATTGATGGTTTTCTCCTGAATTTGATCGTTTTCTAGCTTTACCTAACGTGAATACTTTGGTAGCAAACAAAAATTGGTTTTTGATGTGTGTTTCAGGTTCTTAATGTCGACAGAAGGTTTGAACTAGAGAAACACAATATTCTGGAGAAAATAAGCAAGTCTCACTTTGGAAGTACTTGAGGGGAGCTTACAGAAGCTTTAACAAGCAACTATAGGGCGGAAATATTTTCCCAATCGTATAATTCTCACGATATAGTTGTCGCCGCCTCTGTCTTGTCAAAAGGTACAACTTCCGTGAAGGCACGAAGGACGAAAACACAACACACCAGACGACATACCATCCAGAAGGGAGAAAGAAGAGATCTAGAGAAGAACAGGAAGACATTCTTTATCTTACTCCACGATCTTCGACCTCCTAGCCAATACACCCCCATAGCCACTACTTGTACTTGAGAGAGAGAGAGAGATCTTCACCTTGCAAGACTAGGGTTTCAGATTGTTTCTCCCCATATTGAATTGTGTTGGATATTTTTCTATTCTTATTGTGGATCTTCATGGTAATATAAAGACGAATTCCCTTTATTTGATTATATCGATGATCTGTCTTCTCTCATGTGTGAGTAATTCCCTTGGGTGTGGGAGATGTAGGGGATTGGTGAGATGTGATGTGCCTTCATATATTTTCCATTAGTTTGTGATTGATTCTAATTACTATATTATGTGTGCTTGACTATCTGTGGGATGCCTAATGCTTGTCATTCAATTAAGGACCCACACAACATGATGCTTTGTTCTACATAGATAAGATCTTGTTCACTAGCGGACCTACAACCCTTAGGTGACACGGGGATATCAATGGAAAACTAGTAGACTCGAGGATAACGAGGAATCACTATGCTTATTGCATTAGTTCGATCCAAGGAGCTTAATCGCTAAGCGACCTGAAGGGTCTTAATTCTCTAGTGTCTGACCATGGTTTTGGTAACAGGCTAGTAGGATTATCGAAGTTGGGATGAAATCTACCAAGAGGAGTTCTGACTAATTATGGGTTGCTCGCCTACACATATACTTATAAGATTATAATTGTTACGTTTATCATTCGTCCACCCGGCACAGTCACTATCACCATGAACTGAATTTCCCCGATCCTTCTTTTGCAATCTGCATGAAACAACAAACAATCAAGTTGTTCTTTACTTTTATGCTTTATATTTGTGAAGTTTACATTTTAGTTCTATTTAAATACATCTCATTTAATCAAAACCCCATTCTTATTTCAACACTTGCAGTCAATTCACTCGAAGACCTGTGACAACTTCGAGTGTGACAGAGACTTCACCCATGAACACTTACCTTTGGGCTCCCTGTGGGATCGATATCTATACTTCGAAACTAGCTACCAACGATTTGTGCACTTGCAGACATCAATCACCCTATTTCAAAGACCGATTGCTGACTCTCTAATTATGATACTTGCGTAACTTCTATTGATAGGTTGTAGATCTCTGTTTAGCAATGACACAAACTTGCTCAAGCATATCGAGGTCATCTTGTCAAGCAACTTCGGCACCCTCCTCGACATACGCAACGACTCAGGAAGAAGTATGGATAAGATCACTTGGAAGAACTGCCTCTCCATCGTGGACCAAGAAGAAGGGTGTATATTTGGTTGGCCTGTTAGCAGTAGTTCGCAACTCCATACAACAGACACAGATGTGTCTAACCAAGCCCCCGCAACACGATGAAGTGGTGCTTTGAGTCTTGGCCGGAGGCCTTGAAGAATTAAACCATTTGCCCTTTCAACTTGTCCATTGTCCTGTGGATACGCGACCGATGTGATATCGAGTCGGATCCCTTGATCATCGCAAAATTCGACAAGTTCTCCCATGGAAAAGTTGCACATGTTGTCTATAAAAATACTGTGAAGATATTCGAATCGAATTATAACGTCCTTGGAGAATTATTTGGCTGTTGCTCCATCACAACTTGTGATGGGTTTGGCCTCAATCCATTTCGTGAATTTATCCACCATCACTAAGAGATGAGTAAATCCACTTGGAGCCCGTTTAAACGGTCCTACCATGTCAAGCCCCCAGACAGCAAAGGGCCACGTAATCGAAATTGTTCGTAGCTAATTAGCCAGAACATGGGCTTGTTTAGTGTACTTTTGGCAACCTTTGCACGTCTTGACCAGCCTATCGGCATTTGCCTTAGCTGGAAGCTAGAAGAATCCATGTCATAAAGCTTTTGCCACTAGAGATTTGGCTACAACGTGATGTCCGCATTCGCCTTTGTGGATTTCCCTTAGGATTTCTACTCCTTGTTTCGGAGAAACACAGCGCTAAAATACCCCAGACACACTCCATCTATAGAGCTCTCCACTTCTTATTGTGTAGGATTTCGCTCGTCGAACGGTCTATCGGCCCTGAACTTTGTCTTCGGGTAATTTTATGTCTACCAGAATCGAGGTAGGTTTTTTTCTAGCTGGGAATTATAGCCAGGACTACTATGAGTGGTGAGTTGGATTTGGTCAGATACTCTTCAATAACTCCTGTGATAGAGGGAACTCTTAGGTGCTCCAAAAAAGAAACACCGGGACATTTTTCCGCACAGATCCTATTCTTGATAGAGCATCTGGTTCCTCGTTTTTTATTCAGGGAATGTGTTGAACTTCAAACCTTTCGAACAATTTTGCTAGTTCATCCATGACAGCTCGATATGCTGTCATGTGATTTTTTGCATTGAAGATGTCAGATACTTGCTGAGAAACTAAATCCAAATCTCTGTAGGAATTTAGTTGGCAAATGCCGATATCTTTTGCAATTCGAATTCCATACAGCAGGGCTTCATATTCGTCAATGTTATTTGTCACCGTGAAGTGAATATACAATACATAGAATAGCTTGTCTCCTTTGGGTGATTTGAGTACCATGCCTGCCCCCTAGCGCTTTTGACCCGTCAAAATGCAAGGTCCAATATTCCGACTCTGGGAGACTTGTGTTTTCTGCCGTCTCTGTCCAATCAATGACAAAATCGGCAAGTATTTGCGATTTGATTGTTGTATGAGGTTTATACTCCATGTCAAAAGCTGCTAGCTCAATTCCCCACTTAGCGATGCGTCCTGTGGCATCGATGTTGTTGATTATGTCTCTCATGGAAGCTGTGCACACCATGGTAATTTTGAATAATGGTGTAGCTTTCTAGATGCAAAGAACACACCATAGGCTAACTTTTGGTAATGAGGATACCTTTGTTTCGATTAAGTCAGGACCTTGCTGAGATAATAAGTCAGACGTTGCACTAGGTGTTCCTATTTTTCCTCTAGTCGTTCCACCACCATGACGATGTTGACGACTCTGTTTGTCGTAGCCACATATAGCAACATGGGTTATTGTGGTTCTGGTGCTGCAAGGATAGGGGAGCATGAAAGTATGGATTTCAGGTCCTGAAGTGTAGCTTCAGCTTCGTCAGTCCACATGAATTTCTTGGTCTTTTTCAAGAGCTTGTATAATGGTGTCTGTCTTTCACCGAGCTAGCTTACGAACCAACAGACTGCGGCAATGCAGCCAGTAAGCCGTTGTACGTCCTTCAGGTGAGTCTTCCTGGTAATGTTGAGTATAGCCTTTATTTTTACTCGGTTCACATCTATGCCTCTTTGAGACATGATGAAAATTAATAATTTTCCGGCTAGTATTCCAAAGAAATATTTCTTCGAGTTAAGCATTATATTGTATTTTTCGTAGATTGCTGAATTTCTCCTCCAAGTCGGAAATCAGTGTTTCCTTCTATTTGGACATTACAACTAGTTATCCATGTATGCGTGTACAATGCGTTCGATTTGATTGTGGAGGCAACGCTGCATAGTGTGATGGTACGTAGCTCCTGTGTTTTTTTAGCCCATAAGGCATCGTTAGGTAGCAGACGGTTCCGAAGGGGGTGACGAACGAAGCCTTTTGTTTATCTGACTCCTTCATGCGAATTTGGTGATATCTGGAATATGCATCGAGAAAGCATAGGAGTTCTGATCCTGCTGTCGTGTCGATGACTTGATTGATTCTTGGTAGAGCAAAAGGATCTTTGGGACAAGCCTTGTTCAAGGCAGTATAATGAACACACATCGTTAAATCAGTGGTGTCCTTTTTAGGGACCATTACAGGATTGGCCGACCACTTAGTGTGGATGACCTCTTCTATGAATTCGTCTAACTCGACCGGGCTAGTTCCTTAGCTATTGCTAAGGAATGTTTGACGGGTTTAGAGAGTGCTCAGCAAGTTCCCTAGGTACTCCGATCATGTTAGAAGGTTGTCATGCGAAGATATCTTTATTAGTTCTTTGGAGTTCTAAAGGTAACATCCAAAGTGATTTCTCCCAAAGAGTTCGTTTGTCATCCGGGGACAACTCCACGAAAAACCACAGAGCTATGATTCAGTTGTGTTTCCGTTATCCTCATACGGTGCAGTGTTTTGACATAGATGATGTTGATGCTACTTCCACCATCCATGAGGGTCTTAGATAACTCGTAGCCATCGATCAGTGGATTGAAGACCATAGCGTACTTTCCTCGCCAATGTTGTTTACGCGGATGATCGCTTCAATCAAAGGTAATTGTCACTTCCGACCAGTCCAGAAACTGAGCGATAGCTAGAACAATTGTGTTGAGCTCATGCATTACTGCCTCTTTCACCTTAGTCGGTTGGGATCCAAGGAAGCAGATATAGGTGTCTTTCTTGGTTGGGAAGGACTTCTTTCGGTCTGACTTGGGATTCGAGGCATCTGCCTCCTCCATGTCGGAATCTTCCTTGGACTCCTTCTCTTTGTCAGAATTTTTCTTTCCTTTCCGTCGCTTGGCTCTGTAGCCAGCGCATTCGTCTTTCTTGATGTCGTCATTGAAACGACACTTAGCATTGTTGTGGGACTAGCCCTCGTTGCCTTCCAGGTGATGCACACACGGATTATTGGCGATATCGCCCCAAGAATAGGTTTTACAAGGTTACTGGTCTCCTCTACCTTGGACTCTGGAAGTTCCATGGCCTCATCCTCTACCGCCTTCGTGGCCTCCTTGTCCTCCAGACACGAAAGTTGCATTGACAGTCGCGGTTTCCGGATTAGGTTTTGCTTCCAAGGTGTTCTTGTGTTTCTGGGCCTGCTCCTCCTTTGGCTATTTGGCCGACTGTGGCACATCCAATATGTTTAGAAGTTCCTCTAAATCATCGTTGGTTTCTAGATATTTTCTCACCGTCTCTATCAGCTCTCCCAACTCGGTAACTTTGTCGCTCTTTAGGTGATGACGTAGTAATCCGATTGGGAGTCCCACGATGAAGGCTTCAATCGCGGTGTGGTCGTTTACTCCCTCACATCTGAGGTAGTCCCGATAAGTTTCTGCAGGTTTATGGGTGCATCGTTGTAGATCTCCGACTATGCATGGCCTCCTGTATGTACCCACAAAGTTCCGAAAGAACGCACTTTGCATGTCATACCAGTTGTGGATGGTGTTTTCTGGGAGTTCATTGAGCCATGATCGAGCCGTCATCCTCAGGATAAGCAGGAGATACCGGACCGCGACCAAGTTGTTTCCTCCTTTGGCAATGCAGCAGGCTTGGAATAAATCCTGGAGCCAGGTGTCTGGCCGAACTACACCATCGTAGGGTTGAATATGCCTTGAGATAGCAAATCCCTCTCGTAATTCTGTTTATCGTATGCGTGGCCCGAAGCATTTTGGTCCCACGTATATATTATCTGACTCGTAGCGTCGCGCCTCTATGTTTGAGTTGATCTGGTGCCTAGCATCACTTGGTAACAGAGAGCACCGTCTCGGATGTTCGCTACGGCTACGATGCCGTGGAGCCAAATATCTGTTTCCTTTTCCACCTCCTCCGCCGCGATGCCCTCCTTGGCCTCCATGAGAGCCGTAATGGGCACTTCTTCATCGAGAGGGTGGTATCAGTGGGTTGTTTCCTCCAACCGGGGCTTCATGGTGATGGCCACCATGCCGTCTTGACCTAGCGCGGTGTTCGTCGTTCCTTCGTCCGCCATTGCTATCATTGTGACGAGGCTCAGTCGGACGGCTTATGTGTCTAGGAGGGCCATTCTTTTCTAGTCTTGCTCCCGACGTCGTACTTCTTCTTCTTCCCTGCAGTTATCCGACTGCCGTAGGGGAGGTTGCTGTTGAACCATTGCTTCTACGGCCTCTCGCGCAGCTGGGCCGACGTTGCTCCAGCTTCGTGCGGGTCTATGTTGTTGTCCTGATTAGCCAGTTCTTGAGTAATTGTCGTTCTAAGGTTTGGGACATTAACATCGTTCTAATTTTCGCCGTGGTCTTGTATCTTGATGTCGACCAGTGTTTGTGCAGCATTGGTCGGATTTAGAGACCAATTTTCTGCTACTTAACATGGCGACCTTCTGCTACTCCAGGCCCTTGGTGAGTAGTTTCACACTTAGCCGGACCAAGTCTAGAGTTGGATTATTTGCCAGGATATCTCGGGCCACAGCAGTGTTTTCGACCGACTTGTTATACACCCGGTTTCCTTTGTTGACAATCCGAGGATTTCTCATGACTACGTCTCCTTCGAAAAGGGTCTTGTGAACCTCCGGATTCCTATAAGCCAACTGAGGGACGTTCTAGGTCTTCTGATGCTGCAAGGAGCTAGGCTATCCCACTGCTACAATGCGCTGCTGCTCCTCGATGAGATTGGTTGCTTTATCTAAGAGTCTCTAATGATACGCCTCTAGAGCTATGGCTCTTTCGTCCAACTCGTCCGGATTGAGATCCGCCATGGTTGGGATTGGCATTGTAAGTGTTTCTCCGAGGAACTCCCGGGCACCTGGGGTAACCACGTGTCCGTCCACTGGAAATGTTTCCAGGTCTGAGGGGATGAGAGCACTATCTGAGTCCTCCTCGTATTCCTAGGAAATCACCTCCTCAGCCGGAGGATCCTTGGCCAAAGTGTTCTTCTTCTCTGCCTTGTTAGCCTTATTGGCACCCGTAGGAAATATGGCCTTGGGTCCGATTCCTAGAGTCAAGCTTCTATCAGTACTTTCGGACATCTGGACGTTGGGATTATCTCTGAGGTCCATATCGTCATGCGGTTCGGGTGAATTTTCTCCGGATCCTTCGTCCATATTATTGTAGGGGCTTTTATACATAGCTTCTCCTTCTTCCGTAGCCTTGGAGTTTATCTCCTCTTCAATTTCTGCTTCAAACTTTCAGAATTTTGCCGATGTCATGGAATCCTTAGGGGAAGCCGATATGTTAGCGTTTGTTCCGATTGTGTCCAGCACTGAGTCATTCTTGTCTCCAGCATCGGTAGAGCCAGATCCGGATCCAAAATATTCGATAAAATGCGACGTGTGCATCCTAAGGTAGTTACGACTTTCTTCATTAGCTTCCTCAAACTTTCTGATGGTTTCAAGGATTTGGTCCATGCTGGCATTTCCGTGCAGCATCATCTGCCTCAACGTGTGCCTCATAATTGATTTTCCTACTCTACCATCGGCAGAGCTGGATCCAGAGCTGTTGCTACTTTGATCTTCATGAGGTCTGACCTCCTTGAGGAGATCCTCCTGAGATTCGACCTCCTTGGGGAGATCTGCTTCAAATTCGACCTCTTTGGCGAGATCTTCTTTAGATCTGATCTTATCCACTATCTCCGCTTCAGGTGCGGGCTGGGTGGGCTTAGGATTTTCTAAGACCCGGAACTCTACCGCCTCCGCGGACAAAGTAGATCCAGAAACTTATGATGCCTCTGTCATCACTGCTGGGGTGGGTTGGGAAGGTTTAGTGAAACCGAGATAAACATCGATCTCACCAAAAGACATGATTGTGTCGCCGGTCATGAGTTCCCTAGTCGGAATCCAAGTCTCGTCGAGAAGGACAAGAGGGATGTCGCTGCCGTAGAGGACCCAGCCGATGATGATTGTCTCGATGATTTCAATTCACGCTGATTCCGCCCGGAACGCAGATTCAGGTCACCTGCCCCACAGTGGGTGCCAATTCTCGTCAAATTCATGACATGTACGCTAGGAGGGGGTCCTCGAGGCATGGATAAAATGGGGTATGAGACGACGGTTTTCTGGGACAGTGAGCACACAAGCTTTATCCAGGTTTGAATCCGCCTGCGGTGGACTAATCCTACTCCTTCTAGTAATCCAGTAATATGGCAGAGCTGGAATATAGATTACAAGAGAGGTTTTGCTTGTGCGAGTTGAGGTTGTAAGTTGTGGGTGCCCTAAAGGGTGGTCCCTGGGATGCCTTATATAGATATCCGGCCTAGGGTTACAGGAGAGACCTATCCGGCTATGATACAAAGTCGGTTACAAAGTACATCTTGGACTATAAGTAACTACATAGGCCTAAGTCGGTAAGTCTTTTGGGCCTTTCCATATCTAGATGGGCTTCCATCTTCTCTCCCTAACTAGGCCGCCCGTGGAGCATAGCTCTAACTCGAAGTGGGCCACCCTGGTTAGTGAGTGATAATGGGTATACCCAGAAAGTATATCCCCAACACATCTGATGGCCTAGATTGCACCCATATCTCTATATACCACTACAAAAATACCCCTAATACCAGGTGGATTTTAGGGGCGGCATAAGAGAATAGAATCGGCAAAAGTTGGTTTTGCGATGGAGGAGCTTCCACGGCACCATTTGGTCATGGTGGCCACTTAGTGTTGGGTTCGCACCATAGAAAATAAAAAGTTTCATGCGATATGAACAACTAAGCACCAAAATCTATCTACCTAGATACAATCAACATGGCGATATACATCCATAAGAGAACTTACCCTCGAAGATCGACAAAGTGTTACGAGATTTATTCTCGTGGATGATGTAGTAATTCACTTCCCGATCTCAAGATCGTGATGAAGTCTAGCACCACAAAGAAATAGTACATCGGTGATTGCACACACGTCCGGTACCCCGACAACCTCCGAGTCCTCTCTCCAACATAGCAGCGCAAGCACCAAATCCTTCTAGAGAAGTCACCCTGAACATTTACTTGGCTAGTCTGAAGCCATGGGGAATAATCTAGAGGGGGAGAGAGATCCTTCAAGAGGAGGTGTAATAATGGATTAGGAGGAGGCCTTTTATAGGGAGAGGGGCATCCCCCTCCCATGGACGTCGCCAAGGTGGGTGCCCCTACCTCTCCCTCATTCATGTGGGTGGAGGCTCCACTCACATAAACACACCTCCACTCAAAAATCCACTCACATGCATTAATTTTCCACCAAAAGTAATGCATCTCTCATTTAATAAAAATATTTTATTCAGATTTTTTAGTGAATTTTGTTAACAAAATTTGCATAAACCCCATTGCAATACTTCAATATTATGTCTGAAACCATTTTTAGAAATTTCACTCGAAACAATTTTGGTGTCCATCAAAATAGTTTTCAAATCCTTTCTCTTGTATTTATGTTTGCTCCATTTGTTGTCGGTATCCCTTAAGCGTGTCACCCTACGGTTCGCAAATAATACAGACATGATTGAG
Organism: Avena eriantha; assembly: GCA_910589775.1. Lineage (NCBI taxonomy): Eukaryota > Viridiplantae > Streptophyta > Magnoliopsida > Poales > Poaceae > Avena > Avena eriantha. The sequence goes on from OU342742.1 coordinate 407,593,016, forward strand.
ACCCCTCTCCGATCAATAATTAGCAGCAGGACATGGAGATCCATACTGACTCCCACATATTCAACGATGACTCTAGTGGTCGTGAGAATCTTTGATGTCGTAACTAAATCCCTTTGTCTCTCGATATATTACATGTCCGAGATTCGATCATCGGTATCCCCATACCTACTTTGATCTCTTTACCTACAAGTACTCTTTTCTTGTTCCGTGATGTAACATTCTTAGTGATCTTATCACGTGTTTGCAAGATATGAGAATGTGATATCCCCGAGAGGACCCTGAGTATATCTCTCCGTCATCGGGATAGACAAATCCCACTATTTATCCACGAGCCTCTACATAAAACTTTCGGAGTATCTGAACCGAGCTTTATTGTCACCCTGTTACGGTGTGGCTTTTGATGTTATCAAGTTACTCTTTCGGTCTTAGTGATTGACATGACTCATGGTCTAAGGAATAAGGTTACTTCACATGATGTTATAGCAATGTAAACATAATAAATTTGATTGTATTACTATACTTTGGATGAATGTTCATCACATCATTCCACCAATGGCATGACCTCGTTATTAACAACATCTAATGTCCATGATCTAGAAACCTTGATCATCTTGTTAATCAGCGAGCTAGTTTATATGATATGCATAACTAGGAACTCAATATATTTGTTTAATAAACAAACATGTATTAACGTTTGCAATTAAGACAATTATAACATGCAAAATAAAAATCTATCATATATTTTGAATATGATAATGACAACTTTATTATTACATCTCGGGAATATTTCCTTCAGTCTCTCACTTGCATTAGAGACAATAATCTAGATTACATAGTGATAGATCTAACACCCATGGAGTTCTGGTGTTGATCATGTTTTTCCTAAGGGAGAGTTTTAGTCAATGGATTTGCCACATTCAGATCCGTATGTACTTTACAAATATTTGTATCTACATCCTTAACATGCTCGCGGATGGATTGAAACCGGTGCTGTATATGCTTGAAATTCGTATGAGACCTCGGTTCTTTGCGATTGGTTGTGGCTATATTATTGTCACAATAGGTCACCATTGGGTCTAGGAACCACACCTAGTTCAATTATGAACTCCTTCATCCAAACTGCTTCCTTTACTGTTTCTGAAGTAGCAACATATTCCGTCTCCGTTGTTGATCCCGCCACCACGAGTTATTTGTAACTCCTCCAACTAATTGCTGCTCTATTCATGAGAAACACGTACCAGGATTGCGACTTAGAGTCATCCGAATCAGTGTCGAAACTTGCGTTGACGTAACACTTAGCGACGGGCTCTTATTCACCTCCGTACACGAGAAACATGCCCTTAGTCCTTCTCAAGTACTTAAGAATATTCTTGACCGATATCCAATGTTACAAACCTAGATTAGATTGGTACCTGCTAGTCAAACTAATAACATGCACCACATCCTATCTTGTAGATAACATGGCATACATAATAGAGCATATGGCTGAGGCAAGCATTATAAGAAATATGTTAATTTATGGCCTTCTCATAGTGACCCATAGATCTATGACCATTTCAAACTAATTGGTTATAAGCCATTTGAAAGGGTCCAAACCTTAAAAAATCATGACCTTTTTTGTGAGAAAGGTCATAACTATTTTACATCAGTTGGTCATAACATAGACAACACTGATCTACAACCTTAATTTTAGTCTGGCAAATTTTAAATGGTTGTTACATTTAATTAGTGACGTGTTAAAACTATCGGTGCCAACTCAGCAATTTTGATTACGTGTCATGTCCACATATCAACTTTTGCTGCGTGATGTTTCTATTTGTTAATTTTTGCTTACTTATCTGCATATCACTAGGTTTGTCATATGAGAACATTATCATAAACTATGCCATGAATATGGCCATAACACTAGTTATTTAGCTTGAAATCCATAAAAAGGTACCTTTTCGCCGGTCAAAAATAAAAAATGTATTTTTTTGCAATAAATTTAAAAAGTCCCTGGAATAACATTGTTTCCCGTACCAAGATGCACATGTGTACATAATTTGAACAATTTATCTCAAACAATGCCATAATTGTATCCATAACATTTGTCATTTGCGGTAGGAATAGAGCTAGCTAACTCTCCGTTCATGGATAATCTCCTCCAACCAATCAAAACACAGAAAACCGGCTGCCACAGATCAGCCTTCTGAGTTCGATATTACCTATCCATATCGTCTCAATCCAACGTCCAAAAACCACCCCTCGCACCTCGCCGTTTTTTTGACAAACCAGCATGGGCGGTTGAATATGCATTTTGCCACACGCAATATTTCAATTTTAGTCGGCGGGAGAACAAAATTAGGCCCAAACCTCGCGCGCGTGGACCTAAAATCAGGTTAGAAGCATCCACCCACAATCATACACACACTGAACCACTCTCTCATCCTCTCTCCTCTCCACCCTCCCCCGAGTGCCGCCTCCACGCCGAGATGATCCCTTCCCATTCTCCTACTTCCCCGGTGCCACATCATGGGCCACCCTAGTCCTTCGGTGCCCCTCCTCTCCCCCGGACCGCCTCCGGCCCCTTACCATAAACCCCATCTCCTCTCACCGGATTTGTCCCTTGCGCCTGACATGATGCAGATCGAGGGAGCACTACCACAGTGTTGCCTCTCCTCGCCGGCGGATAGGCTGCCATCCCGGTGCCCCTCATTCGCCCCCTACTCCTGTTAACTAGGGCACCCCAACTAAGAGGGAGGGAACACCCCAACAATGAGTTCATGGTAGAGGAGCAAGGACGGGACGTATCTGGCGTATCGATCCCAAGGCAGCACTGCGCCCGAACCCTAGAGGATCTCCTGCATGGCACTGCCAAGGATGAACAAGCCCGGCTTCTCGCAGATTCTCTAGTTCCTCCCCAAGGTCAACCTCCACGTGCTCGAGCCATGGAGCCTCCCGTTGAGTAACACTATTGTTCACTTCTCTCTGGATTAGATCAATTTCTATTGTGATGTCCCCGAGCACACTAATTTTAGGTTTAGATAGATGTAAGCTACCTTCTCTATGCAAGCTAATATCCCCATTAATATATTTAACAAGTAATTATATCTCAGTTGTTCCTTAAGGTAGACTGGTATCCCTGTCAAGCCAATGAACAAAAGAAAATGATTTCCTAATCGAATATTCCTAGCTATATCTGTTCAATTTAGCATCTATAAATATGCTGGTTAATGTCCCCATTAGCTTTTTCGTAAGTACGAAATTTCTCTGTTAACCGGTCCTAGTTTCTATTGATATGCTTTGTAAATTCTAACCTAATCAGCTCATATTTATGTTCACATGATACTATAGGATGCAAAAATGCTGAATAATGGTACACTATTGTTCTAGCTCCTGAGATTTTGTGATACTGGTAAAACTTTAATGTTCAACCACTTGAATACTAAAGTTTTCAATCATTTCCATTAAAAAGTTCTGCAGAAAATAGTGGGACTACGGTTAGCTAATGTGGTGGAAACCATAGTAGCCTAGGTCTGTTTTTGGTTTCTTCTGATTTTCCTTATTTTCTCTAGCTAGGATTTTGGTTTATGCGTTACCTACACAATGAAACTTGGTTTAGTTCAATTAAAGCATGATGGATTCATTGCTTCTGTTCTTTCTTGTAAGTGACTTGTTAAACCTTTATACTGTACATTATAACAATTGGCATAGCTGATTAGAGCTTATTTTTTCCTGTGGGCGTTGATAAAAATATGATTTCATTTCTGATAGTATGCACATAAGAGCTGCAAAAGGTACGTATAGCTGAATAATTGGTTAAATTTTGTCTGTTCCTTTGCTAAACTATTTGTTGGTGGTAACTGTGCCTTGCATCCTAGAATTAACTTGCTTCTTCCTATACATAATTTCTTTGTCTCTGTACTCTTCTTCTATTGTATAATTCTAACTCCTAAGTAGGAGATGTGTATGGCAATTATGGGATTTAGCTCACTTAAATGTGGTTAGCATTTCAGGTATACTTCTTATGGTACATGTCGCTGCCGACGTGCTAATGATTCCTCTTAAATTTTGACAACTTGATCAGGTAAATTTTACTAGGAAAGTTGGATGAGAATAAATCAGAAAGGAGTAATCATGTGAAAAGATATAGAATTCTTTCGGCACAACAAAATGAAATGTTTGATTTTCTTCCATTTTCTGACTATGATTTAGTATCTGATGCGATGTAGTGTCTCTAGACTGCTACGTAGCTTGGTTTCCCAAAGTGAAAGCAAGTCTTCGTGTAGTCTTTTTGACATTAAAGGATAGTGTAACAAATCCATGACATCTTCTATTTGATACTACTGCTGCTGCACACTATATCAACTACAAGTTTCTACTTGAAATTCACTTATCACTTTGTTCATGATTTATATGTTTTAGTAATTTAGTCGTTAGGTTTCCTAAAGTTAGATACCCATTTAGATAGTAGTGTTGAAAATCTCTTAGACTTTGCAACAAGTAATGGGAGATCTGAGTGAAAAAATCTGCAGTAAGAAGGATGATACACCGCCAAAAATCTCTTTTGGAATAGTTGCGTTGAAAAGATCTCGGACTTTGCAAGAAGTAATGGGGGTAACATGGCGTTGAAAAGCTCTCATACTTCATGTTATTGAAGTTGACCCGACTTTTAGCAGTACTTGTTGAACTGACTTGTAGCAGTACTTGTTGGCTAGATATGTTTTATTTTTTGCATTTAGTGCATTTTTCCATATTCCTTTATGTTAATTTATGTTGTATGAATTCTCACTTATATCAGACAAATTATTCTGCTAAAAGTAACATTTTTATTTTTATTGCCGTTTGCTACATGGCTTTCTTTTTGGGGGTGGAGGCTTAGTATCCACCAAAGTGTGGAGAAGATGGACAGGAGGTCGAGCTTGGCACTGATCCTGTGTATTTGACCTTGGCTACAGCAGGCTGCTTGTGGCATATTTGGGAAATGATAATCTTGAACCAATTTTATCATGCTTAGATTCTTAGCAGTATCTTAGTTGTAGTTGCCTTGATCAGGATTTCTACTAGTTGCTTTAATAAGAGATTTGACTCATAGCTTTAGTATTTACATATTTCAGTGTGGTCATGTCATTGCCAATAATGATACGAGACTGCACTTCTTAATAGTAATACTAAGTCAGTTAGATGTTACTATTAGAATTTGGTTCAAGGTCGAGTACTTGTCATTTTAGAGTCAGCGACATTGGTTCTATGGCTGGCAGCGGCACGGGATGGAGCTGGGTGCGGGGAGAAGAAAGATCTCAACCATATTGGAATCCTGGTTGGTTGATGGTCTTTTCCCTATGGTGTTTCTCAGCTCAGCTGGGTCCGTTGTGTGTGCAGGTGAGAACAGAGGACTGACACTCCTCTCTATCTTCTACTAATTAGCTGGAGATGATATGGTAGTGCTCTGCCTTTTGTGTTACATCATGTTTTATATGGTAGTTTAGGTGGTGGTAACTTTTTTTTGCTCAGTAGATGATGCTAGTGGAACCAGATGTTTTGTGTTACATCCTGGTTCGTTTCTAAGATTACTAGATGTACTTATTTCCCTGTGACTTTTTATGGGAGTTCTTAGGTGTAACATAGCGATGATTATTGTATGATCCACAATTGTATGGTGTAACCTGCTAGTTGAAAAGTAGATGTGACCTGCTATATGTAGATTTTACTTGATGCAAGCTAGCTTCTTATGTTACTTCTCGCCCGACTCATCAGATCAAACCTCACGCCTATGCTGGCTGCCGCTAGAGCCGTCACCGCAAGCGTGCCCGTGCTTGCCGACCACTAGCGCTCTGTCGTGGTGATCAGCCTCTACAACTACGGCATGATGGTGAGTCCATATTCTACTATGATTTGGCTTGGTGTTATGATACTGTGTTTTGTGGTTGAAACATATTGCATGTTGATGGCTTGTAAGCATTTCTTGGGTACGCACACATTGTATTACGATAGTTCTTTGGAGTTCCAAAGGTACATCCAAAGTGATTTCTCCTAGAGAGTTTGGTTGTCGTCCGGGGACAACTCTATGGAAAACCATAGAGCTATGATTCAGTTGTGTTTCTATTATCCTCATACGGTGCAGTGTTTTGACATAGATGATGTTGATGCTACTGCCACCGTCCATGAGGGTCTTGGAGAACCTGTAGCCGTCGATCAGTGGATTGAAGACCATAGCATACTTTCCTCTCCAGTGTGGTTTAGGCGGATGATCGCTTTGGTCAGAGGTAATTGTCACTTCCAACCAGTCCAGAAACTGAGGGATAGTCGGAACAATTGCGTTGAGCTCATGCATTACTGCCTTTTTCACCTTAGCCAGTTGGGATCCAAGGAAGCAGACGTAGGTGTCTTTCTTGGTTGGGAAGGACTTCTTTCCATCCGACTTGGGATTCGAGGCATCTGCCTCCTCCATATTGGAATCTTCCTTGGAGTCCTTCTCTTTGTCGAAATTTTTATTTCCTTTCCATCTCTTGTCTCTGTAGCCAGCGAATTCGTCTTTCTTGATGTCATCATTGAAACAACACTCATCATTGGTGTGGGATGAGCCCTCGTTGCCATTTGGGTGATGCACACATGGATTATTAGCGATATTTTCCCAAGAGTAGGTTTTACCAGGTTGCTGGTCTCCTCTACCTTGGACTCTAGAAGTTCCATGGCCTCATCCCCGACCGCCTTCGTCGCCTCCTCGTCCTCTAGACCCGAAAGTTGTGTTAACAATCACGGTTTCTAGATTGGGTTTCTCTCCTGAGGTGTTCTTATGTTTCTGGGTCTGCTGCTCCTTTGGCTATTTGGCCGACTGTGGCCCATCCAATATGTTTAGAAGTCCCTCTTAATCATCATCGGCGTCTGCATATTTGCGCACCGTCTCTATCAGCTCCCCCAAGTCGGTAACTTTGTTGCACTTCGGGTGATGATGCAGTAATCTGATTGGGAGTCCTGCAACGAAGGCCTCGATCGCGGTTTGGTCATTTACTCCCTCATAGGAGTTCTTCGTGTCGATCCATCGTCCGAGGTAGTCCCAGCAAGTTTCTCTAGGTTTCTAGGTGCATCGTTGCAGATCTCCAACTGTACAGGGCCTTCCGTATGTACCCACGAAGTTCCGAAAGAACGCACATTGCATGTCATACCAGTTGTGGATGGTGTTTTCTAGGAGTTCATTGAGCCATGATCGATCCGTCTTCCTGAGCAAAGTGGGAGATACCGGGTCGTGACCAAGCTGTTTCCTCCTTTGGTGATGCAATAGGCTTGGAAGAAATCCTGGATCCAGGTGTCTGGACGAGCTACACTGTCATAGGGTTGAATATGCCTTGAGATATGAAATCCCTCCGGTACATCTGTTTGTCGTATGTGCGACCCGAAGCATTTTGGGCCGACATATATATTATCTGACTCGTAGTGCCGCGCCTCTATGTTTGAGTTGATCCGGTTCCTGGCGTCACTTGGTGACAGAGAGCGCCGTCTCAGATGTTCGCTACGTCTATGATGCCGTGGAGCCGGATTTCTGTTTCTTCCACCTCCGTTGCCATGGTGCCCTCCTTGCCCACCATGAGAGCCGTTATGGGTTCTTCTTCGTGGAGAGGGTGGTGCCGGTGGGTTGTTTCCTCCAACCGGGGCTTCATGGTGACGGCCACCATGCCAGCTTGACCCAGCGTTCCTTCATCCGTCATTGTTGTTATTGTGACAAGGCTCAGCCGGATGGCTTGTGTGTCTAGGTGGGGCATTCTTTTCTAGTGCTGCTCCCGACATCGTCCTTCTTATTCTTCCCTGCAGTTATCCGACTGCCACTGGGGAGGTTGTTGTTGAACCATTGTTTCTACGGCCTCTCGCGCAGCTGGGGCGACGTTGCCCTAGCTTCGTGCGGGTTTGTGCCACTGTCCTGAAGAGCCGATTCTTGAGTAATTGTCCTCCTAAGGGCCGGGACAGTAGCGTCATTCCGGTTCCCATCGGGGTCTTGTATCTTGATTTCGACCAGTGTCTGTGCAGCATTGGTCGGATTTAGAGACCAGTTTTCCGCTACCGTACATGGCGACCTTCTGCTACTGCAGGCCCTTGGTGAGTAGTTTCACTTAGCCGGACCTGGTCTATACTTGGATTATTTGCCAGGATATCTCGGGCCATAGCATTGTTTTCTACCGACTTGTTATATACCCGGTTTCCTTTGATGTCGATCCGAGGCTTTCCCACAGCTACGTCTCCTTTGAAAAGGGTCTCGTGAACCTCTGGATTCCTATAAGCCAACTGAGGGCCGTTCTAGGTCTTCTGATGCTGCAGGGAGCTAGGCTATCCTGTCGCTGCAATGCGCTGCTTCTCCTCGATGAGATTAGTTGCTTCGTCTAAGATTCTCTAACGATACGCATCTAGAGCTATGGATCTTTCATCTAACTCGTCTGTATTGAGATCTTCAACGGTTGGGATTAGCGATGTAAGTGCTCCAAGGAACTCCTGGGTACTTGGGGTAATGACGTGTCCATCTACCTGAAATGTTTTCGGGTCTGAGGGGATCAGAGCGTCATATGAGTCCTCCTCGTATTCCTCAGCAATCACCTCCTCAGCCGGAGGATCCTTGGCCGGAGTTTTCTTCTACTCTGCCTTGTTAGACTTATTGGCACCCATAGCAAAGACGGCCTTGGGTCTCATTCCTAGATTCAAGCTTCTATCAGTACTCTCAGACATCTGGACGTTGGGATTATCTCTAAGGTCCATAGTCGTGCGGTTCAGGTGAGTTTTCTCCGGATCCTTCATCCATACTATTGTAGGGTCTTTGATCCATAGCTTCTCCTTCTTCCGCAACCTTGGAGTTGATCTCCTCTTCAATTTCTGCTTCAAACTTTCGTAATTTTGCCGACGTCATAGAATCCTCAGGGGAAGCCGGTATGTTAGTGTTTGTTCTGATTATGCCCAACACTGAGTCATTGTCGTCTCCAGCATCGGCATAGCTTCATATCCGACGAAGTGCGACGTGTGCGTCTTGAGGTAGTTACGACTTTCTTCATTAGCTTCCTCGAACTTTCTAATGGTTTCAAGGATTTGTTCCATGTTGGCATTTCCGCGCAGCATCATTTTCATCAACGTGTGCCTCAAAATTGATATTCCTTCTCTCGCATCAGCAAAGCCAGATCTAGAGATGTTGCTACTTTGATCTTCTTGAGGTCTAACCTCCTTAGGGAGATCCTCCTAAGATTCGACCTCCTTGGGGAGATCTGCTTCAAATTTGACCTCTTTGGGGAGATCTTCTTCAGATATTATCTTCTCCACTATCTCCGCTTCAGGTGTAGGCTGGGTGGGGTTAGGGTTTTCTGAGACCAGGAACTCTGCCGCCTCCACAGACAAAGTGGATCGAGAGCTTCTTTTGCCTCTATCATCACCGCTGGGGTGGGTTGGGCAGGTTTAGCGAAACCGATATAAACATCAATCTCACAAAAAGACATGATTGTGTAGCTGGCCACGGGTTCCCTAGCCGGAATCCAAGTCTCGTCGAGAAGGACAAGAGGGATGTTGCTGGCATAGAGGACCTGGCTCATGACGATTGTCTCTCTGATTCCAATTTGCGATGATTCCGCCCGGAACGCAGATCGGAAGGTCACCTGCCACATGGTGGGTGCCAATTGTCGTCGGATTGATGACATGTACACCAGGAGGGGGTCCTTTAGGCATGGATAAAGACAGGGTGTGAAACGACGGTGTTCTGGGACAATGAGCACACAAGCTTTACCTAGGTTTGAATCCGCCTGCGGTGGACGGATCCTACTCCTGCTAGCAATCCAGTAATATGGCAGAGCCAGAATATAGATTACAGGAGAGATTTCGCCTGTGCGAGTTGAGGTTGTAAATTGTGGGTGCCCTAAAGGCTGGTCCCTAGGACGACTTATATAGATATCTGGCCTAGGGTTATAGGAGAGATCTATCTGGCTACGATATAGAGTCGGTTATAGAGTACATCTTGGACTACAAGTAACTACATAGGCCTAAGTCGGTACGTGTTTTGGGTGTTCCCATAGCCAGATGAGCTTCCATCTTCTCTCCCTGACTAGGCCACCCATGGAGCATAGCTCTAACCCGAAGTAGGCCACCCTGGTTAGTGAGTCACAATGGGTATACCCAGAAAGTATATCCCCAACACATCTGATGGCCAAGATTGCATCCATAACTCTATATACCACTACAAAAATACCCCTAATACGAGGTGGATTTTAGGGGCGGCATAAGAGAAAGGAATCGTCAAAAGGTGGTTACGCGGTGGAGGAGCTTTCGCGGCACCATTTTGTCATGGCGACCTTTTAGTGTTGGGTTCGCAACATAGAAAATAAAAAAATTCCTACGACATGAACAACTAAGCACCAAGATCTATCTACCTAGATACAATCAACAGGTCAATATACATCCATAGAGAACTTAGCCTCAAAGATCGACAAAGTGTTACGAGTTTATTCGCGTGGATGATGTAGTCATTCACTTGCCAATCTCAAGATCGTGATGAAGTCTAGAACAAAGTAACAATGCATCCGTGATCGCACACACGTACGGTACACCGACAACCTCCGAGTCATCTCTCCAGCAAAGCAGCGCAAGCACCAAATCCTTCTAAAGAAGTCACCCTGAACATTTACTTGGCTAGTCCGAAGCCATGGAGAATAATCTAGAAGGGGAGAGAGATCCTTTACGAGGAGGTGTAATAATGGAGGAGGCCTTTTATAGGGGGAGGGCATCCCTCCCATGGTCGTCGCCAAGGTGGGTGCCCCTACCTCTCCCTCATTCATGTGGGTGGAGGCTCCACTCACATAAACACACCTCCACTCAAAAATCCTCTCACATGCATTAATTTTTCACCAAAATTAATGCATCTCTCATTTAATAAACTGTTTTATTTATTTTATTCAGATTTTTTAGTTACTTTCATTAACAAAATTTGCATAAACCCCCTTGCGTATTCTTTATCCTTGATGGAACTCGTTGACTATGAGCCAGGAGAGTCTAGCAATTCTAGTAACTTCCGGTCTAACAATTTGGCTACTAGCAATGATAGCCTGGATAGAACTCCCATTGTTCTGAAGCAGGTTCAGGAAAGGCGTCCAGAGTCTGTTATTGCGGATGAAAGAATTATTCAGTCTAAATCGGAGGACGTAAAATTCATGTTTCTACATGCTTCACTTCTTATTGGATTGGATTTCTCGCATGGCAATAATTTTGCAAAGGACGTTAATAACAAGTTTCGTTCACAAGTGCATCTCTCTGCTAGGTCTGGCTATTTTACTATGGTAGTCTCTTGCGGAAGAGCTCAATTTAGTTTGGATGAAGATCATGTAGGTATTGCATTGGAGGCTGCAATTGGAGGATTTTGTGGGGAACTGGAAGTGTCTCTTCTACGGGACAGAGTTTTCTCTTTCTGTGTGTCAAATAAAATGGTGGGTTTTCATATCATGAAACTCAGGAGGTATGCTTGCTCCCAGTTTAAGTGCTATTTTCATCTATGGGGTAGAGGTAGCCCTAACTGGAAAAGGGAGTTTTCTGTTTGGCAAGAGGAGTGTGAGGCTGAATGGACTCTGATTAGTCCATCGAAAAAGCTAGCCGGAAAGGCTAATACTCCGAGCCCAAGACCTAAACCAATTTTGACATCTGCGGCTCTAAAAAAGAAGTTAAACTTTGATGATACTCTGGTTTATCCTGCATGCAAGGGTTATTCCATACCTCCAAAGGATCCTCCCCAACGAACTGTCATGCCACCTGATGTACACAAAACAGCTACTACTCCAGTGATCGCTCAAAAGAGGGTTCAACAATCAGGTGGCTCTGAAAATACCGTTCCTAATTTAGCAATTGGAATATCATCGAGTATCGACCCTAGGCCCTAGCCCATCGGACTCAGATGATGAGGTCCAAGTTGAACCCACTAGGCTAGAAGAGGTTGTAGAGGATTTTGCATTTAGATTTTGGGATTGCCGCAAATGTCTGTCTATGGGCAATACGGCGGAGGATTGTACAAGGAAAATACATTGTCGACAGTGCTATCACTATGGCCATATGGCAAAGGCCTGTTTTAATAGTTTTTCTAAAAGGGCACACCTGTCGCTACACAGTCCATACAGAACACAACGTCCCCAAACCTTACGCAGAGTGCTCCGCCGCCGCATCAAACCCCTACGCAGAGTGTTCCACCACCGCATCCTGATATTCCAGAGACAACGGCGATCTATGAAGTGGATCCTTTACCATGGCTGCCCTAGGGACATCAGATCATCGACGGAGGTAACACGCGACTGTCTCATACTTACTATTACCCTGCACAAGATCCGCCAGCGCAGCATCAAGCTTTTTGTGTCGCCATAGTCGAGCCTCCCCTGTCTGCTGCTCTTACTGGTCTATGGAGGGATCAGGTGGTTCACAATTTCTTGGTTGGAACTCTGAATCGTAATGTGGTCAATCATCAGCCGAGTTAATTTGGTGTTGGAATATATCAACTGAGTGGACCCAATGCGTTCCATGCTCTGGTTCAACATGGCCATTATCAACTTCAGAATCGTTTTGTTAGATTTGTTTATGCTAATGATGTGGAGAGTCACAGAGCTTCACAAGGTTTTAGGAACAGCTGGCTAATGTTCCTTGGTATCCCACCAGATTATAGGAATGATCAGGACATTGCCAATGCGGTATCTACTTTCGGAAAATATCAGTTATAGAATAATAATGACCCTAATTTGGAGCGTGTATTGGTTTATGCATCCTTTCCATCTCCATCTTTAGTGCCACGTGACATAGTGTTTGGGAAATTTGCGACCGTAGGAGGTGTGAAAGAGACATGGACTCTAAAGGTTTTTATCCTGTCTGCTGATTTTGCGGATGCTCTACCTGCGGATGAAGACCAAATGCCCCTTGGCGGGAACCCACACCCATTACCGGTTGAACAAGAGGAAGATGATCAGGTAAACGATCAGCAACAGAAGGAGGTGATGGTGGATGATCAGGTGTCCATGGTTCTCGATTTATCTGTTAAGTCTGGTGATAGAGTGGACATGCAGGAGGAAGTGCAACAACAACAGCTGAACCTTGACCTGAACCTATTGCCTGACATGCAGAATCATGAACCTGATCAAGGGGCAGTAGTTTTTGATTTCCTACAAGTGGGTCAAGTTCTGGTTGGGCCAATTCTTCCGCCTGATATGATGTGGTGTCGTGTTTTTGAAAAAATGTTGCCAGCCCTCATGGTTAAGCAGCTGCCGCTCTCACTGCAATCATCCCCATTTACTATGTTAAAGCGTCCTTGGACTGTGGCTTTTGAGCAAGATACTGCTGATCTGATATTTATCCCTCCTCTGCAGACTGATAACAGGCAAATGATTACAGTTCATCACAGATCAGTGGCATGTACCCTTTCTTTTGAGGATAAGGAGATGTCTCCAGTCGCACCTCCTGTGTTTGCGGCTAGTTCTATTACAGTGAAAAAGAAACGTGCTAGAAGTAATAAGCTGATTGCTCAGCCAGAAAATCGACGTTTCACTCGAAGCTGTATTAAGAATGAAGGCATGCGTCCTAAGCCAGTGTTGGAAGTACCAGTGCGTTCTAAGAAGAGGGCTCGGGCTAAGAAGCTGCTCACTATGTCATACAAGAGGGGGCATGGATAGGATTCAGATGAGAAGATTCAGCAAGAGGAGGATGAGAATGTTCAGATTCCAGCCACACCAATTCGGGCGATGCAGAATGTGGGAAGAGAACTAGGCATTGACCCGGCCAAACTGACGAAGGAACAGCTTGAAGCTGATCCATCTACACCCAATCCAAAGGGGGTTTCTGATGATTAATCTACACTTTGGGATAGTTGGGCTCTCATTCTCGTTGAGCCCATGGTTTTGTTGCTATATGGCTGCTGCTCTTAGTATACTGTGCTTTCGTCAGTGTCAGTTTGTGGCTGTGGGCTTTTTCTACCTAGTCTGTCAGTGTCAGTTACAGTTTGTCTGTCAGTGTGGGTTTGCAGATCAGGTTCAGCACTTCCGTAAGATGATGATGAGTTGGTCTGATACTGGGTGTTAGGCGAAACTTGACCTTTTTAAACTGTGTTTTTAATGTGTCGTATTACTAAAAGAAAGTGGCGTGTACTCTGCTGGAATGTACGTGGCCTAAATTCAGATGATCGACAGAGGGAAGTACGTAACAAAATAGATGAAAGTGCATGCGATGTCATATGCTTGCAAGAAACGAAATGTGAATCTTTCGATTGGCGGCTAATTAGGAATTTCTGTCCTAAGAGGTTCGATGGTTTTGCTTTCTCTCCTTCGAGGGGTGCTTCTAGAGGGATAATAGTTCTGTGGAATTCTTCTGTCTTCTCTGGTGTTCTGATTGAAACTCAGAGCTTTGGTCTTATTCTAAAATTCGTGCCTTCTCACAACAATGAAGTATGGGTGCTTGTTTGCGTTTATGCACCTTGCTCTGGCCCTGAGAGAGATAGTTTTGTATCCTGGCTCTATAATCTACAAATCCCAACATTAGAAAATTGGCTTCTACTCAGTGATTTCAACTTTATTCGCTCGCAAGATAATCAAAACAAACCAGGGGGCAGTGATAATGACATGTTTTTATTCAATGAGATTATTGGCCATTTAGGTTTACTGGAATTGCCATTGAAGGGGCGCTCTTATACATGGTGAAATATGCAGTCTAACCCACTATTAGAGCAATTAGACTAGTTCTTTACTAGTGCAAATCGGATCTCAGATTATCTCAGATTATCCCAACTCTCAGGTGATGCCCCTTGCTAAGATACCAACATTCCTAAGTCCAAGCTATTTCAATTTGAGAATTATTGGGTAGACTTGCCGGGTTTAATGGAATGTGTCGCTACTTCGTGGTCGAAACCATCTCGGAAGCTATCTTGCTCTGACAGGCTAGTAGATAAATTCAAGAGTTTGAGGTATGATCTCAAGGGTTGGCAGACCAATTTGTCGAGGTTGAAATATCTAATTCAGGGCTGCAATAAAGTTATTCTTTTAATGGACACACTTGAGGAACAAAGGCCACTTTTTATAGCTGAATTTAACTTTCGGAAAATTGTCAAACTGCACCTGGATGAATTATTATTAGCTGTGTGTAATTACTGGCGCAAGAGGTGTACCATTCGTTGGATTAAGCAAGGTGAAGATAATACTAAATTCTTTCACGCTATGGCCACCGAAAGATTTCGTAGAAATTCTATATCGATGCTTCGGGATGATAATCGCAATGAAGTGTCAGATCACCAAACAATGGCTGGAATGTTATGGACAAGTTATAAGGATAAGATGGGTCATTCGGATGGTATTTCCATGCAATTTGATTTGGCCAATCTGCTTCAAACTGTTGAGGGGCTAGAGGATCTAACTAAACCCTTTGACAAAAAAGAGATGGATGAGGCGGTGAAAGCGATGCCCACTGACCGTGCACCCGGGCCGGACGGTTTCAATGGTCTTTTCATGAAGCGCTGTTGGCCCATCATTCAAAATGATTTTTACAAACTTGCGAATGAGTTTCATGCTGGAAATTTAAATTTGGAGAGCACAAATGGATCCTTATTACGTTGGTTCCTAAAAAGTAAGCTCCACTAGAGCTGAATGATTTTCGTCCCATTTCACTCACTAATGTGTGTCTCAAGTTTCTCACCAAGCTAGCTGTTAATCGGTTGCAAGACAAAAATTTGGACTACATCCATAAAAACCAGTATGGGTTCTTACGCTCTTGGTCAATCCAGGACTGTTTGGCATGGTCGTTTGAATATTTTTTCCTATGCCATGCTTCAAAAAAACCCATTGTCATCATCAAGTTGGATTTTGCAAAAGGCGTTCGACACAATAGAGCACATGGCAATTTTAGAAGTTATGAAATATAAAAGGTTTAATGAGAAGTGGATTGGTTGGATGAATTCTATTTTGACATCGGGTACTTCGGCTATTCTGCTAAATGGAATACCTGGAAAGAAATTTGTGTGTAATCGTGGGGTTTGACAAGGCGACCCCCTGTCTTCGCTGCTATATACATTTGGCTCAGATTTATTACAGTCAGCAGTAAATGAGCTTGTTAGACAAGGTAGCATCAGTAGACCAATTAACACTAATGATGAGGACTTTCCAATTATTTAGTACGCTGACGATACATTATTAATAATGACGGCAGATATTGATCAACTGAGAGCACTTAAAGGTTTGTTGCACCAGTTCTCACTGTCTACGGGGCTAAAGATCAATTTCAGCAAATCTCAAATGATTCCAATTAATGTGCTCGAGGATCTTATGACTAGTTTATCGATTGATTTTGGTTGTGAAGTTGGCACCATGGCGTTCACTTATTTGGGATTGCCCCTTGGGACGACTAGGTCAACAATGAGTGATCTTATGCCACTTGTGTGTAGGCTGGAACGTAAGCTTACTTCCAGCTCGAGTTTTCTTTCGCAAGGTGCACGTCTTCAATTGATAAACTCTGCACTAGCCTCCATGCCACTTCATTTTCTGTGCACTATTCAGTTGGGTAAAGGTCTTACCAAGCAACTTGACCACATACTTCGACAATGTCTTTGGCGAGATAAGCATGATGAGCCGAAACAATCTCTAGCGGCGTGGAAATTAGTTTGCGCGCCTAAAGACAAGGGTGGTCTCGGTGTGATCGATTTTCAAAAAAAGAACGCTGCTTTGCTGATCAAGTTCCTCGACAAA
Source organism: Avena eriantha (assembly GCA_910589775.1). Lineage (NCBI taxonomy): Eukaryota > Viridiplantae > Streptophyta > Magnoliopsida > Poales > Poaceae > Avena > Avena eriantha. Next base: position 407,609,704 of record OU342742.1, read on the forward strand.
TTTTACAATCACCGTGAGATCCCTTGGGTTCAGCTTATTTGGAGTTCATACTACTCTGACAGGGTTCCACATGCGGAATTTGTGTGGATCTTTTTGATGGCGGGATGTTCTTAAACAAGTAGATAATTTTCGTGGTGTGGCGGCTGTTTCCCACGGTAAAGGGGATACATTCCTATTCTGGTTGGACAACTGGTCTATCCATGGTAGTCTGCAACCTATAAAAAACAGATTTCCAAGGTTATTCTCATATGTGTTCAATGAGAATATGTCTGCGGCTCAAGTATATTCGGAAGAAGATATTCATAACCTCTTTTATCTGCCTCTATCTAGCCAAGAATATCAGGAACTAAATGAGCTGCAAGTGCTATTGCATGACAATCCACTGCCAGATAAGGAAGATAAATGGACATGTAGATGGGGTGATGCATACTTACCTGGAAAGTTCTATAAACTTATTCATGAGAATATTCAGGTACCAAAAGTCTATAGGTGGATTTGGAGATCAAGTTGTATAATGAAGACAAAGGTTTTTGCTTGGTTATTACTTTGAGATAGACTCAATACTAGAGATTTGTTACTGAGAAGACATTGGCACGTAAATGATGACACACACTGTGAACTATGTCCGCTGCGAGCATACGAAGATAGAATCCATCTGTTTTTTATTGCAATTTTAGTTCTCGGATCTGGAATTATTTACAAATTTCATGGCAGCCACATGATGACGTATAGGATATTATCTTCCAGGCCAAGAAAGATTTTTGCCATCCTTTTTTCATGGAAGTCTTAATTACCTCTTGTTGGAATATTTGGTTGATGAGGAATGGGAAAATATTTAATCAGGAGAGACCTACCTTTGGCGGATGGAGAGCAAAATTTTTGCATGACATGACGTTACTACAGTATAGGATCATGCTGAAGCATAAATCATCACTTCTCGCCTGGATAGCAGCTTTGCCTTAGGGCTTCGTGTAGGCTTTTGATTTTTTTCTGGTTATATATATCTTCGTGTATTCTAGGTAGGTTTCTTTTCTCTTGTAACTCTGTTTTTCCTACATTTTGAGTAATAAATTACTATGGGGCTGTTGCCTCACAGTTCCATGTCAAAAAAATACTTCAATATTATGTCTGAAACCATTTTCAGCGAAACAATTTTGGTGTCCATCGAAATAGTTTTCAAATCATTTCTCTTGTATTTATACTTGATCCGTTTGGTGCCGGTATCCCTTATGTGTGTCACCCAACGGTTCACAAATCATACAGACATGATTGAGACCCATCTCCGATCAATAATCAGCAGCGGGACATGGAGATCCGTACTGACTCCCACATATTCAACGATGACTCTAGTGGTTGTGAGAACCTTTGATGTCGTAACTAAATCCCTTTGTCTCTCGATATATTACATGTCCGATATTCGATCACCAGTATCCTCATACCTACTTTGATCTCGTTACCTACAAGTACTCTTTTCTCATTCCCTTGATGTAACATTCTTAGTGATCTTATCACTTGTTTGCAAGATATGTCAATGTGATATCCCTAAGAGGGACCTGAGTATATCTCTCCATCATCAGGATAGACAAATCCCACTATTTATCCACGAGCCAACATAAAACTTTCGGAGTATCTGAACCGACCTTTATTATCACCTTGTTATGGTGTGACGTTTGATGTTATCAAGTTACTCTTTCGGTCTTAGTGATTGACATGATCTCATGGTCTAAGGAATAAGGTTACTTCACATGATGGTATAGAAATATGAACATCATGAATTTGATTGGATTACTATATTTTGGATGAATGTTCATCACATCATTCCACCAATGGTGTGACCTCGTTATTAACAACATCCAACGTCCATGATCTGGAAATCTTGATCATCTTGTTAATCAACGAGCTAGTTTATATGATATGCATAAATAGGAACTCCATATATTTGTTTATTAAACAAACATAATTAATGTTTGCAATTAACACAATTATAACATGCAAAATAAAAATCTATCATATATTTGGAATAAGATAATGACAACTTTATTATTGTATCTCGGGCATATTTTCTTCAGTCTCCCATTTGCATTAGAGAAAATAATCTAGATTACATAGTGATAAATCTAACACACATGGAGTTCTGGTGTTGATCATGTTTTGCCTAAGGGATAGTTTTAGTCAACGGATCTGCTACATTTAGATCCGTATGTACTTTACAAATATTTATATCTCCATCCTTGACATGCTCGCGGATGGAGTGAAACCGGTGCTTGATATCCTTAAAATTCTTATGAGACCTTAGTTCTTTGGCATTGGTTGTGGCTCCATTATTGTCACAATAGATCACCATTGGGTTTGAAAACCACACCTAGTTCAGTTATGAACTCCTTCATTCAAACTGCTTCCTTTACCGTTTTTGAAGTAGCAACATATTCCACCTCCGTTGTTGATCCCGCCACCACGAGTTGTTTGGACCTAGTCCATCTAATTGTTGCTCTATTCATGAGAAACACGTACCTAGATTGTGACTTAGAGTCATCCGGATCGTTGTCGAAACTTGCTTGACATAACACTTAGCGACGAGCTCTTATTCACCTTCGTACACGAGAAACATGCCCTTAGTCCTTCTCAAGTACTTAAGGATATTCTTGATCGCTATCTAATGTTATAAACCTGGATCATATTGGTACCTGCTAGTCAAACTAATAACATGTGCCACATCTGATCTTGTACATAGCATGGCATTCATAATAGAGCATATGGCTGAGGCATACACTGCAAGAAATGTGTTAACTTATAACCTTCTCATAGTGACCGTGGGTGAATTGGTCAAAGATCTATGACCATTTTAAACTAATTGGTTGTAGGCCATTTGGAAGGGTCCAAACCTTGAAAAATCATGACTTTTTTGTGAGAAAGGTCATAACTATTTTACACCAGTTGGTCATAACATAGACAATACGACCTAAATTTTAGACTGGTAAATTTTAAATGGTTGTTATATTTAATTAGTGACATGTTAAAACTATCGGCGCCAACTTAGCAATCTAAATTTTAAATGGTTGTTATATTTAATTAGTGACGTGTTAAAACTATCGGCGCCAACTTAGCAATTTTGAATACGTGTCATGTTCACATATCAATTTTTTCTACGTGATGTATCCATTTGTTAATTTTTGCTTACTTGGCTGCATATCTCATATGAGAACATTATCATAAACTATGCCATGAATATGGCCATAACTGTAGTTATTTATCTTGAAAGCCATTAAAAGGTGCCTTTTCGGCAGTTAGAAATAAAGAAATGTATTTTTTTGCAATAAATTTGAAAAGTCCCTTAAGCAACATTGTTTCCCGTGCCAAGATGCACATGTGTACATAATTTGAACACTTTATATCAAACAATGCTATAATTGTATCCATAACATTTATCATCTACGGTAGGAATAGAGCTAGCTAACTCTCCATCCGTGGATAATATCCTCCAACCAATCAGAACACAGAAACCTGGTACCACAGATCAGCCTTCTAAGTTCGATATTACATGTCCATATCGTTTCAATCCAACGTTCAAAAAGCACCCCTCACACCTCACCGTGTGTGGGCGGCTAAATATGCATTTTGCCGCACGCAATATTTCAATTTTAGTCAGCGAGAGAACAAAATTAGGCCCAAACCTCGCGCGCGTGGACCGAAAATTAGGTGAGAAGCACCCACCCACAATCATACACAGACTGAACCGCTCTCTCATCCTCTCTCCTATCCACCCTCCCACGAGCGCCACCTCCACACCGAGACGATTCCTTCCCATTCTCCTCCTTCCTTGGACCACATCATTGGCCACCCTAGTCCTCCGATGCCCCTCCTCCCCTCCGGATCGCCTCCGGCCCTCACCCTCGAACCCCATCTCCGCTCACGGGATTTGTGCCTTGCGCTCGACATGATGCAGATCGAGGGAGCACTACCACCGTGCTGCCTCCTCTCGCCGGCAGACAAGCTGCCGTCCCGGTGCCCCTCATTTGCCTCCCCTACTCCTGTTAACTACGCCACCCCAACAAAGAGGGAGGGAACACCCCAACAACGAGTTCATGGCAGATGATCAAGGACGGTACGGATCTGGCGTATCGATCCCAAGGCAGCACTGCGCTCGAACCCTAGAGGATCTCCTGCACAGCGCTGCCAAGGACGAACAAGCCTGGCTTCTCACGACTTCTTAAGTTCCTCCCCGAGGTCAACCTCCACGTACTCGAGCCATGGAGCTTCCCGGTGATTAACATTGTTGTTCACTTCTCTCTAGATTAGATCAATTTCTATTGTGATGTCCTTGAGCACACTAATTCCAGGTTTAGATATATGTAGGTTACCTTCTCTATGCAAGCTAATGTCCCCATTAATATATTTAACAAGTAATTATATCTCAGTTATTCCTTATGGTAGACTGGTATCCCTGTCAAGCCAATGAACAAAAGAAAATGATTTCCTAATCGAACATTCCTAGCTATATCTGTTCAATTTAGCATCTATAAATCTGCTGGTTAACGTCCCCATTAGCTTTTTCGTAAGTATGAAATATCTCTGTTAACCGGCCCTAGTTTCTGTTGATATGCTTTGTAAATTCTAACCTAATCAGCTCATATTTCTGTTCACATGATACTATATGATGGAAAAAAAAACTGAATAATGGTACACTATTGTTCTAGCTCCTAAGATTTTGTGATGCTAGTAAAACTTTAAATCTACCACTTGAATACTAAAGTTTTTAATAATTTCCAATAAAAAGTTCTATAGGAAATAGTGGGACTATGCTTAGCTAGTGTGGTGGAAACCGTAGTGGCCTAGGTTTCTTTTGTTTTCTTCTGATTTTCCTGATTTTCTCTAGCTAGGATTTTGGTTTGTGCGTTACCTACACAATGAAACTTGGTTTAGTTCAATTAAAGCATGATGGATTAATTGCTTATGTTCTTTGCTGTAAGTGATTGTTAAAGCTTTATACTGTATAGCTGAATAATCGGTTCAATTTGGTCTGTTCCTTTGCTAAACTATTTGTTAGTGGTAACTGTGTCTTGTATCCTTGAATTAACTTGCTTCTTCCTATACATAATTAACTCCTAAGAATGAGATGTGTATGGCAATTATGGGATTTAGCTCACTTAAATGTGGTCAGCATTTCATGTACATTTCTTATGGTACATGTCGCTGCCGACGTGCTAAGGATTCCTTAAATTTTGCCAACTTGATCAGGTAAATTTTACTAGGAAAGTTGGCTGAGAATAAATCTGAAAGGTGTGATCATCTGATAAGATATAAAATTCTTTCGGTAGAACAAAATGAAATATTTGATTTTTTAGCCATTTTCTGACTATGATTTAGTATCTGATGCGATGTAGTGTCTCTAGACTGCTACATAGCTTGGTTTCCCAAAGTGAAAGCAAGTCTTCGTGTAGTCCTTTTGACATTAAAGGATAGTGTTACAAATCCATGACATATGTTATTTGATACTCCCGCTACTACACACTATATCAGCTACAAGTTTCTACTTGAAATTCACTTATCACTTTGTTCATGATTTATATGTTTCAGTAATTTAGTCGTTAGGTTTCCTAAAGTTAGATACCCATTTAGATAGTAGTGTTGAAAATCTCTCAGACTTTGCAACAAGTAATGAGAGATTTGAGTGAAAGAATTGGCAGTAAGAAGGATGATACACCACCGAAAATCTCTTTCGGAATAGCTGCGTTGAAAAGATATTGGACTTTGCAAGAAGTAATGGGGGTAACATGGCGTTGAAAATCTCTCAAAGTTCATGTTATTGAAGTTGACCCGACTTGTAGCAATACTTGTTGACCTAACTTGTAGCAGTACTTGTTGGCTAGATATGTTTTATTTTTTGCATTTTTTGCATTTTTCCATGTTTCTTTATGTTAATTTATGTTGTATGAATTCTCACTTATATTAGACAAATTATTCTGCCAAAAGTAACATTTTTATATTTATTATCGTATGCTACGTGGCTTTCTTTTTTGGGGTGGAGCCTTAGTCTCCACCAAAGCGTGGACAGGATGGACAGGTGGTCGAGCTTGGCACAGATCCCATATATTTGACCTTGGCTACAGCGGGCTGTTTGTGGCGTACTTGGGAAATGATCATCTTGAACCAATTTTATCATGCTTAGATTCTTGGTAGTATCTTAGTTGTAGTTGCCTTGATCAGGATTGCTACTGGTTTCTTTAATAAGAGATTTGACTCATAGCTTTAGTATTTACATATTTCAGTGTGGTCATGTCATTGCCAATAATGATACGAGACTCACTTCTTAATAGTAATACTAAGTCAGTTAGATGTTACTATTAGAATTTGGTTCAATGTAACATACCACCTTTATGTGTAATAAATAAACATGTTTGTGAGCATTGCATACATACATTACACTTGCATTTGGTTCTAATCAACAGACAAGGTAAAATCCAAATGCACGATTTTTCCCCTTCCTTTTACCCTCTCTAAAATGGGTTCTACTTTTAAAAAAATCCAAAATGTTTTGGACTTTGACTTAAACTAGGGCTCAATTGTGACCTTGGGAAATGAATTCAACTTTTGGTTATATTTTAAAATTGTTCAAAACAAAGCTTTGTTTAAAATCCAAATAGAAATGGGAAAAGAGAAAAGGAAAACGAATTTTAGAGAAAAAATAGGAAAAACTAGCCTGGGTCTTCTCTCTCTCTTCTCCAGGCCTGTCTGCATCCCAGCAGCAGCCCGATACTGCTTTGGCCAGCGTCGTCTTCGTCAACGACGAAGCGGTGATCTGCTATCGCCAGTGCTGCCGTCTGCCGCTGCGGCCGTGCTAATATCCGTGTCACCGCCCCCTAGAGCCTACAAGTACCCTGTCAACGTCGCCAGGAGAACCCTCGCACGTCACTTCCCCCTCTCCCTTATCCTTCCCGCCATGGTCGATGAACCCTAGCTTCAGGTCGTCGCTGTCCTCGCCGTTTCCGACCACCCAGCTCAAACCGAGGTCACTGCTGGCTCTGCCGTGCTCGACTTGTTCATCTTAGCCACCTCACATCCACGCGCGTGTCCCCTTTCGCCCTAATTGACATCACCGGCCGCTGCTAGTCGCCATCGATCCCCGTCGTTCCGGTGCTCGCCTCGCCTCGCCGTCAAGTTTTACGTGATCACGGTGAGCTCCTCGTTCTCGTGGTGCTCTCAGTTCGGTTGCTTGCCGTAGCCTCACCGTAGCCTCGCCGTCGCGTCCACCTGCAAGCTCCGCCACCGCTTGCCGTCAGGGAGGTCGCTCTAGTGACCAATCCAGGGTGGCGCCACCACAACTCGAACCAGCGCAGCAACGTGGTTCTAGAACGCCCAACCACGCATCTAGGGGCGCCCTGGTTCGCCGTCAGCGACCACCGTCTGGTGGCTCCGTCGTGGAAGACATGGCGCCCACGTGGCCTTGATGTGGCCACAGCGTGGCAGTGACATGGCCAGGACCACGATGACATCATAGTGATGTCACGCTGACGTCATAACCCTTTTTTTTATTTAAATCATATATGACAAGTGGGTCCCACTTTTCAGATATTTAATAATTTCAGAAATGATTTTAAATTGGGAATTTAGATTAAATCTTTGGAAATTCATAACTAATTCAATTTAAATCAAAAAAATATGTACAATATATCAAAATGTTCAGAAAAATGAGATCTATCATTTAAAAATGTAAGCATTCAAATTCATACAACTAAGAACCCAATGTTAATTAGAGAAACACCAAAACCCCCTAAGTACCATGGGTTCGATGTTTTGTCCACCTAGGGAATTCCGAACCCATTTAAATTGATGTGGCACATAGGGCTACTTTACTACATGCAATCTGTCATATCATCCATATTGTATGAGCATTGCACATGCCATGTGTTGATTGTTGCTTCTTCTTTCCGGTGTTGGTTCTTCGCAAATAGGAACCGAGCCCGAACCTGAAGTCAATGCCACCGAAGAGCAGTACCGTTCCAATGATGGACAAGGCAAGCGTAGCCCCATCATTCTAAACCTATGTTTTCAAAATATTTCATTCTCGCTATATGCATACGATTCCAATGTGGTGTTTTGTTTTAAGATAGAGTATCCTATCTGCTGCATGTTGTCCTTTCTATACCAAGATACCGATCCACCGCTCCTAGCATAACTAGGGTTGAGCTTATGAGCGTTGCTAGTACCATATGTCAGTCAAGCTTAGCCATACTTAGTGGTACAAGACCGGTCCATCCAGATGATGCATCGGAGATGTGATGAACCTAGTTTGATAGGATGTTGAGATACGATCGGAGATGATTAATAAACATGCTAAGGCAGTATGGGAGGCCATGTTGGGTGTGGTTTTTGTATTCCTATGCTAGCCACCCCTAGGACCCGAGTTCTTGCCTCTTGAACCAAGACTAGCGTACAACCACACGGGGGTCTGGAAACCCCCTCGACTCACTAACTTGCCTAGTAGATTCCATGAGTCGCATAGTTTGGGCGTTCCATTCGACATACGCATTCTGGTTGTTCTCGAAGGCGGTGTAGGAGGTGCATTCAAACATGTAGGTAAGCGTGGCCAGGAATAAGAGAGGCACAACCTACGTAATCTTGGTCCCCGCACACATCTCTAGGGACCGGCTTCGGGACTTGACCCGTTACAGTGGCATATCCTTAGGGCGTGACTCATGGTCTCAGCAAAAGCAAGGTAAAGGTCGTGGTCAACCACCCTCTATCGGCCTTCCAAGGAAGAGGGCTAATAATTTGGCATTAAGAGTCGGTTGGTACGTGTGGGTAAAGTTGTGTACCCTTGGAGGGTTATAATCTTTTTGAAAAGACGTGTCCGCGGTGATGGACGACTTGGGAACGGACATGACGATCATAGAAAACTATAACCAATGTTAAAACTTGGAAACTAATGTTTGTTATGGAATCACTTCCTCCGGGTCCTTTGAGGGGGTGTTCCAAGTTGAAAGTTTCAGATGATGATGAAGGCAATATGAAGGAGCTAGAGTTGTAGTCTTCTTACCTCTTTTGGAAATGATCTGAATATATGAGCCTATTCTCTCACTTGTTTTCAAACAAAGCTGGATTTTACAAAGTAACCAAAGAAAGCCTTTCTGAACCAAGCATGTATCATAGGTTATTAAGTCTTGCGGAGTACATCTTATACTCAGCCCTGCCTCATTGATGTTTTTCTACAGTTGAAGCTATTCCAACTGAAGGTGGTTTCTACATTGACATCGACGAGTAGTTGGGGTTCTCGGGGAACAGCCTAGGATCTATGGATGGGTCGTTTGCTTATATTTATGACCTCTTAGGCCCTTTGCTAAGTGTGTTGTTTAGAACAACTTATTTGCTTCCATTGCTTGGTGTTTGATGGGTCTTTGACCCCTGGTTTGTAATACTTGTATGCATCTTTGCTAAGAGCGTACCTTAATAATGTATGGTTTGTATGTTCTGTAATGTTACCGAATTATTCCCTACGTGCTTTGAGCTCGAGATTAGCCTTATGTCAGATGAAGATTTGGTATTTTTCTATCCCTGATCCCGGGTCGTGACAGATTTTGGTATCAGAGTAGCAGTGCCTATAGGAAAACCTTCTTACTAGTCGATGTTGAGTCTAGCACTTGTGAAAACTATTTGAAAGAAAAATTTACTTGCAAAACTCTGAATAGGACTCTTTTTACTCCTTACCTAGAATTGTTCTGTTCCTGAGTTATCTTATCTTGTTTGGTTTGAAAAGTTTTTGCTTCTTGTCTATCATTTAAAATTACTATGATCTACGTGGTTGGCTTGTTCTTCTAGTACTCCGTATCCGGTTGCAAAGCTCAAAGTTTCCAAGATATATCCGGGCATCTGAAGCATTGTTTTCAACCTTGCTAAGGGTGTTTGGAATTCAACTCCTTTCTTCTACTATGATTTGTTGGTATCATACCATATTTGCACTCCATTGTTATGGTTTGTATTTAAGTTTGTAGCGTATACGTTTCGTATGCTTGTTCTACTGCCATACTTGGTGTTATGATGTGACCTCAACTCATATGGTTGATTCTACCTTGACCATTCGATATGGTTCATATCATCTTTTGATGTAACTCTCTTGGTGATCCAATCTCATGGGTTTTGTTTTCTCCTCAGGATGTCTTCTGGTACTCGTGGTTCTTTTGGCCATCAAGGCCACAACAATGCTGATGAGGAAGTTCTGCCACCTCCCACAATGGCCGAGGTTCTCAACAATATTGAGACCAACCGTTTGAGGAATGAACGCCTTCTCGAGGGTGTGTCTCAGAACACTGAACATCGCCTCGACGACTGTGACACACTTGGGGATTTCATCCTCTCATTTCCTCCAATCTTCAACCACCCCAAGGAACCCCTTGATGCTGATGATTGGCTTCGTACAATCGAGCGCAAGTTCAGTGCTCTTCGTGTTCGTCAGAATGATCGTGTCAACTTCGCCACCTATCAGCTGGAAGGTGAGCCTGGTGTTTGGTGGGATGGGTATCTGGATATGCAAGCTCAAGGACATTTTGTTACCTGGGAGGAGTTCGTTGCAGCATTTCGCGCCTCCTATATTCCTAAGCCCGTCATGGATCTCAAAAGGAGGGAGTTTTTGGATCTGACTCAGGGGCGTATGGATATTGAAGCATATGGGCGTGAGTTCACTCGCCTGGCTCGTTATGCACCCAGGGATGTGACCAATGATGAAGAGAAGAAAGGGCTATTTTGTAAGGGACTTAGTCCTACAGTTCGCTATGAGTTGCTGCCTTTCAAGTTTAGAACCTTCCAGGAACTGCACAATTAGGCTCTTACCCTAGAGCATGGAAGAAAGGAAATGGAGGTATCCTAGAAGCATGAAGAAGGGAACTCTCGTGCGTCTTCATCTAGCAACAAGAAGCGTCAAGTATTCGTTCAATACAGTGTTTTGCCTCGTGCTTCTTATGCACCCAAGTCATCTGCCAATGCTCCTCGTCCACCACAGTCGAATACTGGTGGAGCAAGTCGTCGTCCTCCTATTGGTTCCTACTCCGGAACTACCTGTTACTCCAGTGGTCAGCCTGGTCACTATTCAAGGGAGTGTCCTCAAAGGGCTGCTGGTCGTAATGATCAACCGGCGAAGAAGTATGATAAAGCGCAGGGTGCTGGACGTGGTCGCCTAACTCATGTGACTGTTGAAGAAGCTCAGGAAGATCCAAGCATCATTCTGGGTATGCTTCGTGTTAATTCAATTCTAGCAATAGTTTTGTTTGACTCTAGAGCATCGCATACATTCATATCACAAGAGTTTGCGGATACACATGATATCACCTTTGAATCTATGTCTTCACCTCTAGAGATTAGAACTCATGGGTCTCGTTGGAAGACCATGTGGGTTACTCATGGAGCTGAGATATATATAGGATACCAGAAGTTTCCCACTCCCCTCATTACACTTAAGTCAACTCACATTGATGTCATTCTGGGCATGGACTGGTTATCCAAGTATCAAGCCATCATTGACTATGCACTTAGGACTGTTACTGTGACCTCCCCTGCTGGCATAACAATCAAGTACTGGTCTGATGGGTCGAAGTCGCCATCAGTAGTTTCTGTTCCGTTTTCGGAGTTGTATGCCATGGAGGGTATGGAAGAGTTACCCCCTCTAGAAGTTCAAGATGTCCAGGTAGTCTGTGATTTCCCGAATGTGTTTCCTGAAGAATTGCCTAGCATGCCACCTGATCGAAGTGTGGAGTTTGTCATCGAGCTGGTTCCTGGAACTGCTCCTATCTCTAAAGACCTAACCATATGCCCCCTTATGAGTTTGTGGAGCTAAAGAAGCAAATTGAAGAGATAGAAGGCCTAGGCTATATTCAACCTAGTACCTCCTCTTGGGGTTGTCCTACCATCTTTGTCAAGAAGCGGGATACAAATATTCCAACATTGGTCGTTGATTACCATCCACTCAATGCGGTGACAATCAAGAATAAGTATCCTCTTCCTCGGATCAATGACCTCTTTGATCAACTAAGTGGTGCTACCGTCTTCTCCAAGATGGATTTAAGGTCGGGATATCATCAAATCAAAATCAGAAAAGATGATATCCTAAAAAGGCATTGACAACTCGTTATCGTCTTTATGAGTATACAGTCATGTCCTTCGGGTTAACCAAAGCCCCTACCACCTTTATGAGGCTCATGAACTCTGTATTTATGGAGTATCTGGACAAGTTCGTAGTGGTCTACATAGATGATATTTTAATCTATTCCAAGACCAAAGAAGAGCATGCCGAACATCTATGTTTGGTATTAACTAAACTTCGTGAGCACCGTCTCTATGCCAAGTTCTCCAAGTGTGAGTTTTGGTTGCAAGAGCTCGTCTTTCTTGGTCATGTGGTCTCAGCCAATGATGTTGCTGTCATTCTGGATAAGGATCAAACCATTCTTGAATGGAAGTCACATACCTTAGTCAAGGAAGTTCGAAATTTTCTTAGAATGGCTGGATACTACCATCTATTCATTGAGAAATTCTCCAAGATTGCCAAGCCTATGATTGATCTTCTCACGAAATATAAGAAGTTCGAATGGTCTAAATAGGCAGAAGTAAGCTTTCAAAATTTTAAAACTAAGCTAACCACTTCTCTTGTGCTCGTCCTCCCGGACACAAGCAAGGACTTTATAGTCTATTGTGATGCATCTCTTCAAGGGCTCGGTTTTGTGTTGATGCAAAATGGTCATGTGATAGACTATGCCTCCCGGCAGCTAAAGCCACATGAGAATAATTATCCAACCCATGATATCGAGCTAGCTGTTGTTGTTCATGCTCTTAAGAAATGGCGACATTACCTCATCAATAATCGTTGTGAACTCTATTCGGACCATCAAAGTCTGAAGTATCTTTTCAGCCAACCAGATCGCAATCTCAGGCAAAGATGATGGTTGGAACTCATCAAAGACTATGATTTGGGTCTCAAGTACCAACCCGGCAAAGCCAATGTTGTTGCTGATGCGCTAAGTCGGAAGTCTTATTGCAATAACCTGATGATTTCACAAGCTCAACCTATTCTCTATGAGGAAATCAAGCGTCTTAATCTTGAAGTGGTTCCTTGTGGATTCCTTGCTAACCTTGAAGCAAAATCTTCTCTTGAGGATCAAATCAAGGAAGCCTAGAAGCAAGATGATGAGATTACCAAGATCAAAGAGCGTGTTGCAAGTGGGGCCGCTAAATGTTTCTCCATCAATGATCAAGGTACCCTCTACTTCAGTAACCAGCTAGTGGTGCCAAATAGTGAGAAGATCAAAGAGCTGATCCTTCGTGAAGCTCATGAATCACCTTTGTCCATTCATCCTGGTGGAACCAAGATGTAACTACCTCGGTGAATTACGCTCTTAGTTACATGCCTGGATGAACGAAAGTGGTTAAAATAGTACGGTGGGGCCCAGGGCCGCTCACGGTAGACCTTTTGGCCGTCCTACCCACTTTCAGAACATCGGGATAAGAACGAACGGCGTAATCGGCAGGCGAAGGGATCAACTACATACACAAGTGAGTATGTATGCAAGCCACATACAACAGTCCTCAGAGCCATTCCATCTAAAAGAAATAGAAATATTGCAATGCCATACAGCAAGATTCAAATATCCTAGATAGAGATAATATTTCAGGATAACTCCTCATACAACAAACATCAGAGTATCAGGCGGAAGCGGAAAACAAGATCCGACTACGGATAAGAAGCAAATCGGCATAAGATGCCACATAAATAAACACATCCCGCCCACAGATCTCACGGATCCCCGTTCCCGGAATCTTTACACCGAGTGATCATTGCCAACATCATTTGTCTCCTCCACCCACTATCCATCTTGCGGGTACACCTGTTCATCTGAATCAAACAATTTATCGTGTGAGACCCTAGGGGTACTCAGCAAGTCTTTATGCCACTAAAGGGGACACAACATGGGGTGACGCAATTGCAGCAACAGATAATAGCTAACAATTCTATAGATACTCGCTAACCATCCGCCTAAGCAATGATAGACGGATGTCCGTGAATTAAGAACAACAGTTATAACAGTATAATTTAACAGTTCCATCCTCCTCCTCGCTTACCAACGAGGAAGAGGACGAACAACCCCCATCATCCGTTGGCAGTTTTATTAACCATTCCATGAGTATTGCACTATTTACTAGTCAAGTACTTAGTCAAATTAAAAGCGGTACTTTAGTTATAATTGTCTATGATCGAGAAACTGTGCTCCAAGTCGTCCTTAACCGCAGACACGGCTTTCAGAAAGATTTACCCTGCAGGGGTGCACGAATAGCAACACACACTCGATCAACCTCGGAAAAACCAACTCAAAACCCAACGAGGCATTCACGACAAAGCAATCACAGGATTCAGAAATATTTCAGGGGGCCACCCCATTAAGCTACCCGCAACGAAGTTGGCCGGCTCCGAGATGGACCCAAGGTTTGTGTCAATGGCTGTAAACGACTGGGAACCCGAAAGTGTGACTGGGCTTGTCGATACCGCGAAAACATTCCAGGATCCAAAACAGTACAGGTGCTCCACGCACAATCTTAATAAAGCAGTAACATGGCATAAGTACAGGATAGTAATAAAGCCCCAAACTACTTTGTGGCCCCAAGAAATAAGAATGAATCAAGCTCTGGCTCAGGGGGGTCCATAAGGCCTCCCGGATGTGGATAGTGCGAATAGTCAAGGAACAAGAATCAAGTACTCGGGGTCCTACGGGACACAAGTGAGCATGAAAAACCAAATAGCAGATATTGCTCACCGGTGCCTCTTTCATTAGTTATCCCATTACTACTTAGGTTAAGTTGTTTAGGTACCTCGTTATTCATCAGACACTCACATACCCTACACATGCTTTTCTACGACTCGCATGGCTCAAACAACTCCTGTAGTAATGGCTCATGGGTGGAGGAACAAGCTTCTGTGGGGTTTAAAAGTAAAGGCTATGTAGTACTTGGGATTCAATTTAATGCAATCGCGACTCAATGATGCAAGAATAAGATAGAGGAAATAGGTACTATATGTATGCAAGCATGAGGTAGTGCTTGCCTGGCAGCTCAGTTGAAGCGAGAGATGGATCTGGGTAGTACTCCTGTGATTCCTGGTAATTCTCCTGCTGGGCGTCTATTCGAAGAAGAACCAAACAAACAAGGGCCAACATAAATAAAGTGCACAAGCATATGAATTAAAATGCGACAAGCAAACAAGCATGCCATGATGAATGATGCACAATTTACATGGCATTAAAGTAGCATGGCATGGTGAGGTGTGAGGTGCAAGAATAAAGCATTTTATTATTTATTTAGTCCAATTTTATTGCCATAAACAGTTCAGATTTTTAATAATGACATGATGCATGCTTCAATTCAGAACAAGGACTGCTTAGATAGAACGGGCTCGTCGCACTGATCGATTTAGCCATATTATTTGACAAGTTTGGAGTTATAGAATTAAAGTTATTAATTTATTAAGGAAAAGGGCATTTTATTGTAATTTTAATCATCTCGAAAATTTAAATTGCTCAAATTATATTTTGAATGGCATATTTGAATTCCTCACATTTTTCTGATTCAAAAACATATATCATATGTATTATTTGGATTTGTATTTTAAAAGTTATTTAAAAATCTGATTTGAATTTGAATTTAAACAATTTTCTAGAAAAGTTTAATAAAACAGATAAACGGAAATACTTTTTGCACTCAGCCGAACCTAGCAACAGTCGCGGATGGGTGGGGCCGGTCTGACTGGCGAAGCAGCGCGCGGAAAATCTTTTTACACAGCGGGCTTACCTAGCTGCTGCGGTTGACAGGCGGGGCCAGCGGGCTAGGGCCCATGTGCCAGTGGTGGGACTCGCAGAGACTGACAGGTGGGGAGCGAGCTGGAGCGCGGGTTGAGGCTTCGAAAACTGGAGTACCTTTCTGCAAATGGCACGCAGTGGCTGGCAGGTGGGGTCGCGAGGGGCGCGGGTTGAGCGGTAAAAGAAACAAGGGGTAATTGCAAAACGGGGCCACGGTACTATGGATCTTCTCCACCGTCTAGCGGCAGATCTGCGCGCGGCGTGGAACGGGGACTCGAACCCGGGACCTGGGACTAGCGCTCGGCGGCGGCAACCAGTGCGGTAGGACGTGGGTGTTGACAGGAGGGAGTAACGCGGCTAGGTGAGGCTCTATGCGGCGCGGAAAACTCACAGACACCAGCGACTGACGGCGCACCGAAGGCGTTCGGTGTAAGGTCCGGCGCGGCTAGATGACGACGACGAAGATGGGGTTGTCTGGGAGGTACAGGGGCTCACCGCGGTCTCGACGGAGGGCTCGGATCGAGGTGGGGTGCAGCCGATCGACGACGAGGCTGGCTGCCGGAGATCTAGGGTTTCGTCGGGGCGGCGCTGGTTCCGGCGGTTCTGGTGCTCCTCCTCCTCGATGGCGCGTCCAGGGTGAAGAAGGGGAGCCTCCTTGGTCTCCTCGACCACCTCCACGACACGCGTGCTGGCCGGAACGAAGAGACGCCGGTGGTACTGGCGGGAACTGCGAGAGGAGATGGCATCAGGAAGAAGAAGAAGGAGGGAAGAGGCAAGGGCTCTGGGGTGGATCTGGCGAGGTAGAGGAGGCGTGGGGCGGAGGATAAGCGAGGGAGAGGGAGGAGGGTGCCATGTGGGAGCGGGCAGGGATAAGTGGCTTCGGCCGCTTTGTCCTTCTCCCATGCACGTGCTCGAGCTGGAGCAGGGCAGGGGCAGGTAGGTGGGGCTGCCAGGCGGGCTAGACTCGGGCTGGGGCCAGTATGGCAGTGAGAGAAGAGAGAGAGGCGAGAGAGAGAGAGAGAGAGAGAGGGAGAGACTCGGGTTAGCTAGGGTGGCCTCGGGTTAGGGTTTGGTTAGGGGTTAGAGAGAGAGGGGTAGCTCGCATGGGGTAGAGAGGGAGGCTAGGGTGGGTCCCTGCTGGCAGAGAGAGAGAAAGAGAGAGAGGTTAAAGATTAGGGTTTAGTTAAGAAAGATTAGGGTTTGAGGAGAGAGGGTAGGTGTTAGGGTTTGGTTTAGAATTTTTAGGTTTTTAACACAAGCTCATAGATCAAGTCAAGATGAAGGGTGAGGGAGTGTAGGGATTAAAAGAGGCATGATCATGACATGGGCAAGTGTAAAGGAGAAAAGTAAAGCAATGTGGATAGTTTCTCATATGATCATGCATGAAGAAAATGAATGGTGTTGATGAGATCATGGGGATGGTGGAGAGAGATGGAGATGATTCCATAAAGGAAGAATCACTTAAACCAAGAGAAAACAAATGGGCTAAAGGTGGTGGTACTCTTGCATGGCCCATGCAAAATAATAAATGCCATGATTTATTTTGTCAAAACAATAATAATAATATGGCATTATTCTTATGCATTCCCAAGAAGTGGAATAAAGGCCAAGAAAAAGAATTTATAGAATTAGATCCACCCAACCCACATGAGCTAAAATAATATCAAAAGAAAAAGAATTACAAGCTCATGGGTTAATGGAATGGTGGAATTATAAGGTGGTGAAAAGAAAGGTGATGGAGTTGAATAAAAGATATGCCCCCAACTCAACTTGGGCATTAAACAATATATCAATAAAAAAATACAATATCAAGAGGCAAATACATTTAATAATGCATATGAGAGAAGAATCAAAGAACAAAGGGTTTTATATGATGCTCAAATGCACGGTGGCATGATGACATGAGCATGATATAATTATGATGCAACAATTATATATAGGAAGTAGCCATTATATTACTAGACCAAGTAGCATTACAATTGTTAGACAATTGGGATGCTACAACTCTCCCCCACTAAACATGAATCTCGCCCCGAGATTCTAGGAAGAAGAAGAAGACTCAAAGAGGGTAGGATACTTGGCACGGAGCTCATCTTCACGTTCCCAAGTGGCTTCATCAACGGAATGGTGCGACCACTACACCTTGCAGAACTTGATGGACTTTTTGCGAGTCCTTCTTTCTGCGACTTCAAGAATTTTTATGGGGTGTTCTTGATAAGACAGATCTTCTTAGAGATTGATGAGTTCATGGTCCACGGTCCTGCCGGGATCCTTTAAGCACTTCTTGAGTTGAGAGATGTGGAAAACATCATGGACTTTGAGTTGTTCAGGGAGCTCAAGAGCATAAGCAACTTCTCCTCTTCTTCCACGAATTTTGAAAGGACCGATGTATCTAGGAGCCAGCTTTCCTTTGATACCAAAACGGTGCGTGCCTCTCATGGGAGTGACACGAAGGTAAACGAGATCACCAGGGACATACTCCATGTCCGTGTGCTTTCTGTCATAATTGCTCTTCTGGCGAATTTGGGAAATCCTCAGGTTTTCAAGAATGATGTGAACTTTCTCCTCCGCTGGAGTTACAATGTCGGGGCCAAACAATATTCTTTCACCTGCGCCCGACCCACCAATCGGAGTTCTACATTTGCGACCATAGACAGCCTCAAATGGTGCCATCTTTAGACTTTTCTGGAAGCTGTTGTTGTAAGAGAATTCAGCATAAGGAAGACATTCTTCCCACTTCCTGCCGAAAGAGATGACTCAAGCACGGAGCATATCTTCAAGAATCTGATTGATCCTTTCAACTTGTCCTTGCGAATGAGGGTGGTAAGCTGTGCTGAAGTTCAATTTTGTTCCCAAAGCATTTTGGAAACTTCCCCAGAACTTGGAAGTGAAGATGCTTCCACGGTCTGAACTGATCTCAAGAGGAACTCCATATAGAGAGACAATTCAATTGATATAGAGCTCAGCCAACTGAATTGCAGAAATTGTTTCCTTGACTGGAAAGAAGTGAGCTACTTTGGAAAGCCTGTCAATGACAACAAAGATTGCGTTGTTGCCCTTCTGCGACCTTGGAAAACCAGTGATGAAGTCCATCTCGACTTTCTCCCATTTCCATTCCGGAGGCTTCAATGGCTTTAGAAGACCGAAAGGTTTCTGATGGACAGCTTTAACTCTGCGACAAACATCACACTCCGAGACATACTTGGCACAATATCGTTTCAACCCAGGCCACCAATATTGTGTTTTCAAATCCATGTACATCTTAGTGCTGCCAGGGTGGATAGAAAGAACAGAATCATGCGCCTCCTTGAGAACTTGCTCTCTTAAACCCGGGTAGTTCGGAACAAACATCCGGTGTTCAAAGAAAAGAGTGCCTTGGTCGTCAATGTGGAAAGACTCATACTTCGGAAGCTGAATGTTGGAGATGATCTTTTTAGTGTAAGGATCACCAAGTTGAATGGAATGAACCTTTTCTTCCAAGAGAGGTGTTGCTAGAAGGTTCAGAAGATACCCTTGATCCACAATTTCAAGGTTGAGCTTGCGGAACTCCTCGCACAAGAGAGGCTGTTGTTCTTCCACCATGAGGTTGTTGGCATAAGCTTTTCGGCTGAGAGCATCGGCCATGACATTGGCTTTGGCCGGAGTGTAGTTGATGGTCAAATCAAAATCACTGATTGTTTCAATCCACCTCCTCTGACGAAGGTTGAGATTTGGCAGTGTGAATATATACTTCAGACTCTTGTGATCAGAAAAGATCTCACAACGGTTGCCAAGCAAGTAATGCCTCCATACTTTCAAAGCAAAGACAACAGCTGCGAGTTCGAGGTCATGTGTAGGATAGTTGACCTCATGCGTCTTCACCTGACGAGATGCATAAGCAACAACTTATTTTTCTTGCATAAGGACCGCACCCAATCCTTGCAATGATGCGTCACAGAATATCTGGAAAGGCTTTGATGTATCTGGAAGAACCAAGACTGGTGTGGAAGTGAGCTTCTCTTTGAGTGTTTCAAATCTTGCTTGACATGCAGGAGTCCAAAGGTATTTCTTGCCTTTCTTGAGGAGATCGGTAAGAGGCTTCGCAATCTTCGAGAAGTTTTGAACAAAGCGACGACAGTAACTGGCCAAACCAAGGAAACTCCGGACTTCTTTGACATTTATGGGTGGAAGCCAGTCCATAATTGTCTTAATAGTTTCTGGGTTGATGGCAATTCCCTTGGCAGAGATGACGTGACCAAGGTAGTGACTTGAGGCAGCCAAAACTCACACTTGGAGAACTTTGCATACATGCGGTTCTCACAAAGCTTGTTTAGGACACACCGAAGGTGTTCTTCATGTTCTTCCTTTGACTTAGAATAGACTAGAATGTCATCCAGATAGACCACAACGAACTTATCAAGATACTCCATGAAAACCGAGTTCATAAGCCTCGAGAAGGTGGCAGGTGCGTTGGTGAGACCGAAAGATATGACCGTGTACTCATACAAGCCATAACGGGTGGTGAAAGCTGTTTTAGGAACATCTTCCTTGCGGATCTTGATTTGATGATATCCACTTCTCAAATCAAGTTTAGGGAATACCACAGCTCCAGCTAGCTGATCGAAGAGATCATTAATCCGCGGAAGGGGATATTTATTCTTGATGGTTTTAGCATTGAGTGCCCGATAGTCAACACAAAGTCTATCAGTCTTGTCTCGCTTCTTCACAAAGATGGTTGGGCTACCCCAAGAAGAAGTACTGTGCTGAATGAAACCCAACTTATCTTGTTCATCAAGCTGACGTTTGAGTTCAGCCAACTCAGCAGGACCCATTTTATAAGGCCGCTTGGAGATAGGAGCGGTACCAGGTTCAAGTTCAATGACAAACTCAACCTCACGATCCGGAGGCATACCTGGCAACTCTTCAGGAAAGACATCTGGGAACTCACAGACTACAGGAACACTCTGAATACCTTCCATAGCATCATCATTCAGAGCCGCCAAAGAATAAAGCTGAATTGCAGGAGTCAGACTTGGAGAATAGACTATATGGCCTTCAGGAATTTTCAGAGAAACTGAACGTTCAACACAATCAATCACAACTGCATTTGATGTTAACCAATCCATGCCCAAGATAACATCAATGTCAGAATTGCCCAGAACAATTAAGGAAGCCGGAAATGAAGAGCCACCAATCTCAATTTAATTGTCATGGCTGATCTTGGTGGATAACAATATTTCCCCGGGAGAAAGAACCATTAACTTTTTATCCAGCTGGTCTATAACAAGCTCATGCTCATTTGCAAATTTGTGAGAAACGAAAGAATGTGAAGCACCAGAATCAAACAAAACTCGTGCAAGAACTGAGTTAAAAGGAAGCATACCCATGACAACTCCAGGTGCATGCTCAGCTTGAGCGACGTTGACACAGTTGACACGAGCAACCGTATACCCAGGCTTAGTGTTAATGTTGAGAGCCCGAGGTGGAGGTGCACGAATCATAAGGGCACTTGCCGCAGGTCTTGGAGGTGGTGGTGGAAGAGCTTTGTTGTTCATAGGACAATTCCAGTGCTGATGCCCAGTGTTTCCACAAGTATAGCAAGCACCAGGTGGACGTGGAGCAACATAGCCAGGGACTCCGCCAGGCCCTCCAGGGTAGTTGTGGTTGTAGCCCCTGGGAGCCGCAGTGAAGGAGTTTGGTGGCCTTGCCGCGTAGCTTGACGGTCTTGGTGGAGCAGGGAGCGACGGTGGGGTGTTAGGAACCCAGACACGACGCTTAGAAGGAGTTGTCATAGCAGAAGAACTTGCTATATCACGGCTGTGTTTCTTTGACTCCTCAAACACTTGCCTACTTGCTTCTTCATGCAGAGCTGTGTATTGGAGTTCCAGAAAAGACGCCGGCCTTGCATGAGTGATTGCATATTTGATGGAAGCATTGAGGCCTTGCCGGAACCTCTTTTGCTTCTTCTTGTCATCAGAGATCTCATCGCCACCATACCGAGAAAGGTTCATGAAGTTTCTGATGTAGGTGTTGACATTGTCAGTGCCCTGCTTGAGGTTGAGAAACACTTCCTTCATCCTTTCCATGACAATTTCTGACAGATATTGCTCTTTGAAAGCAGCAGTGAATTGCTCCCAAGTAGGCTGAAAACCAGAGAGGTCTGCCTTGAGGTAATTTTCCCACCACAGAGCTGCATCTCCCTTCAGAAGGTGAGTGGCACATTTGGCCCATTCTTGCTCTGGAACATCCGCAGTCATCAGCAACCTTGACACTTTACGAAGCCAATCATCCGCATCAAGTGGCTGATCTGACACCTCAAATTGGCGTGGGTTGAACTTGAGAAAACTCTTGATGTCTCCTCGCTTGGGAGGTGGAGGTAGCAGGACAAACTCATTCCTCCTCACGCTTTCCTCGAAGCGCTGCTGGTTTTGCTGCATAGTGCCCAAAGCATTTGCAATACTTGCCAAACCAGCCCCAAGTTCAGGTGGTATGTCCTCCTCAGAACGGCGTGGTGGTGCCATCCAGTGATTGATACAAAACACAAGTCAGTACTATAATGGAGAATGATAATAATCCAAAATAGTACCAAAATGGAATTAACCAAGATTAAAGGATGCAATTCACTGAGATGATATTAAAATATCAACCAAGTTCAAGGCAACTAGAAGATATTAAGCATAACGCACACAACTGAACAAGGAGTGTGGTACACAAACTAACAAAGAAAAAAAATTCCGCAAATTTCCGCATTAAAATACCACTATATGCGCAAACCACTTAACGAATCAAGATTAGTAACTCTACTAGTTCAACATACAAGAGCAAATGATAAAAGTAGTGGTATGGTCGCGACTCCACCCCACACTCAAATCATTACTCCGCACATGAATTAGTAAAACACATATCCCAACACCTTCTTCTTAAGATGAACCTAAAGATTGGTAACTATGAAAAAGAACACCCCAACAAGATGATGTCGGATAACAAAGAGTAAGATAGATCGCATCGGTACACAATGAATCAGAATAGATCGCGTCGGTTTACAAAGGCCTGTCGATATGGAATGTACCAAAAGTTGATAACCAAGAGGCAGATAGAGATAACAAGTTGGATGCAACAGATAGACAAAGAATTACACACACGCACACAAACACAACCTATGGTACTAGGGAACCAAGAACACGTGAATCCTAGTTTGAATTTTTAGAAGAGGATTGAAAACGTTACACTTCCTTACCAGAAAAGGGTGGGTGGGTGGGTAAGAAGAAAAATGAAGCAATCCTACTCTCACGTTTTGTTTTTCCCTAGTATACATAACTACCAAAAATATTTGCTAGCCTGACAACGACCATTTGGCTGAGACCCTGAAGGGCGGGATGGCTCTGATACCAATTGTAACTACCTCGGTGAATTACGCTCTTAGTTACATGCTTGGATGAACGAAAGTGGTTAAAATAGTACGGTGGGGCCCAGGGCCGCTCACGGTAGACCTTTCGGCCGTCCTAACCACTTTCAGAACATCGGGACAAGAATGAGCAGCGTAATCGGCAGGCGAAGGGATCAACTACATACACAAGTGAGTATGTATGCAAGCCACATACAATAGTCCTCAGAGCCATTCCATCTAAAAGAAATAGAAATATTGCAACGCCATACGGCAAGATTCAAATATCCTAGATAGATATAATATTTCAGGATAGCTCCTCATACAACAAACATCAGAGTATCAGGCGGAAGCGGAAAACAAGATCCGAGTACGGATAAGAAGCAAATCAGCATAAGATGCCACATAAATAAACACATCCCGCCCACAGATCTCACGGATCCCCGTTCCCGGAATCTCTACACCGAGTGATCGTTGCCAACATCATCTGTCTCCTCCACCCAGTATCCATCTTGCGGGTACACCTGTTCATCTGAATCAAACAATTTATCGTGTGAGACCCTAGGGGTACTCAGCAAGTCTTTATGCCACTAAAGGGGACACAACCTGGGGTGACACAATTGCAGCAAAAGATAATAGCTAACAATTCTATAGATACCCGCTAACCATCTTCCTAACCAATGATAGACGGATGTCCGTGAATTAAGAACAACAGCTATAACAGTATAATTAACAGTTCCATCCTCCTCCTCGCTTACCAACGAGGAAGCGGACGAACAACCCCCATCATCCGTTGGCAGTTTTATTAACCGTTCCATGAGTATTGCATTATTTACTAGTCAAGTACTTAGTCAAATTAAAAGCGGTACTTTAGTTATAATTGTCTATGATCGAGAAACTTTGCTCCAAGTCGTCCACAACCGCGGACACGGCTTTCAGAAAGATTTACCCTGCAGGGGTGCACGAATAGCAACACACAGTCGATCAACCTCGGAAAAACCAACTCAAAACCCAACGAGGCATTCATGACAAAGCAATCACAGGATTCAGAAATATTTCAGGGGGCCACCCCATTAAGCTACCCGCAACGATGTTGGCCGGCTCCGAGACGGACCCAAGGTTTGTGTCAATGGCTGTAAACGACTGGGAACCCGAAAGTGTGACTGGGCTTGTCGATACCGCGAAAACATTCCAGGATCCAAAACAGTACAGGTGCTCCACGCACAATCTTAATAAAGCAGTAACATGGCATAAGTACAGGATAGTAATAAAGCCCCAAACTACTTTGTGGCCCCAAGAAATAAGAATGAATCAAGCTCTGGCTCAGGGGGGTCCATAAGGCCTCCCGGATGTGGATAGTGCGAATAGTCAAGGAACAAGAATCAAGTACTCGGGGTCCTACGGGACACAAGTGAGCATGAAAAACCAAATAGCAGATATTGCTCACCGGTGCCTCTTTCATTAGTTATCCCATTACTACTTAGGTTAAGTTGTTTAGGTACCTCGTTATTCATCAGACACTCACATACCCTACACATGCTTTTCTACGACTCGCATGGCTCAAACAACTCCTGTAGTAATGGCTCATGGGTGGAGGAACAAGCTTTGGTGGGGTTTAAAAGTAAAGGCTATGCAGTACTTGGGATTCAATTTAATGCAATCGCGACTCAATGATGCAAGAATAAGATAGAGGCAATAGGTACTATATGTATGCAAGCATGTGGTAGTGCTTGCCTGGCAGCTCAGTTGAAGCGAGAGATGGATCTGGGTAGTACTCCTGTGATTCCTGGTAATTCTCCTGCTGGGCGTCTATTCGAAGAAGAATCAAACAAACAAGGGGCAACATAAATAAAGTGCACAAGCATATGAATTAAAATGCGACAAGCAAACAAGCATGCCATGATGAATGATGCACAATTTACATGGCATTAAAGTAGCATGGCATGGTGAGGTGTGAGATAATGACATGATGCATGCTTCAATTCAGAAGAAGGACTGCTTATATAGAACGGGCTCGTCGCGCTGATCGATTTAGATATATTATTTGATAAGTTTGGAGTTATAGAATTAAAGTTATTAATTTATTAAGGAAAAGGGCATTTTATTGTAATTTTAATCATCTCGAAAATTTAAATTGCTCAAATTATATTTTGAATGGCATATTTGAATTCCTCACATTTTTCTGATTCAAAAACATATATCATATGTATTATTTGGATTTGTATTTTAAAAGTTATTTAAAAATCTGATTTGAATTTGAATTTAAACAATTTTTTGGAAAAGTTTAATAAAACAGATAAACAGAAATACTTTTTGCACTCAGCCGAACCTAGCCACAGTCGCAGATGGGTGGGGCCGGTCTGACTGGCGACGCAGCCCGTGGAAAATCTTTTTACACCGCGGGCTTACCTAGCTGCTGCGGTTGACAGGCGGGGCCAGCGGGCTAGGGCCCATGTGCTAGTGGTGGGACTCACAGAGACTGACAGGTGGGGAGCGAGCTGGAGCGTGGGTTGAGGCTTCAAAAACTGGAGTGCCTTTCTGCAAATGGCACGCAGTGGCTGGCAGGTGGGGTCGCGAGGGGCGCGGGTTGAGCGGTAAAAGAAACAGGGGGGTAATTGCAAAACGAGGCCGCGGTACTGTGGATCTTCTCCACCGTCTGGTGGCAGATCTGCGCGCGGTGCGGAACGGGGACTCGAACCCGGGACCTGGGACTAGCGCTCGGCGGCGGCAACCAGTGCGGTAGGACGTGGGTGTTGACAGGAGGGAGTAACGCGGCTAGGTGAGGCTCTATGCAGCGCGGAAAACTCGCAGACACCAGCAACTGACGGCGCACCGAGGGCGTTCGGTGTAAGGTCAGGCGCGGCTAGACGATGACGACGAAGATGGGGTTGTCTGGGAGGTACAGGGGCTCACCGCGGGCTCGACGGAGGGCTCGGATCGAGGTGGGGTGCAGCCGATCGACGACGAGGCTGGCGGCCGGAGATCTAGGGTTTCGTCGGGGCGGCACTGGTTCCAGCGGTTCTGGTGCTCCTCCTCCTCGATGGTGCGTCCAGGGTGAAGCAGGGGAGCCTCCTTGGTCTCCTCAACCACCTCCACGACGCGCGTGCTGGCCAGATCGAAGAGACGCCGGTGGTACTGGCGGGAATGGCGAGAGGAGATGGCGTCGGGAAGAAGAAGAAGGAGGGAAGAGGCAGGGGCTCTGGGGTGGATCTGGCGAGGTAGAGGAGGCGTGGGGCGGAGGATAAGCGAGGGAGAGGGAGGAGGGTGCCGTGTGGGAGCGGGCAGGGATAAAGTGGCTTCGGCTGCTTTGTCCTTCTCCCATGCACGTGCTCGAGCTGGAGCAGGGCAGGGGCAGGTAGGTGGGGCTGCCAGGCGGGCCAGACTCGGGCTGGGGCCAGTATGGCAGTGAGAGAAGAGAGAGAGAGGCCGAGAGAGAGAGGGAGAGACTCGGGTTAGCTAGGGTGGCCTCGGGTTAGGGTTTGGTTAGGGGTTAGAGAGAGAGGGGTAGCTCGCATGGGGTAGAGAGGGAGGCTAGGGTGGGTCCCTGCTGGCAGAGAGAGAGAAAGAGAGAGAGGTTAAAGGTTAGGGTTTAGTTAAGAAAGATTAGGGTTTGATGAGAGAGGGTAGGTGTTAGGGTTTGGTTTAGAATTTTTAGGTTTTTAACACAAGCTCATAGATCAAGTCAAGATGAAGGGTGAGGGAGTGTAGGGATTAAAAGAGGCATGATCATGACGTCGGCAAGTGTAAAGGAGAAAAGTAAAGCAATGTGGATAGTTTCTCATATGATCATGCATGAAGAAAATGAATGGTGTTGATGAGATCATGGGGATGGTGGAGAGAGATGGAGATGATTCCATAAAGGAAGAATCACTTAAACCAAGAGAAAACAAATGGGCTAAAGGTGGTGGTACTCTTGCATGGCCCATGCAAAATAATAAATGCCATGATTTATTTTGTGAAAACAACAATAATAATATGGCATTATTCTTATGCATTCCCAAGAAGTGGAATAAAGGCCAAGCAAAAGAATTTATAGAATTAGATCCACCCAACCCACATGAGCTAAAATAAATATCAAAATAAAAAGAATTACAAGCTCATGGGTTAATGGAATGGTGGAATTATAAGGTGGTGAAAAGAAAGCTGATGGAGTTGAATAAAAGATATGCCCCCAACTCAACTTGGGCATTAAACAATATATCAATAACCAAATACAATATCAAGAGGCAAATACATTTAATAATGCATATGAGAGAAGAATCAAAGAACAAAGGGTTTTATATGATGCTCAAATGCAAGGTGGCATGATGACATGAGCATGATATAATTATGATGCAACAATTGTATATAGGAAGTAGCCATTATATTACTAGACCAAGTAGCATTACAATTGTTAGACAATTGGGATGCTACACAAGATGTATTGTGACCTTCATCAAATATTCTGGTGGAGCGGAATGAAACCAGAAATTGCACGCTTTGTTGCAGAATGTGATGTCTGCCATCGTGTGAAAGCTGAACACCAAAGCCCTGCTGGACTTCTGCAGCCACTATGTGCCCCTGAGTTGAAATGGGATGAAATTGGTATGGATTTCATTACTGGACTTCCAAAAACATCCGCAGGAAATGATGCTATGTGGGTAGTAGTTGATTGGTTATACAAAGTTGCTCACTTCTTTCCGGTTCGGGAAACTATTCATGCTAGTCAGATGGCTGATCTATACATCTCTTGGATCGTTGTCCTTCATGGCATTCCCACGAAGATCATCTCTGATCGCGGAAGCTTGTTTACTTCCAGATTCAGGCAAAGTCTCGAAGAAGGAATGGTAACTCATGTCTCCTTCAGCACAACTTACCATCCTAAAACCGGTGGTCAAACCGAAAGGGTGAATCAAATCCTTGAAGACATGCTTAGAGCGTGTGTTATATCCTTTGGGAAGAACTGGGAGAAATGTCTTCCATTTGCTGAGTTCTCCCACAACAACAGTTTCCAATCCAGTTTGGGTATGGCCCCTTTCCAGTTCCTATATGGAAGAACATGTTGAACACCACTAAACTAGACTGAAATCAGCGAAAGATAGTTATTTGGTCCGGATATGATCCAAGAAGCTGAAGTTCAAGTTCGCATCATCCGAGAACATCTGAAGGCGGCTCAATCTTATCAGAAAACCAACTACGATCGTCATCGCCTTGAAGTTCATTATGAAGTTGGTGATCAAGTTTACCTCCGGGTCACTCCTCTAAAGGGTGTCCACCGCTTCGGTATCAAGGGTAAATTGGCTCCTCGCTACGTTGGTCCCTTTCGCATTCTCTCCAAGAAAGGTGAACTTGCCTACCAGTTGGAGCTACCATCAACCTTTCCAGATGTTCATGACGTCTTCCATGTGTCGCAACTCAAGCGCTGCTTCAAAGACCCTTCCATGGTGTGGATCATCAAACCCTAGATCTTCAAGAGGATCTAATCTACCGGGACTACCAGTTCATATTCTTGGTGAAATCGAGCGCAATACTCGTCGTCAAACCATCAAGTTCCTAAAAGTTCAATTGTCTCGTCACTCTAAGTCCAAAGCAACCTGGGAACGCGAAGATCATCTTTGATCTGAGTACCCTGCCTTCTTTTCTAAAACCTAGGAATCTCAAGAAGAGATTCTTGTAAGTGGGTTAGAGCTGTAACATACCACCTTTATGTGTAATAAATAAACAACATGTTTGTGAGCATTGTATACATGCATTACACTTGCATTTGGTTCTAATCAAGAGACAAAGTAAAACCCTAATGCACTATTTTTTCCCATTCCTTTTACCCTCTCTTAAATGGGTTCTATTTTTTAAAAATCCAAAATGTTTTGGACATTGACTTGAACCAGGGCTCAATTGTGACCTTGGGAAATGAATTCAAGTTTTGGTTATATTTTGAAATTGTTCAAAATAGAGCTTTGTTTAAAATCCAAATAGAAATGGGAAAAGAGAAAAAGAAAAAGAATTTCAGAGAAAAAATAGGAAAAACCAGCCTGGGCCTTCTCTCTCTCCCCCAAGCCTTTCTACAGTCGAGTAGCAGCCCGAGCCAGCCCACCCGGAGCCCAAGCCAGCCCACCCACGGCCTGATACCGCTTCGGCCAGCGTTGTCTTCGTCAACGACGAAGCTATGATCTGATGTCACCAGCGATGCCGTCCATCGCCACGGCCGTGCCAAGATCCATGCCGCCGTCCCTGGAGCCTAAAAGTACCCCGCCGACGCTGCCAGGAGAAACCTCGCATGCCACTTCCCCCTCTCCCTTATCCTCCCCGCCATGGCCGTCGAACCCTAGCTTCGGGTCATCGCCGTCCTCGTCGTTTTCAACCACCCCAGCTCAAACTGAGGTCACTGCTAGCTCCGATGTGCTCGACTTGTTCATCCTAGCCACCTCACATATGCACGCGCATCCCCTTTTGCCTGAATCGACATCTCCGGTCGCTGCTAGTCGCTGTCGATCCCCGTCGTTCCGGTGCTCGCCTCGCCTCGCTGTCAAGTTCTACGCGATCAAGGTGAGGTCCTCGTTCTCGTGGTGCTCTCAGTTCGGTCGCTCGCTGTAGCCTAGCCGGAGCGTCCACCTGCAAGCTCCGTCGCCGCTCACTGTCGGGGAGGTCACTCCGGTGACCAATCCGGGGTGGCGCCCCCACAGCTCGAAGCAGCGCAGCAGCGTGGTTCCAGCGCGCCCAACCGCGCATCGTGGGGCGCCCTTTTTTACTGTCAGCGACCACCGTCTAGTGGCTCCACCGTGGATGATGTGGCTCCCACGTGGCCGTGATGTGGCCATATCATGGCAGTGACGTGGCCAGGGCCATGATGACATCATAGTGATGTCACACTGACGTCATAACCCTTTTTATTTTCTGTTTTTATTTAAATCATATATGACAGGTGGGTCTCATATGTCAGATATTTAATAATTTCAGAAATGATTTTAAATTGGAAATTTGAATTAAATATTTGGAAATTCATAACTAATTCAATTTAAATCAAAAAAATATGTATAATATATCAAAATGTTCAGAAAAATGAGCTCTACCATTTAAAAATGTAAGAATTCACATTCATACAACTTTGAACCCTATGTTAATTAGAGAAACACCGACACCCCCTAAGTACCATGGGTTCGATGTTTTGTCCACCTAGGACATTCCGAACCCATTTAAATTGATGTGGCACCTAGGCCTACTTTACTACATGCAATCGGCCATATCATCCATATAGTATGAGCATTGCACATGTTATGTGTTGATTGTTGCTTCTTCTTTTCGGTGTTGGTCCTTCGCGAATAGGAACCGAGCCCGAACCTGAAGTCAACGCCATCGAAGAGCAGTACCGTTCCAACGACGGACAAGGCAAGCGTAGCCCCATCATTCTGAACCTATGTTTTCAAAGTATTTCATTCTCTCTACATGCATACGATTCCAATGTGGTCTTTTGTTTTAAGATAGAGTATCCTATCTATTACATGTTGTCCTTTGTATACCAAGATACCGATCCACCGCTCCTAGCATAATTAGGGTTGAGCTTATGAGCGTTGCTAGTGCCATATACCAGTAAAGCTTAGCCATGCTTCGTGATACAAGACCGATCCATCCAGATGATGCCTCGGAGATGCGATGAACCTTGTTTGATAGGATGTTGAGATACGATCGGAGATTATTAATAAACATGCCAAGGCAGGTATGGGAGGCCACGTTGGGTGTGGTTTTTGTAGTCCCATGCTAGCCACCCCTAGGACCCAAGTTCTTGCCTCTTTAACCAAGACTAGCATACAACCACATAGGGTCTGGAAACCCCCTGGACTCACTAACTTGCCTAGTAGATTCCATGAGTCACATAGTTTGGGCGTTCAATTCGACATATGCATTCTGGTTGTTCTCGAAGGCGGTGTAGGAGGTGCATTCATATAGGTAGGTAAGTGTGGCCAGAAACAAGAGAGGCACGTCCTCTGTAATCTTGGTCCCCACACACATCTCTAGGGACCGGCTTTGGGACTTGACCCGTTACGGCGGAATCTCCTTAGGGTGTGACTCATGGTCTCGGTGAAAGCAAGGTAAAGTTCATGGTCAACCACCCTCTGCCGGCCTTCCAAGGAAGAGGGCTAATAATTTGGCATTAAGAGTCGGTTGGTACGTGTGGGCAAAGTTGTGCACCCCTGTTGGGTTATAATCTTTTCGAAAAGCCGTTTCCACGGTTATGGACGACTTAGGAACGAACGTGACGATCATAGAGAACTATAACCAATGCTAAAACTTGGCAACTAATGTTTGTTCTGGAATCACTTCCTCCGGGTCCTTTGAGGGGGTTTTCCAAGTTGAAAGGTTCAGATGATGATGAAGGCAATATGAAGGAGCTAGAGTTGTAGTCTCCTTACCTCTTTTGGAAATGATCTGAATAGACGAGCCTCTTCTCTTACTTGTTTTCAAAAAAGCTGGATTTTACAAAGT
This sequence comes from Avena eriantha, assembly GCA_910589775.1. Classification (NCBI taxonomy): domain Eukaryota; kingdom Viridiplantae; phylum Streptophyta; class Magnoliopsida; order Poales; family Poaceae; genus Avena; species Avena eriantha. Next base: position 407,641,351 of record OU342742.1, read on the forward strand.
AACCACAGAAAGCCTTTCTAAACCAAGCACGTATTATAGGTTATTAAGTCTTGCGGAGTATATCTTGTACTTAGCCTTGCCTCATTGATGTTTTTCTACAGATGAAGCTATTCCAACTGAAGGTGGTTTCTATATTGACATTGACAAGTAGTTGGGGTTCCCGGGTAGCAGCCTAGGATCTATGCAAGGATCGTTTGCTTATCTTTATGGCATCTTATGCCCTTTGCTAAGTTTGTTGTTTAGAACAACTTATTTGCTTCCGCTGCTTGGTGTTTGATGGGTCTCTGACCCCTGGTTTGTAATACTTGTATGTAGCTCTGCTAAGAGCATACCTTAATAATGTATGGTTTGTATGTTCTGTAATGTTACCGAATTATTCCTTGCACGCTTCGAGCTCGAGGTTAGCCTTATGTCCGATGAAGATCTAGTATTTGTCCAGCCCTATCCCAGGTCCTGACATTCAAGGTCGAGTACTTGTCATTTTAGGGTCAGCGAGATTGGTTCTATGGCTGGCAGCGGCACGGAATGGAGCTGGGCGCGAGGAGAAGAAAGAGCTCAACCATATTGGAATCCTGGTTGGTTGATGGTCTTTTCCCTGTGGTGTTTCTTAGCTTAGCCGGGTCTGTTGTGTGTGCAGGTGAGAACATAGGAGTGACACTCCTCTCCATCTTCTACTAATTAGCTAGAGATGATATGGTAGTGCGCTACCTTTTGTGTTACATCGTGTTTTATATGGTAGTTTAGGTGGTGGTAACTTGTTTTGCTTAGTAGATGATGCTAGTAGCACCAGATGTTTTATGTTACATCTTGGTTCGTTTCTACGATTACTAGATGTACTTATTTCCCTATGACTTTTTATGGGAGTTCTTAGGTGTAACATAGCGATAGCGATGATTATTGTATGATCCACAACTGTGTGGTGTAACCTTCTAGTTGAAAACTAGATGTGACCTGCTATATGTAGCTTTTGCTTGATGCAAGCTAGCTTCTTATGTTACTTCTCGCATGACTCATCAGATCAAACCTCGCGCCTATGCTGGTTGCCGCTAGAGCCGTCACCGCAGGCGTGCCCGTGCCTGCCGACCACTAGTGCTCTGTCATGGTGATCAACTTCTACAAGTGTGGCATGATGGTGAGTCCATATTCTACTGCGATTTGGCTTGGCGTTATGCTACTATGATTTGTGGTTGAAACATGTTGCATGCTGATGGCTTGTAAGCATTTCTTGGGTACGCACAGACAATATACTCCCTTAATTAATGTCTTAATGATAGTAGCAATCGAAAGCAAAAGTAACTAAAAATTGGAGTACATGCTGATGCATGATAAATGAGGAGGTTCATGTACACACACAGATGGCAGCATGGACACACATGGATGGAGTACTATAAGTTCAGCTGAAACTTTTGTTTGCATGTTTCTAAATAATTTTTTGCATGCTTAACTAGCAATTTTCAGTACCTTAGTTCATGCTCTCTCTAGGTCCTAACATCCATGTGGTGCTGCTCTACCCCAGCCATGCGACACCCATGGCGGTGCTTCTCGGCCATGGCTCCGACATCCTCTACCTCAACTCCAACGCTGGTGGGACAGTACTATTGACATAATCCCAGCGTCAGCCTAGTTGTCTACTCCTACTAAGGGTACTGTGGGCTAACCTTCTTCTCCCTCTTTGTCTATGATTACCGACATGTGCATTACTGGGGTAGTTTGTGGCCTGTTCATGTCGTGGTAATGACTTTCTTAAGCTAGTCAAGATGGGATTCAGTATATCAATATTGCGGTGCCACCATTTGGATGATGTTGTTATCCTGAGCACGTGTGGCTTAGTCAAACTAAATGTCCACAATTCAGTAGTCAGATAAATTCAGAGATAAACCATGAAACCATGTTGGTGACTTATGCATGAGCACAGGAGGGAGATAGTTCTGTTGCTATTGTGTCTCATTCTGTTTCTGTGTTTGACTGTTTGTTGTTCCTAAAATATTCCTAACTCACGTTTTCTATGCCTTTTTTCCTGTGATGTTTCTTCTATACTGTGGCTGTTTGAAGTTGGCTATCTGGGTTGCCCCATAGATCTACTGTTACCTTCATTTTTTAGATGGAAGGCTCGAAATGAGCCCGGCTTTGAATTAATGAAGCCAATAACCGGCTAGGAGTTACACCATGAGTTACAACACACACGCGCCGAAGGTGCTCACCACACCACGCAACAAAAGACAACACGGAAAACGTCAAGCCTGAGAGCCAGATGATCCAAGATGAGGGAGCTTTGTCTTCTGTTGCCCCGGAGTGATCACGACCAAATCCACACCAACAAACCTCCACCGCACCAAGACAGCAGCCCACGGGGGACTCGGCAACGGGGCAACAACCTAGTAGATCTTGAGGAGCCAAAGGAGGGGCGTCTTGTGGTGACGCCTCCATGAAGGTGAATGGCGCAATCACGCGTCATCATTGTCGGCAAGGACCGAGGTCCTACAAAGCTTTCACCCAGACCCAGACCCAGACCCACCACCCCGAGAGCTCGGGCTAGGACCAGACCTAGACATAACCATCTTCCACTGGCATTGGGAAGAGCCCACCGGTAACAGCTACGAGGAGACACCCCCCCTAGTCGACCCCCCAAGGAGCTAGGGGCGACATCAGCTACCGCAATCCTTCCGTGTAAATGTAGCCAGGCCGACGGAATGCAAGGTCTACGACACCAGCGAGAGGACACAAGGTGCTCCACATGCCACTACTAGAAAGACTAGCCCGAAGTGAGACCGCCTAGGGAACAACTTGGGGCGGAGGGACAGAATCCATCAGCTGGCCTAGGGGATCACTGTCGGGACGCCTTCAACAAGGGAACGACACCCGGAGGTGACACCTTCACTGACCTTAGCCTACACCAAGAGTAGCTTTCACTGAGATCCAACCAAACCAAAATCCGGACACCGACGCGAGGGTGTAGAGTGGATCCGGCCGAAAACACAGCCGCAACCCCGACCTACCCGTGGGTCGGGGGGAAACATGCTGCCTACCCTGGCAAGCATGCACTGGCCCCGGGAACCCCTCCCAGCAAACCGGTAAGGACAACACCTGGCAGTAGTCAAACACCGACCCAAACCTACAGAGTTTCGAGAGTAGGGTAGGGATACAGGGACAGCGACCGAGCCCAATCCGGACCCGACCCAGGCCCCCCGCCTAGATCTGGCCACTGTCCCCCGGGCCCACCCGACCCACAAATAGGCCTGCCGGCCTAGATCCAAATCTGGCCGCCATCCCCCCGTAGCCCCTGTAGCTCCAGCAGTGGGGCGCCTCCTAGGCAGCCACCCACGCCACCGCGACCACGACGCACCCCCGTCGGGGCCTCGGGACCAGCCCGGCCGATGGAGCACCTCCAGGAATCCCAAACACGGTTGGCAGCATCGCCCGCATCACCATAGCCTCCACCCGCGAGACCATAGCCAGAGCGGTGCCATGCGAAGCCGGAGCCAGAGAGCCTCACCTCCGCATGGGTGGGGGCCACCCCACCAGGCTCGCCAAACACGAGGGGAAAGGGGAGACCGGTGCCGCCAGCACCGTCCGGGTTTTTCCTAGCGGCGGGAGGCGAGGGGAAGAGGGAGGGGAGGGGCTGTGAGGGAGGGGACAGGGGCACCCCGGCTGCTCGCGGGGAGGCGACTGGAGCGGAGCACTCGTTGACAGGAGCGACCACCCGCGGGGAGGTTACCTTTATGCTCGTCAGCATGCTTTAATCCTAGCTGTTTGTAGATGTTCTTTCATTTTGTTTCTAATTGATTTGTTTGTTGTCCATTTCAGGAGCTCCAGCATGAAGAAATTCGAAGAAGCCTGAAGCTCAAGTTAGCAAATATTAGTTGTAGTATGTTTTTCTTGAAATATCGTGATACATAAGAAACTATGAAAATATTGTAGTTTTGGTTGTTATTTGTAATTTTCTTGTGTTTTATCTATTCTAATTGAAAAGTTGATTGTTTGTTGTACAATCGTGAAAACTTAAAATATGTGAATTAAAATGTCTGAAAACACAAGTGGATCAAATCCTATTTGGGTTTCACAAGGGCCATTGCCCAAACTACACTGTGGAAAATTAACCAAATTAGTTTGGATTGCTTGAAATAAATAATGATTTGTGAAGTGGCCAAGGACCAAAAATTAAAAGGCCAAAATGTTAGACCTAGCCCATGTAACTCATCAAAATTGATAGGAAAAGATATTAATATGCTGAATTGTTGGGCTTGGCCCCAAAAAAAGCACCTAACTGGACCGGGCTTAATTTGATTAACAACCATCTGATTTGGTCATGAATTTGCCACGTAGGATCGGCTACGTAGAATCTTACATGGACCGAGCGGATAGCCCATGACCAATTTTTTGGTCATAGGTTCCATGACCATCTATTTCGGTCATATTAGCCCATGACCAATACAAAAAAAGGTTGTTAGTAGTCTATAGTGATGCTTGGTATGTGACCTACTTCTCTTGGTCATAGAACGATCATAAATGAATTACTATGACCTTTCTATGACCAATATTTCGGGTCACCAGTTAGCATATTTCTTATAGTGATAGGGGATCTTTTCAATTTCCTCTCTATCTTCTGTCGTAGCCGGACTTTGAGTCGTACTCAATGTCTTACCTTGCAACATAGGTAAGAACCCTTTCTTACTTTCGTCCATTTTAAACTTCTTTAAAATCTTATCAAGTTATGTACTTTGTGATAGCCCAATTAGGCATCTTAATCTATCTGTATAGCTTTTCATGCCTAGTATGTATGATGCTTCACCAAGGTCATTCATTGAAACATTAGTGTTTAGATAACTTTTAACACTATTTAAAAGATATATATAATTTCTAATCAGTAATATGTTGTCCACATATAATATTAGAAATGCCACAAAGCTACCACTCACTTTCTTGTAAATACATGATTCTCTATAAGTTTGGAAAAAACCAAACCCTTTGATCACCTCATCAAAGCGGTGATTCCAACTTTGGGATGCTTTGTTCAGTCCATAGATGGAATGCTGAAGTTTGCATACCTTGTCAGCATCCTTAGGATCGACAAAACCCTTTGGTTGTACCATATACAACTCTTACTCAATATTACCATTGAGGAATACAGTTTTGATATCCATCTGCCAAATTTCATAACCAAAAAATGCAGCAATTGCTAACATAATCCTAACTGACTTTAGCATCGCTACGGGAGAGAAAGACTCATCGTAGTCAACTCCTTAAATTTTTTGAAACCCCTTTGCGATAATTCAAACTTTACAGATGGTCACATTACCATCATGTCAGTTTTCTTTCTGAAAATCCATTTATTCTCAACGGACTTCCGGTCGTGAGGTAACTCCACCAAGGTCCAAACCTGGTCTTCGTACACGGATCCTATCTCAGATTGCATGGCTTCTAGACATTCGTTGGAATTCAGGCTCATTGTTTCTTCTTCATACATTGTAGGGTCATCATTTCCATCCACCATGAAATTCATGACAGGATTTCTATACGGTTTAGGAGCTGCACATGTCCTGCTTGACATGCGAGGTTCGGTAGTGTCCTCTTTCGGATTTTCATGATCTTTATCATTAGTTCCCTCTTCATTTGGTGAAGTCAACTCCGGAACAATTTCCGGCGCTGCACCACTCACCATTTCATTAAGAGAAGGTTCAATAACCTTGTCGAATTCTATGTTCCTACTACTCACATCTTTCGCGAGAAACTCCTACTCTAGATAGGATCCATTCTTGGCAACGAAAACCTTGCCTTCGGATCTTTGATACAAGGAATACCCAATCGTTTCTTTAGGGTATCCTATGAAGACGCATTTTTCCGCATTGGGTTCAAGTTTATCAGGTTGAAGTTTCTTCACGTAAATATCGCATCCCCAAACTTTTAGAAATTACAACTTTGGTTTGTTTCCAAACCATAATTCATAAGGTGTCGTTTCAACGGATTTATATGGTACCCTATTTAAAGTGAATGCAGTTGTTTCCAATGCATAACCCCGAAACAAAATTGGCAAGTTGAACGATATCCAATGAGGTATGGTTACAATGCTTCGATAAACCAGTACACTGTGATGTTCCGGCAGGCGTGAGTTGTGAAAATATTCCACACTCTCTCATGTGTGTGTGCCAAACTCATATATACCTCCACGATCAGATCGCATAAATTTAATCTTTCTATTATATGATTTTCCACTTCACTTTGAAATTCCTTAAACTTTTCAAAAGTTTCAGATTTGTGTTCCATCAAATAGATATACCCATATCTACTCAAATAATCTGTGAAAGTAACAAAATAATGATATCCACCTCGCGCCGACACACTCATTGGAACACATACATCAGTATGTATGATTTCCAATAAATATGCCGCCTGCTCCATTGTACGGGAAAACAGGGTTCTAGTCATCTTGCTCATAAGACATGGTTCACATGTATCAAATGATTCAAAATCAAGTGATTCTAAAAGTATATCAGAATGGAGCTTCTTCATGCGCTTTACACCAAGATGACCTAGACGGCAGTGCCACATATATGCAGATATATCATCATTAAGTTTAATCATTTTGGCATCTACATTATGAATATGTGTATTACTACTATTGAGATTCAAAATAAATAAACCATTCATCATAGGTGCATGACCATAAAAGATAGGGATTTCTATTTACGTGCCCCTAGTTCCTTAGTTGTACCCAGTTTTCCCCAGCCGCTTAACTTTTCCTCACCTTTTCCCATCTCCTTCTATGAAACTCATCAAAGAGCTCGAACGGCAGCTGCAGTCAGGTTGACTTTTGGTTGACGTGTGGGGTCACGCGGTGTGGGACCACGTGGGGCCGGTTGGTCAAGAATGCATTATGCTGATGTGTGGGGCCGCACCATGTGGGACTCCATGGAGCCGGTTTGATGGAAACGTGTTATGGGGGACGTGGTGTGGGACCATGTGGTGCACGTTTTGTTGTTACATGCGCCCTGTCGCCTAAATTGGAAGTTTTCTTTTTTATTATTTTTATGATTGGCCTTTTTTAAGAGCGCCTTTCCCCCTCTCTCGCTAATGGTTGTGTATTTTCCCATAAAGGTAGTGAATCTTGAGCAACTTCTCTCTTTATTCATTGTTCCTTTTGGCCCTCATTTTTTCCCAAGCTGGTAGCAAATCTAGAGCAGAAAATATAACCAACACCATAAATACATTCAGTAAACAGAGAAGATGTGTATAAAGCAGCTAATATAGGATATATAGCAGATGTAGATAGAGCAGGTAATATAGGATATATAGGACGGTAACGAGGTTCGACAATTAGGCTGCTCAGCAGCAGCTGTAGACAAGTTCAACACAGAAAATACAAAAGAAGCTGCTTTACAGCAGCAGCACAAGATCAGTGGCCCCTCATGGCCTCGGCCAGGAGGGCCTCTTCCTCCTCCCTCTAGCACCTCCTCCACTTCTTGATGCCCAGTGCCTTGACCTTGGGCGCCTTGGGCTTGATCAGGGGCATGTGATCCTCCTCGATGGCCACCTTCTGGAGCTTGCGGAGATGAAGACCGAGTGCCTGGTGCTTGGCTCTAAAGCCGTGGACGTTCATGGACTCGCCACAGGTCCTCACGTCCTCGGCATGCTTCACGAGGGAGTTGAAGTCGGTGGCGTGGAGCCTCCTACTGGTGGAGAAGGGGCACCTGTAGACGTCGTCGGCGAAGAAGTTGTCATACTGGTCGGACATCAGCCTCATCAGCACATGACGAGTCTTGGTATCCTTGGACTCGTCTTTGCTGCAGACATCGCTGCTATCCTCTTGTTGGAAAAAAGTAGAGTGCAATAAGGACATGATTAAGATACCTTGATTATCGGGATTGATTATTTGCATAAATTAACCGATTGAGATCCCCTGATTATTCCCCAATCCCCAAATCTCAAACCAAATCGAATACTGATCCCAACTACTAGTCGGCACTAGTACTAACTAGGGAAACCCTTAACTACAACTCGGAGGACAAATAAAATAGGACTAAAATACGAATAGGGGGTTCATCTAAAAGGATAGAGATGTCGCCTAGAGGGGGTGAATAGGAAATTTCAAAACTATTATGGTTTTGGCTTGATAGAATGCAGAATTAAACTAACATTTATTTTACAACCACAAAAGCTAAATACACTAGGCTCAACTAAGTGCACCAACAACAAGTTAAGCTAAGCAAGATAATACGAGATACAAATACCACAAGTGATCACCAAGATATAAGTACTTCAAGCATGATGGCTATCACAAGGATAGTAAGCTCGGGTATAGAGATAACCGAGGCACGCGGAGACGAAGATGTATTCCTGTGTTCCCTTACAAGAAGGTACATCATGATGGAGAGGTGTGGGATTCCACGAAGGATTTCCCAATGCCACGAAGGTCACCTTCTTCTCCGAGTCTATCCCATGAAGGAATAGGCCCTTTCCTTCTGGCTAGCTTTTCCTCCACTCTAGAGATGGCAAGCTCCACAACCACTTCACAAGCTCCATGAAGGAGAAGCTCGGGTCTCTTCACAATCTTCCACAAAGAGGACACCGCGGCACCAACCGCCAAGCCAACTAGGAGGTCACCCTCCAAGAGTAACAAGCTCACGGTATCTCACTTGAACAAATCAGAATGGAGAGCTCAACACTTATGCAAGAATGCAAAGCAAGAACACCAAGGGTGCTCAAATCCTTCACTCTCAAATCCCACCAAAGCAACAAGTTCTAGGGAGGAATTAGATAGGAAGAACAATGGTAGAAGTCAACCAATGACTCCAAGATCTAGATCCAAAGGGTTCCCTCACTTAGAGGAGGAATTTATTGGTGGGCATTGTAGATCGAGATCTCCTCTTCCAAAGCCCTCAAAAAGATGCAAGAATCATAGGAGGGAAGGGAGAGGAAGCAAGCTCAAGAGGTTCAACAATGGAGGTCAATTTCGAGCTTAAGAACACACAAAACATTGGGGGAAGAATCCTGGGAAAGAAAATATGGCCGTTGGGAGGAAATCTGTGAAAACTCGGTTTAAAAGTCGGCTGGACCGGCCCTAGAACCAGGAAACTCGGTCCCAAGCCAGAGGATAGACCGGCCCCAGAACCAGGAAACCAGAATGGCTTTTTTTGTCAACACGGGATAGACTCGGTCGCAAAAACCAAAAAAACCGGTTTCAGATCCGGTCTAACCAGTTTTAGCGCCGGACCGTCCAGTGTGGGAGTCGGTTGAACCGGATCCACAACCGGGATGAAACATACTTCACGAAAAACACAACAACTTTTGCATACGGACTCTGATTGTGATGATCTTGGGATTGTTTTGAAAAGGACAACAAGCTCTACAAGATGGTGCATAAAACATCAAATTCCAACAAATGAGGATATAACCAAATGAAGAAAGGCATGAAGCCTCCCTATAAGAAGAACCGGTAAAACCTTCAAACTCGAAAATGCCCTAGTAGATGCATTTGAATTCCTTTTTCGATGAACTTGGGCTTGTTGAAGAGTTAGAAATAAGCTCAAGAACCTAACATGGATAAACACCAAGAAGAAAAAAAATAGGAAGATGAAAAGTATGCAAAGGATTGAGCTCCCTACGACGATGTGATCAAGTTACCCAACCGAAAGCCCCTCTTGATAGTGCGGCTATCTATCCTATAATCTGGTCTCCCAACAACCACCTTGAGACCAGTAAAAGGAAAACCTAGCAAGGCCATACCTTTGCCTTGCGCATACCGCTTGATCTTGATGACAACGCTTCAAGCTCCATCCAAGATGAAATGCATCACTTGATCATTGTTGCTTCGTGAAGACTCATATTTTCTCCCCATACACCACTATGGGATATCTTCATTAAGACATGTCTTCACATGTCCATTATCACCAATATGGACGGCAAGCTTCAAGCAAATGATCTTCTCGAGATGCTTATCTTGATCTTGCCCTTCTCAATGTTGATGATGATCACCACTTGATGTCATCCTCTCATGGGCTATATGAGATCTTCACTTTTGAAGCATGACCATGAAAATATACCTAACCAATATAGATACCAATATAGATAACACAAAGGCAGATATATAATGGGTTAGTTCATGAAGCATAATTGACAAGCTTACCATACCACAAGACACGTGGTACGTTCTTTATGCTTCACGTGTTGACCAAGCTTGAATCTAATCTTCACTCTTTGTATTGGTCCACCAAGTACCTTCTCATGCTCCATCTCAATATCTTGAGGTACATAAAGAACTCTTCATTTGATTACATGCTCTAAATCTTAGTGATGAGGGTTTAACTCATCAATGCCCATTGTTATGGACTTGGGTTTTGGAGAAGGAGGGAGCGCTGGAGACATCTATCGGCTAGCAAACAAGCACACAGGGGACAAAGATTTACCCAGGTTCAGGCCTCGTAGAGGTCCCTATGCCTGCTTGTCTGCTCATGGAATTATCAAAGTAATCGAAAGTTACAATGGTGCGCAGATGCAATCTGGCGAGGGTTGTGGAAACTAGGGTTGCGTATCTCCTCCTCGCCGCCCCCTCCTAGCCTTTATATAGATAGGCTAGGTCTCGGGTAGCAGGTCGAGTCGGTTACAAGTTAGGGTTTTTCCCCTTCAAACTTTCTATCTTTAACTTCTTCTTGTTCTTCAAGCAATCGAGAGTCCATAGGTTACTCGAGTCCCTTGTTTGGGCCTTGGCGACACCGTGGGCCTATACATATTTAGACCGCATATACCAAGCTCAAGTACCTGTAGGGTATACCCATGTCAGTAGCCCCCGAGTGTCTAGTGGAATCGCAGATTCGACTGGGGACTTTTTGAAGTCTTCGAATGCCTGAACGAGTGCATTTCAACTGCTTTTATTTGTGTCATAGGGATTGTTGATATACGTGCCTGATATAACTGAAGTATCGGTATCATTTATCCACCTTAGGGTGAAACAACGCAATCTACTCGAACTCGAGTCCCCGGAATCGAATCCGGAAAAGTGCTGGCGTAATTCGACTCAAGCCGCGGAGGTCTTACATGAGTCGAATTCCAGTTATATGGGTGTGAGCACTCGACGCGTCCATCAAGGCATGTTCATCGTACCTGTAGGCACGGATACATTTCTGGTAGTGTGCAGCTAAATGCGTTTCCAGGCCATATTCATGTATTACCTTCAAGCTGTAAGCGCGGCATCCGAATTTTATCATCGCGGAGAAAATTCGGGTGACCCAGGAGACGCAGTCTCTTTGTAGGGAAAATTATGAGGCGGTGTCGCCATGAGCTTCGAGTGCAGATTTTTTGTATAAATAATCATAGGGTGCGTGACCAGCGCTCCCTATGGGAGTAGCCCCCGGGTGCCTGGTTGAGTCGAAGACTCAGGCAGGGACTAAATAACTTTTGCGACTGCTGTCGTCTTTTGGTTGCTTGTTTCAGTCGAATTTTTCTAGCGCTCCCTATGGGAGTAACCCATGTACATAGTCGAATCGTTCGAATGGCCTAGGTTTGCTTCTGATTGCCCTTGTTCCTGCAAAAAGAAAAAAAATTGTAGGGTGCGCGGCCAACGCTCCCTATGGGAGTAGCCCCCGAGTGCTTGGTGGAGTCGAAGACTCCAGCAAGGACTAAAGTAGTCGAAGTTTTTCGCTGCGTAGCTTTGATGACGTCAGTGCTGACGCTTGTATGACCTCAGTTGCCCACGTGAGCGAGTTTGACGGGACGTGACGAGCAGTGGGTCCCACTTTCTGACTTTGATTTCACTGGGCATGCGTAATCTTTATTTTAACTGCGCCTCCTCGATTTCCGTGCGTAATGGGAGTAGTGGAGGGACGGTTCGCGCTTCCCCTTCTCTACGTGTCCAACACGATGTGTGACACGTGTCCAATAGGGTTTTTCTAAACCGTTGGATTGCATCTTCCAGGGTTTAAGTAGCGGCGCTACAGCGGTAATTTTTCCCATCTGTGCTCATTCTTCCTTGCTGCCATCGCCATTGCTGCTGCTCCTCTACTTTTCTCTACGCCCGTTTCTTCCACGACGCTGGACCAGCTCTGCTCGTTTCCGAGCTACTTTCTTCGCTCGCATCGCCGTCGTGCAATGGGGAAGAAGAAGGGAGGTGCTGCCGCCGATTCCGCAGCCACTGTTGCCGCGGCGAAGAAGAAGGGCGGCTCCGCCGCTGCGGGCACCAGCACCGCTGCTGGCAGGAAGAAGAAGATCGCGGGCACCCGCATCACGAATGGTGTGTGGCGCCCTTCCATCATCAAGGCATCTGATCTCCGTCTTATTCGCCAAGACGGAGTGTTGTCCGCTGCAGTCACCGACGCGCGCGTCCCCAGCGGTGAGGCCATTCTTGTTCCTCCCGCTGGTTTTCGAGTGATGTTTTTAGCATTCATCATTCGCGGTCTCACCTTGCCTCTTCACCCCTTTTTTAGGGGTCTTCTTTGTTTCTATGGGTTCCAGCTCCATCAGCTGTCCGCAAATGCTTCATCACACTGTGCGAGTGTTGGCTCGGAATCGAGCCACACTTAGGCCTTTTCAAGCGCATCTTCAAATTGAAGCGCCAGTCTGCATCTGGCTCTTTAGTTTACGATGTAGGTGGTTGCAGAATCCATGTCGACCCATCCGCCACCTACTTCGACATCAAGCTCACGAAGTGCGTCCAAGGGTGGAGGGATAAATGGTTCTACATCCGTGATCAGAAGGCCAATGGTGAGCACTTTGGACTCGCGCCCTTCGATCCCGCGACACCGTGCAGGAGGATGCACTCCTGGAAGAACGTAGTTATGCCTGGCGAGCTCACGGAGACAGACGTGCTGTATCAACGCGTCTGCGACCTCGAGAGTCGCATAGGCAAAGAGGAGGGAGGCTGCGCTCTCATCCGAACTTGGCTGCACCATCGCGTCCAGCCCCTGCAAGCCAGAGTCCACCCCATGTTTCAATGGGCTGGCGCTGATGATGCCACTCGCGTGTCTGCCGATGGCATGTCCGCGAGTGAGGTGGACAAGAGGGTTCGACTGGTCACGAAGTACACCGGCAAGGATTTGCTTCCTAGTGAACCAGTTGTTCCTCCCTTTGATGCTTCAAATCCTCCTCCTGAGGTATAGTTGTGCTACGCAGTAGCTTATTTTGTCGGTTGCTTTTCTGTTGCTTACTTGCTTTTGCTGATTTTTGTTGTCTATATGCAGGATTGGGCGGTGTCGCCTTGCATGCCCCCTCTCCCTGAGGGGGTTATTCCTCGCGAAGCCTTGGAAGAGGATGAGTCTGAGTCAACTGTCCCTTCTGATGTGGAGGAGGAAGCCCCCGAGTCCGATAGTCCGGATACTCACAAGTGTTCGCACAACGAGGATTCCGACGCGTCGTCTCCTTCGACTCCGGAAGGAACGGGCGTTGGTGCGGAGTCGCCAATTCCTGCCGTTCCTGTGAGGGCTGTGGCACCATCTTCTCGCAAGAAGATGGATTGCCCAAGGAGTCTTCGTCGGAGTCGGTGGAGGCCACATTTGACTTTGACAAGTTTGGCTGGTAAGTTTTCTAGTTCATTTGTTCTCTGTTTTCTCCTTGTAGTCACCCGCAGTGGTACGTTGTACTCATGCTACTGGTGCTGCCTCGTGTAGTTGTTAGCGCACGTCACTCGCAGGAGGAGAATGATAGAATTGCTATTCGCCTGCATGATCTCACCCAGGAGAAACTTCAAGAGAGTGGATACTTCTGGGTAGATCATGATCGTGCGACTGCACTGGCGACCCTGCAGGATCGTGCATCGCGAGTGCTGCTCTTTCTGAAGAAGTCACAGTCATGCTTGAAGAACATTTATCGGGCGATGTTCCCGCTGGATGATACTCCAGCAAGCTTGTTGGCCCTTTTAGCCAAGTTTCAAGATATGTTCACGGTTCGCGAATGCGTGAGGCAACATTTGGTGGCCGGTGCGAAGGCCGCTTTGTCAATGGTGCGACTGCACAAGCCTGACGTGGATGTTGCGGCAATTGTGGCTAGGCCGCCTGCGTTACTAGCAGGTTCTGCCTGGAATATGGTGCCGCACTACCAGGCGGTGGACCGCCCAGCAGAAGAGATCGTCGACTTTTTTGAGGAACAAACCAACGTTCTTCTGCTGCAGTAGTATCCTTTTTGTATCCTGCACATAATTGTACTTGTGTTGTAAAGTTCGTATAAGTCTTGTAAATAATTTATTGGCGTATGTGCATAAAGAGTTTTGTTAGCATGAAGTGCGTTGCACTATGCGAGTCCTTTTTGTTAGCCTGGCCATGTTTTATCTCAGTCCCTTGTCAACCTGTCAGGTGCGTTGCAGCTGGAGTGAGGTTGTCTTTTAAGGGTTTCGATTGATGTACCAGCTACTCAGCATATCGCGTTTTGGTTCGGAGAACAGATGTGTACAGGGTGGCGCAGGTCCCGAGTATATAAATTGAAAAAGTAAAGGAGAACACAGAGTTTTGGGGCACTTAGCTTTTATTTATTCGAAGGACAGTGCGAGGTACAACGTGTGGCTAAGTAGCCTTGACTGAGTAGCCTTATTTGCAATGTAAAGGTAAAAACGACTAAGGGTATAAGCGTCGCAGCTGTGCGACGTTCCAGGAATTGGAGTATGCGACTCCTGTCTCTAAATCTTGAAGGCGATAGGCGTCTGATACATTGCAAATGTATCTATATTTTTTGATGTTCCATGCTTGGTTTTATCCACTTTCTTGTGTTTTGTTCCAACTTTGGAGTACTTTTATTATGATTTCTTGGACTAACCTATTAACAAGAGCCACAGTGCTAGCTGCCTATTTTCTACTGTTTTTGGTTCTAGGAAGGTCAGAAAATGAATATTCTCAGAATTGGACGGGACAAAAGCCAAAGTGCCTATTTTTTCGGAAGTGATCAAGTGCCAGAATACGAGACGGAGAGGGGCCAGAGGTCGGCCACACCACCTGGCCGTGCAGCCAGGCCTGGTTCGCGCCAGGGGGTGGTGTGGCCAGCCCAGGCACCCCCTTGGCCTCCCCTTCCGACTATAAGATGCCCTTGGGACGAAAACCCTAGGTACCTGATCAAAAATCCACGAAAGAGTCTGTAGCCGCCGTCGTCTCTGTCCCTAGATCCGGGGGGGATCTGAAGCTCTTCCCGGCATCCTGCCGGAGAGGGGAATTCACCCTGGAGGCCTTCTTCATCACCATGCAAGCCTCCGGTGTGATGCGTGAGTAGTTTATCCTTGGACTACGGATCCATGTAGTAGCTAGATGGCTGGTTTCTCCTCCTTTGTGCTTTCATGTTTAGATCTTGTGAGCTCCGTTCATGATTAAGATCATCTATTTGTAATTCATACATGTTGTGTTTGCGGGGATCCGATGGATATTGAGATGCTATTTCAGATTGATTATTGATTCTATCATGTCTTTGTTATTTGAGATCTTGCATGCTTTCCGTTGTTAGTAGCTATCTTGGCCAAGTAGATGCTACCAACTCCAAGAGTTAGTATTTATGCTCGATAGTGGGTTCATGCCTCTGGTAATCTGGGGAAGTGACAGAAATCTCTAAGGTACTAGATGTGCTGTTGCCACTAGGGAGAAAACAACGATCCTTTGTTCATAGAACAATTGTATTGTTTACTTTACACGTAGTTCGTAAAGCAATAATCTGTTGCTTGCAACTTAATACTGGAGGGGGTTCGGATGATAACCTGAAGGTGGATTAGTAGTCATAGATGCAGTTGGATGGCGGTCTATGTATTATGTTGTAATGCCCAATCAAGTCTCAAAGGAGTCAAGATCATTAGTATAGATTGCTTTCTCGGTGTTTGTCAATTGCCTCGCTGTAATTTGTTCACCCAATATGTTATCTATCTAAGGAGAGCCACCTCTAGTGAACTATGGATCCTGGTCCTTTACTTTACATACAATCTATAAACTGTTTCTGCTTTGTGTTTTCTTTCAGCAAACTTTTACTTCTTTCCATTCGATACGTTTAATCGTTTGTTTTCCGCAAAACACGGTGAGATTGACAACCTCATCGCAAGTTGGGGACAAAGTTCTGTGGTTGTGTTGTGCAGGTCTCCACGTTGCTACTAGCACCGGTAGTGCGCCCTGCCAAAGCTCAGCTAGTAACACCTTTGAGGTGTTTCCTTGCTCCTACTGGTTCGATTAAACCTTGGTTTCATAACTGAGGGAAACTTGCTGCTGTGCTCATCATACCTTTCTCTTGGGGTTCCCAACGAGCTCTACATTAACACCGCCATCAAGCATTTTTCTGAGCGCCGTGCATTGAACCATCAGCGCCATCTGGGATTACTTCTGTAATCACGTACGGTCCTTCCCAAGGGGACTCGAGCTTGAGATGCCCATGCTGCTTCAGTCGCAGGACCAGGTCACCTTCGATGAAGGATCTGGGGCGAAGCCTTCTACTGTGGTAGTTGCGCAGGTTCTGCTGGTAGATCGTGGATCTTTCTGCGGCGATTTCTCTTGCTTCATCAAGGAGGTCGACGGAGTCTTCGAGTGCAAGGGATGACTCTTGTTCGCTGTAAGCAACCACGCGCAGCGCCTTGTTTCGTACTTCGGCGGGTAGCACTGCCTCTACTCCGTGCACCATAAAGAATGGCGTGTAGCCTATGGCACTGTTTGGAGTTGTACGTAGGCTCCAGAGTACGGATTGCAGTTCATCTGGCCAGCAACCCGTGGCTTGTTGGAGTGGTCGTAGGAGTCGCTTCTTGATGCCGCTGTAGACGAGCCCGTTTGCTTTTTCCACCTGACCGTTGGTCTGTGGATGCGCTACTGAGGCGTAGCTGATGTTGATCCCCAGGTTCTCGCATAATTCTTGGAACTCCTTGGATATGAAGTTCGTCCCGTTGTCGGTGATGATGCTGTGCAGCACGCCAAAGCGGTAGACGATGGACTCGAAGAACTTGACTGCGTTGTGCCCTGATTGGTTGGTCACTAGCATGGACTTGTCCTTGGCGTCGCGCATGGCCGTGGGCTAGTAAAATTCAGCTCGTAGAGCTTTGGGAACGAGGGCGCGACTGCCGGCGTGGTGTCCGCAGGTCCCTTCATGGATGTCGAGGAGGACTGCTCTTCCGTCGGCCATGGAGACGCATCATTGTAGCACTCCTGTGATGCTGCATTTATACAGTTCGTCATTGATAACGGAGAATGCCTTGGATCACCGTAAGTTGTGCGATGCATCTGTCGGATCGTCCGGTAGCCTCTTGCTGAGGAGGTACGTAATGTACGGCTGCGTCCAGGATTGCTCGATCATCATGACCCTCATTGGTCTCTCGAGTCCAGTGTCCAGCTCCAAGTCATCGAGTCCCATTGGCTGATTGGGTGGCGTAGCCCTCGAGTCCGTTGCTGCGCTTGTTTTCTTCTCTACGGCCTTTGGCTTGATGGAGCGTTCGCATATGCGCTCGAGAAATACCCCAGGTGGTATGGGGGCGCAGGTAGAGCCTATGTTGGCGAGTGCGTCCGCCTCTTCGTTGCTTTCGCGACCTACGTGTCGCAGCTCGCAACCATCGAAGTCTCCTTCGAGTGTATCGTAGAGGTCACGGTACGCGATCATGTTGTCGTTCAGTGCGTCGCACTCATGCATTGTTTGGTTGACGACCAACTTGGAGTCGCCATATATGATGAGCCTCTTGGTGCCACAAGCTTTTGCCATCCTCATCCCATGCAACAGGGCCTCGTATTCAGCCTCGTTGTTTGAGGCTATGAACTGCATTCGCAGGATATACTTCAGCTTGTCCCCTTGAGGTGATGTCAGTCTGACACCTGCGCCTGCTCCGTCTTTCCGCTTGGACCCATCGAAGTGCATTGTCTAGAGGTAGGACATATCTGGCTTGTCCGGGAGTTGGTTATCCATCCACTGCACGAGGAAGTCAGGGAGAACTTGCGACTTGATTGCGTCGCGCTTTTCGTATGTGATGTCTCGTGGAGACAGCTCTATTCCCCGAAGCGCGACTCGCCCCGTGGCGTCGGGGTTATTGAGGATATGTCCCAACGGGGCGTCGTTGACTACCATGATTGGGTGTTCCTGGAAGTAGTGGCACAGTCGCCGGGCGGTCATAAAGACGCCGTACGCCAGCTTCTGGTAGTGCGGGTACCGCTGTTTTGTTGGCGTGAGGACCTTGCTGAGGTAGTATACCGGGCGTTGTACGCCGTGGACCTTGTTTTCCTCCGCTCGCTCGACGACGAGCACTGTGCTGACCACCTGGTTGGTGGCGGACATGTACAACAATAGTGGTCCCTTTCTCGTGGAGTCACTAGCACTAGCGAAGTGGATAGCAGACGCTTGATATCTTCGAATGCTTCTTGCGCTTCATTGGTCCAGTCGAATTGTTCAGCTTTGCGGAGGAGCTAGTAGAAGGGCAGTGCCTTTTCACCCATCCGACTGATAAATCGACTGAGGGCCGCGATTCGTCCGGCCAGTTGCTGGATGCCTCTTATTTCTTCGGCTTCTCCATCGCTAGTATGGCTTTTATCTTCTTCGGGTTCGCCTCGATTCCCCTCGCGGAGATGAGATACCCGAGTAGCTTCCCAGATGGTATGCCGAAGGCGCATTTGTCCGGATTGATCTTGATCCGATAGCGGTCGTGGTTGGCGAAGGTTTCGCGCAAATCGTCGATTAGAGAGGCTTCTTCCTTGGTCTTGATTACTATGTCGTCGACATAGACTTGCATGTTGCGACCCGGTTGTTCCTTGAGGCAAGCCTGCATGCACCGCTGGTAAGTGGCTCCCGCGTTTTTTAGCCCGAAGGGCATTGTGTTGTAGCAGAACACACCAAAGGGCGTTGTAAACGCTGTTTTCTCCTGATCTTCCTCCTTCATTCGAATTTGATTATAGCCTGAGTAGGCGTTGAGGAAGCAGAGGCACTCGCATCCCGCGGTGGAGTCGATGATCTGGTTGATCCGTGGCAGCGGGAAGTGATCCTTTAGGCAGTGCTTGTTTAGAGAAGTGAAGTCCACGCACATCCGGAGGATATCCGTGTCCTTTTTTGGTACTAGCATCGTGTTGGTGAGCCAAGTGATTTCCTTGATCTCGTGTATGAACTTGGCCTCAAGGAGTCTGTTGATCTCCATTCCAACTTCCTGCGCTCGTGGCTCAGACAATCGCCTAATTGTTTGCTTGACTGGCGTTGCGTCGGGGTTGACGTTGAGTGCGTGCTCGGCGAATTCCCTGGGAACTCCTGGCATGTCCGCAGGACACTAGGCAAAAATTTCCCAGTGCTCACGGAGGAATTCGACGAGCGCGAGTTCCTATGCGGGACTCAAGTTGTTGGCGATGAGGGCCATCTTGGCGGGATCCGATGGATGGACCTGCACTTTCTTTGTGTGCACAGATGAGTCGAAGGAGAGATCAGGTGAGCTTGGCCTGCTCAGGGGGGGCAGGCTGTTGTCTGTCGTCTGTTTCAATCTCGCGAGTTCCTCCTGCATGCCGAAGGACTGGGAGATTCTGTTGAATTACCTGTCGCAACTGTTAGATCTTTCAAAGCTCCCGTTGATCGTGATGACGCTGTTGGGATCTGGCATTTTCATCTGCAGGTAGGCGTTGTGGGGCACTGCCATGAACCTAGCGAATGCGACGCGCCCGAGGATGCAGTGGTACTGTGAGGGCCAGTCGACGACTTCAAAGTCAATGCGCTCGCGCCGGAAGTTCTTCGGAGTGCCGAAGATGACTTCGAGGTTGATTTTGCCCAGGGGGTATACGCCTTTCCCTGGGACGATGCCATGGAACGTTGTGTCCGATGCCTCTAGGCAGGTTAGAGAGATCCTCGTTGCTCGCAAGGTACTTGCGAATATGAGGTTGATGCCACTTCCGCCGTCCATGAAGACGCGGCTCATGTCGAAGCCTCCAATTTGCGCCTCGTGTACGAGGGGGAAATGACCTGGACGGGGTATCTGAGGCGGGTGGTCGCGCTTGTCGAAGGTAATGCATGACTCGCTTCCACTGAGGTACTCAGTGGTGGATGGTGGCGAGTGCGTGGCCAAGTTGACTTGGCGAGTGATGGCCTTCTGCACCCTGTTGGAGGGGCATCCCTTTTGGATCATCATGGTGCCCATGGCCCGTGGGTACGGTTCGCCTCCGTGGTGCTGGTCGGTGCGGCTCCGTTCGGGGATGGCCCAGGTGGTGGTGGCAGTGCGCCATGTGCCACGGCGCCTGGAGCGGCTCCGTAGCCTCTTTCGACTGCATTGCGGTTCATCTGAACCAATCCCTCGTGTAGCTTGAGGAACTCGCGACAGTCCTTGAGGAGGTGGCTGGACTTTCTCTTGCCATCATGCTTGTCGATGTAGAAGTGTACCTTGCATGGCCCGGACAGTTTGTCCTCGATGGAGGTCGCGGGTGCCTCATCGCGGGTGCGGCGTTGCCATACTTGCGTGGTTTTCCTGGAGTCACGGTATCCGCTGTTGCGGTTATCGTCGCGTCTATCGGCGTAGCCGGCCGCGACCATGTTGACGTCTTCGCGGTCATCGTAGACGCACATGCGATTCTTGCCTCGGCAGTCGCGTTTGCATTCGAGTTCTGCCTCCTCGTCGGAGTGAGCGCGATTCTTTACCGAATCTTCTCCATCGGCCCGCCGATTCGCGATCTCCATCAGGTGGTCGATGGTTTGGGGCTTTGAGCGGCCCAGCTCCTCCCTGAGTTCTAGGCGGCGGACACCACCGTTGAATGCATCAATCGCGCGGTCTTCCGAGATGTTCTCCGCGGAGTTCTTGATGATGGAGCACCTTTGGATGTAGGAGTGCAGCGATTCGCCAGATCTTTGCTGGCAGCATCTCAGCTCTTCGATTGATGCGGGCCGTTTGTACGTGCCCTTAAAGTTGCGCACGAAGCTGTAAACCAGCTCATCCCAACTGCGAATGGATCCGCGTGGGAGGTTATTGAGCCATGCTCGGGCGGCGCCCTGCACCTGTAGCTGCAAGCATTGCATGTCAGTGCTTCGACTGCCTCCATGGAGTCTGACGGAGGAGATGTGGTCCTCGAGCTAGATCTTGGGGTCCTGTAGGCCGTCGAATTTCGGGTTCTCCCACGGGAGATTAAACCCTTTAGGCATTCGCTTCTGCCTAATGGATCTGCTGAAGCATCTGGCGCCGCAGAGCTCCCCATCTTCTTCTTCCATGTCAGTCGATCGAGCACGTCGTGCCCCTGATTTGTCGATCTTGCGCTGCGTGAGGTCGTCGTGTGCGTCGTAGTCACGGTCGTGTCTCCGTGAGCGGCGGCGCCGAGACAGGTCGTGACTGTCATCGTTGGATGAGGGCAAGGAGTGGCGCTTTGCTAGTGCCTTGCCCTTTTTTGGGTCTAGTGTTGGCTCCTTCTCGAGGGCGGCCTCGATTAATCCCAAGCCCGTGATCGTAGATCGGTGCATGGCAGTTCGGGGATCTCCAACTGGCAGCTGGTTATTGAGGAGGTACATGGTGGCTGCTGTCACCGTAGCATGCGGCGTCCTAGGGACCACGTTGCCTCTCGTGTCGACTGTCATAGAGCCGAAGTCGAGGACTTTCGCGGCTTCTATGTGTTCTTGTTCGGTAAGATGAGCCATCCGCGACTGCCTCTTCTTGGCGAGGTACTCGTTGCCCTTGAGGAGGATCCTCCGTAGGAGGAGAGCCCAGCGCGACGAAGGCTCGATTCGTCCGCTGCCTTTTTACGTGCTTCAAGTTGCGCGATTATTTGCAGTTGGCGCTTGAATTCTTCCTTCAGGAGCCAGTGATAGCCCATCAGCAGTTCTTGCGGGGACCCGAAGGGTAGAGGTGTGCCTCGTAAGGCCTCGCGGCAGCGATCCCACTCTTGCTCGTTGAGCTTGATTACGACGCGTTCGCCAGTTTGCTCATTGATTATGCTGGGAGGTTCGACTGCTCCTCCATTGTTGACGGGGGCGCGATTGCCACCGTTACCGGCGTTGGGTGGATCGGTGCCATTGCCAGGGTTGGCACCGTTGTCGCGATTGGCAGCGGTGTCGCCTGCGTTGATGACGGCGCACATGAAGTGATTAGGGAAGTTGTTTCTTCCACAACTCTTAGATCCGAAACCGTAGGTTCCATCTTCAGTGGCCAAATCGCTCAGATCGGAACCGCGACTGCTGTCGCTGACTGTGTTTTCGACTGTCACCAGGGCGATGAGCTTGCCGAGGGTGCCGATCGATGGAGGGAACCATGATGCTGGGGCAATCGCTGGTGTTGTCGGCTGATCAGGCATGCGAAGCGTGCCCATCTGACCAACTTGGAAGCGGAAGCTCCCAATCGCCAGGCTGATTCCGTCGCCCACGGACTCGAAGGCCGGGCGGGTGGCCGGCGTGTGGACGGTGAAGTAGAATGCGCCGAAGAGCTGGCTAATCTCCGCTGTTGCGGAGTTGTAGATCGCAGTTGATGGGGCCGAAGAAGCCGCAACATCAGCACTCCCAATCCCCACGGTCGACGCCAATTGACGAGGGTTTAACTCATCAATGCCCATTGTTATGGACTTGGGTTTTGGAGAAGGAGGGAGCGCTGGAGAAATCTATTGGCTAGCAAAAAAGCACACAGGGGACAAAGATTTACCCAGGTTCAGGCCTCGTAGAGGTCCCTACTCCTACTTGTCTGCTCGTGGAATTATCAAAGGAATCGAAAGTTACAATGGTGCGCAGATGCAATCTGGCGAGGGTTGTGGAAACTAGGGTTGCGTGTGTCCTCCTCGCCGCCCCCTCCTAGCCTTTATATAGATAGGCTAGGTCTCGGGTAGCAGGTCGAGTCGGTTACAAGTTAGGGTTTTTCCCCTTCAAACTTTCTATCTTTAACTTCTTCTTGTTCTTCAAGCAATCAAGAGTCCGTAGGTTACTCGAGTCCCTTGTTTGGGCCTTGGCGACACCGTGGGCCTGTACGTATTTGGACCGTATATACCAAGCTCGAGTACCTGTAGGGTATACCCATGTCACTTAGTCAACCATAGCTCAACTAATGAGGCTATCATGACACTGACTTAGAGCCATATCTTGAATTCTTCTATTGAGATCACACTCTCAAGATGTTGATCATATCACATTCTTCTTCAACTTGATGATCTTGATGCCAATAATCAAGGTATATCTTTATCTTCATGGCATCCATACTTGAATCCAACACATGGACTACAAGCATGACCTATGGAATATTCCTTCATATAAAACTCAATGAAAACATTAGTCCATAGGGATTGTCATTAATCACAAAAACCACACACAGGGGCAATTACCCTATCAATATCCCCCATTTTGGTAATTGATGACAATCACAACAAGAGGGTTTATATAATGAATATTAGAAACAAGTACGCAACTTATCCGAGAATAAGTTGTATACAAGAGGTTGTATTTTCTATGGTTAAGTAACACAAAGATACTTGCCCATATCAAAACTGATTCTACTCAGACAAACTACAACTAATGTAAGAGATGTGAGTAGAACCAACATATACGGAGAAAACTCCCCCACAATATATGCACGTGTGATGAACTTGAATTTCATTGCATAAATTGTCAAGCATAACCTTTGGGAGAGTTTCTTCTACATATTCAACCATGCAAAACATAATAATTATGGAATGTATGAAAGGAAAACACTTAAGAACAAACCAATCTTAAGTACAAAACTATTTCCCTTCAAACCCTCTAAACTTCTCCCCCATTAACAACAAGTGCCAAAATGGATGACAAGATTAGAAGGACAATATAGTATGAGTTCCTACCCAAGGTGTGCATTACTCGTAATATGAGTGAAAACATATGCACATATCCAATGACGAATACTTGGAGGAAATCAAACTATATTGAGGATCAAATATTGCTAAAAGGATAACAACATGAAGAAACTTCAACGGATGAAGTAAGCAATCAAAAGATACAAATAATCTAATGGACACATAGTGCTCTAAATGAAATAAGGAAGATCCCCAAGGTTCGTGCATAAATTAGTTATTTCTTTTGAATACAATATGCACAAACATGGAATCCTCACTCCCTCTATGTCATTTAGAACACAAGCAAGATACAAGGAGTATAGATATAAATAAATACACTTGTCAAGACAAGCTTAAGTCCAAAAGAAACCAAATATGAGATATGAGTGTGTGAAGATGCAATAAAAGTAAACCGAGCACTCATAAATCAAGACCTTACCAATACCTTTAAAAACAAGAGGATAAGAGAGATGGTTGGCAAAGAGCGAGGATATTAACACTCTTGTGTATATAAGTTTCTGAGTGGACAAGACATGAGAACAATCCACAAAGAAACATCCACACATAAGAGGTTAATAAAAATAAGAATATAAGATATCCAAGAGGAAGTCATAAGATATACCAAAAAGGATATTTTTCTTAAGTGCATATATATCCCATGGCTCTATTTTCTCTTATGGTATATCATTGAACTTCACCAAAGAAAAATAAAAACCTCAAAAACATCACAACTAACACTAAGGGAACTAATTCTAGTTGGAATATTTTGAGAAAGGCAACAAGTATCAAAAGGAAGGATTTAATGCAATTTTAACAATATTGCACATGAGAGTACCCTAAGGAGTTGATATGCAATAAATTGCTAGAAGGAATATTTGGAATTGGTGAATCATGAACATGATTTTATATACTCCCCAAAATATGGATCATCTCAAATTACTCACACAAGAAATAAGGATAGAGAAGTCTTTCAAAGATCCTTGCAAGAACCCCAACATTTACAAACAAATAATTTCATGCCAAGATGAACCTACAAGATATTGAATGGAAGAATAGTATGCATGAATAAGATACTTGTTACCGAGATAGCAATGGTATGATGTAGTATATAAGAATTCTTCGATCATCCTATCTTGGCTCCAATTATCATGTGGTGACAACACCTTCCTTATAGATGAGACAAGCATCCATTGCATCTCCAATGTACCTAAAACAACATTCAAGTACATCTTGGTCCCCAAACTTATTGGGTCCAAAGTGGTTAGACTAACCACAACACATAGGACATACTCGATAAAAATATGTGCATATTTAGAGATGAAATTTGAATTTCATGCACATCATAGTCGTTTAAGGATTTGATGGAGTATACCCTATATATTGGATCAAAGAAAGCAAAACATGATATAAGATATACATTTAGTAAACATGCATGCATGAGACTTTCAAGAACCAACGAAAATATAATTTGGACAAAACACCAAAATATTCAAGAAGGTATACAAGGCGTGACAAAACACATTTGTTGTCCAAACTATATCAAAGAATCAAATCAACACAAGATTTGTTCAACAAAGTTCAACAAATGAACCAAGAAAAAACTATTGAGCATAAAAGATGAGATAAAACACAAATGCTCAAAGATTTATCTCATTCAAGCAAATACCATAGAGAAAAAAGAATGAGATAACAAACTCCCAAAAGAGCAAGGTTTCAACAAATAAACCAAACCCTTAACACTTTTCACAATGGCACAAGGTTCCGAGAAGAAAAGGTTTGTCTTCCACTAAAAACACATTTGATAATAATCAAAAACACCATCAAAGAGATGTTCAAAAGCCAAGGAAGACAATGGGAGGAACAACAATTTTTGGAAAGAAAAAAAGGCAATAAGAGGTCAAATCCAACGTGAAGATGATCCACAAATGCTACCACACCCAAGTATATCAATTGTCGAAGACAGTGATTGTATTGGAATTTATTTCTGGTGGTATATTTCATGGATACTATACATAAATCTTCAGAATAAAAAGCATAGGATAGGAATAAAAAGATTAAGCACTATGCAAAGATAGAGATTCTTGATAGCTTCAACTAGTCACAGAATCATGCAAAGAAATGACTATAATAACTTGAAGCAAATGGTCTACCAAATAAGATATAGAGATATGCATTTTAGGAAGGCCACACCAAGAATTTCTTACTCAAGCAAAGACCAAAAATACGAGCAATAAAAGCTTCTAACAAAAATTAGGACCTTGTTTGAGCTATCATGCCACCTAGATACAAGATAATCAACAATATCAACTCTAAGTGGCACCACCTCATATGTTCACATTTCCTAGGATTGTGATATGCAAAAGAAGCATATTACTCCCCCATAATGTGGTATTCATTTTTTCTTAATAAGAGGAAAAACAACATCAACTAGATATCATTAATGGACATTTAGAATTTGAATTTCTCATGAGTATGACACACCACATAGTGACTAGATAAGCTTGCAATATCAATACTATGTGGTATTACTCATGTACATACATTTTAAGGTTTGAGAGATGCGTGGGGCATATCACTCCCCCAGAATGGGATGTTCCATTTATCTCTCAAAAAGAGCCTAAATAAGATATCATCAAGATGCATTAGAGGCTCAAAAAACGAAACACACGAGTAAATGATGTGCCGAACACCTAGACATACTTGAATACACAAAATAATCAAGCATGAGGCACAACAAATACAAACACATCCTTGGTACAAAACTAAATCATGTAAAGGGGAAAGTAACTTACAATATAAAAGATTCGAGTTACCGCAAAGAGGCGCATTGGGTATATGGTAGGGAGATGATAATCCTTATAACTTGTCTTGATCAAATATATTATATGAAGATCCCTTAATTCTTCATGTGTTATCCAAGTATCCAATGCCCTCCACAAACACCTATTGATCAAGTTTTAGCTTGTTGGTCCCCAACCAAGTTGGGTCCTAAGAGGTTAGTCACAATAGGCTTGGCAAACCAAATGGTTCTTTTCTTAACACCACTTTGAGTTCCAACAAACTTGGCAAACACATTTCCATCCTTATCCTTCCCAAGATAATAATCATAATCAACAATGATAGGGTTAGATAAGGTACCATTTGAACATGAAGAGGCCAAGTGACCCTTCTCATGACATATGTAGCAACAAGCGCTCCCCTTTCTCTTCTTTATTGATTTCTTGTCTTGGGGAGCCTTATCTTGATTCTTATTGGGAAGTGGCCTAGATTAAACTTGAGGTTGAGATTAGGCTTGACCTTGACCTTGTGGCCGCTTCCCTTGTTGCTTCTCACTCAAGTGCTTTTTCTTCAATGGATAAGATCTTACATGATGTCCTACAACCTTGCACTTGAAGCAAATAATCTTGGCCATATTCTTGACTTGGTCTTGGCTCTTCTTCTTGTTGCTCTTGGACTTGTTCTTGCTGTTGGAGTTGAATCCAAGTCCACTTTTATCATTGGGGCATTTTTGTACACTCAAAATATTATCGAGTGTCGATTTGCCTTCATGACTTTTTTCCAAGTCTTCTTCAAAGAAGTGCCTTGGGCCTTGAGCTCTTTGATTTCCTCTACATGGTTAGTAGAAATAAAGGAACTAGAGTAAATGGAAGATTCATTGTTAGAGCAACAAGGCAAAGCAAGTAATCCAACACAAGTTTTATCAATAGTATGACAAGAAGGATCACTAGGACTAGCACATGGCAAAATAGCATTTGAGTAGAAGTTGTGCTAATGTCCAAATGAGGCCCACAAGATGTTACCTTAGTGATACTTGCCTCACGAGCTAACTTTAGACCATCATAGGAGATTAGAAGATCATTATGAGAGGTAGAGAGCTTTTCATGACTTTCTTCCAATTTCCCATAATTGCTAGTTAGGAACTCAAGTTGAGACCTTATCTCAACATTCTCCTTTAATATAGATGGTTCACAAGAGGTAGAGTTAGTAGCACTAGCATCATTAATAGATTTTTCCTTTTCAAGCTTACAAGATTCAATTTTTTGTGTGAGGAGACAATTAGCGTGATTCTCCTCGGCAAGCTCTTGCTTAAGGAGATTGAATCTCTGACTCCCATCATCAAGTTCGAAATCCAACGCCTCTATGGTTTCCGTTTTTTTAGTTATGGTGTCCATAACATGTTTGATATAAGCAACAACCTTATTATTACCACGAAGAGAGGTACACAAAAAAGTCATCTCACGAAGAATAGCACTAGTATCCTCATCAATATCATGATCACTGTCATCATTATCATTGTTATTATCTAGAGAAGATATGTTGGGATCCAAAGTAGGAGATACCTTTGATCCTCTTGCCATAAGGCACATGTGAGAACGAGAGGATGAATATGAGGATATTCTTGATTCTCCATTCATGATTGTGTCTTGCTCCATAGAATGTTTGATTTCCTTTACATTGTTAGATACACAACTAGAGGAAATAGAAGCATTTTGCACATGGGAACAAGATAAATCAAACATATCATCTACATTATACTCAAATAGTTTCTAGACTATATGCAAGGACTAGCAACACAAGGGGATATAGAACTATTGTTGCAAGAAGTGTTTAAGTCCAAAATCTCTACACCGCTATCATTTCTAGAACAAGAATCATTGGTGTAAAGAGAAACACTACCATCATCACATATGATTTTTCCACTCACCATGCCATTACCTTGTAACTTGTCACATGTAAGTGAAGTGGAAATAATTGAAATCTCATCATGTCCAGAGGTGGAAGATACTTGGAGCTCTTCATGATGTGAAGGAGAAGAGAGCTCCTCGGAGAGACCACCAACAATATGAGAAATGGAACCACCAAATATTTCTTTAAGCTTGGTCCACTTCTCATGAGACAACTTGTGTTGTACAATCGTCAAGAACAAATTAACTGTGGGGCTCAAGGAGAAAATAAGCTCATTAGATATTTGAGCTTCGAGATGTAAATTTTTATCATCCTCTAAAGATAGATTTTGAGGATCCATTGGAGGAGAAAAACCTACATCTAGACATCGCTCAATATTTGGACACAAGGTTCGAATATTACAAAGCAAGCAATTTCTCCACAAAGCATAATTTGTGCCATCAAATATAATTGTGTCATTGTGCACTATACTACTAGGGGACATCTTTAAACTCTAGGCGGTGAAGCCTAAACAAGGAGAGACCTTGCTCTGATACCAATTGAAAGGATAGAGATGTCACCTAGAGGAGGGTGAATAGACAATTTCAAAACTATTACGGTTTTGTCTTGATAGAATGCAGAATTAAACTAACGTTTATTTTACAAAAACAAAACCTAAATACACTAGGCTCAACTAAGTGCACCAACAACAAGTTAAGCTAAGCAAGATAACACAAGATAAATATACCATAAAAAGATATAAGTACTTCAAGCACGATGGCTATCACAAGGAAAGTAAGCTCGGGTATAGAGATAACCGAGGCACGCGGAGACGAAGATGTATTCCCGTGTTCCCTTAAAAGAAGGTACGTCACGTTGGAGAGGAGTGGATTCCACGAAGGATTTCCCAATGCCACGAAGGCTCACCTTCTTATTCGAGTCTATCCCACGAAGGAATAGGCCCTTTCCTTATGTCTAGCTTTTCCTCCACTCTGGAGATGGCATGCTCCACAACCACTTCACAAGCTCCACGAATGAGAAGCCTGGGTCTCTTCACAATCGTCCACAAAGAGGACACCGTGACACCAACTGCCAAGCCAACTAGGAGGTCACCCTCCAAGAGTAACAAACTCACGGTCTTTCACTCGAACAAATCGTAATGGAGAGCTCAACACTTATGCAAGAATGCAAA
Source organism: Avena eriantha (assembly GCA_910589775.1). Taxonomy (NCBI): domain Eukaryota; kingdom Viridiplantae; phylum Streptophyta; class Magnoliopsida; order Poales; family Poaceae; genus Avena; species Avena eriantha. The sequence goes on from OU342742.1 coordinate 407,670,850, forward strand.
GCAAAAACACCAAGGATGCTCAAATCCTTCACTCTCAAATCTCACCAAAGCAACAACTGCTAGGGAGGAATTAGAGAGGAAGAAAAATGATGGAAGTCAACCAATGAATCCAAGATCTATATCCAAAGGGTTTCCCTCACTTAGAGGAGGAATTGATTGGTGGAGATTGTAGATCTTGATTTCCTCTTCCAAAGCCATAAAAAAGATGCAAGAATCATAGGAGGGAAGGGAGAGGAAGCAAGCTCAAGAGGGTCAACAATGGAGGACAATTGAGAGCTTAAGAACACACAAAAACGTTGGGGGAAGAACCCTCTTTTATATGGGAAAGCAAATATGGCCGTTGGGAGGCAATCTGTTAAAACACAGTTTAAAAGTCGTTTGGACCGGCCCCAAAACCGGGAAACTCGGTCCCTAGGCCAGAGGACCGGCCTACAAACTGGAATGGCTCTGTTTGCCAACTTGGAATAGACTCGGTCACAAAAACCGGAAAATCCTGCTTTAGATCCGGTCTAACCGGCGCTGGCGCCGGACCGTCCGGTGTGGGAGTTTGTTTAACCGGATCCACAACCAGGATGAAACAGACTTTACGAAAAACACAATAACTTTTTCATCCGGACTCCGATTTTGATGATCTTGGGCTTGTTTTGACGAGGAAAACAAGCTCTACAAGATGGTGCATAAAAACAACATACTCCAACAAAGGAGGATAGAAACAAATGAAGAAAGTCATGAATCCTCCCTATAAGAAGAACCATTAAGACCTTCAAACTCGAAAACAGCATAGCAGATGCATACAAATTCTGTTTTCGATGAACTTGGGCATGTTGAAGAGCTAACAATAAGCTCAAGAACCTCACATGGAGAAACAAAAAGAAGCAAAAAAATAGGAAGATGCAAAGTATGCAAAGGATTGAGCTCCCTACGATGATGTGATCAAGTTACCCAACCGAAAGCCCCTCTTGATAGTGTGGCTATCTATCCTATAACCAGGTCTCCCAAAAACCACCTTGAGACCAGTAAAAGGAAAACCTAGCAAGGCCATACCTTTGCCTTGTGCATCCCTCTTGATCTTGATGACAACGCTTCAAGCTCCATCCAAGCCGGAATGCATCACTTCTTCATTGTTGCTTCGTGAAGATTCATAATTTGCTCCCCCATACACCACTATGGCATAGCTTCGTTAAGAAACGTCTTCACATATCCATTATGACCAATATGGACGGCAAGCTTCAAGAAAATGATCTTCTCAAGATGCTTATATTGAACTTGCCCTTCTCAATCTTGATCATGATCTTCACTTTTGAAGCATGCCCATGAAAAGATACCTGATGTCTGCAAGTGCACAGATCGTTTGTAGCTAGTTTCGAAGTATAGATATCGATCCCACAGGGAGCCCAAAGGTAAGTGTTTATGAGTGAAGTCTTTGTCACACTCAAAGTTGTCACAAGTCTTCGAGTGAATTGACTGCAGGTGTGGAAATAAGAATGAAATTTGGATTAAACTGAATGTATTTAAATAAAACTAAAATGTAAACTTTAGAAATAAAAAGCATAAAAGTAAAGAACGATTCGATTGTTTGTGGTTTTCTGCAGATGACAAAGAAGGTGCGGGAAGATACAGTTCATGGTGATAGTGACTGTGCCAGGTGGACGAATGATAAGTGTAACAATTATATTCTTATAAATATATGTGTAGGCGAGCAACCCATAATTAGCTGGAACTCTTTGGTAGATTTCATCCCAACTTCAATAATCCTACTAGCCTGTTACCAAAACCATGGTCAGTCACTAGACGATTAAGATCCTTTACGTTGCTTAGCAATTAAGCTTCTTGGATCGGACTAATGCAATAAGCACAATGGTTCCTCGTTATCCTCAAGTCAAACTAGTTTCCCATTGATATCCCCGTGTCACTTGGGGGTCGCCGGTCCGCTAGCAAACAAGATCCTATCTATGTAGAACAAAGCATCAAGTTGTTTGGGCTCTTAATTGTACAACAAGCATTAGGTATCCCACAGATAGTCAAGCACACATAATATAGTAAATAAAATCAATCACAAACTAATGGAAAATATATGGAGGAACATCACATCTCACCAATCCCTTACATCTCCCATGCTCAAGGAACTTACTCACACATGAGAGAAGAAAGCATCATCGATATAATTAAATAATGGGAGTTCTTCTCGATATTACTGTGGAGATCCACAATAAGAATAGAAAAGTAATCCAACACAATTTAAGATAGAAAGAAACAATCTCAAACCCTAATCTTGCAAGGTGAAGATCTCTCTCTCTCTCAAGTACAAGTAATGGCTATGAGGGTGTGATGACTAGGAGGTCGAAGATCATGGAGCGAGATAAAGAACGTCTTCCCCCTCTTCTCCGGATCTCTTCTTTCCCCCTCTCTGGATAGGATGGCGGCTGATGTGTTATGATTTCGCATCTGGCCTCTTCATGAAAGTTGTCCCTTTGACAGGACGGAGGCGGTGGCAGCTATACGGCGGGAACTATACGGCTGGAAAATATTCCCGCCGTATAGTTGCTCGTTGTTTTAGCAAGATAAATATTTAAATTTATCCGCATTGGCATTTTAAGTGCGGACGTGCCAGTATACTCTTGTATACGAACAAAAGGATGCGAACACACTGAAATTGGAAATTTGTATTCTACTGAATATCGATAGTTCACATATTCCCATTTCACATGTATTCTCTATATTTGCGCCTGGATTCATCTGCAAGAGACGATTGCAAGTTCATGATTCCTAGAGCATCGAAAAACTTCCAGTTATTTATATTCATGGACCTATTGCCATGAAATACCTCCGATTAAACTGTTCAACATGATCATCGTTATTAGCCCTCATATTTTTTTTCTCATGAAACTAAACAATTCTGATAAAATACACAATGTGATGAATAGAAAAAATGGAGCACACATGACACATTTGTTTAACGTGGAAAACCCAAATTGGGAAAAAACCATGGTGGCACGGAGGCCAATATCCACTATGAGAAAGTTGTACACATGGGATATTACAATGATCTTGTGTCCACTGACTAATATTTATCTAATTTTGTCGTCTTGCCTAGTTAGGCTTCTCTACCATCATAACTAGCTAATGCTCTGCCTTGTCGGATGTTCCATGAAAAAGCTTCAAAAACGTTGTCTAGCCTTGTTCGTCAAAGTCGTGATCAAGAAGAGTGATCGCTCATCGCATAACCTGTTTGGCTCAAAGCCGTGATTGAGATAGAACTTACCCATCGGATAATCTGTTTGGCTCGAAGCCATGATCCGGTATGAAGATCCCTTCACATAACCTGTATGGCGCGAAGCCGTGATCTGGGATGAAAATCCCTTCACATAACATGTATGGTGCGAAACTGTGATCCATGATGAAGATCCCTTCACATAACATGCTTGGCTCAAAGCCTGATCCGGAATGAAAATCCATTCACATAACCTGTATGGCGCGAAGCTGTGATTCGGGATGATGACCCCTTCACGTAACAAGTATGGTGCGAAGCCGTGATCGGGGAGGGTGAACACCCGTCACATAACCTGTTTGGCTCGGAGCCGTGATCACAGATAAAAATCACCTTGTCACATATGGCATGAAGCCGCGTGTGCCATCAAGGGTGACACGTAAAACCTGTAGGCATAAAGCCATGATCGTGGTGATGATCACCTGTCACATATCCTAGTTGGCTTGAAGCCGTGTGTTTCCATCGGAGATGATGATCATCCGACACACATAAACATGTACGCCAAGAGAATTTGGACCTGTAGATAAAGAATTGCACATGATATGCAAATTACTCACCATATATGTTTAGCTCCATCGCTGACAAGGCAAGAGGACAATACCTCTCCTCCTTGTGATGGGCATATTCCAATTGAATTGGCGTATCTGGATGTCTTGGCTGATCGATGGATTTTATGGTTGGATCCAAGATTGATCAGTCTCAGTGGCAAACGAAGCTCCGCCGTCGTGTGCGGCCGGAACGATCCGACCTGTGCCTCTCATATGTCACCGTTTTTATACTTGGAGTCTAGGATATCTTGGAACCGTCTGCGCCACCACTTGCCAACAGCTTTTCACGAAATCAACGGATCCACATGTGTATTGTTACATGCAACACTTATCCAGCTAAACTTGTGATGTTTGGATCAACCTGGCCAACGGCAACCATGCACGTGTGAGTTCGTTGGAAGCAACAAGCTGAGCCGCGTGCAGATGTAAATCGATTGAGTGGTTTTTATTTGCTAGCTAGCTGACAGTCAAGCGATAGAGCACGTAGACATACACGTTTCCTTCATGACAGGGGATCCCATTCATAATCATTTCCTCGGAAGAGCTGGTATATATTAAGCCATGCAAGACTCTTAGCTAGCACGTGTGTGTGTCCTTGATGCCTACTAAATCCTTGCTAGTACTTAAAGCAAAATATATCTCTCTCCTATACGTACATGTGGTTTCTCTTCTTTGTTTTCACTCATGAGAAACCTTGTTGATATTGTGCACACAATTGTAGTTGCGATTTGAAATTTTTAATCTCTAAAACCATGACAAAATTTCATCAAACAAATGCCGCTCACCAAGTACAGTGCGAATGGATTGCAATTCGGACTGTGCTTAGCGAAATTGAGCTTGCAAAACTTGTGACCATCAGTCTTAGATTGATAAAAGAGAGCAACATTAAAGTAGCTAGCATCTGTTGTACTATTGAATCTTCATGCCATATTTTCTTCTGCTACATCAGTACCAATCAATGCAAAAGTGTAGTTTGAATCCCTTGATATTGGGTGCCTCTATCTAGTATCCGTAAAAAAAAAACTTAGGCACTTCCTTGTACTGACAGCTGATCATGTATTGTCTGATGTATACCTAAACCTGTATGTTTGAAAAAATCTGCGGCGATAATCCATGCCGTGATAAACTAAGTTTATCTCTTAGCCATGTTGTTCATGTCAACTTGTGATTTGGTGATATCACGACCAAAGGCCATGTAGATTTCATGCCATGATAAGGAGTCAATCTCATTTGTAAACATGACGATGTCATCCAATAGGATGATAAAGATGGCTTTCTTAACCTGTAATTTAGCAAATACATGACGAAAAATCCATGCTATGTATGTGCCATGATAGAGAATCAATCCCAATGCGACCATGAAAGTACCATCCTAACATGTTAATCTGTACTTTTTGCAGAGCAATGACGAAAGTCCATGTCATAGCCTGATAGAACAAAACAACATCATATTGCGACCACAAGGGTGCCAGCCAATAGGACCACAAAGCTCATATATAAACTTGTATTTTGAAAGAGCCAAGACAAAAAATCCATATCGCAGCCTGATAGAAAGAAAAAAAAAGATCCCATTCCGACCAAGATGGTGCCAGCCAATAGGATGATTGAGTCTTATGGCTTTAATATTAGTTTTATGCTGTGATAGATACTCATTCCCACGGTGGCCATGATGGCACCAACCAATTGAATGAAAAAGTTGATTTCTAAACTTGAATTTCGGCTATGCCGCAACAAACAATCCATATCGTGTATATGCCATGAGGGAGAGTAATTCATGTTGCGGCCATAATGGTCAACATGATGATAAAGATCATGTGTAATTGTTTGCGTTTTGCCGAGCCACAACGCAAATCCATGTGGTGCATCTGCTTTGATAATAAGTCGATCCCATTGCGACCATGATGGTGACAGCCAATAGAACGACAAAGGTCATATGTAAACCTATATATTTTGTATGTCAGTGACGAAAATCCATGTCATAACCTGACAAAGATCCAATTGCGACCTAGATGGTGCCAGCCAATAGGATGATAGGGTTGATAGCTATAGTAGTATTCTTTTAACAGTGCGAAAATACCATGCAACTGTCAGGGGCGGCTCTGGCCCATGGCAGCCTTGTGCCATGGCCAAGGGCCTATGCTGACAGGGGCCCACAATTTACTAGTTATCTACACATCTCTAAAAAAAAATCTGAAGCCCAAGCGACTATCCACGTACAGGAAGGCAGGAAGCCCGAGCGGAGAGCCGGAGACGCGACCCGCAGTCGAAATGATGCGATCGATGCCGCATGCCGGTTGCCGCTTGGACTCCTTCGTGATCTGACCATCTCCCTGGTGGCCTGGCCCCTGCCTCCTCGTTCTGTCATTCGGCAATTCGGCAGCAGACGACAGTTTTCGACGAGCCGACGAGGCGACGACCAGACGTACACCTGAACCTGTCCTACATTGCTCGCGTGCGCGGTGCCAGACTGCCACTGCCAGTACGCACGCGTCGGCTCGCCTCGTCTGCTGACTCTCCCAGTAGGTATATCCAGTTTCGGCTGTTGCAATCAATAAATCCCGCTAGGTCAATCTCTAAACCAGTAAATCACTCAATCCCATTTGTTGCAATCACTAGGCTAGCTAACTAGCTTCGATTAGTTTGACTTTAGCACTGTCCTTGTAGGAGCATCTCACAAGAGAAAAAAATTAGCTAGTTCAATTAATTGTTAGGGTTCTATCTTTAATTTTTTTATGTAATGTATTTTAGGTAATATGTCGCCTAAGCATAAGTCTGGAGCTGCGAAAAGGAATAATATTGAATCACAAAAAGATGTTTTAAAAAGGTATTTTCCGACATCAAGTGGTGTTAATTTCGATAATGATAATCAAAGTCAAAAATCTGAACCTGGACAAGACGATGATGAAACTACAAATGTCGATCATGAGGATAAGTAACTAAATAACTTTGATTTTTGCAGAAGTATTATTGGACAACATTAATCTTGATAGTGTCATCAATGATTTTGCATCTAGAAATGCACGAAGAAGATTTTTTGAAGCACTGAAGCTTAATTGTCGATGAACTCATTGGAGGCTGGTTTTTTTAGGTATTCGCTAGCATGGAATACTTGTTATGTTTTCCTATTATTTTTATTTTTTCTATCTAAATATCACAATGTTTTAGTGCTTGACAATTATTTATAGACATCTCGACTAAACATGTGGTTATATGCTTTTAAATATTTTGTAAGTGAAATTGGCATATATATCGACTAAATATCTAGTTATACATACATATATGTATTGTCATTAGGGGTTCGTCTGTCAACTTCGTCCAAGGGTCCCAAAAATATAGAGCCGGTCCTGGCAACTGTCCAAGAATATCCTGCGACTGTCTTATAGTGACGTTGCCAGCCAGGTTTATAGTACTATATATGTGCCATTCCCTTATTCTCAAGCAACAACGAAACATCATGTTATAGCCCAAGCTGGTTTTTATCAACTCTACTGCGATCGTCTTGCTGCTACAATGCCAGCCAGTTGAGTTGAAGGGTTTCACAGTTACACATGGACCGCGCTGGCATGCTTCACTGCTCCCTGAATAAATGACCGAAAATCAAATACCGGGTTGCCATTCTGGTGAGTGTTCGATAGACATTAGATCGACTGCTTGTATTGCTAACTACGTAAATTCTTGCAACTGTAGGTAGATGTGGTTCCAAGATTGATCATACTTCCATGGTCAGACCATGATAATATGTATGTACTTCTGTAGGTGTTGTAACATCACGGGTTGCACAGCTTACCGATATAGACACCCAATGACTGAACTTGCATTTTGCCCCTCAATTTATATGTCAATCTGTATTGCACATCTGCCTGGTTTCTTTTGATTGTTGGCTTCTTAGCATTCAAATACTTTTTGATAGTCGTAATAGTTTAATCTCTACTACTTATAAAGGAGCAAACATTATCTTTGCTATGTGCACTCTGTTTAACATACATGATTCCCTCACCACCACAGGATCAAATATACTAAATGAATCTCACCGTACAGATTGATCTACTCAGCATCGTGTGCACTTAGCAATTAACGCGGCTAGGCGGAGCACGCTGCATGTGGACGGAACCTCCGCTCCCTCCATCAGGCTTCACCAAATATCAAGCAATAAATATGGCTAAATTAACGGGAGTGATCACGGTCATTAATAAAAATAAAAATAAGGGTAAATTACCGGGACTGATCCAATCCAGATCCTCTTGTCATCTTCCTCCAACACATAGTGCAACCAATCAATAAATAAAAATAAGGCTGAATTAACGGGACTGATAACATCAGGTCAGATCCAATCCTCTGCCTCCGCAGACAGGCCACGCCATCTCACCGTGCAGCCGACGACCTCAACGCCGACGAGCTCCTCCCCACCGCCTGGCTTGTCCTGCATCGTCACCGTCGTGACCCATCGTGCGTATCCGACGATCTCGACATCGACCCCGACAACGCTAGGTGCATGCTCTTCTCTTCTACCATATTGCTAGCACCTCAACACCTACAACATTGACATTCTGGTAATCAATATGCCAGGTTCATATAGCCAAATCCAATCCTCTGCCTCCGCAGACAGGCCGCGCCATCTCACCGTGCAGCCGACGACCTCAACGCCGACGAGCTCCTCCCCAACGCCTGGCTTGTCCTGCATCGTCGCCGTCGTGACCCATCGTGCGCATCCGACGATCTCGACATCGACCTCGACCCCGACAACGCCAAGTGCATGCTCTTCTCTTCTACCATATTGTTAGCACCTCAACACCTGCAACATTGACATTCTGGTAATCAATATGCCAGGTTCATATAGCCAAACTTTTTGTTGACGATGATCTAAAGTTGATATATGAAATCTTCAAATCTTGACACTCACACATAGCTGGTACAATATATAACTTATTATGGGTAGGCATAAAACATAAATATGTTAAGAATAGTTGATATACTCAAAATCGATTTATTTGAGAGTCACTAAACTGTAGAAAAATCAAAGAAGATAGGTAGAGCCATGAACAATAAAATATGCAAACATATTAAGAATTCATCTTTCAATTTATAGCATATGTACATGTATGATGGTGCTACATAGAAAAGAACCAACTTATGCAGAATGCAAAATTTTGATCAAAGAACACTGTTTTCTGCGTTTTGATCAAAGACAACACTAATGTCTTGGGATTCTGAATTGCAGGAATAAAGCTATTGGTATGGCATCTGACAGTCCCAACGGGACACGTACCCCGTTTCAGGATATAAGAAACACTCTCACCTTGGGAAAAAAGCAACAGCCAATCACTCAAAATCCCAAATGAGGCCTGTGTATTTGCAGACCCTAAAGAAAGAAAGAGGCAGAGGGAAAGAGAACGGTACACACTACATAGAGATGACATACTAAGTAGAAAAAGGAAGTCCTGTGAAGATAAAAAAGCTGCTGCCGCCCTGCTCGATGACATAGACACATCATTGGCCATGTCCCATGGCAATGATGACCAACAGATAGGTAATTGCTCAATTGACTAATGCCTAATGTGTGTCAATATTGTTGACATAATAAATTCTATCATATATCCAACAACCGCCCGTTTAACATACTTAACAACAACCGATGGCTATGATCACATATGTTTTTCACCATTTTACTAAGCAACAATTTTGACATAGTCAAAAAAGAGTTACGTTCCTATATACAGATCCTAAAGAGTTAAAGAGGTTGAGGGACAGAGAATATTATGCACGACATGCTGATGATATTCAGAAACGACGGCGTGAGGCCCAGAAAAACAAAAATGCTTCAATGGCACTGCTTACTGATGAGCAGATCACTCCTGCCGATATCGATGTCCAAGAGAATGAAACACAAACAGATGTGTCCATGTCTATTGGTAATGACCATCAACTACTGCACACCCCTGTGTATCTATACTAATTATCTTTATTCAACTACATACAGATCCTAAAGAGATAAAGAGGCAAAGGCAAAGGTTATACTATGCACAGAATAGAGAGGAGATACTGAAGCGACAACGTGAATCCCGTGAACAGAAAAAAATGCTTTTGTACTCCTCAACAACTCAAACACTGTGACAAACACACCAGCTACAGGACCATCAGCTGTCACCCAACTGCAGAAAAGAACATGTGCAGGTCGTGTAGTAGCACATATTTTTGATTGCATCTTTCTAACTTGCACAATACTAATTGTGTATAGATGTGAAATTTTCTTGCAGGATCATCAAATCAACCCAATTCATTTCGAGAACTTGGAGGCATCCCCCAAGACAAAGAAAATCATGTAACTAACGAATATGAGACCAATTGGTTGCACAGAAATGATGCATACCAAATGCCGCAAATTGCAGGACGAATGAGAGCGATTGCGATTCCTCTTGGTCATAATAAGCCGCAAACGACACAAAACACTGTAGGACCCCTCACACCACTTTCAGGAATTGAAATACCTCATATGAGTAGAACCGTCAACCTACACACCCCAATTCACACATTTGAAAATTCAGGCTAGTCCATCAATTTATTTATAGTGCATAATATTCGATCATGTTCTTAACACGAGGGATATTCCGTTAACTCATCTATAGATCCTTTTTTGGCTCCAATAAACCTCAAGTGACCCAAGCTAATGATAATAATCAACATCTTCAAGATACTATTGACAAGCATACAAACATACATTCTGTCGGGGCACTTGGAGAGATATATACCAGTATGTACTCTCATGTTAATAGAATTGTTAACATGAGAGAATGATGTCATTTTACGGATCACACCATATTTACTACCCTTTGAGTTCTCTATACAATTTCCATAGTAGGGAATGACCAACAAGATGATGCATATGGAATATTTGAGCCCAATGACCACCTGTTAAACTTTGATGGTACCTACACTCTTTTCTTTTCTTAGTATAGTAATTCTGTTAATATTTTACTCACATACATGTCCCTATGCTTATATGTGTGTACTAGTATGTTTGGACGGATTACATAATAATAATGGACAAGTCGCAGACGATGGGGTTGATGAGGAAGCAAGGATATTAAGGGGACATCGTATGTATATCTACACTTTGAATTTAAAATGTAAAATTGTTTTCTATATTATTTTTTAGTCTATTGTACATATACATATGTAGATGTTGATTATGAAACGTTTCAAGAACAACCCCAAGCTACTAAAGGAAACCCCATGAATGATGATATTGCCAATAGAATCTACGGAAACCTACCAAGTAGACACCATGTCCTTAGAAAGGTTGAAGACTGCAAGCACTGTGCAGCGATGAGGTTTCCATTCGAGGGGCCTGCATTTTGCTGTAGAAAAGGAAAAGTCGGTATATTCATTCTGGAAGTTCCTGAAGAATTGAAACGGTTGTGGACAAGTCAGGACGACGAGGATGCTATATATTTTAGAGAGCATATCCGCTACTTTAACTCCCACTTCTCATTCACGAGTCTTGGAGTTACACTTGACCGCCGAGTAAGCACCGCAGCAAGAACTGACAACTATATATTCCGTGCACATGGCATGTTGTACTACCAAATGGATGATATGGTGTCTGGCAGTAATGGGCCACGTCATTTGCAACTTTACATTTACGATGGCGATGAAACCTTGTCTCACAGGGTCCTCAGGTCTCCTGATCTTAATTTAGACTTCACTCGGAAAATATTAAGGATACTTGAGCACAACCCTTATGTGCAGACTTTCAAAAGTGTTGGTTCTTTTTCAAACCTTGATGAGTACAAGATTGAGGTGAACACAAATATAACCCTGGCTCAGCGCCGATACAATGCACCCACTACTTCGGAAGTTGCTGCAATATGGGTTGAAGGGAATGACCCGACAAATTGCTCCGACAAGAGTGTTGTTGTGCATGCTAAAGGAGGTCGTCCCTTGTATATTAGGGCATACTATGGGTGTTACGATCCATTGGCATATCCACTATTTTTTCCGGGTGGGGAAACCGGCTGGAACCAAAAGATTCCATATAATGAGCCCCCTGATCAGACACCTCAACATTCACTTCAAAATTCTGATTTAGTCATAGGTGTTCAATGTCCTGAATTTATTATTATTGGTTTGTTATACTTCAATGATAATGCGTGTCTATCACATTATTAACGCTATTTCTGTTCAGATCCACTTGGTACGTCTACACGCCCTGAAGACCAGACCACCGATCTACCTGAGCAAGAGGAATGCAATGCTACTGATTTACCAGCAGGTAAGATAATCATTGACAGTTGACAGTTTTAAATAATTTACAAAAAGTATTCTAATTATTGTGTTTCTAAACCATTTTATATTGTAGATGATATCGTTGACAACCAATTGGAGGATGTTATTGATTTTGCACAGTCCAGCAGATTTGTGAGCGCAAGGGAGTACTACCGCTTCAAATTACAAGTCCGCAAGAATCTCTTTAACATCATCTTGTTCGGGGGGCGTCTATTCCAACAATGGGCTGTTGATATGTACATCAAGATAGAAACTATGAGGCTTGACTGGTACTCGAAGCCGAGCAATCAGAAGGTTATACCAGCAGACCTCTACCAGGTAACGCCACCATATTATAATTGGTTTGTTAATTTCTAAACAATCGTTAAAATGTCTTCATTTAAGCATTTTGTTTATCCTATAGGGTCTGGTTGACACTGTTGTTGCTGGCGAGGCACGTGGTGATCGGATTGGTAAGAGAATCGTGCTCCCACGGAGTTTCCTAGGCGGTGACAGAGATATGCAAAGGAGGTTCATAGATGCAATGGCTATAGTCCAGCGTTGGGCTAAACCGGACTATTTTATCACAATGACTTGCAACCCGTACTGGGAGGAGATAACAGAGAAACTATTGCCCGGTCAACTACCACAAGATCGTCTGGACCTTGTGGCAAGAGTTTACAAGGATAAGCAACGCGATATGATGGATTTATTGACCAAGGGGAAACATTTTGGAGAAGTTGCTGCTTATGTGCATGTCACTGAGTTTTAGAAAAGAGGTCTCCTGCACGAGCATATCCTTCTAATCATGAAATCCGATAGCAAGTTAAAGACCCCTGATGACTATGATCGGGTGATATCTGCAGAAATACCTGACAAAGAGAAGTATCCTGTCCTACATGATCTAGTCATCAAACACATGTTACACGGACCTTGTGGTGAGTTGAAAAAAAATTATCCTTGTATGATTGATGGACAGTGTCGTTTCCACTATCCCCGACAGTTTTGTAGCCACACATAGCAGGGAAAGGATTCATATCCCATCTATAGAAGGAGGCTTGATGGGTGTGTAGTTAAGATTAGAGGAGCGAAACTTGACAATAGATGGGTGGTCCCTTACAACCCATTTCTTCTCATGCGATACAACTGCCACATAAATGTCGAAGCTTGCTCAAGCATCAAGGAGGTCAAGTATTTGTTCAAGTACATCTACAAAGGGCATGATAAAACATCCTTTGCATTCGAGAAAGATGTTATCAATGACGGGGGAATAATCAATGAAATTCGTCAATACAGGGATGCACGCTATATATCTCCTCCAGAGGCTATTTATAGGATTTTCGGATTCCGCATGTTTGGTGTCAGTCCGTCTGTTCTACAGCTGCAGCTTCATTTGCCCAACATGCATACTGTTGCGTTTAAAGCCGGTGATGATCTAGAAGATGTTGTCGCTCGGCCATCTTCATCTAAATCCATGCTTACCGAGTACTTTGAGATGAACCAGAAGTATTTGTAGGCACGAAAATGGTTGTATAGAGAGTTTCTAGAATAATATAGGTGGATCGTTGGAGATAAGAAGTGGCAGAAGAGACAAAATAAGAGAACGCAGATTGGACGACTTGTGTATGCATACCCTGCTGAAGGAGAGAGGTACTACTTGCGGGTGCTCCTTAGTCATGTCCGAGGTGCTACTTCGTTTGATGACTTAAAAACAGTTAATGGCAATCTATGCAGTTCCTTCAGAGAGGCATGTGAGCACTTAGGCCTCATTGAGCACGACATGTCCCTCGATGACTGCATGATGGGGGCAGCCACATTCCAGATGCCTTGTGCTCTTAGACGGTTGTTTGCAACTATACTGGTATTCTGCGAGGCAACAGAAATCCGATAGTTGTGGGATAAACATCTAGCATCGATGTCTGAGGATTACCACCTCAATCAATACAATGAGGCGGCACTTGAGTAGATGGTCCTAAGAGATATCAGAGATCTTGTGCAATCCATGGGGAAGGATATTAAAAGCTATGGACTTCCGGATTTGGTTGATATAGATGGTTCTTCTAACGCTGATTATAGAGAGATAACAGAGGAGAGACAAGTCACTGTGGACCAAGAACATCTAGATCTAATTGGTTGTTTGGACAATGAACAACTGGCCGGTTACAATGAAATAATGGATCATGTGAGGAACAAAAGGAGCCATATATTCTTTGTTGATGGTCCAGGAGGCACTGGGAAGACGTACTTGTACAAGGCATTGCTTGAAAAGGTGCATGACATGGGCCTAATAGCAATCGCAATAGCTACATCGGGTATAGCGGCATCGATTATGCCTGGAGGCCGAACTGCGCACTCCAGGTTTAAAATCCCGATCAAGCTCACTGACTATAGCATGTGTGGCTTTACTAAGCAAAGTGGCACAGCGGAGTTGCTTAGAGAAGCGTCCTTGATAATTTGGGATGAAGTCGCTATGACAAAGCGTCAAACAGTTGAAACGCTTGATAGATCACTCTAGGATATAATGGGATGTTCCTTGCCGTTTGGTGGGAAGGTTGTCGTCTTTGGTGGGGATTTCAAACAGGTCCTTCCCGTTGTGGCATGAGGGACAAGAGCACAAATCACGGATGCTGCACTACGGAGATCCTATTTATGGGATAAGATCCGCAAGATTCCCCTGACACGCAATATGAGTGCACAGGCCGATCCTTCATTTTCAGAGTACCTCCTAAGAATCGGCAATGGAACAGAAGAGACAATAGGCAATGAATATGTGCGTCTCCCGGATGATATTGTGATCGGCTATACCGAGAATGATAAATCAATTAACAAACTCATTGAGGATGTATTCCCATCGCTGCATGCAAATGCTAGGTCGAGAGAGTACATGAGCGCACGTGCAATTCTTTCGACCAAGAACGAGCATGCGGATAAACTCAATGAAAAAATGATCTCCAGGTTTCCAGTCGAGGAAGAGGTATATCATAGCTTTGACTCAATCGAGGATGACTTGCAGAGTAATTACACCATTGACTTTTTGAATGCCATCACACCAAATGGCTTGCCTCCACATGTCTCGCGAGTAAAGGTCAACTGCCCGGTCATTCTGCTGCGGAACCTAGACCCTCATAATGGCCTATGCAATGGGACACGGCTCATGATCAGATAATTCCAGGATAATGCAATCGACGCGGAGATTGTTGGTGGCCAGCATGCTGGAAAAAGGGTGTTCATACCTCGGATCCCTATGTCATCCTCAGAAGACATCTCACTTCCCTTCAAACTTAAGAGAAAACAGTTTCCTATCCGCCTGAGTTTTGCGATGACCATTAATAAGGCCCAAGGTCAAACCATACCAAATGTTGGTATTTACCTTCCCGAGCCTATATTCTCACATGGCCAGCTATATGTTGTATTGTCAAGGGGCGTGTCGAGGCAGATGACACGGATTTTGGCCAAGCCGAACAAGGATGTTGATAAATCTGGGAGAAGCACCAAAAACATCGTCTATAGAGATGTTTTGGAGGGGTGAGGTAGGTGCTTTCTGCTATGGATTATTTGCATCTACGTTGTATTATCTAGGCACATACTTTCATGCTAACAATATTTGTTTTCTGATTTCAGAACTTACCCATGGTAATTTGTCAATATTGCAGAAGCATGCCATTGGAGGTGATCATGATTTTCTGAACCTTGTTATTCAAATGTTTCCAAAACAGAGTACAAAATCAAACATTTGATAACAACTATCCATGGCAGACATATGTCTGGAAAATAATGCCTCACTGGCAGCTGTATCTATTCAAATATAAGCTTGGCGGATGGTATTTGTTTACCAACATTGATAGTTTGATATTGTGTACTGATATTGCTAAAGTTGCGAAAATAAACATATGGAAGGATGGACGTTTTACTCCATTTGAAAAGATTTTGTTTGGATTTTTATCATTTCTTTCTGTTGTTGCAGAAGAAGAAAGAAAACATTCATTGTTCTATTCAGATGATGCTAGGTGCATATCTACCTTGAAACTTATCCACAACATGTGAGATCAATGGATGAAAGAAGAATTTACCTGTACTGATGCTGTTATAGCCAAAAGTTCTCTATATCTATTAAGTGTAGTGCTTTCTTTTGCAGTAACAACTGCTATATTTGTAAATGGTTAGATACCTGAAGATGGATGTTCTCTTTACTTGGAAAATCATTAGTACCAAAATGTGAAGAAACTAATATTCAAAATAGACGTTTCATTTATACACACATTATGAGACGTGAAAGAATTTTATGTGAAGATGTGTGTTTGGATTTCTTTCGCTTCTTGCAGATTTGTTTCGGGAGGAAACAAATCTGTTCAGATGTGTTTGGATTTCTTTCTATTCTGTTCAGACAACGTCTGAGTCCGTAGTTGTTCTCTTCGTAGCTTGCAGAACATCCACAACATGAAAATATAAATGGATGGAAGAAGCTTGTACTTGTAGTTCTGTTGTTGTAGCCAAGAGTTTTATGTACTCATTCAATGCATGTTTTGTGATTTGGCCAATCTGCTCCAACATGCATGGACTACCCCAAAGCCTTCATGTCCGATCATATCAATGCTCACCATATCCGTCCATTGTATTAACAAAAAAACTAGAATGTGTTAGTAAACTAACTTCTGTTAGAAACTTAGTTGTTCAAGAGCACAACATATTCTTCTTCAATAGATTTTCAATCAAGGTTTTTTTTCTCACCTTCAGATCTATCACTTCTCTTGGTGCCTTTAAGAGAGAATATAAGGGAAACAAAATCTCCAGATCTCATGTCCATGTCAAAAATTACTGGCTTTGCCCTGCTCATGTTCATGCAATCTTGCTTATAAATAACTTATCTGTAATATGGGCATTGTGTACTGATGTTGAAACAACCAGCTTTGTTTAGGCACATTTAGGACCTGAAGAAAACAGTTCAGTTATAGTCAGCCATTTAAACTGAGATATGAATTTTACATGAAAAAATCAGATAACACTTTGTGAAATTGAGCTGGCCTAAATATAGAGATGAAATAAGCATGTCCTAAACTGTTGTTGGGAGACTATATAAGTACTACTTAATATGTCAAGATGGATAAACTTATCTTCATTGTTCACGGCTTCCATGAACTGAGCAATGAGGTAGTTAGAACACAAGCATGTAAGCGGCTAAGAATTGTTCAGACTAACTGCATTTCCACAAGGACGGAGTATTACCAAGCATTTCAAGATGCTTTTATTAAATGACATAATAGACTCATGTTCACATCTAAGACACAAGTGTCATCTCTTCTGGAACATCCAATAATAAAACACAAAGTGTCAAAACCAATAATCAGTGGTCACAAAGCACACAAATTCGGCTAATTCACGCAACAATGATCAAAATGATGTCTGAGCTGAACCTAATTGTAGTAATTCTTAGCGGTACCCAAATACTTACCAAGTGTGAAAATCTGAACTACTTACTGAATATAACCACAAGCTACTGAACACCATGAAAACAAACTGGATGTACCATTAAAATAATATAATACTAAAAGGTACAGAAAACAATCTACTCTACTCTGCACTTCTTCTCTTTCACCTAATTGCTTCCCAAATGCAAGAAGCTATGGTACTATTGTAAAAGGGAGAGAAGAGAATGCCAAAACGTCATCTGACCAAAAAAGAAAGTACAGGTGCAGAGAAATCTTTCTTAGTTGCTTCCGTTAGTCAATTTTGTATGCAAAATCAAGAACTATGTAAACGAAAGTGAGGATTTTAGTTAATCCATTGCTTTCAGTAACAATAACTATTGTAAAATAAAATAAATTATGAGAGGCAAGAAGAATTAAGATGAAGGTGTGCGAGGAATTACCAGTCGCGAAAGAGGTTGCAGGCGAATCAATCATCCACTTCGGGAGCACATGCACACTAGGAAATAACGGTGCTACCATCGTAAATTTTTAAGTGTGTTGATGTTTTTTTGGGTGTGTTGGTATTGAATTCCAGGTATTTTGATTAAAATAAACCTCTTCGCCAATTAATCTGCAGTATCATAATAATGTTATTCATAACACTCGGAAAAAAAGTAAACCATGGGACCTGGAATAAATTAGCTGCATATAACAATAAATTATAATATCTATAATAATTATAGCGATCAAAAGCGCGTAATTATCGTGATCATTGTTTCCCTTTATATTCCATAGCCTAATAAAGTCCTTTCCCTGACATCTTCTACCTTATACTCCTTCCTAACCTGAGGGCTTCCTTCCTAAACGAGGGCCTCCTTCCTCTATACATACGTGCAAGGAAGCTAGGGTTTTTACCGTTCCCTTCCACCTCCCTCCAACCTCCATCACGATCTCGCCGCTGCATCCCCACACCCCTCCACCTTCCCGGCCTCCTCCACGTCAAGTCTCTCCTCTTGCCGCACGTCTTCCCATGGTGCATCGTTATCAATGTCTGAGCCAACATCTCCTATGACCTCTACAGATCAATCTCCAACGAGATATAGTACTATTGTCCATGATATCAACACGGTAATGGTAGATACCTATATATTACCCTACTATGCAAGGTTTCGTATCTAAAAGTCACATATCTTTTGGTTTTCAGGAAAACATCGTCGCGGGATCAAGGGACGAGGACACAAAAACTATGCAGATTGAAGACGTGATAACCAAAGACAATGATACAAACCCTGAGTCGACAAAGGCATTACAAGAACAAGCATTATATATATGTAAGATTTAAACTCTTCGGTTGTTTAATAGTAAGAGCTTTGTCTGGGTTTACAGGAAAACACTAACGAGGGTGTAAAGGAACAAGCACTGGCAACCACGAAATATCAGAATCATGAACTAGAACAAGAAAACATTACAGAAGGTCAAAAAAATATGCAAAAAGAAGAGGGGCTGATCAAAAACGATCATACAAACCCCGAGTTGACCAAGATGAGTTTTGCTTTTGTAATTGTAACATATATCACATATCATATATGGACTATTTTCACTATCTTATAAAATATAATATTTGTGGGTTTCAGTTATGGAGCGAAGAAGAATCAAGTAAAATAGCTGAGAACAATGAACTAGAAAAAATAACAAGTCAGGGGGCTACATACTCCGAATTGAAAAATGTGAGTTTTCTATACCTATTTATTTTGCCAAATACTTCTAATTACCCATAACAACAATTCGGTTTTATTTGTATTGTTCTTAGGAATTATCCTACAACGAAAGAGGTCAACAAATGCTGGTAGATCAGAACGATGAATTAGCACCAACGCAAACCGCATCTGAAGTTCCGGGAACTATAGAGGAAGAGCTAGCATTGCCCGTGCAGATAGAGAAACATATAAGACGCCATAACAAGGCTAAGAAGGCACAAGACTATGTGGTTTCTCCAGAAGAAAACCTACTATGCCCTTCTTTTGCTAAATTTATTCATTATTATTAGTAAATGTTTTTTACTTCCATCATGACAGATTATGTCTGCACCGGCGGTGATTGGTCTGTGATTGAAAATATCAGAAATGAACCAAACGAGAAAAGATATTTAGTGAGCATCGATGACGCATATCTATATAGGCATGAGTTAGTATCTCTTTTAACTCCAGGAGAATTCGTTGGCGATGAAGTAAGAATACATAGCTTTATGACAAGAATAATGATATTTTAGTATGATTATCTATCATCGCTTATAACTAATGTTTGCAATTCAAATTGTAGATCATAAACGCATACATAAATTGCATACGTGGTACAAAGCATCTACATGTGAGGTCAGGTGGAAGTGTGTTCTTAGAGGATGCATGCATCTCTAAGACGATAAAGACTGGTAGTTGTCTAGGGGATAACCCACCACCATGGATATTACACAGAGTCAAAACTTATTTAGAACATGATATGGTTAGTCTCAGTTTCATATCTTTACTATGAAATCAATCAAGGACGATTGTTGTCTAGATGTGACCTAAACTAACAATCTTTTTTCCAGATATTCCTTCCAATAAACATTGATGACTATCATTGGTACCTAGCAATCATAAATGCCAGAAAACGGCGCATCCAAGTGCTCGACTCTCTAGGTAGAGGAATGAACCGCAAAGACCTCGCTGCTATGGTTAGCAATTAGTCCCACTCCCCTATCTTTTGGTAAGCTATTTTCTTTTATTCTTCACTTGTGATGCTAATACTTGGTTGTTTTTTCATGCAACAGCTGGAAGGATTGGAAAATGTATTTAAATTTGCATCACTTCACATGGAAATAAAACCCAATAAGTGGAAGGATCTAAAATTCAGAACATGGCCAATAGAAGAGTGTATTACAAGCAGCCTACAGACAGATGGGTACACTCTGAACTCAAAACTCAAAGCAATCGATATTATGTGTTTTTGTATGGTCCCATTAATCACATTTTTTGAAAAGGAAATATCTCCTGAATCTAAACTTCAGAAAAACTCCACTAGCTAAAACTTGCATATTTTACCTAAAGAACTAAAATTTGGAACAAGCTGCACGTAAAATAAAGTAAAGCAATAACCTAGAAACAGCAACAAGAGCAATAACACCCAGAATATGAAATAAAACTTACCAATACATACCATTGTAGGATCGAAAAGTACATCATATACTTTTCCAATTATTTTATTGTAATTGTTCCTCAAGAAGATAAATTAGTCCATGAAGATCATTTTCAGCTTGACTGTAATCTCTTATGAGTTCATACAAACTAGACCTTCCACAAATATCCTACAAAATAGTAAGAACAATACATTAGTCGGAGATTTTTTTATTTCTTCTTATTTTCATGGAGCAATCTGTTTCACCAGCGGTGGGGGAGACAAAGGTAGCAAGTGTTTGGACGAGAGCACACACCATAAGTTGCCTCTTCTGTAGTAAGCGTTGGGGTCATTTTTCTTCCTTTACCCGGTCATAGGAGCTAGAATATATCGCACACCATCCTTATTGATAATGACATTTGTTTAAAACTATATCATAAAATAATTATCATGCAGGTCATCATGTGGTCTTTGGATGTTAAATTCCATGGAATATTTCACGGGAGATATTTTATCCGACACTTTTAACCAGGTATATTTCGCTATGTATCTTGATACTTATTATTTTGTGTATCATTATTTCAAAAGTAACTCCGTTTTCTATTGTGTAGGCTCATATGACACATTTTAGAAGCAAATTAGATGTCATTTTGGTGGATTCTGAATTGAATGATGATAATATAAGAAACCGAGATACCAAAAATGATAAAAGCAAGGAAAAAAACACAGATCCCACAGATTGTATGATTCTGGATAGACCCTCTAAAAAGCTCAAAATGTCAAACACATCGTCAGAAGTTGAGTACATATCACAGCCGTTTATCCTTTCACCGTCTCTAAAACCAACTGACGATGATTTAATAGATGAACTTTGCTTGTGCATTTGCATGGTGGATGATGTATCTTCATTGGAGTAAGCCACATTTTTTCAATACTTTTTCTGTTCTAAAACATTACTCTTATATATATAGATCATTGTAGTTAACATAATTCCAATTTTACAGGATAGAATGGGTGAAAAGTTCTATTCCATACCCCATTAGTTTAAATTTGAGACAAATAAGGAAAATATTGAAGAATGATGAATACATGGATGTTGATTGCTTCAATATGGCTGTACGGATACTAGCATGCCATGACATCTAGCTTGTTAGAGATATCCCAGTTCACTACATGGATCTGAGATTCTGTGTAAGTTACTCTAATTACATATTATATTTTTCTTCACAATACTAACATTTTCTTATTATTATTTTAGTCGATGTCTAACTATGCAAGAGACCCAAGTCGTCGGGAAAATGTAGATGCTAGGTTTTCGCAGTTGTTTAATAGCTGGCCTGACAGCAACGAGTATCATATATCAGAATGCAATATGGTAAGATTTTAATTCTGCGTTACTAAGAGTGGTTTTCTTTGTCTTAATGATTGCTGTATTTTAAAATGTATGCATCTTTGCAGATTTTGTTGCCTTGGGATATTTTTGGTATATTCCCATTGTTTGCTTTGGATCAAAAAAAGAAAGTTGTCTCTATTTTGGACCCGCTTCCAATACCTAATTCGGGGAAGAATATACTTAAAACTACGACCAACAATTTAAACCTTGCGCTCCAAGTTGCAAACCCTGCATTGAAGCACGCCATCTCTAAATGGGGATGCAAAGTTCCTATTGTTCCGACAAACTCATACGGGTATGAATATTGTCAATGCATTAAAGCCTTAATTGATTCATTTGACTCATATAATGTAACATTTCTTACATGCAGCCCTATATCGGGTTATTTGGTTTTTAATCTCATGCACTCATGGGAGGATGGAGCGCTACATTTTCCAATACCTCAGGTGAGTATTTAGATCATGTTTTCTTGTATATACAGTGCATATGCTTTTAAAAATAATGTTGTGTAATGCATATGTAGGATGATATTGAACTGAGGAGGCGATTTTTAGTTCATATTTTAAAGTACCATGGCAATGAGTCTCTAAAGAATATCCCAGACATGAAGCGAAGGATTATAGAGCGCATAAATAGATGGACCTTCAAAAAGAAAACATAATGAGATAATATCAAAAAATAGTACCTAATGGTGCTTTCTTAGTGTTTTTAAGAATTTTTGTAACTAATTGTTATTCATTTATGTGATTGTGGATTTTATGTGAAGACGCATGTATGGATGATGTGTTACACGTGCGATCACACAGTTGGACACGAGACATACATTACCGTCCCTCGGTATCGCATACACCCCTATCATTGCAAAGGGAAGGATGTACTAAGATCAGATAGTAGACAACTAGGTGCGCCTAGCAGGATAAGTATTCCAAAATTACAGAAAGTAGTTTTAGGCTTTAAAAAACCAGGTATTCCAAAATTACAGCTAGGTAATTTCGTCTATGGCTTACAAAAATCTATTTTTATGACATGCGCACTTGGCTACAATAAAACCAGATTGCAAACGCTAACTGATCTTGAAAAAGCACAGCTATGGATAAATAAAATTGTAACAAGTTTAAATGACAAGTAAGTAACTGCATATAACATGATAAGAATAATTACCCAGTTTCACCTATTGTTGCGTAGTAATTCCCCAATAGTGCCAGAGTTGGCCTCCTGCCAACAACAACTTGCTGAGCATATGGCACAAGATAATTGGGTATTCTCCATGGGTACCTTGGCATCATATAATGAATATTAGAGATATGCTAGCATAATAATACTTCAAGTGGTACATCCTGTAGGTAATAAATTTTTGGTATAAATTAGCACTAAGGATCATGGAAACTTATAGAATTTTTGGAAAGTAAGCTATCAACATATCAAAACACAACCATCTATGAACTCACTTCACAAGAGTAAATAATCGTGCGCATCGATTTATAACAGTCGATAAGAAGGTTGTTCTGGTAATAAAAGAGATCAAATGGATAGAAATTAGTATTACCTTTTATATACTCTCATTGTTCTATTTACTCCCTCTTCTCATCTGTGTTCAACTCGGCAGAGATGCCTCCAACCCTACTTGTCTGCTGCACTTCTCTTCTTGATCCCATATTAGTAGTTGTAGCAATTCATGTGCGGAAGAGATGCCTCCAGCCCGCGTCATGTGTCTGTATGGCGCCCTCTCCATGAACCCGGACGTTGTCGCCCTTCTGGCGTTCCTGGATGGCACCCGTCATCTCTCCCTGTACGATACCCTCTCAGCCGTCCACACATTACCACCTCCCTGCACCGCATTCGCCATCCCGAAAAAAGATTACCATCTATATTAGTTGATTTGATTTGCATAGCAAAAGGCGCATGAATTTAATGAGATTTTCTGAATCATTGTTGTTGTGCAACAATGTACAAAATATAGGTACAGGCGAGGAGCAGCATAGAAGCTCAAAACTTGAGTTAACAAATTATTTTCCCTGTTCTAAAAAGTCTAGCAGACTGAATCAAAAAGATTTCATATTGACCTGGGTAGTTACAGAGATAGTAAAGGGCAATTAACTACACAAAAAACCTTGTCAACAGGCATGAAGTACTACGTGCATTAGACTATTTGAAATCTTGTCAGTACTTGTATTGTCGGTGGTGTTCATGTTTATATGTCACACTATGCATGGGCTTTCATTGAAATTAGATTGCATTTAAATACATTCATTGCTTGCAGGCTACAGGAAGATATGCAATAAATTGACTGAATTTTGAAGGAGCAGCCAACCCTCATCTGACATGCAGTGCTATGGTGCCAGGAAATCATCGGTTATCTGCAGTATCGTGCTTTGAGAAAATAACAATACGATGGGAGGTCCCGGATGTTGGGACTGACCTATTTCAGCATAACTGAAAAATTGTGAAATATGAAGGTCACATACAACAGAAACTTTGGTCAAAATATCTCATGAGGTATTCCCTCTGAAATACGATTCGTTAAATATGGTCGCAAGCTAACACAAAATTCAGTGTTGTTGGTTTTTAATTTAGAGAATGCAACCATTTGAGATGGTACATTAGTCATATATGTATTAACACAGGAAGATCAATAGCACTAGCATTAATATTAGAAGCTATATATCCGGAGAGATGTCAGCACCTCAAGCACATGTCCATCTTGAGAGCCATGTCACCGAAGAGCTGATGCAGCAGCGAGTTGGAGGCCAGAGCCTTGCACGCATAGCAACAAACAAGTAAAAATCCACGACCACGGTCTTAATTCAGTCTAGAAGTTTTTTTCTGGAGTCTCGGCAAAATGAAACGGACAACAACCAATGAGACACACCTAAATTCCAAAAACAAGGCCAAAATCTGTTTGGCTGAATTTCTCCAAACGAACCAAAATAACACCTTTTTTCCATCAGTATAAGCACCCCTGATCGATTTCACCCAGATAGCAAGCAGCAAAGTAGACGGCTGAATGAAAAAGGAATTTCCTGCCTTGCTAGAAACTACACGATTCAAATCGACCATAGGAAGAAGAAAGGGGCAGGCGGAAGGATTGGAGTGGGGGACATACCTTGTGCTGCTTGCGCTCGATCTCGAGGGAGAGGGCTTCGAGGTGGTCCGCCGCACGGGTCCGCATCGCTTATACTTTCTTTTCTTGTAAAGCAATGACCATAGTGCTCCATCCCACATACTAAGCCAGTAGAAGCTGTCTGTACGTTCAGGTTCATACACAAACGAACCTGGTAAACTAATGAGAATGGAAACTAGACCTCATGACATTGTCACTTGAATTGACAAATTTAGTTCAGCAGGAGCACTTAGTTCCTTACCTGGACACCGTCCTGATGCCCAGAACGCCGGCACACGATTCTGATGCCCAGAAGCTCGCCACATGGCCGGCCCGCCGGAGCAGTTCGTCCCTCACTGGCGTCCCTCAATGATTGCTCGAATTTATTGGCTTGTACTGCAGGAGAAGGGAGCCGGCACTTTGGATCCCT
Organism: Avena eriantha; assembly: GCA_910589775.1. Taxonomy (NCBI): domain Eukaryota; kingdom Viridiplantae; phylum Streptophyta; class Magnoliopsida; order Poales; family Poaceae; genus Avena; species Avena eriantha. The sequence goes on from OU342742.1 coordinate 407,696,409, forward strand.
CCAACGTGCTTTAAAAAATTACCAGTACTGAGCAAGGTGGAGAGGGGCGTCGACTCGGACTGAGCTGAACGACGGTGATGCAAGGGAGGGGGTCGAGCTCGCGACAGCCACGGGGAGGCAGGGGGAGGCCCGATCTTGGCACCGGCGGAGGGGAACGAGTGGAGGAGGTAGTCCTGGCGTCGGCTGAGGGGAACGAGGGGAGGAGCCGGTCCTAGCGCCGGCGGAGGGGAACGAGGGGAGGACGCTCCCGTGCCGGTGGCGGCGGGGCTAGAAGTCCCGAGGCAACCTCTGGGAGGATGAAGAAGCCGGAGTCGGACCATCGCGAGAGCCGGGGCGTGAGCTGCCATTTCCTCCGTTGGTGAGAAATTGGAAGGGGAGAAGACGAGTGGTATAGAGTGAGAAGATTAGGAATAGGAGAGAGTGGGAGGTCAGCGTGTCCGATTAGGAATTTAGGATAGGGGTGAGTTCTTTTCTTTTTGTGTCACTCCTCTTTTTCTAATAATGTCTTTATATAAATTGCTGACAATTTTTTTAATATGTTAAAATGTGTTCGACTGTTCAAAAATAAAACAATTTGTAATTGTGCATGTCATGCGGATAGGAAATAAATGGACCCTCAAGAAATGAACATCATCAAAAAAAATAGTACTCCCTCATTCCAGAAATAACTGACTTGAGTTTGTCTAGATTCGAATGTGTCTAGACGTATTTTAGTGTATTTTGAATCTACATAAACTCAAGTCAGTTATTTTGGACGAAGGGAGTAGATAATGTTGCTTAATTATTATTTGTTAACTATTTTATAACTAATTATTATACATTTATGTGATCACATATGTAAGTATTGTGTGTTACACATGTGCTCATATTGTTGGGCATAAAACATTTAAGCGACTCGGTAAGAAAACTCGCTAAATAAGATTAATAGATGATTCGTTCAGATTATGAGACGTGGCACGTGCCCGCTTACTAGTGACTCTATAGGCTCCTTGTGTGAGATCCATTCAGAAACTTCATAATAGCTGGTTTCTTGATCATGTGCCCTGAATATGTAAACTCACTGTAGTGATATGGCTAAATCACCAACTCCATTAATTTCTTGCATGATATTTCAAGCATGACTTCCCTACATAATTTTCTATTGTGCACCTTTTTGCTGCTTTTAAAAGAGGCATATTTTCATAGAACCAATGCTCACAATAGTGACATGTATTTTGCCAGGCAACCTGTGTACGAGGGAGGTTTACACATGTTTTGTGGCACTCGTGTCAATGGCCGTTTTCACTGTAAGGTGCACTTGCACTAGCCTCGGATGGTCCTACATGAAGCAGATAACTCTGCTTGTTTATGAGGCATGTGTACACTCTTGTTGACACGTCAATATGTTTGGAACCTCATTTAATTCGAACACAATTGAGGACACAAAACGAGAAAGTGTCGAAGCTAACACACCTCCTTGTGTTGTAAGTCCTTTGCTTGAGTAGAAAAAACAGTGAGAAAATCGGCAGCAAACCAGTGGCGCTTGACGTGTGTTAAAGCGAGCTGAAACAACACTTCAGTGATAAAGTACCTGCCCTTGGTACACCCAAGATCAAATAGGTCAGTTTTTGTTGCTGAGATCTGATTGAAGATCCTCGGGAGAGTGTCAACATTGAACCTTTGTCATGATCGAGTACTTCTGGGTGGTTATTGTGGCTGTTCATCAATCCGGGGCTAGCTTTCTATAAGGCTATTACCTAGAGTAAGAATTTGAGCCAAAATATTCATATTATGTGTGCTCCAGTCATCACATTGACATATCCTGCTGAAATCCAATATGCATTGTCAGTGCTATATATAGAACATATGTACGCATGGACAATAAATTTACATCATGTTCTCTTATTACTATTGTCGAGCTGAATAAGAGCATAATAGCATTGTATAGGCACTTGACTCTCAGCTCATTAAGCTGTGTGTTTTGAAAATAATGACCCTCAGTTTATTTATCTGTTTGGTCCGAAACTCTTATGTGGAGTTCACAACTACCATGAGCCGAAAATCATCGATATGCCCCTGATAAAACTGCAAGCACCTTGAAATGTATCAGCCTCGTTTAAAAAAATAGCACTCTGCATACGAGGTCATCCGCTTGAAATTTGACAATTCTCTACAATGATATGTATTGATACGCTGCGAACGTATCTATAATTTTTTATGTTCCATGCTTATTTTATAACTACTTTCTTATGTTTTGTCCACACTTTAGAGTATTTTTACATATTTTCTAGAACTAACATATTAACAAGATACCACAGTGCCAGTTGCCTGTTTTCTGCTGTTTTTGATTTTAGAAAAGCTGGTAAGAAAATATTCTCGGAATTGGACCGGACAAAATCCCAAGTCAGTGTTTCACTAGAAGGAATACGGAGTCCGGAGGGGAGACGAAGAGAGGAACCATGGCGGCCACACCTGGTGGTGGCGCGGCCAGCCCTAGTCGCACCATATATTGCCTCCGGGACGAAAAACCTAAGTACCCGATAAAAATTTCACGAAAGAGTCTGTAGCCGACGTCATCTCCATCCCTAGATCGGGAGGGATCTGATGCTCTTCCCGGCACCCTGCCCGAGGGGAGAGATCACCCTGGAGGCCTTCTTCATCACCGTGACTGTCTTCGGTGTGATGCATGAGTAGTTCATTCCTGAACTACGGGTCCATGTAGTAGCTAGATGGTGGGTTCTTCTCCTTTGTGCTACCATGTTTAAATCTTGTGAGCTCCGTTTATGATCAAGATCACCTATTTGTAATCCTACATGTTATGTTTGCGGAGATCCGATGGATATTGAGATGCTATTTTAGATTGATTATTGATTATATCATGTCTATGTTATTTGTGATCTTGCATGTTTTTTGTTGTTAGTAGCTATCTGGGCCGAGTAGATGCTAGCAACTCCAAGAGGGAGTATTTATGCTCAATAGTGGGTTTATGCCTCTAGGAATCTGGGGAAGTGACAGAAATCTCTAAGGTACTAGATATGTTGTTGCTACTAGGGATAAAACAGCAATCCTTTGTTCATAGAACAGCGTATTGTTTAGTTTACATACTTTTCTTAATGCAATTATCTGTTGCTTGCAACTTAATACTGGAGGGGGTTCGGATGATAACCTGAAGGTGGATTATTAGTCATAGATGCAGTTGGATTACGGTCTATGTACAATGTTGTAATTCTCAATTAAGTCTCATAGGAGTCAGGATGATTAGTATATGCATGTATGTTTTCTCGGTGTCTGTCAATTGCCCCGCTGTAATTTGTTCACCGAACATGTCAACTATCTTAAGAAGAATCACCTCTAGTGAACTATGGACCCCGGTCCATTCTTTTACCATCAATGCATAATTTATTTAATGTTTTCTGTTTACTTTCTGCAAGCAATTGCTATCTTCCACACAATACGTTTAATCCTTTGTTTTCCGCAAAACCAGTAAGATTGACAACCTCGCTGTAAGTTGGGGGCAAAGTTCTGTGGTTATGTTGTGCAGGATTCCAAATTGGAAACAACATCTTGGGTGTGTTTCCTTGCTCCTACTGGTTCGATAACCTTGGTTTCATAACTGAGGAAAAACTTGTTGCTGTATTCATCATACCTTCCTCTTGGGGTTTCCCAACGAGCTCGATACGTGTTGAGCCGATTAGCATGTATCTATGCTCATCTAGCTGATATCTTGATAATCTGTCGTGCTCGGATAGAGAGTGCACTGAAAGTTCTGCAAGACACTTCTGGTAAGTTCACCACACCGAGCTAACATGGATATTTAAAATCTTATAATCCTGAGACAGAAAACTTGAATTTCCTATGTTTTCTTTTCAGTTGATTACACCTGGAGAAAATCTGAGACTCAATTTATCAGTGGTCATGCTAAACACGCTCATGAACCCAATTGGGTGGCCGCATGTCACCTGTTAAGTGCTAGACTGCCCGCAACATGAATAAATTATTTTGAAGTGATTATATGCTTGTTACCAGTGCTAGACCTCAGAGACTCAAGCGGTCAATGGTGCATGATGGTATCTTCATGTTTAGTTTAGCTTCACATGATTGAGGATTTACTCCTTCTAAATAGAGAACAAATAATTTCTCAACTCGAGTGTGCCTTTTCAGTGAGATGACACATTGGATGCTATTTTGCCCCTTTGCATGTTGTGTATCCCGGCTCAAATATTCGAGGTATACTAGTCATTTTTCCTTGTAAAAAGTTGTAGTATAATGCTTAACAGTTACATCAGCCAGATCATGGTCTATCGTCATATGAAGGAAGCTTATGGAAAAATATGGTGAGCTGTAACGTATTTATATCTTCTGCAGTTACTGTCACAAAGCATCCAGCTCAACTAAAGACATGGTTTCTCATTTAGAGCCCCTAAATTCAGACATCAGACACGGTACAAAAGGAGCTTCCATCAAAAAACAAAATTTACTAACAACCGAGTGTTTGAGGATATACTTTTCTTTCAGCACCACCAATTATGGTTTTGAGAATATACTTTTCCCTGCATCATCAGCTCCGTTAAAAAATATACTGGAAGTTACTGCGGACCAGTGGAAGCGATTGTGGGTCACTTTTTGTCACATCCCCAGTCTGAATTCTCACAAGAAAATTGTCCTGCAGTAACATAGGGCACTCTGACTTCCATTAGTACTACCATGCAACCCTATGTTGCTTTTAGAAATCTATTAACTTTTCCATGCTTAGAACATGCTCTAATAAGGTAGACTCCTCATCATTTTCACAACTCCAAAACCCGGATTAGGCAGACTCCTTCTCAATCATGTCGGCTAAATCTACAAATTCAGTGTATGTGACATGGCTATTGTAAGTTATGACAGCCTGTAAACCTCTTATAAGGATTTTTAGCCAACATTGACGCCGAAAAATATTCTTGCAACTTTGTGCATGACCCGGCATATTGCATACATATATGCCCTATAGGTCAGTAGAGCCTCGAAAATGGCAGAGTTTACTTTCTTTTTAGGTGAAGACTTCTTGTTTGCAACTCGGCTAACTGGTAGTTATGTTTATCTGTGCTTGGAATGTGCTCAAATTTCGAAAAACCCTCTTCAAAACGAATTGTGTGTCTCTAACAAAATTAGGACCGCAAAATGTTCCAGGCAAGAACATCATGATCCTCTTTCACTGTCACAGGCTTCTGCCCCAACCTTTCTTTTAAAAGCACATACACCTGAACAAAAACAAAACAAAACAGTCTGCCATGACAAGGCATCACAAGTTTGGTACCTATTAATATCCTCCAAATTATAGTACCTTCTACATGTGTTCGGTGTGATGGAGGGGGAATATCAGCTGCTCTCATGCTCCGAATGTGGTTTGTTCCTGAGGAAAGTAGGAGGAACCTTGAGGATAAGGCCCACTTGTATAAATTTCTCTGAACATTTTTCATGGCCTTCCTTTGAACTCGTAATTTTGCTGCATTACTGTGCTCTTATAAAAAATTGACACCTGTAACTCTTTATTCTTGCAACCTGGGCAAATTATTTTAGCTGACCGTGAGATATTGGCAATACTGTATTTGTAGATGACCATTTTTTCTTGTGTCCTGGAAAAACGGATCTTTCAAATCAACCTGGATCTAGATATTCTGTAACGTACAACACGTGTGATCAAGATATTCTATAACTTATAACACTAGCATGCAGTACCATTGAAACATCAGTTTCTGAGTGTCTCAGGTATGACACCCTACTTCGTGATACCCATTTGAGCCCACACTTCTGCAGACGTTTCCTGAATAATGAGCTACCGACTTCTCAAAAATAGCCTCTATATGATTATGAATCAACCTATGTAGCCCTGCCTCTGGTGCTGTTCAACCAAATTTTGAGAGATTTTACACACGCCAAATGAACTAAAAACTTACAGCACCTACACTAACGTGTCTTCTTCACCTATAATCTGTTTTAGGTTGACACCTTATATGGTTCACCCGTAATAAATTTTAGACTGGTTTACTACTAGCTCTATATTGTCAGGCGGAAGCTGATCGTAGCATAGATTACGCCCATCTGTAGGTTTGTCATTTGGCTTTGGGTTAAGCTTTTAGAACATGTACTGGCCTTCTCTTCACATTCTTGAGCTTGTATCAAGGTAGCGTTCAGTAGGCTTGAATGCTACTTATGACGCCTTTTCCTCACGATGACTCCACAACTTGCATGATCATCCCTTGAATCAAATACCTGTTTTTATGGGTATCTGTGAATTTGGGTTGGCCAACCAACATATGTTTCTGAAGCCAACTTATTATGATCGGTATGAACCGACCTAAGTTTCTGAGGCAACCTTCCCGACACCTGCACCTGTATTAGGTAAGTGAACCAAGCCATTACCAGACAACTGATCATCTTAGGTCGCCATGGATTAGCCTAGCGATAACTACTCTTCTCGTGCCGCGTGTAGATTGACGGAATGAAGCAACCAACCTGTTTGCCCCGGCATGGAGAACAACTGAACCCCGACCATGTGGTGCATGATTCTTTTCCTCATGCCCTACCCCTGCACGGTCATAACTCACCAAGACGCACCAATTTTAAGCTGAGTTCCAGAGCAAGATCCTATAAGACCACCACAACCATTTGATAAATGCCATTGGATTTTGAATAGTTCTTGTGGTTGCTCATATGGAAGTTAAGTTGTCATATTGCCGATAAATATCATGATTTTACCGTAAAATTTGAGCTGTTACTGCTTGTGAGACTATTCATGAAGAGTTGACTGCCTCAATTGGCTACTTTCTCATGCTAGCTCGTCAGCATTCCCGCATATAGCATTGAATATTATCTTCACTTTGCTGAAACAATGAACAGACCAAATTAGTTGGCATTTGAAACAAGACATTTTCCCAAGCAATGTTTCTTCTCTCATGCTCTTTATCTGGCATGGGTATATCATTCAACCTTATCTACACTAGTGCATCTCCCTCTCTTTTTTCGAGGAACAAGTATATGAGTACATGTCCTCATCATCGTTGCAAGCTGACACAGGAGAACACATTAGGCGCCATCGACAGCCACTGAAGTACATCAAAGATGGGAGGAGAATCAGGTCCCACCGGGCGTGCCATTTGTTTTAGCAAGATAAATATTTAAATTTATCCGCATTAGCTTTTGAAGTGTGAGCGTGCCAGTATATTCTTGTATATGAACAAAAGGATGTGAACACACTGAAATTGGAAATTTGTATTCTACTGAATATCGATAGTTCACATATTCGCATTTCACATGTATTCTCTATATTTGCGCATGGATTCATCTGCCAGAGACGATTGCAAGTGGCTGATTCCTAGAGCCTCGAAAAATTTCCAGTTAATTATATTCATGGACCTATTGCCATGAAATACCTCCGATTAAATTGTTCAACATGATCATCGTTATTAGCCCTCATATTTTTGTCTCATGAAACTAAACAATTCTGATAAAATACACAGTGTGATGAATAGAAAAATGGAGCACACGTGACACATTTGTTTAACGTGGAAAACCCAAATTGGGAAAAACCCACGGTGGCACGGAGGCCAATATCCACTATGAGAAAGTTGTACACATGGGATGTTACAATGATCTTGTGCCCACTGACTAATATTTATCCAATTTTGTCGGCTTGCCTGGTTAGCCTTCTCTACAATCATAACTTGCTAATGCTCTGCCTTGTTGGATGTTTCATGAAAAAGCTTCAAAATCGTTGTCTAGCCTTGCTCATCAAAGTCGTGATCAAGAAGGGTGATCGCACATCGCATAACCTGTTTGGCTCAAAGCCGTGATTGAGATAAAACTCACCCATCAGATAATCTGTTTGGCTCGAAGCCATGATCCGGTATGAAGATCCCTTCACATAACCTGTATGGCGTGAAGCCGTGATCCGGGATGAAAATCCCTTCACATAACTTGTATGGTGCAAAACCGTGATCCATGATGAAGATCCCTTCACATAACATGCTTGGCTCGAAGCCTCGATCCGGGATGAAGATCCATTCACATAACCTGTATGGCGCGAAGCCGTGATCCGGGATGATGATCCCTTCACGTAACATGTATGGCGTGAAGTCGTGATCGGGGAGGGCGAACACCCGTCACATAACCTATGTGGCTCAGAGCTGTGATCAGAGATAAAAATCACCTCGTCATATATGGCATGAAGCCGCATGTGCCATCAAGGGCGACACGTAAAACCTATAGACATAAAGCCATGATTCGTGGTGATGATCACCCATCACATATCCTAGTTGGCTTGAAGCCGTGCGTTTCCATCAGAGATGATGATCATCCGACACACATAAACCTGTACGCCAAGAGAATTTGAACCTGTAGAGAAAGAATTGCACATGATATATAAATTACTCACCATATATGTTTAGCTCCATCGCTGACAAGGCAAGAGGAGAATGCCTCCTCCTTGTGATGGGCATATTCCAATTGAATTGGCGTATCTGGATGTCTTGGTTGATCGATGGATTTTGTGGTTGGATCCAAGATTGATCGGTCTCAGTGGGAAACGAAGCTCCTCCGTCGTGTGCGGCCGGAAAGATACGCTTGTGCCTCTCATCTGTCACTGTTTAAATACTTGGAGTCTAGGATATCTTGGAACCGTCTGCGCCACCACTTGCCAATAGCTTTTCACGAGACCAACGGATCCACTTGTGTATTGTTACATGCAACACTTATCCAGCTAAACTTGTGATGTTTGGATCAACCTGGCCAACAGCAACCATGCACGTGCGAGTTCGTTGGAAGCAACAAGCTGAGCCATGTGTGCAGATGCGAATCGATTGAGTGATTTTTATTTGCTAGCTAGCTAACAGTCAAGCGATAGAGCACATACACATACACATTTCCTTCATGACAGGTGATCCCATTCATAATCATTTCTTCGGGAGAGCTGGTATATATTAAGCCATGCAAGACTCTTAGCTAGCACGTGTGTGTGTCCTTGATGCCTACTAAATCCTTGCTAGTACTTGAACCAAAATACATCTCTCTCTCCTATACATACATGTGGTTTCTCTTCTTTGTTTTCACTCATGAGAAACCTTGTTGATATTGTGCACACAATTATAGTTGCGATTTGAAATGTTTAATATCTAAAACCATGACAAAATGTCATCAAACACCCGTTAAAGCTTTTGTATGCCTCCCTCGATTGCTTCCAAAAAGAGGCTTACTTGTTTTCGCCTGAATATTGTTGTTTCTCTTGTTAAAACCTTCTATTGATGTTCAGAACCTGAAACACACATTAAAAACCAAGTTTTATTTGCTACTGAAGTATTAGTGTTAGGTAAAACTAGAAAACGATCAAATCCAAAAGAAAACTATCAATAAAAACCATCAAAAATATGTCGAATCTCACGGCTATCAACTCCCCCAAGCTTAGATGTTGCTCGCCCTCGAGTAACAAGAAAATAAGGAAGAATAGCGGAGATTCAAGACTGAAATAAAAGAACTTACAAGCTCGAATTAGTGTCAAATTCTTTTCTTCACAATTCTTGCAATCTTAAACATGATCATATAAGTATTCACAAGATTGCACTGAGTCCACTTCCTAACCATGTATATTTTGCTAGAAAATAAATCATATACCCGAGCAAGTGTCAAAAGTTTAGCTAGGAAAGTGAAACAAATTATTTTGGTGTCTCTCTTTGTTGAGAGATACAAACTTTTTTTCTCTTGTTTCTTTAACCAATTAAGAGCACTCAAGTTGGCACCAAAAACATTCAATTTAAGAACAACTCATATATTCCCACGTCAAAATTTCAAGACTCTCAAGGCACCTTTTTCCTTTCATTGTTTTTCAAAAACTTTAGCCCTTTCGTAGAGAAATCATGCCACTGTTTTTAACATGTTAATTGGGACTGTGTTGTGCACTCGTGATCATGCCAATAAATAATTGTTGAAAAATAGTGGGTTAGAGGAGTACTACAACTTCACTTGGAACGCAAAACCACGAGGAGACTAAAATTTTACCCGTCATAGCATTGCTGCTACAGACGTTTACATAACTCAATAGCCGAAATCAAGTGGTTTCCCACATTTAGATCGTTCGTTGGCTAGCGGAGTTAATAGTTCCCCATGGAGCACGACAGTATTGTAATGACACGCATAAAGCAATATATTACGATAATTATTAGAAAATGCAGTGGCATAATCTCTACTACTTTGAAACATCTATTTTATCAGACAATTTCATTCAAGGGCGTTATCGAGTCTATTTACATTAAGCTCAAATGGGATGGAGTAGTTCTAAAATCAAATCCTTTGGGCTAAATATGGACTCAAGTCATCTTTTGGATGATTTTTCTTGTTGGACTCAAGTCATCTTTGGGAAGTTTTTTTAACCAAGTTCATTGCTCATTGTTTCAAAGCTAAAAAGGAGACACTAGCAAAGGAATAGAATTTATAGGATAGCAAGCTAAGTGGGGAGTGACTCCAGTGCAAGCGAGTAAATAATTGTAGGATCAATTTAAAGTTGTAGAAAATGTGATGAAAGGAATGTGATACCTCCTCTTTCTTGCTTAGTTCTCGTACTTGAGTCGAACCCCCTCTATATTTCCCTATTGCCAAGTCACTTGAAATTGAGCAATCTCCGAGAGAAAAAAGAAACGAATTTGCAATAAAAGTTACAACTAATTTTTTTTGTATTTTTGGTTTAGGAATTTAAACTGAAAGTAAACATGCAATTTTGAAGAAGTAAAATAAATCAAAAGAAGAAATAAAAATATGAATGCAAGGTTTGGAGGTTTTCAAACCTCCCCCAGGCTTCGGCTATTGTCAGGCTCAGTTGTTGCCGTCATTTGGCAGCTGATGCGGATACTGCTGGTAGTAGTCAGGGAAGTGGGTAATGAAGTGACTGAAGTTTTGACTTAAGGCACTCACTTCTTCATTCACTCCTTGTAGAGTATGGTCAATCTCCCCAATGCATTGGTTGAGCTGCTAAAATTCATTGTAGAGGACATAGTTGAACCCCTGCTGTGGCTGATTGGGCCATGGGTCCCAGGACATAGTTGAACCCATGCTGTCCCTTCCAAGTAGGGTTGTATTCCTGCTCCTGCTCCTGCTCATCCTCATCCTGCTGCTCTCCTTCTTCATCTTCATCTTCTTCTTGATCAGGCTAGAATTCAGCCATGATCTCCACCACTTGATCCTTGGTGAGGATCCAGTTATCCTTCTCCACAATCGTGAAGGCTTGTGGATAGGGCAACGGAACCTGCTCAACATGTGCATCACCAAGCTAACCAAACTGATATACTTGGAGCCCCTTGTTAGCTCGGTAAACACCGAGGAAACCACAAGTAGTCAAATATTTGACATCCATAAGTTTGAAGCCATCAACAGGTTGCATCACAGGTAGTATAATGTTTAATGCATGGGCAAGGTGGGTTACCAATCCACCAATGCGAATGTCACCTTTCTTTTTGTTGCTCTGGTGATGAAAGTGCTGGATGAGTAGAGCTACGGGATTGGAGCTTTGCGGTGCATTAGGGAAGAGTGCCTCGGTGATCATGGCCATGTTTGCATTGGCCATGGAACCGGTATCTCCTCTTCCCAGCCGTGTATTGGCGAGGAACAAGGCGTAGTAGTAAATTGTTGGGTTCTAAATGGTGGACATCTTCTTCTGGTAGAAGTCCCTGCCACCGTTAACAGAAACAACCTCCCAAGTTTCTCCACTTGCGACGCTATATAAATTTATAACAGTTCACTCCCCATCGTGAGGGAAGCCAAAAGCATCACAAAATTGTTTGAAAGTTATTTCATAATGCTACTGGTTAATGTGAAGCTTACCGTGCACGCATTACCTTTCTCCCTGTGGTCATCGTAGAAGGAGGAAAGGAACTCATAGGTGAGCTCAGCATAGGTATTGTGGCTTGCATATGCGAGTAGTGCTAGCCTTGAATTTGCACACATGAGGTCGAAGTCTGCCCTCAACCCTGCCGCGGTGAGAATGCTATCATTGGCCAACTTGGGGTTGAGCTCGGCCCGGTGCCCCGAACTCTCGCCATGTTGGCGCTTGCTTTTTTGAAAAATGCTACCAATTTTGTTCATCTTGATGCACTGAATAATTTCACCAAGAAACCTTAGGAATAGAGTTTCCACATGATATACGAACGGTTCTACGTGGAAAAATTTATTCCTAACGTGAGAAATCAAAAGGAAAAACAAAATAAGCTTGAGTTCATCTACTAGATCAATGTGAGAGTTTCAACCATAGAAATCTGAAAATAAAGCATGGATAGGGAGAGAAACCTACCGATTTTTTGATTCCCCAACTCAAACAAACGAAATCCACGAAGAATCAAGAATTCTAGGTGAGTTTTGAGAGGTTCGGAGAGAGAATATGAGAGAAAACGTGAGGAGGAAGATGAGCCCTAGCCACCCCGATGCGATTAAGTGGTCACGCCGAACTATAGGGGTGCAACTATACGGGCGGGATATATAGTTCCCGCCGTATAGTTGCGGCGGCGTCGACAATTAGGGTTTCTTTATGCCAGAACACAGCTATACGGACGCAACTATACGACTGGATCATAATGGTCCCGTTATATAGTTGGTCGTCAAAACTTCTGTGTCCTCAAGATAAATTTTATTGGATAGGCATCAATAACTATACGGCTGGAATTTTTATTCCTGCCGTACAGTTGGTCGTCAAACCATCAGTACCTTTGAGAAGAAATTCGATGAAGGCGTCGATATCTATACGGCTAGAACTATATGGCCAGAATTTTTATTCCCGCCATATAGTTGGTCGTTAAATCCTCTATACCTATGAAAGAAAATTTGTTGATGGCAAAGATATCTATAGGGCTAAACTATACGGCCGAAATTTTTATTCCCGCCGTATAGTTGGTCATTAAACCTTCAATACTCATAAAAAAATTATATTTCTTCGAGAATATCTTCTTATCCCGAAACTTAGCGAAACACCTTGTTTTCGAGAGAAAAATGATAGTAAAAAATTGTCGACCAATAACAACATGTATAGAGCAGGATTTCTAGTACTACCTAACTTCTTCTCCTCAACTAGAGATTCACTCTTTAATCTGGACAAAATGATCAAGCTAGTTTTGTAGATAAAACACAAACTTCTATTTTTATACTTACTCTACACTTGTTCAATCGATATTTCAACTACTTTTTGACCACTGCATCTTCACGCACGCGCTTCTGCAAGAATGTCTATCAAAAAGTTGTAGGAATGCGATGAACATTTTATTATTTATTTTATTTTATTAATGTGATGGGTTGACTCCCATTAAGTATTTTTTATTTTATTTTAAGAATGGTTGAATAACTCACCCCTTCTCTGTTCTCGAATTATTACCTTGGGTTGCCCCTTATCAAAGGAACTTACCACATGAACTCATTTTTCTGGTGGAATATATCTTTCTCCTCCTTCTAGCTTCTTTGGAAATACCGGATGATTTCAGCATCATAAACATTAAAGATTATTTTTCCCTCAGCACAATCAACTGATGCTCCTGCAGTACTAAGGAAAGGCCTTCCAAGTATTATGGATAATTTTTCATCCTTTGGCATTTCAAGAATAATAAAATCAGTGGGAATAACATGCTCATCTATTCTAAGTAGAACATCCTCAATCATACCAATGGGTTCTTTAGTGGACTTGTCAGCCATCTATAAAGTGATAGTATTAGGGGAATACTCCCATAATCCTAACATTTTATAGAGGGAATATGGCATTACACTAACTCCTGCAGCTAAATCACACAAGGCATTGTGAATATTAGTTTTTCCAATTGAGCATGAAATAGTTGGTATTTCAAGATCTCCCGATTTAGACAATAGCTTCCCATTAGCAGGATAACTAGTCACCATGGAAACGGTTTCAGTTATTTATTTCTTTCTACTAAGAATATCACGGAGGAATTTAGAATAGGTGGGAACTTTTATTGCATCCGCAAATAGAATTTCTAGACGAAGATCACCAAGTGCCTTTTTGAAAGAATCATAGATTACCTGATCCGGTTCTTTCTTTTTATGATCTAGATAAGGAAGCTTTTGCTCACCTTTCTTATTCTTGTCTTTTACCTTTTGTGTGTGTGTGTGGGGGGGGGGGGGGGGGTCAGGCTCTTTTGTTGCTGCTTACCGCTTTTCTTCTTTTCTATTACAACAACTTCATCTTCATTGCTTATCTCCTTTTCTTCTCTTGGATCAACCGTCTCTGCATCAGAGTCATAATGGTCATCCTGTGCATCGTTTTGGTCCTCCTTGGTTTGATCTTGTGTTTCTTGAGCAGTTTCATCTTGAGGATCCTCAAGTGTATCATCTTCTTGGCTTGCTTTGAGCAAGGTTTTTTCCTTTCGCTCTTTTTTAGCTTCATATTCTGGTGGTCCTAATGGTCATGTAACAACTGCACCTCTTCTTGTAACAATATTAGTAGAAACAGGAATATCTATATCATCTTGAAGAAAAATTTGATTACCAGATGCTATTTGTTCACATTGGGTTTCAATCATACTAAGATACTTGTGAAATAATTTTATTTCTTGGCCAATCTCATCATAATTTTCTGTGAGTTCCGCCAAAATCGTTTTATGTTTTTGAAAATTCTTATGCAGGTTGTTATGAGATTTTGCTTGTCGATGTTATAATTCTTGAAAAACTTTTCTAGTTTCATCTTCTTCAGTAAAAACTTGTAACAAGTCTACTTTTTTTTCCTTAACAAATTCAGAAGGTATACCTTTTTCTTTCCGTTTTACGTACTTCAGGCAGAAGATTAGGAGTTATACGAAGCATCCCTTTTTCTAGCTTAGTGTCGAAATCAGGATTATATAAAGAACCATTCTTAGCCCTAGTAGACATCAATTCCAAACATGCTTTAATAGTCAAAGTATTAATCGATCCTCCTGCTGATAAGTCAAGCAACTCTCTGGTTTGAGTATTAAGACCATGGTAAAATAAATGGCAAATAGTTGATTCAGAATAGCCATGATTAGAAACTCTATTGATCATTCCAAAGAATCTATCCCAGGCTTGTGGGTAGTTTTCTCCCACGTTCTGACTAAAGTTGTCTATATTATTTCTAGTTTCAGTTAGCTTTTTAAAAGTATTAAACCTGTTTATGAATTTTACAATACAATTTTCCTAACATTTAATGTAATGGCGAGGGAGAGAATATAACCAGTCTAGAGTTTTAACTTTAAGAGACAAACAAAAAAAATTAGACGATAGAAGTCTCTTGGCAAACCTTTTGGTCCAAGTGTTGTTATCAAATCGTCAAACTCTCTAATATGTCTTCCTGGGTCTTCATCTTCCCTTCCACTGAAAGATTTTTGCTGTAAAATTTTAATAATTCCACCATCAAATCGATATTCTCTAACTCCAGGGTTAGGAAATTCTATTGGTTGTTTAAGGAAAGCAGAGTTTGGAGCACTGTATTCTCTGAGATTTTTCTCAAGTTTCTTGGGAGGTGTCCTGTAAATGGACAAGATTTCCATAAACACTCAAGTTTTCAACTTCAACCTTGTCTGATCTTAAATGTTTTTTCAATAATTTCTTCATGCCTTTGAATAGGCACGCGCTCAAAATAATCTAGTAAATATGTCCTACCATAGTGTGTAGACCCTTTGTCGCCTAGGGAGACCATTTTGTAGTAGTAACATCTGAAATGTCAAGAGACAAACACTTAGCACTTAGCTCCCGGGCAATGGTGCCAGAAAATAGCTTAATGTCTG
Organism: Avena eriantha; assembly: GCA_910589775.1. Taxonomy (NCBI): domain Eukaryota; kingdom Viridiplantae; phylum Streptophyta; class Magnoliopsida; order Poales; family Poaceae; genus Avena; species Avena eriantha. The sequence goes on from OU342742.1 coordinate 407,712,143, forward strand.
CAAGTGCACAGATCGTTTGTAGCTAGTTTCGAAGTATAGATATCAATCCCACAGGGAGCCGAAAGGTAAGTGTTTATGAGTGAAGTCTCTGTCACACTTAAAGTTGTCATAGGTCTTCGAGTGAATTGACTGCAAGTGTGGAAATAAGAATGAAATTTGGATTAAACTAGATGTATTTAAATAAAACTAAAATGTAAACTTCAGAAATAAAAAGCATAAAAGTAAAGAACGATTCAATTGTTTGTGGTTTTCTGTAGATGACAAAGAAGGCGTGGGGAGATACAGTTCATGGTGATAGTGACTGTGCCAGGTGGAAAAATGATAAGTGTAACAATTATATTCTTATAAATATATGTGTAGGCGAGCAACCCATAATTAGCCAGAACTCATCTTGGTAGATTTCATCCCAACTTCAATAATCCTACTAGCCTGTTACCAAAACCATGGTCAGTCACTAGACGATTAAGATCCTTCAAGTTGCTTAGAAATTAAGCTCCATGGATCGGACTAATGCAATAAGCATAGTGGTTCCTTGTTATCCTCGAGTCAAACTAGTTTCCCGTTGATATCCCTGTGTCACTCAGGGGTCGTCGGTCTACTAGCGAACAAGATCCTATCTATTTAGAACAAAGAATCATGTTGTCTGGGCCCTTAATTGGACAACAAGTATTAGGCATCCCACAGATAGTCAAGCACACATAATATAGTAATTAAAATCAATCACAAACTAATGGAAAATATATGGAGGCACATCACATCTCACCAATCCCTTACATCTCCCACAACCAAGGAACTTACTCACACATGAGAGAAGAAAGCATCATCAATATAATTAAAAAAAGGGAGCTCTTCTCGATATTACCATGGAGATCCACAGTAAGAATAGAAGAGTAATCCAACACAATTCAAGATAGGAAGAAACAATCTCAAACCCTAATCTTGCAAGGTGAAGATCTCTCTCTCAAGTACAAGTAATGGCTATGAGGGTGTGATGACTAGGAGGTCGAAGATCGTGGAGTGAGATGAAGAATGTCTTCCCCCTCTTCTTAGGATCTCTTCTTTCCCCCTCTCTAGATGGGATGGTGGCTGTTGTGTTATGATTTTGCTTCGGGCCTCTTCACGAAGGTTGTCCCTTTTGACAATACGGAGGCGACGACAGCTATACGGCAGGAAGTATATGGCCGAAAAAATATTCCCGCCATATAGTTGCTCATTAAAGCTTCTTTATGCCTCCCTCGATAGCTTCCAAAAAGAGACTTCCTTGTTTTCACCTGAATATTGTGTTTCTCTTGTTAAAACCTGATGTTGCCGTTCAGAACCTGAAATACACATTAAAAACCAAGTTTTCTTTGCTACCGAAGTATGAGCGCTAGGTAAAGCTAGAAAACGATCAAATCTAGAAGAAAACTATCAAAACACCATCAAAAATATGTCGAATCTCACAGCTATCAATACCTAACCAATATAGATAACACAAAGGAAGATATATAATGGGTTAGTTCATGAAGCATAATTGATAAGCTTACATACCACAAGATACGTGGTACATTCTTTATGCTTAACATGTTGACCAAGCTTGAATCTAATCTTCACTCTTTATATTGGTCAACCAAGTATCTTCTCATGATCCATCTCAATATCTTAAGGTACATAAATAATTGTTCATTTGATTACATGCTCTAAATCTTAGTCAATCATAGCTCAACAAATAAGGCTATCATGACACCGACTTAGAGCCATCTCTTGAATTCTTCTATTGAGATCACACTCTCAAGATGTTGATCATATCATATTCTTCTTCAACTCTATGATCTTGATGCCAATAATCAAGGTATATCTTTATCTTCATGGCATCCATACTTGAATCCAATACATGGACTACAAGAATGACCTATGGAATATTCCTTCATATAAAACTCCATGAAATCATTAGTCCATAGGGATTGTCATTAATCACCAAAACCACACATAGGGGCAATTACCCTTTCATCATCGAAATACGAGATCTAACACAAGAGGATTAGCTACTATCAAAATACCTAGCGTCCAATGATTGAAAATACGAACAACCGAACCCTAATAATGTAGAATCTAGCATCCAACGATTGGGACGGGGGAATAACAAGGGAAGGGGAGAAAACCCGAGTTACCTCCAACCATGGCTCGGCGATGCTGGTTTCATAGGGGTTCTCCAACCTGATGTAATCATCCTCCTCGTAGGGGTCCCAGCCGAGCGGGATCCGCCTGAGACCGGCGGGGGCCTCCTCGTCGGTGGCTACGGTGGAAGCAGGGACGGGAGTCTAGACAGGGACGGTGGCTGCCTTCGATGCCTCGGCGGGGGCTTGTACAAGGACGGGGGCCTCCTTGTCAGCGGACTTGGAGGCGACGATAGCCACCTCGTCGTTCTTCTCCATCGCTGGCGTGGTTGGGGTTTTCTTGCGGGTTTGCACAAGACGATGGGACAGCGGAGACGTTTGTGTGAGTAAGCGAGTGAGTGATGAGTGAGAGTGAGGAGTCCTCTATAAAGGAGAAGGGAAGGGACATTTTGTTGCACCACCGTGCACCATGTAACCGTGTACGCTACTGCACCGTGCACGGCCACACGTGTCCGCTACTGCCTCGTGCACCATGACACGCGTACCGTGAGTCATGTTTTTTCCCTTGTGCCTCACCCTGGTGACTTAGTTGTGCTCAGTTATACCCTCGAGTGTAACACTGGAAGTTTGGTTGTACTCAGTTTTGCCCTCAGGACTAACACTTCCGTGTGCAATATACTCAGTTTTACCCTCCAGTTGCTGGTCAATAGAGTCAATGAATGGGTTTTAGCAAGCTAATTGAGTCATTTTATGCACAACAAATTCAAAAAGATCAAAACATAGTGGCATCTACCCAGGGAGTCTTATTATGTGACCTACCACCATAAGAAATGTATAAAAATCAAGTTTTAACCTAAATCACCACTTCTCAAATCACCTACTATCTATGAAGGTTCATAGCTTTCTACTCAAGCCTCTTCCCAAAACATCCCTTCCCAAAACATAGTTTGTCTGAATGAGGCAATAATTGTCAAACTGATGTATATTTGAATTGTAAATAGTTTGATGTATGCCAAGATGTATTTTATTGTATAAAAGACGCATTTTACATTTTTTAAACCTCTTTCTATTTTCTATTTGAATCCCTTTGTCATTTTTGCCCTTGGGTTTTAAGTTCTACTCGGTTTTTCCCTTGGTTTTTAAGTTCTACTTAGTTTCCCCCTCTCTCTTAGTCACAAATTCTCACACTTGTGCTCATCTTGGTTGTTACGCTATGATTGGTTGAGACAATTGTCACACGGATTGTGCCCACCAACCGTTGACCTCTGTGATCTAGCGGACAAGATAACCTCTATATCTGTCGGGGGCACCCATCTAGCCATGCTAAATAACGAGTTTGCTACCGGTACTTTAACTCCATAAACAAATAATTTTGAATATAATTTGAAGGGAAAGTGTTCAAAGGTGTATAATTTTTGTATATGCAAGTTTGTGCATTACATTCCACTCTATGAAAACGATAATCTCTCAAGATTTTCTTACCACAACATTATCACGTATTAAGTGCGATTTCAAAGAGTTCAAATGTGTATAATTTTCATATATACAAGTTTATGCATTACATTCCACTCTATGAAAGTGGGCGAGAAAATGACAATCTCTCAAAATTTTGTTAGCACATAATTATCACGTATTAAGTGCGATTTCACAGTGTTCAAAGGTTTATAATTTTTCATATACGCAAGTTTATGCATTATATTTCACTCCATGGAAATGATAAATGATCATGATTTATTAGCACAACATTATAAAGTCCTAAGTTTGATTTCAAAGAGTTCAAAGGTGTATAATTTTCATATATACAAGTTTATGCATTACATTCCACTATATGAAAATGATAATCTCTCAAGATTTTCTTAGCATAACATTGTCACGTATTAAGTGTGATTTCACAGAGTTCAAATTTGTATAATTTTCGTATATGCAAGTTTATGCATTACATTCCACTCTATGAAAATAGGGAAGAAAATGATAATCTCTCAAAATTGTGTTAGGACATCATTATCACGTATTTAGTGCGATTTCACAGTGTTCAAAGGTTTATAATTTTCGTATATGCAAGTTTGTGCATTACATTCCAGTCTATGAAAATGATAATCTCTCAAGATCTTCTTAGCACAACATTATCACGTATTAAGTGATATTTCAAAGAATTCAAATGTGTATAATTTTTGTATATGCAAGTTTATACATTACATTCCACTCTATGATAATGTGGGAGAAAATGATAATTTCTCAAAATTTTGTTATCACGTATTAAGTGCGATTTCATGTATTAAGTGCGATTTCACTCTATGATAATGTGGGAGAAAATGATAATCTCTCAAAATTAAGTGAGATTATCACGTATTAAGTGAGATTTCATAGTGTTCAAAGGTTTATAATTTTCATATCGCAAGTTTATGCATTATATTTCACTCCATGGAAATTATAAATGATCACGATTTTATTAGCACAACATTGTCATGTCCTAAGTGCAATTTCAAAGAGTTCAAAGGTGTATATTTTTCGTATATGCAAGTTTATGCATTACATTCCACTATATAAAGACAAAGGGCGGCCATCACCGGAGAAGAATAAGAAAGGGGAGGAAACGACACGGAGGCGGGCGCGGGCTGGCTCGGGGTCCCATCTTGCAATGCACAACCTGGGTAAGCTGTGGGTGTGATGCTCACGTGGATAAGTTTTGGGTCCCATGCTGATATGGATAAGTGGAGAGGGGTGTCCCTATGGGGAACCGACTGAACACGACCCCACTTGTTAGCATGGAACAGCAAGGGTCCACTACGGAACTCGATAGAACACGGCCCCACTTGTCAGCAGGTAACGGTGAGGGTCCACTATGGGACTCGACTGAACATGGCCCCACTTATCAGCATGTAACGGCAAGACTAACAGACATCGATTTTTTCGACCATGTGAGAGTTCCGTAGAAGGAGATGGACAAAAGTGAGGAAAAGTTAAGCGGCTAAGGAAAACTAAGTACAACTAAGGAACCGGGGGAACGAAAATAGAAATCCCTAAAAGATATCATTCATATAAATTGAGCAACCATTGTTCTCCGATTTAAACAAATAACCGTCTTGTAGTAAACATGATCTCGGTACAATGTTCATGCTTAACGTAGGCACCAAATAAAAATTATTAAGGTTTAAAACTAATTCAGACGGTAAATGGAGAGGTAGCATTCCGACGACGATCACATCAACTCTTGATCCATTGCCGACACGCATCGTGACTTCATTCCCGTCTAGTGGTCGCCTATTACACATCCCCTGATTCGAGTTGCATATATTAGCAACTAATCCAGTATCAAATACTCCCTCTGTCCCAAATTACTCTTCATTCTAGCTTTGGTCAAAGTCAAACATATTAAAAACTTGTCTAAGCGTATTCTACACAATACCAACATTTATTAAATCAATTGCATACAATATAAAACTATGTTTTATGGTGAGTATAATTATATATTACATATTTTAGATTTTTATATTTTTTCTGATATACACAGTCAAAGTTTATAAAGTTTGACTTTGACTAAACCTAGGATGCAGAGTAAATTGAGATAGAGAGAGTACTCAGGTGCTACTATGAGTACTAGTCAAGTACACATCAATAACATGTATATCAAATATACCTTTGTTCATCTTACTGGCCTTCTTCTCTGCCAAATATTTGGGGTGTTTGCGCTTCCAGTGGCTAGTCCTCTTACAATAGTAGCACTTGGTATCAGGCTTAGGGCCAGAGTGGGTCTTCTTCTCAGGCGCGGCAATAGTTGTGCCGCCCTTCTTGAAGTTACCCTTCCATTTATCCTTCTTGTCCTTCTTGAAACCGGTGGTCTTATTGATCATCAACACTTGATGTTCTTTCCTAATATCCACTTCAGTAGTCTTAAGCATTGACAAAAGCTTAGGAAGAGACTTCTTCATGCCCTGCATGTTGTAGTTCATCACGAAGATCTTATAGCTTGGTGGCAAAGATTGGAGAACATGATGTATGCCTAAGTCAATGGGAATCATTAGTCCCAAGGCTAAAAGCTTATCAGCGTACCTAGACATTTTAAGTACGTGCTCATTAACGGAGTTGTTCACCTCCATCATGCAGCTAAAGAACTTTTATGAAGCTTCATAATTCTCCCCAGCAACATGGGTATCCAAAATCACTTTCAATTCTCCCATGGTATCAAAGGAATTACCATTCTTGAAACTCTTTCGAAATTTCGGCTCTAGCCCATATAGTATGCCACAATCAACCATGTTTTGGTCCTCCTGACGACTTAAGTAAGCATTCTTTACAACATTAGGAGCATCATCAGGTGGTGGGGGCCTAGAGACGCTTCTAGAACACATTGCTTTCGTGCAGCAATGAGGAGAATCCTCAAGTTCAGGGCCTAGTTGGTTAAGTTGCTACCATTCATTGCAAGTTCCTCTTTCTCCATGAACACATTGAAATTAAAAGCATGTGATGCCATATACAATAGAATTTGCAAAGTTTATTTAGACTAAGTTGATGATAGATTGAGTTCAGCTAATCCATAATTACAAATGAACTCCCACTCAAAAACAACACACCTTATGTATTTCTGGTGATTACATGAACCAGATCCACTACACCAAGTCCGATCATCCCGTGAATTGGTGCATCTTCAAAGGTGAGCATCTACATGGTCATCATATCAACCATATAACTCATGCTTTACCTTTGGGTTTGTGATCTGAGGCCATGTCTGGACATGCTAGGCTCGCCAAGTAAGAACCTTAGTACCCGCAGTGTAAACTATCTTACACCCTTTGTGTTCGAACATAGAGTGTATCACACCCGATCATCACGTGGTGTCTCAAAACAATGAACTTTATTAATGATGCATACTAAAGAAAGAACACATTTTTATCTTGATATTAAAATGAGAGATCATCTAATAATGCTACTAAAGCACCATACAAGCAGTATAAGATGCAAACAAACATCATATGCAAAAAGTGATATGATATGGATCTTGCACTTGATCACTATCTTGTGCATCATGGTATGATCTTCATCATTCCAATTTGTGTAAGGCAAAGGTATATGGTACTTACACTTTGGTTTTTTATAATTTCCAAGAGTATCAAACTATACTTCAAATTATAACATTACCATATCATAACACTTGCCCAACAACTAAACTAGACACTTCTAATTTATCCTTTGCATGTTTTTACGTGGCTTAGGGATTTCAGAGATAGAACTATTCTTACCTACGAAAATGGAACAACAACAATGATAATCAAATTATTAGAAACTCGTTGCAAATCATATATTGACTATAGTAGGATAGACAGACACCCGCAAGCCACTTATCCAAAACTAGTTGCATATCAAGCATGGAACATGTCTCATGTGCAAGGACATGTAAAGTTATTCCGGGCCGTTTCATCCCACTATGCCGCCAATATCCAAAATTCATAAAGGATGCATTAACATGATCATCAGTTCCCACATAATCATATGTGTTCTACCCGTGCAAAGCATCTACGCATAGATCAGGCTTTGATGCCATTGTTTGGTTCGCAGCATAGAAAACAAAAAAAATCCTACGATATGAACAACTAAGCACCAAGATATATTTACCTAGATATAATCAACAGGTGGATATACATCCATAGATAACTTGCCCTCGAAGATCGATAAAGCGTTATGATATTTATTCTTGTGGATGATGTAGTCGTTCACTTGCCAATCTCAAGATCGTGATGAAGTCTAGCACCGCAAAGCAGCAGTGCATGTGTGATTACACACATGTCTGGTACCCTGACAACCTCCGATTCCCCACTCCAGCAAAGCATCGGAAGCAGCAAATCCTTCCAGATAAACCACCGAGAACATGTACTCTGCTAGTCCGGAACCATGGGAAATAATCTAGAGGGGAGACAGATCCTTCACGAGGAGGTGTAAGAATGGAGGAGGAGGCCTTTTTATAGGGGGAGGGGCAGCCCCCTCCCACGGACGGCGACCAAGGTGGGTACCCCCACCTCTCCCTCATTCATGTGGGTGGAGGATCCACTCACATAAATAGACCTCCACTCAAAAATCCACTTACATGCATTAACTTTCCACCAAAATTAATGCATCTCTCATTTAATAAAACTATTTTTTAGTTTATTCAAAATTTTGTTAATTATTATAGCTAACAAACATTTGCATAAACCCCTTGCAATACTTTGACATTACATCTAAAAACATTTTCAACAATTCCGGTATCCATTGAAATATTTCCAGCGCTTTAAAATCATTTCTATAGTATATATATTTGCTCCATTTGGTGTCGGTATCCCTTAACTATGTCACCCTACGGTTCATGAATAATGCAGACATGATCGAGACCCCTCTCCGATCAATAATCAGCAGCGGGACTTGGAGATCCCTAATGACTCCCACACATTCAACAATGACTCTAGTGATCGTCATTCCACCAATGTTGTGACCTCGTTATTAACAACATCCAATATCCATGACCAGGAAACATTGATCATCTTGTTAATCAATGAGCTAGATATATGAGAGGCATAACTAGGAACTATATATATTTGTTTATTAAACACACATGTATTAACGTTTCCAATTAATTCAATTATAGCATGCAAAATAAACATCTATCATAATAACAAATTTATTATTGCCTCTCGGGTATATCCCTTCACTTAGACGACATGGAACACACGATACCGACGTATTTGGGTGTCGTGATAGGTGGCACACAAGAGCGGCGCTATTCCATGCCGCGCTTGGCCAATGGTGGCATTCTCTCGGTACACCGTCCATTGCAAACGTGTTAATTCTGGTTGTATGTTGGGAAATGGTCAAGTATAGCCTGTTGACTGCTTAGGCTTGTGTAGCTGACATATGTGACCCACGACCGCACACCCAAGCATGGTCCTTTATGCTGGAGATCGGCGTATGGGCCTCTGTGCAAGTTCGGCCCACGCGAGTGGCCATAATTGTTTTATAGCCAATAAACCAAACCCTAGATCTCACCAATTGCCCACCCTGTTTCCTATATAATATAGGGAACCCTTAGTCCCCACTCTCTCAACTCTATGTATAGCACCCACGCTCGGTAAGGCCAACCGTAGATATGAACATAGTGATTTCCAAAAATATTTTGGAAAGTTCTCACCAACTTCCATCTCAGCTTCTAACTCTCACCCACCACCCAAATCTGGTGATGCTTCCAAGTGTAAGGTATATTCATCTTCCTACCCCATCTACAGACCGATCTGTGTTGGGGGGATACCCCCGGGTAGGGCAACGCCGGGGTATAAGGGCCGAGTTAGCCAGGGTACGGCATGGTCAAAGCAAAGTGCTGACCGGGTCACCTCAAGGCAGGCCAAATCACGGTGTGGCCCGGCCCATGGGGCATTTCCTTGACAATGGTCCGGCCGGCATAAGATCTATGCCGGCCATGCTTATCTGTTTTGCAGGTACTTGGGTAGGCCGGATTAGCTATATGCTAGCTGGATTATCTTGGCTTCAAAGAGAAGGAATCCCCCACTGGTCAAAAGGTGGCTTTATTAGTTGAAGCATGTGCAAAGTAAAGTAAAAGAGAGGACCAGCGGGTCAGTGGCAACCAAGGTGACGCGGGCAAAGCCGGATGACATAGCCCGTGACGCCAAAAGACAAGGATGATGCTGTGGGTTACGGCCAAAGCCCAGACGAGACGTTAAAGAAGAATAAAGAAGCATCTGTTTTATTAAAGGAGCATATTCATAGAATATGCTGCCACCTAAGCCCTATAATTGTAACCCGGTCTCCCCTATATAAGGAGCACTAGGGCCTCCATAGAGAGGGACGAAATTTGGACGAATCACTCTCTGTCTAAGATAGAACTCAAGGGCTAGTTAGTGAGGGGTAAGAGACATCGTCTCCTTCTTGCTAAGAGCTTCAAGAACACTTGTAAACACCATCGATAGATAGAATACAAGAACTTCCGTGCGTGGAATTGATGGCTCAGTGTCGGTGCCAGAAAAATGCTGGAGCGATGATGATGTAGAGCTCGTTGGGAACCCCAAGAGGAAGGTATGATGAGCACAACAGCAAGTTTCCCTCAGTTATGAAACCAAGGTTTAATCGAACCAGTAGGAGCAAGGAAACACCCCAAAGGTGTTGCAAGCTAAGCCTTGGAACGGCGCACTACCGGTGCTAGTAGCAACGTGGAGACCTGCACAACACAACCACATAACTTTGTCCCCAACTTGCGATGAGGTTGTCAATCTCACCGTGTTTGCGGAAAACAAAGGATTAAACGTATCGAATGGAAAGAAGTAAAAGTTTGCAGAAAGTAAACACAAAGCCGTAAACAGTTTATAGATTGAATGTAAAAGACAAGGACCGGGATCCATAGTTCACTAGAGGTGGATCTCCTTAAGATAGATAACATGCTGGGTGAATAAATTACAGCGGGGCAATTGACAAACATCGAGAAAGCAATACATGCATATACTAATCATCTTGACTCCTTTGAGACTTGATTGGGCATTACAACATTATACATAGACCGCCATCCAACTGCATCTATGACTAATAATCCACCTTCAGGTTATCATCCGAACGCCCTCCAGTATTAATTTGCAAGCAACAGATTATTGCTTTACGAACTGCGTGTAAAGTAAACAATACGATTGTTCTATGAACAAAGGATTGTTGTTTTCTCCCTAGTAGCAACATCACATCTAGTACCTTAGAGATTTCTATCACTTCCCCAGATTACTAGAGGCATGAACCCACTATCGAGCATAAATACTAACTGTTGGAGTTGCTAGCATCTACTTGGCCAAGATAGCTACTAACAACAGAAAGTATGCAAGATCACAAATAACAAAGACATGATAGAATCAATAATCAATCTGAAATAGCATCTCAATATCCATCGGATCCCTGCAAACAGAACATGCATAATTACAAATAGATGATCTTGATCATGAACGGAGCTCACAAGATCTAATATTTGAAAGCACAAAGGAGGGGAACCAGCCATCTAGCTACTACAGGGATCCGTAGTCCAAGGAGGAACTACTCACGCATCACACCGGAGGCTTGCATGGTGATGAAGAAGGCCTCCAAGGTGAATTCCCCTCTCCGGTAGGGTTCCGGGAAGAGCTTCAGATCCCTCCCGATCTAGGGATGGAGATGACGGCGGCTACCGACTCTTTTATGGATTTTTGATCGGGCACTTAGGGTTTTCGTCCCGAGGGTAATATATATGCGGAAGGAGAGGCCGAGGGGGTGCCTGGGCTGGCCACACCACCCCTGGCATGGGCCAACCTTGGCCGCGCGGCCAGGTGGTGTGGCCGCCCTCTGGCCCCTCTCCGTCTCGTATTCTGGCATCTGATGACTTCCAGAAAAATAGGCACTTTGGCTTTCGTCCCGTCCAATTCCGAGAATATTCATTTTCTGACTTTCCTGGAACCAAAAACAGCAGAAAACAGGCAGATGGCACTGTGGTTCTTGTTAATAGGTTAGTCCAAGAAATCATATGAAAAGTACTCCAAAGTGTGGACAAAACACAAGAAAGTGGATAAAACCAAGCATGGAACATCAAAAATTATAGATAAATTTGCAATGTATCAACATCCCCAAGCTTAAATCCTGCTCGTCCTCGAGTAGGTAAGTGATAAAAAGAAAGAATAATTTTTGAGGTGACATGCACCATCAAAGACTTGATCAAAGTATTTGTAAAACATTCAAAGCTAGGATCATAGTACTTCAATCATAACATGAAAGACAAAGTTCTAGCAACAAGACAAAGAAACAATGATGCAACATGAAAGGGCACAAACAAAAGATTCATGAATAACAATGCTTTGCAAGGCGTTTGTTTGTTTCACATAAAGAAAACATAGCATAATAGTATTCAGCTTGTCCCTCATAGAGTAGCAAATATAAATGCATAGGACACCTTCAAAGTTCATAAGAGTGACTAGATAACAAATAGTTTAAAAAAAGCAATATCAAGTTATGCATCAATCAACTAGTCTTGGGACAATGCACATAGAACTAAGAATGGCCACTATGCTCTCAAAGTAGGTGCTTAAAGGTATAAGGTGGAGACTCAACATAATGGTGGAAGAAAGGCCTTTATAGAAGGAAGTAGTGATTCAAGTCTCATAAAGAGCTTCCAAAAATTATGGTGCTTATAGCTTTCAGCTCTTATTGCCCCTATCATAAGCATATTTAAGGTGATTAAGGTTAAAGTGACACAACTAAGAGGATATGCTTGACAAGTTATAAACTGAAATCTCATGCCCCTTACTTACGAAGACCGAACCTCATGCTACTCAACTTTAGTCATGAGCAAGCTCTTGTCATTGTAAGTACATGTGTATCATTAAGAACCGCCAACAGGGTACCCCTTGCACATGATACGGGAGCTTTCCCATAATCAAAATGATAAGGCAAGAAGCTAATGAGCATCTCAGCGATCTTTTTATTTGCTATTTGCATAGGTTTTTATTGAGGATGCTTCATAGAGTGCTCATTATGGTGATGCTGCAAGTTTCCACCATGATTAGACATGGCTTAGGCTAGCGGCCCAGACGTTTCTCTAACACACATACAAACTCCATGATCTTACAAGTTCCACTTTTATTTCACACCACCGGGATCCGTAAGCAAAAGAACATGATATCAACGGGGTACAAAGTACAAGTGCAATGTTGAAAGCGTTCCCCATGAAACATGGTTCTGCTAATTTCAACTTATAAAGCGCAAGCATATACACAACAAAGAAGGACCCAATGGTTCAAGTTTATTAGATGCAAAAAAGTAAAGTGTGACATCAAGTTTATGAGAGCTTTAATCACTAGTTTTCTCATAACAAGTTTAATTTGGAAGGTAAACAAAAGCATGAATATACTTGGAATAGCATAAGCTAGTAGGTAAACAAAACATCATTGATCAAAGCATAAAGTGATACTACAAGTTGAAAACTAAAGGATCATAAAGGCTATGGTGACTTGAGATAGTCATAACATGGTGTGAGCATGCGCCAAGTCAACCCAAATAAAGCATCAAAGGAGAATACCACTATACTATGCTTTAATATGCTAAAACAACGCATGATTCATCCAAGGCACATTAAGCAATCTCAATTGTTTATAACAAGTCATGCTACAGAAAATAATACTAAGCATAAAGCCAAAACAATATCAAGCATGACATGACAAAGCATAGGCCAGAGTCAAAAACGAGCTCTTTTTACCACATAAGTATGAACTTTCCTACTCTTTTCCAAACCAAACCAAACTATTTGAACACCAATGTATGAAAGAGGGGGTCCAACCAATTTATTCAGAAAACTAAGCAAACTAAAGCAAAAGAAAAACCAAAACAAAAACGAAGAAGAAGACGCTCCAACAACAACACAACTGTGCATGAAACAATAAAAATGAAGCGTTTGGAAGAAACCTGTGATTTTTATTGATGAAGAAGGGGAATGCCTTGGGTATCCCCAAGCTTTGACGCTTGTACTTCTTGGATATTTCTTGGGGTGACATGCGTGGCATCCCCAAGCTTGAGCTTTAGTTCATCTTTCATCTCATTACTCATTCCTTCCATACACCTGAAATTTTTCCTTCATACAAAACTTCACACAATCTTTATTAGCAACATTACTGCACTCAAGATAAATAAGTCTTAAGATTCAGTTCTAACACCAAATAAACTTACATTATAACACTAGATACTGTAGCACTTCCCTCAAAAAGCTAAATTCCCCAAAAGAACTAAAAAAGGAACCAACAAGAAGCAAATGCAAATAATGGCAGAAATCTGTCAAAACAGACCAGCAGGTAAAGACGAATTTTTTAAAAGATCTTCTGTTAATTAAATCAAAAATAGTTGAACTAACGAAAGTTAGATAACAACCTGGGGCAGAAGCACAAAAATCCACGCCTCAAAAAGACGTTCAGAGATTTTACAAGAATTTTTACGGTGAAGCACAAAAATCTGTTTCGGGACAGCAACTTTCCCAATCATTACTTCTCTCTCATTAGAGGTTACTCTTGGCACAAAAAGCAAATAAAAAGGATAAGGAGAGGTTATTACAGAGGTAATAACTTCCAAGACTCATCTAAAACTTTTGGGTTATCTCCCAATAAGTACTTTTCTTTAACGCCTTTAAGTTAGGCATAAGAAGAAAGAAAAAGAATCAAGTGTTCTCAAATGAAGAAGCATTAAGACCAAATTTTGTTTTCATAGGAGATGCAAAAGAAATCTTCTCTCTTTACTTAGGGAAGTGTTCTATACCTTTCTTGAGTGGGAGTTGATATTTAATGGTGCCTTCTTTCATATCAATAATGGCACCAACAGTTCTAAGAAAAGGTCTTCTCAAAGTAATAGGACAAGAAGCATTGCATTCAACATCCAAAACACAGAAATCAACATGGACATAGGCATTATTAACCATAATAAGAAAATCATTAAGACTCCCCATGAGTTTCTTTTTAGCATTATCATCAAGTGGGACATTCAAACATCAATCTTCAAGTGGAGGCAAATCAAGCATATCATAAATCCTTCTAGGCATAATAGAAACACTACTATCAAGATCACATAAAGCTTTGAAATCAAAGTCATTCACTTTCATATTAATGATGGGTTTCCAACGATCTTCTTTTTTTATAGGAATAGAAGCTTTATGTTTCATCTTTTCTTCTTTAATCTTTATGAGAGCATCAGTAATGTGTTTTGTAAAGGCCATGTTCATAGCACTAGCATTAGGACTTTTAGCAAGCTTTTGTAGGAACTTAATAACTTCAGAGATATTACAACCATCAAGATCAAAATCAAAATTATCATCTAGAGTGGTAGAACTATTACTAGCCTTAACACTAGTGGTAGTGATAGTAGAAACACTAATGTTTCTAGCAATTTCATCTTCTCTTTCCCACTTAGCATGTAATTCAGCTAATAATCTAACATTTTCATCAATTTTTACTTGTATAGCATTAGTAGCTGCAAAGGGATTATCATTAGTTTCAGGTTTAGCAGCCATTTTATTCAAAGAAGATTGAGCTTCAGCCAAAGAAGCTATATTTCTTTCAGCGTTAGAGAGTTTTTCCTCAATAGTTTTATTGAAAGCAGTTTGCTTACTAATAAAGTCTTTAAGCATAAAGTGGCGCCCCACAAAAATCACTACTAGAAAATCGCTGTGTTTTTGTGCATTGCATCATCATGACCGCATGCTCATGTCATCATGCCACATTGCATTTGAGCATCGTCATCATCATGCATGGTTTTGTCTAAAACTATATTTCGAAAAGTCTGGTTTTGTTTTCTAAACGCCCCGTCTTTTATTCAAACTATAAAACCCGGGTCTCCGGGATATTTCGTTTCGTCTACAAACAGTTTTCAAAAGCCCCGTTTTAAATAATAAAATATTTAATTTATTTTTTGGGGGGCAGCCCGCTAGGCCGAAAGCCCGGCCGGCCACCTCCAAACCCTAGTCTAAAAATATCTAATCCTAGTTCTACCCAATCCTATCCTACCCAGCCTCCCTCCACCTCACCCTGACTAATCCCCTCCCTCCACCTCACACCTCCACCTCACTCCGGCCACTCCCAGGCCGCCACCTCACCCTTCCTCAACAGCCCCCACAGGCGACACACACACACTCACACACACGCAGGCAACAACGCGCGCTGGCCCACCCCTCCCCGCGCAACGCACGACACACCCAGCTTCCCCCGCCTCCTCCTCTTTTCCCTCTCACTTGATCGCCCCGCCAGCCTGGCCCTGGGCCCCACAACTTCCCCCGCACCTGCCGTACTCCCTGGCCAACGCTCCCCGTGCATCGCACCCCTGCCGACCCGCGCACAGCCACGTCGCCAACCCCATCCCGACCAACCGCCTCCCTAGGCCACCGCTCCCTCTGTCGCGCGCCCCACGCGCCCGCCTGGCAACCCCCCCACACCCTATCTTCCTCCCGGTCCCACCACCTCGTCCACCCACGCGATCCCCACACCCAACCCCGTCTCCTCCCGTCGATCTCCTCCTCGACGGCCGCCGCCCAGGGATCCTCCTCTCCGCCGGAGCCACCCTCCACCTACACTATGGCGCCATCCTTCCCCGCCGCCAGCGCCTGCGCCTCCGCCGTGCACCTCTCCTCTCCCTCCCGTCCAAGACACCGGGTCTCTGCTTCCTCGCCGCCGGTCGTCGCCGTGCCTCCGACCTCCCCGCCCTGCACCCCGTGTCGCCATCCCTTTTTCCTCCCTTGCTGAGCCCCTCCTCGCCGGAGCCGCCCTGCCCCTCTCCTGCCTCGCGAGAACAACCGCCGCCGCCGCGCTCCCTCCCCGCCTCTCCACCGTGCCCTCGCGCGCCCTCGACCGTTCCCCTCGCGGTCGCACCTCTACGGCCTCCGCTCGACCTCGCGCCTCCCGCGAGCGCCGCCACCTTCGGCCACGCTTCCACCGCCTCGTCGGCCTCCTCGCACCGCCGGTCGCCTCCTCCCTCGCCGCCGGCCCGCGCCCCTCCGTCGCGCCCTCGACCTCGGCCCCATCGAGCGCGACCTCGCCCGCCTCCTCCCCGGCTCGCCTCCGGCCGCCGGCCAGTGCCCTCGCTTCGCCGCCCATCCCTGGTCGATCTCCGCCCCACCGCCGCAAACCCCGGCCATTTCTTGTCTGGTGCGCCGACCCTCGATCTCGCGTGCCTCTACAAGCCGCCGCTGCGTTTTGGGATTCCTCAGGACAATTATATCTGACTAGTAAATGTCCCAACTACAATGGAATGGTGATTAAAACTGCCCACTACTTATGCTATCAGGACGGCCCACGCTATCTATATCTGATTAGTAAGTGCTGCAACTAAAACGGAATGAGTAAATTGCCAACTGTGTGAGTTCCTTGGTCCGACTTCCTCGTTTGGTCTCGAGGGGGAAATACCAGGATGGGTTTGTTTGGTGTTAGCTTCAGGTTGGATTCGAATAGGGCTTTCTTACCCCTCTCTAATAACCGCCGGTTGTATCGAGTCTCTATAGGTTGTTTAGTGCCGCTGCGCTGCCGCTTCAGCCCACCATACCTCTGTAGGCGAGAGCCGCCGAATTCTAGCCTCGCCATGTACTGGCCTCAGTACTGACGCTCCTCTTTTTCCTTGCCCTTTGTCGGCACCCCTTTTGTTTTAGCAGGTTTGAGATCGACGTCGTTAGCATGGTTACCCTTCTGTCTTGGCCTGGGCAGGGTTATGGACGTCATTGGTTATTCTTCAGGGCTCTTAGCCCCATTAGCCTCTTGTCCGTAGTCGGACACTCTATCGTTTTCAAGGTGATTGGGAGCTTTGTATTGTATATCTGTAAACTTGAATCGTGGAGTCATTGTTGTATATATATCTGTTCTGTGGGTCCCATCGAGGACTGTTGTGTAATGGTATTACTTCGTGTTCCACCCGCACAAAAGTGCCTGGTGGGTGTCCTTGAATCGTTTCTCTGCGGGTTTGGCGGAAAGGGCTAAAACTTGCATAGGGCCGATTTGAGGGTGTTACAGAGTGGTATCAGAGCCCAACAGTTACGATACCCCACTTGTCCAGCCTGTAGGATAACCAAGCTAACGGCCGAAGTAGAGTGTCAAAACTATTTTGAAAAATCGGTTGGATAGATCTGATTAGGTCTGCTTTTACTCCTTACCCTCTGCTATTCTTCTCTTACCTCTGCGTGTTTTGGATCTGTTCTCTTATCTTTTCTTCGAGTCCAGGATTTCTCGTGGTTGGGTTCCGTCGTACCTTCAGGGTTTCGCTTCCTTCTTTGGTAACGGTGCTTCCACATCCGGTCGTCATGCTATCCGAGGAATCCGTCTTCTGTGGTACCATTCTGTGTTCGTTGTTGTGCCTTCCGGTGTTTTCCGACACGACGACATCATCTACGTTAGATCCGATGGAGAGTCTGCATCACTCCTTTGTTTCCGAACCTCGATTGTCGAGATCTTTAGTCTAATTCCGAGAGTTGGTTGCATAATTCTCCTATTCATGTGCAGAGTAATGGTTTGGGTGCGCGATGGACTGATCACCATCCGACTACTCTTATCATTCGCTTTTGTATATTGAATCGGTGGATCCAGCAATTTTACTCCGTCCACAGAAGCTAGAGGTGGCTTTATTTGTTGATACCTATACCTTCGCCCTTTCTTACCGGAGTGCCCTCTCGACGAACACGGATAACGACCTCTTGTTAGTGGTGTCGCGAGGATCGACACGAAGCGAGAAGATTCAGATCGCCGATCTTTTTCCCGGTACCATGAGGCGGATCTCGAGGGCGAGATCCCTTGTTAGTGGTGTCGAATTGTGGCGCCCCGCAAAAATCACTACTAGAAAAATCATTGTGTTTTTGTGCATTGCATCATCATGACCGCATGCTCATGTCATCATGCCACACTGTGTTTGAGCATCATCATCATCATGCATGGTTTTGTCTAAAACTATATTTCGAAAAGTCTGGTTTTGTTTTCTAAACGCCGGGTCTCCGGAATATTTCGTTTCGTCTACAAACAGTTTTCAAAAGCCCCGTTTTAAATAATAAAATATTTAATTTATTTTTTGGGGGGCAGCCCGCTAGGCCGAAAGCCCGGCTGGCCACCTCCAACCCCAGTCTAAAAATATCTAATCCTAATTCTACCCAATCCTATCCTACCCAGCCTCCCTCCACCTCACCCTGACCAATCCCCTCCCTCCACCTCACACCTCCACCTCACTCCGGCCACTCCCAGGCCGCCACCTCACCCTTCCTCACCAACCCCCACAGGCGACACACACACACTCACACACACGCAGGCAACAACGCGCGCTGGCCCACCCCTCCCCGCGCAACGCACGACACGCCCAGCTTCCCCCGCCTCCTCCTCTTTTCCCTCTCACCTGATCGCCCCGCCAGCCTGGCCCTGGGCCCCACACCTTCCACGCACCTGCCGGACTCCCTGGCCAACGCTCCCCGTGCATCGCACCCCTGCCGACCCGCGCACAGCCACGTCGCCTACCCTATCCCGACCAACCGCCTCCCTAGGCGACCGCTCCCCTTATCGCGCGCCCCACGCGCCCGCCTGGCAACCCCCCATGCCCTATCTTCCTCCTGGTCCCACCACCTCGTCCGCCCACGCGATCCCCACACCCAACCTTGTCTCCTCCCGTCGATCTCCTCCTCGACGGCCGCCGCCTAGGGATCCTCCTCTCCGCCGGAGCCACCCTCCACCTCCACCATGGCGTCATCCTTCCCCGCCATCAGCGCCTGGCGCCCCCGCCACGCACCTCTCCTGTCCATCCCGTCCAAGACACCGGGTCTCTGCTTCCTCGCCGCCGGTCGTCGTCGTGCCTCCAACCTCCCTGCCCTGCAGCCCGTGTCGCAATCCCTTTTTCCTCCCTCGCTGAGCGCCTCCTCGCCGGAGCCGCCCCGCCCCTCTCCTGCCTCGCGAGAACAACCACCGCCACCGCGCTCCGTCCCCACCTCTCCACCGTGCCCTCGGCCGTTCCCCTCGCCATCGCACCTCTGCGGCCTCTGCTCGACCTTGCGCCTCCCGCAAGCGCGGCCACCTCCGGCCGCGCTTCCACCGCCTCGTCGGCCTCCTCGCACCGATGGTCGCCTCCTCCCTCACTGCCGGCCCACGCCCCTCTGTCGCGCCCTCGACCTCGGCCCCGTCGAGCGCGACCTCGCCCGCCTCCTCCCCAGCCCGCCTCCGGCGGCTGGCCAGTGGCCCCACTTCGCCGCCCGTCCCCGGTCGATCTCCGCCCCACCGCCGCAAACCCCGGCCATTTTTGTCTGGTGCGCCGACCCTCGATCTCGCGCGCCTCTGCAAGCCGCCGCTGTGGAACCCTGCTGCCTCATCGTGTTTGGCCGCCTCTGGGCACGCCGTCGAGCTCCTCCGCCCCGCGGCCTCGGCTCTGTCCCGTGCCTCCAGGTCGCCGCGTCGCTGCCTCTGGCCTGCTCCCCGTCGACCGTCGTCCCCTGCATGTCCTCCACCGTGTAGGCCATGCGTACCCCTGTCAAGTACCATGCGGGCCGCGACTACTGGCTTGCCGCTGTTAGCGAGCTGTTCTGGAAGGTGTGGCATCCGTGAGGAGAATCTGCTGGCGAGATGTACCCTGTTTAGCAAGTTCGCCATCGATCAAAGACGCCGAGACCCGGGACGCCAAGATCTCCGCCGTGAAACGATAAGACCGTCGACATGACCCGAAGACCGTGGATGCGACAAGATCGTCTCTCGGACGCCAAGGTCGTCAACACGGATACGCCAAGTACTTCCTCTCGGACGCCAAGACCCTGGACCCAGATCCGAAGACCGATCCTGCCGAGAACGAACCTGGGCGCGCCAAGTGCTCCGATCCCGAACCATCCGTCCGACAAGACCTCCTTCTCGGATACCAAACCCGATCCCGTCGACCCGTCGACCCCCGAACCCAAGATCGCCAAACGCCAATGTGTGAACCTTTTCCCGAGCCCCTATTTTATAAATTGCCTTATATCTTGTTGCATAGTAAATCGTCATGCTTGCATACATGTCATCTGGTGGGTTGGGTTAACTAGTCGATTCACCTAAAATAAATATGGAGTGTTTATGCGGGATATCTTTGTCTTATTCTGGACTCCATTTAAATTGGTGTAGCGAACCGATGCCATGTTTCGTCCTGTTAATACAACATTTAAATTGCGGGGGTTCTAAATAACTTGAACCGCTTAATTAATTGTCGGGACCCCGGTTCCGCTTAATATTGCCTAGTTGCACCGCATGTGGGCCATGCCATGCATCATATCATAAGCATGCCGGATCTTCTGCCGTAGTATTAAATATTGCATCCGGTGTTTCTGCTAGTGTTTGCTTCTTCGCGGATTAGACCGATGAGTTGATGCGAGTATCGACAAGTTCTCCGGCTATGATCCTTCGGCAGTGTTTTCCCAGGCGAGCATCCCTTCCCCTTCTACCTATTTTGCATTTATAGTCTTTACTTCCTCCTGTTGATCTATTGCTATCCGTGTCGCGATGCTTTAGTTTCCGTACCACAGTTATATCCCGTGCAGCCTCTATATTGCCTTGGACACCTCCTATTACCTGTGTTTAGTAGATAGCTAGCCTTGCGAGTCGTAGTTGCGTGCTCAGGTGCGATCTCGTGTTGTCAATTACCACAGTTGTTGGATTGCTGGCAGATGTTTATGGTGGAGATGCTTAATGGTGGAGGTGATCATGACTTTAAATACAACTATTAAAATTCTAGATATAACTAATGCAGAGGCATCGGTGGGCAATAGATGTTATTTGGTTCTTCCACGCTCACTTGTGTCCCGTAGGACCCCGAGTACTTGATACATGTTCCTTGATTTTTCGCACTATCCACATCCGGGAGGCCGTGGACCCCCCTGAGCCAGAGCTTGATTCATTTCTATTTCTTGGGGCCACAAAGTAGTTTGGGGCTTTATTACTATCCTGTACTTATGCCATGCTTACTAATTTATTTAAGATTGTGCATGGAGCACCTGTACTGTTTTGGATCGCGCCACGTTTTCGCGGTATCGACAAGCCCAGTCACATTTTTGGGTTCCCAGTCGTTCACTGCCGTCGTCGCAAACCCTGGGGCCGTTCCGGAGCCTGCCAACTTCGTTGCGGGTAGCTTAGTGGGGTGGCCCCCTGAAATATATCTGAATCCTATGATCGCTTTGTCGTGAATGCCTCGTTGGGTTTTGAGTTGGTTTTTCCGAGGTTGATCGAGTGTGTGTTGCCATTTGTGCACCCCTGCAGGGTAAAACTTTCTGAAAGCCGTGTCCGCGGTTATGGACGACTTGGAGCACAGTATCTCGATCATAGACAAGCATAACTAAAGTAGCGCTATAAATTTGACCTAATATGTGACTAGTAATTCAGCTTCACTACAATGGAATGGATAATAAAAATGCCAACAACTAGTGGATCTATGGTGATCTGTGTCATACTATACATGCCTAGTAAGTATTGCAACTCCAATGGAATGTGATAAAACTGCCAACAATTGCTGGGTTTTGGGATTCCTCAAGACAATTATATCTGACTAGTAAATGTCCCAACTACAATGGAATGGTGATTAAAACTGCCCACTACTTATGCTATCAGGACGGCCCACGCTATCTATATCTGATTAGTAAGTGCTGCAACTAAAACGGAATGAGTAAAATTGCCAACTGTGTGAGTTCCTTGGTCCGACTTCCTCGTTTGGTGTCGAGGGGGAAATACCAGGATGGGTTTGTTTGGTGTTAGCTTCAGGTTGGATTCGAATAGGTCTTTCTTACCCCTCTCTGATAACCGCCAGTTGTATCGAGTCTCTATAGGTTGTTTAGTGCCGCTACGCTGCCGCTTCAGCCCACCATACCTATGTAGGCGATAGCCGCCGAATTCTAGCCTCGCCATGTACTGGCCTCAGTACTGACGCTCCTCTTTTTCCTTGCCCTTTGTCGGCACCCCTTTTGTTTTAGCAGGTTTGAGATCGACGTCGTTAGCAGGGTTACCCTTCCGGCTTGGCCTGGGCAGGGTTACGGACGCCATTGGTTATTCTTCAGGGCTCTTAGCCCCATTTGCCCCATGTCCGTAGTCGGACGCTCTATCGTATTCAAGGTGATTTGGATCTTTGTATTGTATATCTGTAAAATTGACTCGTGGAGTCGTTGTTGTATATATATCTGTTATGTGGGTCCCATCGAGGACTATTGTGTAATGGAATTACTTCGTTCTCCACCCACACGAAAGTGCCTGGTGGGCGTCCTTGAATCGTTTATATGCGGGTTTGGCGGAAAGGGCTAAAACTTGCATAGGGCCGATTTGAGGGTGTTACACATAACTTCAAGTTCAGAGGGAGCACTCCTATTATTGTTGTACGAACTTCCATAAGCATTACCATTGTTGGGAGGATATGACTTATAATTGTTGTTACCAAAATTACTCCTATAAGCATTATTGCCAAAATTGTTATTTCTTATGAAGTTCACATCAACTCGCTCTTCTTGGGAAACCAAAGAGGCTAAAGGAACATTATTTGGATCAATATGGGCTTTCCCATTCACAAGCATAGACATAATAATATCAATCATATCACTCAAGGAGGAAGTTTCCTCAACAAAATTTACCTTCCTACCTTGTGGAGCTCTCTCAGTATGCCATTCAGAATAATTAACCATCATATTGTCCAGAAGTTTTGTTGCAGCACCCAAAGTGATGGTCATAAAGGTACCTCCAGCAGCCGAATCCAATAGGTTCCTTGAAGAGTAGTTCAATCCTGCATAAAAAGTTTGGATGATCATCCAAGCAGTCAGTCCATGAGTGGGACAATTCTTTACCAACGATTTCATTCTTTCCCAAGCTTGAGCAACATGTTCATTATCAGATTGTTTAAACTTCATTATTTCACTTCTCATGGATATAATCTTAGCAGCAGGATAGTATTTTCCAATGAAAGCATCTTTGCACTTAGTCCAAGAATCAATAATATTCCTAGTTAAGGAATTCAACCATTCTTTAGCTTTTCCTCTCAAAGAGAAAGGAAACAATTTCAGCTTAATAATATCACCATATACATCCCTATGCTTTTGCATCTCACAAAGTTCAACAAAGTTATTTAGATGGGAAGCAGCATCTTCATTATCAATACCAGAAAATTGTTCTGTCATAACAAGATTGAGTAAAGCAGGTTTTATCTCAAAGAAAGTATCTTCAGGCACAGGTGGAGCAATAGGTGTGCTCATAAAATCATTGTTGTTGGTGCTAGTGAAGTCACACAACTTAGTGTTTTCAAGAGTAGTCATTTTTTTGTGTTTTCAAATAAGAAAGCAAACTAGTAAAACTAATATTTTTGTGTTTTTGATAAAGAAACAAGCAAACAAACCAAAAAGAAACTAAGCAAAACAAAAATAACAAAGTAAAGAGATTGGTTATGAGGGACTCCCCTTGTGAAGATGTCCTTGGCTCCCCGACAACGGCGCCAGAAAAATGCTTGATGGCTCAGTGTCGGCGCCAGAAAAATGCTGGAGCGATGATGATGTAGAGCTCGTTGGGAACCCCAAGAGGAAGGTATGATGAGCAGAGCAGCAAGTTTCCCTCAGTTATGAAACTAAGGTTTAATCGAACCAGTAGAAGCAAGGAAACACCCCAAAGGTGTTGCTAGCTAAGCCTTGGAAGGGCGCACTACCGGTGCTAGTAGCAACGTGGAGACCTACACAACACAACCACAGAACTTTGTCCCCAACTTGCGATGAGGTTGTCAATCTCACCGTGTTTTGCGGAAAACAAAGGATTAAACGTATCGAATGGAAAGAAGTAAAAGTTTGCAGAAAGTAAACACAAATCCATAAACAGTTTATAGATTGAATGTAAAATACAAGGACCGGGATCCATAGTTCACTAGAGGTGGCTCTCCTTAAGATAGATAACATGCTGGGTGAATAAATTACAGCGGGGCAATTGACAAACATCGAGAAAGCAATACATGCATATACTAATCATCTTGACTCCTTTGAGACTTGATTGGGCATTACAACATTATACATAGACCACCATTCAACTGCATCTATGACTAATAATCCACCTTCAGGTTATCATCCGAACCCCCTCCAGTATTAAGTTGCAAGCAACAAATTATTGCTTTACGAACCGCGTGTAAAGTAAACAATACGATTGTTCTATGAACAAAGGATTGTTGTTTTCTCCCTAGTAGCAACAGCACATCTAGTACCTTAGAGATTTCTTTCACTTCCCCAGATTACCAGAGGCATGAACCCACTATCAAGCATAAATACTAACTCTTGGAGTTGCTAGCATCTACTTGGCCAAGATAGCTACTAACAACGGAAAGCATGCAAGATCACAAATAACAAAGATATGATAGAATCAATAATCAATCTGAAATAGCATCTCAATATCCATCGGATCCCCGCAAACACAACATGCAGAATTACAAATAGATGATCTTGATCATGAACGGAGCTCACAAGATCTAAACATGAAAGCAAAAAGGAGGAGAACCAGCCATCTAGCTACTACATGGATCTGTAGTCCAAGGATGAACTACTCACGCATCACACCGGAGGCTTGCAAGGTGATGAAGAAGGCCCCCAGGGTTAATTCCCCTCTCCGGAAGGGTGCCGAGAAGAGCTTCAGATCCCTCCTGATCTAGGGATGGAGATGACGGCGGATACAGACTCTTTCGTGGATTTTTGATCGGGCACTTAGGGTTTTCGTCCCGAGGGAAATATATAGGCGGAAGGAAAGGCCGAGGGGGTGCCTGGGCTAGCCACACCACCCCCTGGCATGTGCCAAGCCTGGCCGCGCGGCCAGGTGGTGTGGCCGCCCTCTGGCCCCTCTCTGTCTCGTATTCTGGCATCTGATGACTTCTGAAAAAATAAGCACTTTGGCTTTTGTCCCATCCAATTTCGAGAATATTCATTTTCTGACTTTCCTGGAACCAAAAACAGCAGAAAACATGCAGCTGGCACTGTGGCTCTTGTTAATAGGTTAGTCCAAGAAATCATATGAAAAGTATTCCAAAGTGTGGACAAAACACAAGAAAGTGGATAAAACCAAGCATGGAACATCAAAAATTATAGGTACATTTGCAATGTATCAGGAATCACCACGTTCTCCCTCCCTGGATTCTCCTAGCACACATTGGCCCCATCTTTAGCCTATCCATGGCATCTGCCGTGCCACCACCACGACAGTTGGCGCCCACCGTGGGGCTAGCCGTGCTAGCAGTGGTGAAAATCCGGACGGGAAACTTCTCGAGCACCGGCGAGCGTATCGTCTCAGGCTTGGTTCAGCGCTAGACTACGTCAGCGACAATAAGGGAAGCTTCAGCAGGAACCCTCCACCACGCAACAGCATCTTCGTCAAGCTTTGCGCGCAAAAGATCTACGTCGGGGTGGATGAATCCGGCGTTCACCCACGGCACATCGTCGACGGTGGCGAACCATCTCTCGGCGTCGCCCGTGGAGTGTGTATCGCTCGCCCCACTGGCAGCGTTGAATTCCTGATGACTGCGCCAGATGCGGGATCGAGCAAAGATCCGGCGCCAAAGCCATAGGTAACGCCCAAACAGACCAGGTCTAGGTTTCCTCCGCTAGAGAAGCAAGAGAATGTGATCCAGCAAGCAATATATAGCTTAGCAACACCAATAGCACCTGTGGTAGACCCGGCTCAGGCGCAAGTTGAGTTAGAGGAAACTAGGCAGAGGATGTTAGCTAGAGCAAAGAAGGTAGCTGAATTGCATCAGTCGCTGAACATCACCTTGAGAGAGTACGCTAAGGCGAACCGTATCGATGGAGTGAAAATCAGAGGTAGAAACCTGATCACTGAGATTGACAAGGAGTACGAGCCTAGGCCGGGTCAGACAGCCACAATAGTGACAGGGGGGCTCGATCGTTATAGTACCCCAGCAAAGAACCTCAGAGCAGCAAACGCGGCCGCATGCGAGTTAGAAGGTTTGACCGGTGAGGCTCGGCAGAGGAAACAAGAGAGAGTGAATCACTTGTTGAGGGTCGCATGCCAACAAAATGAAGAAATGAACAAAGCTTACCCGGCACCACCAGGAGCTTCACAGGTGGTACATTCGGCCAGAAATAACCCGACAAGATCCAGAGGAGCCGCATCATCTCCGATTCATGATCCAAGGAGAGAAGAGGTAGTGGACTCCGGAAGAAGAAACAAGCAAATGGTCCCTTATGATCCGGTAAGAGCTGGAAAAGGAAAAGCAGTGCAAGTTGATGAGGATCGCCACAGTACCAGCCGGGGTGTGGCTGCCCAGGGTAACCACGACCAAGGCAATGCCGGTCAAAGAAATGCTGCCAACGGCAATGCCGGACAGCGTAATCCCATGGGAGCGGGGAAAACTGTGCCGCAAGCGCAACATCATGAACCTCGGCAAGGAGGAAGTGCAGGACAAGCAGCACAACAACGTCCTGCGCATCCAGATCAAGAAAGATACAATTTTGGTTATTCGGCTATGGTTAACGATGGATACCCCAGACTAGATCATCATGTAATTGGATCGTGGTTGGGAAGAAGGAACTTGTAGCTAGATGATGCGAGGTTGAAGTTGGATAGGATTTATATGTTGGAGCAAATCGAGTTACAAGGTCCACCAGGTCCAGCGTGTTTCGGGCCCCGGATCATGAATGAGAAACCAGTGCCGAACTTCCAGCTGGCCACGGGACCCCGAACTTATGATGGAAGCACCAGGCCAGAAGATTGGTTGATTGATTATGCCACAGCTGTCAAGATCGCAACAGGGAATTTGAGATGGGCAGTAAGATATGTACCGTAGATGCTGGAAGGACCAGCGTGAGTTTGGCTGAACAATTTGCCACCAGGGAGTGTCAACTGTTGGTTGGATTTCCAGGAACTATTTGTTAGCAACTTCTCAAGCACTTACAAGAGACCCAATAGACCGCAGACCCTTGCACTATGCCGGTAGAGACCGAATGAGCCAGATAGAGATTTCCTGACTCGGTGGTGCAACGTGCGAAACTCGTGCGAAGGGGTGATCGAATCACAAGCAATTGCGTGGTTTGCTCAGGGATGCAGGTATGGGAGTATGTTGTGGCAAAGGTTATAGCAAGATATGCGAACTACCTTGTCCGAGACAATCCAGAGTGCAGATTCATATGCCTTGGGAGATCCAACTGAACCCCGGATGATGTCTAGTGAAGCAAATGAGGAGTATTACAACCGAGATATCTCCGGGTCATCAAGGAGGAATGATTTCCAAGGAAAAAGAAGGGACGAGCGGCTAAATTATCGGTATAAGTCGCAGCAGGTTGCAGAAGTGGACCGGGATCAGCCCCATGCCGGAGCAAGCCAACGCCAGAAAACTGGAGGGCAAAACTGGTAGCAGAAAAGCGAAGTAAGAAAGCCTTGGACCCCGGAGCAGAAAAAGCAATGGTAAGAACGGAAGGATAGGCCGAGGTATACGTTCGAATCTATGCTAGATCAACCTTGCAAATTTCATATGCCAAGTCCGAACAGTCCAGCGAATCATACGACCCGCCAGTGTGAATGGATGAGGAAGTTGGAACATATGGGTTCGGGGAATGCTCAGGCACCTCGGAACGAAGCACCTAGGAATGAAACACCCTGGCCATCGTTACTAATTGGGGGAAATGGACAGCAATTGATGCTTCCGCCACCTCCGCCGAGGTATGAAAATCCGAAAAGAAGGGAAGTTGTACATCAGGTGGGCAATAACCAACAACAAGGCCAAGGATACAACCAGAATGAGGGGAGGAATGAGTACAGGGAATATCATCAAAGCTATTGTGTGTTCACCATGGAAGAGAACGACCGAAAAAGCTTACAGTGGCGGCATATGGAGGTGAACACAGTAATGCCGGCTGTGCCGAGATACATGCCTTGGGCGGATCAAGAGATCACGTGGAGTGTCAAGGATCACCCAAAGATCATGCCAAGCCTAGGAACCTACGCTCTAGTCTTGGATCCGACGTTTATCGGACCAAATCTCAACGTGAAGTTTTCCAAGGTATTGATTGACAACGGCAGTAGTATCAACATTATGTACAAGGATACCATGCACAAGTTGGTGATAATAGAGAACATGTTGCAAGCGACAAGGACCACTTTTCACGATATTGTGCCTGGTATCTCTTGTGAACCAATTGGAAAGGTCATGGTTGACGTATTATTCAGCACAAGGGACAACTGCCGCACTGAGAACTTAGAATTCGAAGTAGTGAATCTGGAAAGTGCTTATCACGCATTACTTGGTAGGCCAGCACTGAGCAAATTCATGGCAACTACCCACGTCAGTTACGTTAAGATGAAGTTGCTCGGACCAAGGGGTGTGATAACTATATGAGGGGACTTCCGGCGTTCGATCGAATGCGCTTCAGCCGGATCTAATTTAGCCGAGTCACTCGTGATAGATCAAGAGAAAAGGAAGATACTAGAGGTGGCAGCATTGGCTCAGTCCGCGCAACAACATATGCCAGCCCTAACCAACCCGCACGGGAGCGTATCGTTCCAAGCAACTAAGGATACGAAGAAAGTGCTAGTTGATGACTTGTTCCCAGAGAGCACTATTACCATAGGTGCCGGGTTGAGCAACAAATAGGAAAGCGTGCTCGTCAACTTCCTCCGTGAGAATCGGGATATCTTTGCTTGGTCTACGCAGGATCTGCAACGTGTACTGATGGAGTTGGCTGAGCACTCATTGAATGTAAGACCCGGGGCTAAGCCGGTAAAGTAGCTTCTCAGGCGTTTCGCAGAAGATAGAAGAAAAGTATTTGGAGATGAAATAGCAAGATTGCTAGCGGTCGGATTTATCATGGAGGTACTTTATCCGGACTGGCTCTCTAATCCGGTGCTGGTGGAGAAAAAGAAAGATGATCCGGACATGGCAGTGGTATGGCGCATGTGTATTGATTACACGAACCTGAATAAGGCGTGTCCAAAGATCTGTTTCCACTCCCTAGAATAGATCAGGTCATAGACTCAACTGCCGGATGTGAGCTACTATCGTTCATTGACGCATATTCTGGTTTCCATCAGATACCCCTAAATCCGGATGATCAAATAAAGACAACATTCAGTACCCCGTACGGGGCTTATTGCTATCGAATTATGCCGTTTGGATTACGTAATGCAGGAGCAACGTACCAACGATGTATGCAAAAATGCTTACATGACCATATAGGTAGGAATGTGCAGGTGTATGTGGATGATGTGGTGATAAAACCAAGGAAAGCAATACGCTCCTTGAGGATATCCGGCAGACATTCGCAAACTTGAGAAGGTTCCGAATGAAACTGAACCCGGAGAAGTGCACCTTCGGCGTACCAACCGGAAAGTTACTCGGTTTCTTGGTATCTAGCCGCGGCATTGAAGCTAACCCAACGAAAATCAGGGCCATAGAAAGAATGGAGTTACCAAAGTGTCTTAATGATGTCCAGAAGTTCACTGGTTGCTTGGCATCGTTGAGTCGGTTTGTATGTCGGCTGGGAGAGAAGACCTTGCCCCTCTATCAGTTAATGAAAAAAGAAGATAAGTTCACATGGACGCCACAGGCAGATCTTGCATTCCGAGAGTTGAAAAAGATGCTATCTACCACGCCAATCCTAGCTGCACCGTTACCTAAGGAACCAATGTTGCTTTACGTAGCCACGACAAACCGAGTCCTAAGCACAGTGATCGTAGTGGAGCGCGAAGAGGAAGGAAAGTCGGTGCAAAGGCCGGTGTATTATCTGAGTGAAGTATTGTCAGCGTCAAAACAGAACTATCCTCATTATCAGAAGATGGCGTACGGCGTATATATGTCGGCCAAGAAGCTCAAGCACTATTTCGAGGAACACCCCATCAAGGTGATATGTGAGGCGCCTATTTCGGAGATCATGAGCAACAAGGACGCAAGCGGCAGAATAGCGCATTGGGCAATCGAATTAGCTCCATACGCGCCACAGTTCAGTAGAAGAGATGCGATCAAATCACAAGCGGTGGCGGATTTCTTTGTGGATTGGGCTGAAATGCAATACGAGCCACCCCTGCCGGACTCAAATTATTGGCAAATGCACTTCGATGGATCAAAACTGAAAGACAGATTAGGCGCTGGAGTAGTGCTTACCTCGCTCAAGAAGGATCAACTGAAGTACGTCCTACAGATCCACTTCAGTGCCTCGAATAATGTGGCGGAGTACGAAGCAGTGGTACATGGTCTCAAAGTGGCGAAGGAAGTGGGAATACGTCGGATACAGTGCTTTGGAGATTCAGATTTGGTGGTACAGCAAGTGTCTGGAAATTGGGATGCCCTGGATGCTAACATGGCCTTGTATAGGTTCCATGTCCAGAAGATAAGCGGATTTTCGAAGGATGTGAGTTCCATCACATACCTCGGAGCGAAAACGAGGCAGCAGATACACTGTCCAAGTTGGGCTCATCCCGGCAACCCATTCCGCCAGACGTGGCTTTGGAACACTTGAGAAAACCGTCTATCATACCATCACCCGAATCAGATTCAATTTATATCCCAGCGCTCACTGGATCAGGAGCTGCACCCATGGAAATAGAATGGGGAGGCACCTCAGCAAACCCGGGGACTACTTCGGTGAACTAGGGGACTGCTTCAGCAAACCCGGGGACTCTGCAGCTTGATCTGGCGGGAGTTATGTCGGTGGATGCAATGGAAGTGGACGAGGAACCGTTTCCCGTCCGACCTATACCGACTTGGGCCAAGGCAATTTTCGATTTCCTGAAAGAGGGAATCTTGCCGGATGAGGAAATAAGTTCGAGGCAAATTCAGAGAAGAGCAAAGGCTTATACCATTATCAACGCCGAATTATACAAAAGGAGTGTGATAGCAGTACTACAACGGTGCGTTGATCTAGAGGAAGGACTCGACATACTCCGAGATATTCACCAAGGGGAATGTGGCCACCATGCCTCCTCTAGGGCCTTAGTAGCAAAAGCTTTCCGGCATGGATTTTATTGGCCCAGTGCTTTGGAGCAAGCAGAGGACTTGGTGAGAAAATGTAACGGCTGCCAAAGATACGCCACGAACACTCACCTGCCAATGTCGGAGCTGAAAACTATCCCAATTACATGGCCATTTGCCGTATGGTGCCTAGACATGGTAGGCCCATTTAAGCCGGCTAAAGGAGGGATGACCCACATGCTGGTCATGGTTGACAAGTTCACCAAGTGGATCGAAGTGAAACCAATTCGGAAATATGATGGGGCAACAGTAGTAAGATTCCTCAAGGATATAATCTTAAGGTACGGATACCCCCATAGCATCATAACTGATAATGGCACAAATTTTGCCGAAGGAGCATGTGCGAGGTTCTGCCAGGAAAAGAAGATCCGGTTAGATGTCGCCTCAGTTGCTCACCCCGCATCGAACGGGGAAGTGGAAAGATCCAACAGACTGGTATTGTCCGGGATAAAACCCTGGCTCATAGAGCCGCTGCAAAGATCAGGAGGTGCTGGATAGAAGAACTACCAGCGGTACTGTGGAGTTTAAGAACAACTCTGAATCGATCAATGGGCTATACGCCATTCTTTCTGGTATATGGGGAAGAAGCTGTATTACCAGCCTACATAGAGCATGACTCGCCTAGGGTCACCCAATACATAGAAGCTGAAGTGCGCGAAGCCCGGTAGAATGATGTTGATCTACTAGAAGAAGCGAGAGAACTGGCCTTGTCTAGATCCGCCATATACCAGCAAAATCTCCGATGCTATCATAGCCGGAAAGTAAACCCTCGTGTTTTTCGGGAAGGTGATTTGGTGCTAAGGCTAATATAGCGCATCGCTGGCATGCATAAGTTATCCCCCCATGGGAAGGGCCCTTCATTGTGAGCAAAGCTTTGCGCAATGATTTCTACTATCTTATTGATGCGCAACCCTAGCAAAAGAACAAGGCGGACAGGTCCGGAGAGGAATCCAAAAGACCATGGAACGTAGCACCGTTGCGTCCTTTCTACACCTGAGAGGTGAATGCATCTGAACTACTCATATGTCGGTATGCATGTCGGCAGTGAGCTTATCAATAAAAACTTTGCCACCCCGAGCAGAGACTCGGGGACTGCTATAGCACTTGTCTTGTTTTCATATTCTTTATGTCGGCTGGGTTAGGTCACTTACGTCTTAGTTGGATTAGTAATGTGTTAGCACCAAAAACCTAACTCTTCGATTTTGCTGTTGTCCAACAAGAATTGGCTTCATGGCAAGCAAGAGAACAAGTTTGGAATGGCAAAGCACATGAAAAAAAACTAAGGAAGACGAACTTAAGCGGGCCAACTTTGGTTTTTTGGCTAACCCTTAGTTTATTTTCTTCACTAAAATGCTGAATCATTTTGAGCTAATCTCAAGGTTTCTAGTATTGTTAAGTCATTTTTTTGAACTTCGGACTCGTAAGTCAAAAAACCGAATCAAGGTAGATGCGACCCGAGTCAAGAATTAGAGGAGCAAGAAAATGAAACTCAGGGACTTCACCCACGATAATCCGGCAGTGAAAACTTAGTTTGAAACATGAAATTGTAGCACAAGCAAACCAAAGTGTTAAAATACATCTGCGCCCGGCATTCCAGGGATCTGATAAATGTGATTGAGTGTTTTTCAAGGGTCAGGAGCAGCAGAGGAATCATCTGCGGAGGAGGGAGGTACTCCGGAGTGTGCGGAAGGAGCGCTAGCTTAGGAATTGTCCTCCGGATCTTCAGCCTCGTCGCCTAACTCGGAGTCCTCACTCTCATTCCCTTCTTCTTCAGCTCCAGAGACAATCTCATCGTCAGCAGCATCAAGGAAGCTCGGCCCCTCATTCTAGGCATGGCAGAAGGAGTACTGAATGAGATTGTTCGCATAGGCCTGGCGGCGCGCGATCCACTCTGGATCCTCGCACCAATTAGACCCGGTGCGCATATGCTTGAGCAATGCCAAGTCAATCCCTTCATACCATGAAAGCATAAACTTCAAAGCAATGTCAGCTCTAGCCTGTGCCGCAGATTCATGCCACAAGTCCAGTTGTGTCTCGCATTCCATGAGTTTGGCTATGAAGTCTGAGGTTCTCTTGGGAATGGTCTCACCAGGCCAGAGGCAGCTGAACATCCGTGTCGCTGCTGGGATAATGTCCGAGCCGAAATTCCTCACTATATCAAGACGAGCAGTGAGACTAGCCAGGAGATCCTCTGTGTCATAAGGAATTGGCTCGGCATCAGGGCCAATGGGAACTCCACGCTGTTCACGGGATTCGCGTATGGCGGAGGCAGCGAATGAATCGCTCTCTGGAAATTTGTCTAAGGATAAGAGGAGCAAAAGTGAGCGGATGAACCAAATCTGAATTGTAACAAATCAAGCAAGAGCGTAGAACTTACACGCAATCTAGAAGAGAAGCCGATGAATCTCGGAATTAGTGTTGGCGTTGTGGACCCGGAGTTTTTCGCACTCAGTGATCGCCGATGCAAGTTTGATGTCGGCTTCTTCCAGTAGGCCCTTGTCCTTAGAGATTTTCGTAACAAGACACTCCTTCTCTTCGGCAAACTCCTGATCGGCCTTCTCCAGCGCGGACTAATGAGAGCTCTTGAGCCTCTGGATTTCGGCATTCAGCCGAGTAATCTCCAAGTCCTGCTGCTAGAGCCGAGCTATCTCAGCGTCCTTCTTCTTCAGTTCAGCTTCATACTTCCCTGATTGTTCCAGGCAGTGGGTCATCAGTTCAGGCATAGGAAAACTATCCTCAAGAGCAACTGCAACATGATCCGGAGGACCCAAAATATGAGTGTCCACCGGATAAAGCATGGAGGGTACAATGATCATGTGAAGGGGATGAAATTACCTTTAATCTCCGCAAGATTCTTTCTCATAATTTTATTCTCAGCCGCAACCTCGGCTACGTAATCCGGACAAGACATTTATATAAGTTCTAAAGAAGTTTGAATAAACAAGGAAGGAGGAGAAATGGAAACTTACCCTTCTTCTGGTACTCCTCCAGGAGTTTACCATAACGCCCGCGTATGTCTTTATAAGAGTCCAGCAGGCGCTGGAACTCAGCGGTTCGGCGGTTAGTGGTAATCTGAAACAGGAAAGAAACAAAAATTTAGAGGCAAGGTGGGTGGATATTCGAAGTCTACAAGATCCGGGCCAAGTGGAACTTAACCCGGCTCTAGGTGTGTGGATATTCGAAGTCTATAAGATCCGGGCCAAGTGGAACTTAACCCGACTCTAGGTGTGTGGATATTCGAAGTCTACAAGATCCGGGCCAAGTGGAACTTAACCCGGCTCTAGGTGTGTGGATATTCGAAGTCTATAAGATCTGGGCCAAGTGGAACTTAACCCGGCTCTAGGTGTGTGCATATTCGAAGCCTACAAGATCCAGGTCAAGTGGAACTTAACCTGGCTCTAAGTGCGTGGATATTTGAAAACTACGTGATCTGGGCCAAGGGAACTAGACCCGGCCCAAAATCTATTGCAAATTAGTGACAATATGAACAAAAACTAGGGAGCATCCGACCGAATAACAAGTTATTCCCCCCGAAGGCTCGGGGACTGGGATATATCTACAAGTGCTAAGTTGTGAAAAAACGTTAACAGCAGAGAAAAAGGATTACCTCATTCATCCGGCCAGCCAGGGAGATAGCCTGAGTGGCGGAGTTCATTTGCGCGCTGAACTCAGTGGGGCCGAACCTTTCTGGGAGATCGTCGTGAGGGTCGATGATGTCGGCATTGTTCCAGTTCTTCACATACTCAAGGAGATGTGGACTATAACTCTCGCCACTCGTAGAATGGTTCGTCACTGGGCCCTTCACATGGGCCTCACGCCTGGCGGATTGAGCCGCATCAGGGCTGGTGTGCAAAACCAGTTGTTTGCTGCCTTCTGATCCGGAAGCTGGCCCAGACGAAGCTGACCCAGAAGTCTTCGTAGCTTTGCCAGATGAGGGTTGAGGGGCGTGCTGAAAGAAATCAGCGATTGAATGGGTAGACCCGGTGGGGGCCGAAGGAGCTCTCCCCTTAGGAGGCTTGGAGGCCCTTGCTACAGTTGTTCTTGCTGATGCTATTGCTACTAGTGCTGCTGGTGCTGATGCTTCTGTTGCTGGTGCTGGTGCTGCGGGTGCTGGTGCTGGTGTTGTTGCTGGTGGTGCTGTTGCTGCTGCTGGTGTTGTCGGTGCTGTTGCTGGTGCTGGGGATATTAGGGGCGGTGCCGATGAAGCTGGCGCCTCAACGTTGGGCGCAGAGGCCGAGGAGCTGGACAGGTCCGGCATAGCCGTATCCAAATCCGGCCCGCTACCCCCCACGTTGACGTTGCCCTCCTCTTGACGAGGTGGACTCTGGTCAGGCGCAGCCGCAGAACCCTCATGAATAGGTCTAAGCGGATGTTGGTCATCGTTGCGGGGGGGAGAGGGATCGCTCCGGAGTGGGGAGGCTATGCCGGAACCACTCTGGGAGATATCCATAGGAGCTCTGGAAAAAGGAAGGACATCAAGTCATAAAGGAAGAACCAACCAGAGACTAAGGCAAGCAATGGAAGAATCCGAAGTAGGAATGCTAAAAGAGCTTACTCGTCAACGGTGGGAGGAGCCCGAGGTTTGGGCGCCCTTCGGACTGTGCTCGTGGCGGCAGGCTTAGCCGAGGGTTTAACCCCGGACTTCTTTTGCCTCTTCTTGGGCGACGGCGCCTCTGAATCTGTGGCCGAGGTAGCTTCGCGCTTCTGGGAAGGGGCCGGGGTCGGACCATAGGTAGCAAGCGGAGGAACCTCATGGACCTAAGCGTCCGGGTTAGCTGAACATTCGAACATAAGCCAGGTGCAAATAAGGATAGGAACCGGATCAAGTACCTCAAGGACCTCAACATCCGAATCATCATCATCTGGCCAATCCCTTAGAGAAGAGGCCTTACCAGTGGTGCGTTTGATGACATCCGGGGCAGGCAAGAAGGCCTCCGGGTCAGTCTCCACCTCGTCTCCCTCAGGGCAGTCCTCCAACCACTTGCTGGCCAGAACCTCGCCATCCTCCAGCGTTTGCTAGAGAAATCTCTGAAAGAATAGCAGCTAAGTTACAAAGGGAAATCAACATACAAAGAAAATCCGGATAGCAGAAGATGGTTAACTTACCCTTGGTGGAGGGTCGGCACGAGTGAAGGGCTCAAGTCCCCACTCCCAGGCCTCGGTGAACTCCTTCTCCATGTTGAAGACGGCCTTAACCCGGCGGTAAACCGCCGAGTTGTCCAGCTCGAAGGAGGAGGTCCGATGAGGGTCAAGAGGACTGCTAAGGAAGCAGATCTTGTGGGCTCGCTTCTGGAGCGGGGAGACCCGGCTGCGGAGGAAAGTGATCATGATATCCTCCCCCCGAAGATGATCTTTAAGCAGTTCTGTGAACCGGCGAGCCACCTGATTCGCTAGGGCCATGGCGCGCTTGGGAATGCTTTCCCAAAGCGAGGTGTCTGGAGGACCGAGTCTGAAGGGGATCAGCCGGATCTGGTCCTCCTTGGTGGAGTTCTGGATATAGAAGAAGGTTCGGGCCCAGCCCTTGCAAGATTCGAGCCCCGTGACCCGGGGGAAGATGGATTGTTTCCGGTGCGAGATGGAGGCGGCGCCACACTAGGTCAGGTGCTTGTCCTCAGGGGCACGCTCCTTGTCTGGAACCACATTTCTCCACAGACCAAAGAACTTGATCCACAGTTCTTTGGTTGGCCAGAGGCTGATGTAACTCTCAATGCCGAAGGCAAAAGAGGACAGAGAGGTGATAGCATTTGCGGGAAGATGATGCGGTTGCAATTGGTAGGTGGAGATGAAATTGAAGAATAAATCAGAGGTAGGAAGGCCGCAGCCGCGTTGGAAATGCGACAAGAAAACAACGTACTCCCCAGATTTGGGGGTGGGAGTAATCTCACCGGTGGGGAGGCGGCAGGCGACGCCGGCGGGGATGCGACGAGAGGCGTGGAGCCACGCCAAATTTTCCTCGCGGACGATGGAGCCATCCCAGCATCCGCGCTCATGGCCCTCCGCCCCTTCCTCCGGCTGCGCCACCATCGAATCTTCTGCTTTAGTCATGGTGGGATTAAAGCTCTCGAAGGGATGATCTGAATAATGGTAGCCCGAAGAGGGGAAACGGGAAGCGCAACGCCCCGTGGTGAAGATGGGAACTGGAGGCGGCGGTGCTGGCGTGAAATACTGTCGGAGCACGGTCACGGTGGCGCTCGTGGAGAAGAAAACTGGCGGCGGTGAAAGAGAGAGAGAGCAATGGAGTGTGGCGAGAATGGGGGAACTTCCCCTGGGAGTGCACGGCACCTTCTACTTAACCGTGCCACACGCGTCGTGGGATCCTTTGCGGGTGGCAAACCGCACAC
Organism: Avena eriantha; assembly: GCA_910589775.1. Lineage (NCBI taxonomy): Eukaryota > Viridiplantae > Streptophyta > Magnoliopsida > Poales > Poaceae > Avena > Avena eriantha. Next base: position 407,750,040 of record OU342742.1, read on the forward strand.
AGCAAGCGTGTATGCGTCATGTGCAACCAATCAGAGCAAGGCCACAGGAGGGGCCACTAGAGCAAATGATCCCATGACGGGACATGGCGTGACAGTTAACGAGGCGTTGCAGTGATGAGACGTTTACAACAGTTATGCCTGACGCAGCAATAGTAACCGGCGCGGTAAATGCGCATGGCCCTTAAAATGAGGCAAATGATGATTACCCTCCATGTAGGACGTGGAGAAGCGTACGAGAGAAGGAAAAGAAACCTAGATAAGGAAGCAAAATACCTAGCCAATGAGGAATAACCCGGAAAGAGCGAAAGGATCGCAAGAGAAGAAACTCCGGGCAACGAGATAACTCGGCCCAAGGAATAAAAGATTCGGATATGGGAACCTATTGTGGCCTTAACAACTGAAAGGTTGCTAAGACCGCACCAGCTTCGGGGACTAATGTTGGGGGGATACCCCCGGGTAGGGCAATGCCGGGGTATAAGGGCCGCGTTAGCCGGGGTACGGCACGGTCAAAGCAAAGTGCTGACCGGGTCACCTCAAGGCAGGCCGAATCACGGTGTGGCTCGGCCTATGGGGCATTTCCTTGACAATGGTGCGGTTGGCATAAGATCGATGCCGGCCATGCATATCTGTTTTGCAGGTACTTGGGTAGGCCGGATTAGCTATATGCTAGCCGGATTATCTTGGCTTCAAAGAGAAGGAATCCCACGCTGGTCAAAAGGTGGCTTTATTTGCTGAAGCATGTGCAAAGTAAAAGTAAAAGAGAGGACCAGCGGGTCAGTGGCGACCAAGGTGACGTGGGCAAAGCCGGATGACGTAGCCCGTGATGCCAAAAGACAAGGATGATGATGTGGGTTACGTCCAAAGCCCAGACGAGCCGTTAAAGAAGAATAAAGAAGCATCTATTTTATTAAAGGAGCATATTCATAGAATATGCTGCCACCTAAGCCCTAGAATTGTAACCCGGGCTCCCCTATATAAGGAGCACCAGGGTCTCCATAGAGAGGTACGGCATTTAGAGGAATCACTCTCTGTCTAAGGTAGAACTCAGGGGCTAGTTAGTGAGGGGTAAGAGACATTGTCTCCTTCTTGCTAAGAGCTTCAAGAACACTTGTAAACACCATATAGAGAGAATACAAGAACTTTCGTGTGTGGAATCACCACGTTCTCCCTCCCTGGATTCCCCTAGCACACATTGGCCCCATCTTTAGCCTATCCATGGCATCTGCCATGCCACCACCACGACAATCTGCTTTCTAATCGATTTTGTGTTTGTTCTTGTTCTTTTCTCACCATGTTGCATCATTTCTTATGCTAATCGATTTGCGTTATCTTTTAGATCCACAGCCATATGGCGTGCTCGCATGATGGCATCCTCGCAGGATGGAGGGGTAGTCATTATAGTTGTCCCAGTACCAACTTCTTCGGATGGTGGGCTCGCCGCTGTGACCGTGACAATACCGGTCTCATGGGATGGCGGGCTCACCGCTGCGGCTATCACAGTACCTGGCTCGTCGTTGCGTTCGTTGAGCATGGTCACCAAGTCACTTACAGTAGATAGGGCTAGGGATAAGATTAGAGGTGCTCAATATTAGATGGTAGGGCTAGTGGAGAAATTAACAATGTCTCCTTTTGCCCCTGTGATGGGCAAAAAGGAGACATTGTACATTTCTCGGCTTATCTTTTTTAAAAATTTCTCCTCTTTTATGTTTGTAATAGAAATAGAGAGGGGCTCAAACTATAATAGAAATAAAATATAGCATATTTTCATGGAAATTTCGAGTTGAATGTTATTGTTACCAAAATAATATGCTTATAATTATTGTGATTAATATTAATTTTCCACTGAATGGTATACCGAAGATGACAAAATATTCTATCTATCACGACATGAACATAACACACCGCGATTAGCATGCCGAGGCGAATCCCCTTCTAGTGCCACGAAAGCGCTAGGTTGGTGGGTCCCGCTATGCGGAGCAAAAAATCCGCCACTATTTGTGAATTCCTGACGCAATTATCCCTAGCGGCTTTTTTGTCACGCGAGCATGATGACTAAGGCTGTGCCTCGGTGTCTATAAGCGCCAGCGCCCGGGCTCCATGTTGTAGTATATTGAGAGGAAACCTTACTTCTCGAGACATCCATCCACTATGATGAACATCCTCCCACATGGCAGTCACCAAGTATGGGGAGGAGCTCCATACCAGCACCATCTCCAATGAGTAAAGGGGCCAAGGGGCCACCGCCCATAGGAGGTCACCGATGCCGCCTCCTCTCCTCGTGTGGCCGCCTCTCCCCCTTGGGGAGACACATCTCCATAACCTTTTACAACAAGTCTCCATCATCCCCTACTTTAATTTCTTGGCAAACATGATGTGTAATGCAATCTATTGTTTTCCCATGATCTATTGTATCTGTATGACTATGTTTGAGTAGATATGTTTATGGCAATTGTGAAATAGTTCATTGTTAGTTGCATACAAGTATATGTTATCTTCTATGATGATCTTTTGTACTAATATATGAGTGCACACATATGTTGGTGGATTCATAAGGTTGTGACCATTGCATGTTGATAGGAGGAGAGACGACTAGAGATTGAAAGAAATGTGTCCAAAGTCTTAAATATGCATGTTATGTTAATTTATGATTAACTAACGGGGTATAAATTATTGAGAACTTGAAACTTATAGTGGTGATTGGACTTTATGTCTTAATAACTCTCTTACTTGCTCATAATTGGCCTTGGGATCAATCACTAGTGGTGTATTTGCTCATTAATTTGACTACAACTATTCATGGCTCCTCTCTAGAAGAAATAATAAAAAGATTATCTATGTGCTTCACTAATTGTGACAACCAAATGAATGAAGTGACTATTTAGCTAAACACTTGCTCCCTTGAGTTACTTGCTTCTACTTTATTTTTTTTCACTTTACTTCCTTTTACTTTATTTGCAATAGTTTACTTTCTATGTTTACTTTTAGCACTTTACAGTTTTCTAGTTAGAAGTAAAAGGTAACCTACGCAATCTAGTTCATTGCTTTGCATATAAGACAATATAAGTGGGTTATATAGATTTAGAGAATAGACAGTTTACATTCAGATTCTTGTGGGTCCGACAATCAAATACCTATCGAATTATCCTATAATGGTTCCTTGCTATTGGGGATTATCAGAGAGTCTTGCATGGCACCTCCAAAAATTCGGTGATCCATATACATCGTTCACAATGAGTTGTATCTCGGAGGTCGCCTCAAGGAATCTAGAAATGGTCGGCTCTTTTTGTTTTTACAATTCTGTTTCTTTTTTCCCTTTCTGTTCTTTTCTTTTCATTTTTTATATTTTTTAGTATTTTTTAAAAAGTTCATATTTAAAAAAAGTTTTAGATTTTGAAAATATTCGGATTTTGAATTTGTTTGGATTTGAAAAAGTTCATATTTTGGAAATTTTCAAATTTGAAAAAAGTTCATATAATGTGAGAATTTAAAAATTATTCATATTGAAACAGTCAAAATTTTAAAAGCATTCAAATACAGAAAATTTTCACATATGAAATATTCAACTTTTGAAAGTATTCAGATTTAAAAAAAATAGATTTTGAACAATATACAGATTTAAAAGGTATTCAGATTTAAGAAAAGAAGAAAAAAGCAAATGTACATGTTATTGGGCCGCATTGATGCAGCATGTGATGGACCTACATCAGGAGATGCACCGCTCAGAGTCACGGCTAGAGACCAGGCTCCCCAAAAATTGGATAAACTTTTTTCTTCGCCAGTTGCGGGACGTATCCGTACTGCACGGACGATAAGAAAATGAACTGCGACCCGTTTAGAAGGACCGAACAATCGATTTTTTTTGGAAGGTTTTTTATTGTTTTCCTCACGTCTCTAGTTGTTGTTTTTTTCTATTTTCTAAATTCAAATATTATCAAGTTTGATTGTTTGAAATCTGAACAGTTTTCAAATTCAAACAATTTTTAAATTCAAACTTTTAAATTTTCAAACATTTGTTATTTTTTTAATTTCCAACTTTTTTCAGTTTTAAACTTTTTTAATTTAAACATTTGGAAAATTTTGGACTTTTTATTACCAAAAGGAAAATATACATAAAAAATAAAAATTCTGCACCATTTTTTCAGCCGCATAAGAGCGGTCTAGGAGGAAAACCGCCTTCAGCCCAGACATGATCTCTCAAGGGCTCCCCGAAATTTTTCGGTTTATTTTTTTAACATGGAACTCACCGATTCCATTAGCATGGCTCAGCAGACTCGCTGACCACAATAACGTTTACATCACCAGGTACATATTCTGGCCATACCAGTCGTACCTCACTTTGGTTGGAGCCCAAAGCAACTAGGGAATGAGCAACCTAATTACAAGTCCTAGGCACATATGCCACTTCAAACAAAATGAAGTTTAGTCTAATAAAAGCACATAGATCACGGTAAATAACACCTTCAGTAGCTAGGTCGTAGTCTGGACTTTGCACGACACGGACAAGGATCAGAGAGTCAAACCCCAACCGAACTTTACCCATTCCCCATGTTGATGCCGCCTATAGTGCTTCCGAGCATGCAATGGCTTCAGTCTGCACCGTGCTTTCTGCACTTTTCATGTATCCTACTCCAGAGTTACGGGCTTTGCTGCTGCTATCTCTTACAATGAAACCCCACGCACCCTGGCGTGTGGCAGGTTGGAAGGCACCATGGGTTTTAATCTTTATCACATCACCACTTGCCTTCTACCAGTGTTGGCTGGGAGACGCAACAACTATTACTGATTTGTCCTTGCAATAGAACATGCACTCTTGAGCCTAATACCTTGCTTATCGCAACACATCATTGGTCGACAATTCCTGTCCCTCCCTACTTTTCTTGTTTCATTGTAGCAACAAGCACTAGAGCATGCCGAGAATCGGAATCCTCTTTTCATCATCGAGCTCTAGGATCTCTTGTAGTACCGCCAGAACAACATCATAATTGCTCATGCACAAGATCTTTCTTTCTATTTTTTCTCCATAATTCATTCATCTCTTTGCATTTCAGAAATAATTGAGCCCCATCCTCATCTAGCCTCTGGCAGCATACACACATCAGATCACACTCCATTCCTCGTTGTTTGATGCTCGTCATAAGTGGCAGACGGTTATGTGCTAGACGCCACAAAAATTGTTTAAACCTGGACAGGCATGGTAAATCCTATATCTTCTTCAATTAAGTTTTTTTCTCATTGCTTTTTGATGACGAGTCTACATCCACATCTCTAATCTGTACGTACACCTTGTACGCCGATTTAACCAAAAACATTCCCTTAGTATCGAAGTGCCAAGCGAAGAAGTCCTCAAGCTCATCACTAATGGGTGTGGATAGTATAATACATGCATCCATCTCCAAAAAAGTTGCACGCACCAACGTCTCATCCCACTGCCCACTGTGTGGGTCTATAAGCTCCCTAACTCTTGTCAGTACACACTGACCACGGGGTGTAACTGGTACACGGCTACCCTCTCTAGAGAGCCATGCATCTGACCATATCTTGACATTATCCCCATCCCCAATTCTCCAAATCAAACCTTCTTTCATAAATTGTATCCCTTTCAAGATGCTTCTCCACAAATAAGATATCCTATCACACGATTCTGCTTCCAAAATGGATTTAGTTGGTAAGTATCTTTCCTTCAACACCCAGGCACATGGGAATTCAGGATTTGTGAGCATTCTACATCCTTGCCTTTCTAACATGGACAATTTAAAACCACATAGATCCCTAAATCTTAAACCCCCTTCACTCTTCGGCTTTGTAAGAACTTCCCATCTTAACTAATGGACTTTGTTCTCCTTATCTTGTTGTGAGCACCAGAAACGGTAAATCATCATACTCATCTCTTCACATAAAGTTTTGGTAAGGTCAAAACACGACATAGCAAACGTTGGATGGCTTGTGCACGTGGTTTTATCACTATATGTTTCCCCATTTTCGATAACAGCTTTTGCTTCCAACCTTGTATAAGTTTCCAGATCATTTCCTTCAAATATCCAAACGTCTTATTCCATGATCTACCGACATACAACGGGAGACCAAGGTATTTCTTTGTCCTTGCCTCAGCTTTGATGTTCAGTTCAGCCAATACTTGGGTACAATGTATCTCCCTCATATTCTCACTAAACACACAGAAGACTTGTCGAAGTGAAATGTTTGTCCCACGCACAACTCATCCAGTTGTAGAATGCTTTGCGGGGATTTGGCACTCTCGCAAGTAGCTTTAATAACCACCAAGGAATCATATGCAAACAATTGGTGGTTAAAGATTGGGGCATCATTGCATATTCTAATGCCTTCAAACTCTCCCTCCATCTCTGCTTTGGTCAAGAGTGAAGAAAAGGCCTCAGCACAGATGAGGAATAAATATAGCAACAAAGGATCGCCTTGCCACAGCCCTCTCTCCGGAACAATCACATCTGATAGAACTCCATTCGCCCGCACCTAGTAACTAACCGAAGAACCACTAAGCATCACTAGGTTGATCTAGTTCTCATCAAATCGCAACTTTATCATCATCCTCTCCAAGAAATGACATTCAACCCGATCATATGCTTTGCTCACATCCAACTTCATCGCATCATAACCATCATTCCCCCTCTTCTTTGTCTTCATATAGTGGGTACACTCATATGCTAGTAAGATATTATTTGTAGTTAGCCGTCCAGGGACAAATGCACTCTTCTTTGGTGATATGATCTCATCCAAAAGAAACTTAAGCCTTCTTGCTAACATCTTGGATATGAACTTGTAAACCACATTACATAGACTGATCGACCTCAGATCCTTCATACTTTCAGGATTTTTTATCTCCGGGATTAGCATAATGCAAGTGTCATTCCAATCAGGTGGCATAGGACCTCCATTCAGTACATGCGGCACTTCCTATGTCACCTTTTCCCCCACCACATCCCAAAATTTCTTATAAAAGAATGCATGCATACCATCCAGCCCTAGAGCTTTCATATAACCAATGGTGTCAAGAGCCTCTTTCACCTCCGCTATAGTAAACTCCTTACAGGGCATATCATTCATCCCTCGCAACACACGCGGATCAATGAGTTCCAGCATGAAGCAATCCAACCCATTATAGATTAGATCATGTGTTTACCATGCTAGCCCCTTGGATCGATTAGCTAGTACAACATTTTCGTTGAATAAAAGAGTATCAATGTATCACATTATTACAATGATTGATCCAAGAATATAAATATTACAAAGTTACATAGCTCACATCTAGCTCAAATAACATAGTTTAACAAATAATCAATAGATAAAAGCTCCATCACACCACATGCAACACGCTGAGTGGAGATTCATAACCTAAACGAAACCTTACTCGTCCTCAGAATATCTTGCAACATGAAATGTTGCAGCCACGAATGGTCAATACATTTGAATTGTATTAGCAAGATGTCACTATTATGTGGACACAATGACAACCTAACATATACATGCACACTTTGGATAGTGGAGTTTAGGCCTATTTGCGTAAAGAAGCATTTTTCCTGCCTTTTAAAATAAGTTTAAGTTCTTCAAAAATAACTAACAACACCTCGAGTCACTCGAGAGATCCTAATATAAACTAAGGACACATTGAGTCACTCAAGTGCTCATATAACCCATTAAGTTCACCCATCAAGTTTTATTAGAGAAATTAGAATGAATGGGACTTTTCAACTACATCAAGAGAAGTTACCCATAATTGTCCATTATCGGGGACACGACTAATCACTTAGTTCTTAAACCATATGCAGAGGCTAGTACACTTTACCCACTACACCCAATTAACCCCTTTTGAGTGAAGACCGAGACGAGACCTTTGGGAAACAGAATCATGAGCCTAGACCCGAACCGTACCATCCTATAAGCACCTACATCAAGTCAGATCCCATATGGCATGTGGTTGTACATGGAAGTTACTAATCATGACTGTCTATTATCTCTTTGAAGCCTGGGTGGCAATCCCCACCATAAACCACACTTGATGACCCAATCAATATTATTCCACCCATGTGATTCATTGATTAAGCGGTTTTCATTTCAGCAACACATAATCTTTCTCATACACATATGTATCATGAAAACTACCCAGGCAACTAATAGCATAGCTAAGCAACTACAATACGATATCTATCAAGGAATCAACTGGGGGACCTATGACAATTCTATTGGATACTCACACCATAGCATAGCATATAAGGTAAAACATATCATATACATGCAAAGCTACTGAAATCAAAATGCATAAGAAAACAAGAGGGGATTTATGATAGTGACACTTTTCTTTAGTCGATTGTTCTCGTTCACACACTCGTTGCAATCACAATAATCGCATTCTAGGAAATCTATCACGAGAAAAGGATAAAGGAAATCAACAAACAGTAGCACAAACACAACGAAACAGTATGCATGCATGCTAGAAAATAGAAACAAGTTCAAAAGCTTTTCATATACATTTTCTATTAATCAAAGGCTTACAATAGGAATTATTAGAATCTGAATACTTTTAGTACAAAATAGTTTTGAAAATTTTGGGAACCATTCTTCTAGGTAGACAATGTACATAGATTTCATTTGTCAGTGGGTTCACCTTAAAATGATTTGTAGAATAAAAGATATATCCAAAATACTAAGTTAATATAATCATAGGTGATTATTTTGTACTCTGGCAAAGCTAACTAACGGTGAAGTGGTGTAGAACAATTTTATGAATCCATACATATAAAATTTTCTAAATTTGGAGTTGTAGATTAATTTTTATGAATTTTATACCATTAAATATATTCTAATATTCTAGAAAATATTTATTGGGCAAAGTGCTAATTTTATTGCATAATAATACTATTCTTATTTTTCTTAATCTAGGGATATGTAATTTGTATTTTTCTGATCAAAATTTAATTTTATATGAATTTTACAAAGAATATTCCGCACACATGACTGCTGATTCAGCGCGAGTGTTGACGAAGCTGCTGATGCGGAGGACACGCAGGCGCCACGCTGTGGTTTGGCATTGGCTGATACTGGTTCGGTGCACATTCTAATCCACACCTTTTATCACAAATTTGACGGCTGGAAAGCATTCTTCCGGTTCTTACCTGCGATGATGTCGACAACGGCGGTGGCTCAGGCGGTGGTGGCTAGCGGCGGCATTACCGTGGTATCTAGAGATGGTGGAGTGGTTGATGGGATTCCTCGCATCACTTGGGTTCTCATAATCACCTCGTCATATGATTTCGCCTCACATGGGGCCGGCAGCAAGCGGATGGAATCGGCGGGCGGTGTTGGAGCTCCGGCGGGCAATTCCCACTACCGTGGTGCTCCTGAGAGAGGGAAAAATAGCTGAGAGGATGCAGTTGATCAAGGGAAATACGATGGAGGGGAGAAGAGGGATGGGGGTGCTCGAAAACCTCAATCCCGTGGTCGATCTGGGGTGGCAATGGTGTTAGAACCCAAATGAGAGCTAAGAGAGGGAGGGGATGCAACACTGATTTGTTCATTCATGTTGGTGCGCATACATATAGGTGTACAACAGGTCGTGGCTAACAAACTCATAACAAACTCATAACGTGGATGCCAAGAGACTAGGTCCTAGTAGTTACACACAATGGACACTAATACTATACACTAACACCCCGCTGAAGTCGTGTCGTCGTCGCCTGGCAAGACACAAAGACTGGAATGAAAGCTTTGAAAGGAGGCTGTCGGAAATCCTTTGGTCATCACATCCGCTAGCTGTTGTGTGGTAGGGACATGAACAACTCAAAGCTCACCAAGTGCCACTTTTTCCCATACAAAATAGATGTCCAGCTCGATATGCTTGGTCCTCCGATGATGAACTGGATTAGTAGACAGGTAGACGGCAGAGACATTGTCTCAATAAATGACTGTGGCCTTCGGAATAGAACAGCCTAGTTCGTCAAGGAGTTGACGAAACCAAACACAACCAGCGATAGCGTTGGCGATAGAATTTGACAAATCCATTCTGGGAGTTTGACAAATCCAAATTGCATGAAACCAATTTTGCTTGAAAGATATTGAAACTATCTATCCAAGCCCGTTGGATTTAATTCAATTAGAGTTATAGATCTCTCCTAATAAAAATAACAAAACAGAAGCATTTGCACCTTGCAACATTTTTATAAAATCAACTAAGATAGATTTTGAGTTGATTCCAACTCTCAAAATTCACATTTTATCATACCTATCTAATATGTAATAATTTTAAGGTTTACATGTAGTGACTTTGGACTAGTACCAAAATAATGCTATATAGGCATTTCTAGTCACTTTAAATCATTAAATAATGAACTTAAACCAAAGTAATATTGATCCAACCTTTAAATCACATTCCCACATGTTAGAATATGTGGTGATGACATGTGTCCACATGATCCCATATTTTAAGTGGTGAATATTAAATCTTAGCTAATTTTTCAATGAGTAGAAATTACTTTTCTAAAATAAAAAGAGTGAAACTATTGAATTAAACTTGTGATGCTAGAGATGATAATAGATCATCAAAGGTGTATATTAGAATGCTAATTAGACTAGTTAAGTATTGTTTGGTGATTGTGTACTCCATATGTATTTATAGACGATAGTACCGACCAAGCTTTCAAGGAGGAGGAGTTCTACCAAGAAGAAGAAGAAAACTTCAACCACTACACCAACCAAGGCAAGCCACCATTAACAATGCAAGCTAACACTTGCAAGTTTAATGCTTACCAAGCTAGGATCAAACTAGATGGTTTAGCAAAGATGCTTTAGGCATGCTTTGGTCACACTCCTTTGATTATTAGATACCCAAGTCTTATTTACAAGCTTTACTTCCTTTACTTTACCCAAAGTTCTTTAATAGTTTTGAAGGTAGCATAAAGAGTATAAAACTTGACCTATTTAGAACCCTTTAGATGTCATTCTATGGCATGAGATTGAACCCATCTTTTCCACCTTAGTGAACACTCTTAACTTAGTAGTTAGAGTAGATCAAAAACTTGAGTCACTTTAGATGGGAACACTTGGTGAAAAATGAATTATGCAAACCTTGGAATGATGAGTCATTCTATTGAGATGTTTTGACGTGTGTTGAGAAACACAAATGGTTTATGATGGTGAAAATGTTGAGGCATGAGCCTTAACCCTTTATTAAAATTGATGGTTGGATTCGGATGCGATACCATTCCAAATTTACCGTACAACCACACTACCTGAATTGGGTAAGGCTTAGCTAGAAATTTATATGCATTAGTATTAGTTCCCTCGCGGGAGAGGTTTGAGCTGAGGCTACCTCTCATGATGTCCACCTATGCAGTGCCCAAGATGACTGATGGTCATGGTTGGGAGGCCATGCTCATAGGAGAGGTGCTTATACTAGGGTGTGTAAAGGGAAGGTTATGTTTGATTATCTGCATACTAAGTATGATGATTCAGGGTTCTCGCTGATAGATGTATCGAATCTTATGGTGAAAGTGTACCACCTCTACAGAGTGTCAAACTATTCGGATAGCCGCGTCCGCGGTTATGGACAGTTGGAATGGCCATACTGTTTCATTGTCAGATGTTTTCCAAATTACTTATGAAATGAATGATGAATCTTGACTTGACCACAATAGGGTTGTGTTTATGACAATAGCTTCCCAACTTAAGTGATTATAGAACTTTATTTTATCTTTCTTTGCTTCAGAACTCAGCTTAGGTTTCAAACTTAACTTTATAGTTAAACTTGGATTAGCACTTTAACTTAGAACTAAATTACTTGTTAGTGGTAGTTTGTGAGTACTTAAAGAGTACTCATGGCTTTTGTCCTTGTCTATTCTCATGGCCAGACTATTAAGGAGACTATCAAGATGATGGCCAACAGGACGTCTATGATAACTAGGACTATCTTCCTTCGTCAACATTGCCTGTGCTCCTGAAGATGGACCCCAGCGCTACGCTTATCTTTTATTTCTGCTGCTTGTTGTACTAAGACTAGATCATGAGATCCTTATTTGTGTAAGACCTTATGTATGGTTTGTAATGGATGATGTACTGTGATATCCAATCCGTTATGTCTCGCAAAAATAGTAATCCTGGGATTGCGAGGTATGGCATAACGGGCATCTGGGATTAAAAATCCGGGTGTTGACAAGTTGGTATCAGAGCCATCCTGACCATAGGAGACCCTAGTTAGAATGGACGTCCGAACCAAAACTTAGTTTCAAAACCAAAGTGAGTATTTATGAAAAACTATCTCCTCTCTTACCCCTTGGAATTCATTCGTTCTCAAAAATTCATGTTCCTCAAAATGCTTACATTACTACTTAAAATTTGACACACTTGATCACTTCACTAACTTCCTCATCCATAATTCTTGTAGATGGAGACTCAGTTCAGCAAGTTTTACCAGTTGGGAAACGGGGGTCCACTGATCTTCGAGAGGGATCTGGATTCACTGTCAGAGTTACTGGGACGCCCATCCGGAGTTCCTTGGAGCTCAACTTCCAGGACCCCCAAGAGGAGACCTATAGTGACTAGTCACCGCAGATCTTAGAGGAAGCATTGAAGAACCAACTTCTGGGAGAATTTAGTTCTCTGTGAGAGAGAACAACATGCTAGATGGATTAGCTAGGGCAATGCATGAATCTCTCGCACATCTATGTGCCCTCAGCGTCAACAAGATCCAAGGAACCCGTTTTGCCCACTATGCAAGACGTGACTTCATGGGAATGCCGATGGAGATGCCAAGTCACCCAGACTTGAGGCATCAAGTGGAGAATCTTGACTTCTTGCTTCATGACAGACAGCAGGAACTAGACAATGCCAGAGAGTTAGCCAACCAGAATCGTGCCATCGCCAGCCAGAAGGCCCAGACTTTCGCACTGCTTGTCCAGGATCACAAGTCTCTTCGCCGCCAGCGTGCAAAGAAGGATCGCACTATCGCCCGTCTTCACAAGAAGGTGGCCGACCTCGAGAAGACCGTCAAGGAGCAGGAAGCTCAGCTTGCAGCAAAGGAAGAAGAAGATGAGGGTGAAGACATCTAGGGAAACATGGATTCTTATCTCAGCAACGATGATGACTTTTTGGAGGAGGGTGCCGTGGACTTCTACACTGATGATGAGGACTCAGACTTCATCGACGATGAGTAGATGCACTAGAGCACTGTCGTAGCATGAGATGTATCGGTCTCACTATATCGTAGCTTGTAGAATGGTTCTTCAAACCATCTGTTTTCCCTCTGATTGTTGTGGTGTCTGTTGTATCGTGTGCTTGTTTGCATGAATGAAAATGAAGTTAGTTGAAAAACCTGAGTCTAACTCAAAGATTTAGCTTTGAAAAACCAAAACCAGGAACCTTAGAATTTCCCTCTTACCCCTATATCCATCTCAATCTTCAGATGACTCGTGGAAACCAAGGAGGGAGCAGCTTGTCGCAAGACCCAATGCTGCAGATCTTGCAGAATCTCATCGCAGACCGTGAAGAAAGCAGGGCAGAACGCCAAGCCAACTTAGCAACACTTCAGCAGATCGCCCAAATGGCTCTCAACAACCAAGGGCATGGAAATCAGGATCATCAAGGATCCAAACTGAAGAATTTTCAGAACACCAATCCCCCAATCTTCAGCCAATCTGAAAACCCATTAGATGCTAATGACTGGTTACAGACCATGGAAAACAACTTAGAAGTTGCAAGAGTTGATGAAAATGAGAAAGTTCTCTTCGCCACCCATTACCTAGTGGGAGATGCAAGAGCTTGGTGGAATAGTATCCGCAATATGAACCATGGTCAAGTGATGACATGGGAAGCATTCAAAGTCAAGTTCAGCCGCACCCACGTGCCGCAAGGTCTAGTCAACAGAATGAGAGATGAGTTCCGCGAATTGAAGCAAGGAAGAATGACTGTGGTGGAGTACCATGATAGATTCCTGTCACTTGCTAGATATGCACCTGATGAGATCAACATGGAAGCCAAGAAGAAGGAGAGATTCCTGAACGGGCTGCATGATGAGATGCAGACGGTCCTCGTCAACATCCGTTTCGAGGATCTCGAAGAGCTAGTCGACTCTGCCATTCAGATGGAAGGGAAGATTAACCAGGCAAACGACAACCACAAGCGTCGTATGATGCAGCAGTCTGGATCCAGCAGTCACCAGAAGTATCGTCCCAACCCTTCATCGGGATATGCACCAAGGAACAACCGACCCCCAACGTCTCTCCCAAGCTACCCCAACCGTAGCGGAGGCAATGGGAAGCCCGTAGGGAACAATCATAACTCTGGCAATGCCAACAATTTCAACCGTGCACCTCCCAAGAACAACAGCAACAACAACAACACTGCTCCTAGAACTGGCAGCAATGCCGTACATATCGCAGTCAAGGACAAGTCCCAGATCACTTGTTCCGAGTGTGGAGTGAAGGGTCACTACTCTAATGAGTGTCCCAAGAAGACTGCAGCCAATGCCAATATGAATGCCCTAGCTCAGCAGCAGCGTCATGTTCAACCAGGAAGAAGATTTGCCCCAGGGAACCCGCACAACCGCAACGGCCGTCTCTTCCACATGAACGCAGAAGAAGCCTAGGAAGCGCCAGATGTAGTGCTGGGTATGTTTTCTGTCAACTCAGTTTTAGCAAGAGTATTGTTTGATTAGGGAGCATCGCATTCATTTGTCACCGAAGAATTTGCATGCAATAGTAATATTCACCCAACCAACTTGAAGCATGTCATGATAGTTTAAATCCCCGGTTCAACAACCAAAGATAGAAAAGTTTGCAAAGCTATACCTATCAGAATACATGGGATAGATTTTTATACCAACCTAATTGTACTTGGAACAAAAGGTTTGGAATTAGTACTAGGTATGGACTAGATGTCAAGGCATAAAGGACTGATAGACTGTGCTAAGAAAGCCATCACCATGACATAGTAGTTCTGGAGTAATAGTAGAGCATATCTCTAAAACCTTACCCCGTCAATTCAAGTGCAACAAGAGTGTAGCCCTACCCACCATAGACCAAGTCAGAGTAGTCTATGAATACCCCGACGTATTTCCAGATGAATTGCCAGGTATGCCCCCGGATAGGGATATTGAGTTCATCATCAAACTAATCCCTGGAACCGGACCTATAGCCCAGAGACCCTGTAGCATGAACCCCTCAGAGTTAGTGGAACTGAAGAAGCAGTTGGATGCCATGTTAGAGAAAGGCTTGATTCAACCAAGAGCATCGCCATGGAGATCACCAGTGTTATTCGTCGACAAGAAAGATGGAGTCAACCGTCTGTGCACAGATTACGGAAAGTTAAATGATGTCACCATCAAGAACAAGTACCCCTTGCCAAAGATAGAGGATCTATTTGATCAGTTGACTGGAGCCCAGGTATTCTCAAAGATTGATCTTAGGACTGTTTATCACCAACTTAAGATTCGTGCAACGGATATTCCGAAGACTTCCTTTACCACTCGCTATGGTTTATACGAGCATACGGTTATGTCTTTTGGATTAACCAATGCCCCTGCTTATTTCATGAATCTCATGAATAAGATCTTTATGAATTTCCTAGATAAGTTTGTAGTTGTGTTTATCGACGACATCCTTATCTACTCTAAGTCAGAAGAAGAGCATGAGCAATATCTGAGAATCATCCTAGAAAACCTGAGAGAGCATCAGTTATATGCCAAGTTCAGCAAGTGTGAGTTTTGGCTGAAAGAAGTAGGATTCCTAGGACATATTATGTCTGCCGGAGGAGTCTCTGTTGATCCAGCCAAGATCAAAGATGTCAAAGAATGGGAAGTCCCAACCACTCAGACCCAAGTCCATGCATTTCTCAGATTAGCGGGATATTACCGCAAGTTCGTAGAAGGATTCTCAAGCATCGCCAGACCCATGACCCAATTGTTGAAGAACGACAAGAAGTTTGAATGGACAGACAAGTGTGAAGCCACTTTTCAGGAGCTGAAGAAGAGATTGATATCAGCCCCAATATTGGTCATGCCAGACATCAAGAAGCCGTTTGATGTGTACTATGATGCATCCAAGATTGGTCTAGGATGTGTATTGATGCAAGAAGGCAAAGTCATGGCATATCTGTCTCGATAACTGAAGCAGCATGAGCAGAACTATCCGACCCATGATCTTGAGCTAGCAGCTGTGGTTCTAGCATTGAAGACATGACGTCATTATTTGATTGGTAATCGCTGTGAGATTTACTCAGATCACAAGAGCTTAAAATATATCTTCACTCAGAAAGAGCTGAATATGAGGCAAAGGAGATGGATAGAGTTAATCAAGGATTATGACCTTGACAGTCAATATCACCCCCGCAAAGCCAATGTGGTAGCGGATGCTCTTAGCAGATTGCCGTGTAGGCTAAATACCATGATCAAAGAGAAGCAGCCAAGTTCGTATGAAGAGTTGGAGCAGTTCAGAACTGAGTTAGTTAGCAAAGGATTCTTAGCTAGCATTGAACTTCCACCCACTTTGATTAGCCAAATCAAGGAAGCCCGAAGGGGAATGAAAGTATCAACGGAATCAAACGTCGTATTGGTACAGGAAAGGTACCTGGATTTACTAAAGACGAAGAAGGAATACCGTGGTACAAAGGACTATCTGTGTGCCAGCAGATTCGGAGCTAAAGCAAGTTATCATGAAGGAAGCTCATGATACTCTTTATTTTATCCACCCCGGAGGAACGAAGATGTATCAGGATTTGAAAGAGCAATTTTGGTGGCACAAGATGAAGAGAGAAATCGGAAGCTACATCGCCAAGTGTGACATCTGTCAAAGAGTCAAAGCAGAACATCATAGACCTGCAGGACTATTGCAACCATTGCAGATTCTGGAATGGAAATGGGATTCCGTTGGAATGGACTTTATCACCGGTTTACCTACTTCTAGTAGGGGAAATGACTCAATCAGGGTCATAGTTGATAGATTGTCCAAGGTAGCACACTTTATACCTGTCAAGACTACCTAGCAGAGTGCGAAGCTAGCAGAGCTGTATATTTCTAGGATTGTTAGTCTGCATGGAACCCCCAAGACCATAGTATCAGATCGAGGAACCCAGTTTACCTCAAGGTTTTGGCAGAAAGTTCAGGAAGGATTAGGAACCCAGTTGAACTTTAGTACCACGTATCACCCGCAAACTGATGGACAGACTGAGAGGGTCAACCAGATCTTAGAGGATATGCTTAGAGCTTGTGTGTTGGAATACGGATAAAAATGGGAAGACTGCCTGCCTTTCGCAGAATTCTCATATAACAACAGTTATCAAGCTAGTTTGCAGATGCCACCATTTGAATTCCTATACGGAAGAAAGTGTCATACCCCTTTGAATTGGTCGCAAGTAGGAGAGAGTCAGATCTTTGGACCCGATATTCTCCGAGAAGAAGAAGAGAAAGTTCACAAAGTCCATGAGCACCTCAAGACCACCCAATCTAGAAAAAAGAGTTATGCTGACAAAAGAAGGAGAGACCTGACTTTCAATGTCGGAGATTTTGTGTATCTCAAAGTTTCGCCATTGAAAGGAACTCAACGCTTTAGTCTGAAAGGAAAGTTAGCCCCCAGATATATCGGGCCCTTCAAGATTCCGAACCATCGAGAAGAAGTATCATATCAACTGGAACTGCTGGAAGAGATGTCAGCCATCCACAATGTGTTCCATATCTCGTAACTTCGCAAATGCTTGGAAGTACCTGAAAAGACTGAAGTTTTCAAGAACGTCGATCACAGAGCTGTAGAAATCAACAATGACCTGACCTATCGGGAAGTGCCCATCCGTATATTAGAAGAAGCCTATAGGACCACCAGGACCAGGAGCATCAAGTTTCTCAAGATTCAGTGGAGCAACCATACCGAAGAGGAAGCCACTTGGGAGCGCGAAGATTACATTAGGACAGAGTTTCCAGATCTCTTTAGTTCCTAGTTTTCTTTGTAAATCTTGGGATGAGATTTTGTTTAAGGGGGGAAGGTTTGTAACATCCCAAAACTTCAATCCAAGCTTATCAAGATCCAAATCATCAAATTTAGGGTTAACAAAAGCTTTTCCAAATTAAAAATGACAGCATTCATGTGTATGTGCATTTAATTTAGGAATTGATTTGAATTGCCATGGTTCTGTGCTTCCTTGCTTGTCAAATATTTCTTAGGTGATTTAAACATCATCTAAATCTTTCCCAAGCAGATCCCAAAGAAAATCAAATCAAAAACAATTAAAAAGGGGGAATGGTCATTTTGGTCATTTTAACCCACTACACTACTTTGAGTGTTCCTAGCACTCATTTCTCAACAGAAATAATTCTGGATCTTTACACCCCTTGCTAGTACACATAATGAGGTACCAAGGCCCACTTTTTGATCTGCTAAAAACATTCAAAATACTTATTTTAAATGGCATGTGAAAATTGAATTCAATGCATATGCCTAGATCACCCCTATTTCAAAAACCATCAAAGTGAGCTTCACTTTCAAAACCCTTGCAACCAGAGACTACCTAGTACGAGTGGAGAACACTCAAAAAATTTGAAACCAAAATTCAAACTTTGGTCTCTTGCGGCAATTTCATCAAACAGGTGGTAGACACAAATCTTGCAAATTCCAAAACACTATAGTGAGCAGTGGATTTGGTCACCATTTGGGCCTAACTCGGTCCCCTTGTCCCCCCAGCTAAAACCCTGGCCCTAGCTCTCTCTCCCTCTCCCCTACCTGCTCTAGTACCAAGCCGTCAGACGCCATGCACCAGGTCGACCATGGACAGCTCGCGCCAGCCCGTCCCGTGCTCTCCTTCGCTCGTTGGCAGACAAGCGCCATCACACCGCACCGCCTCGAATAGCCCCCGACCAAAATCGAGCGGAGGACCAACCACATTTGCTCGCGCCCATGCCTCTGTCCGCCATGCCAATCACCCTAGAGCGCCACGCCCGCCAGAGCAGCACTGGCCTCGCCAAGCCCTAGCCTTGTGTGGCAGCACCCGCAGTAGGCCCAACAACCGCCTAGACATCCTCGTTCGCAGCCTCACGACCAGCAGCCCACAGAAACCACGTCGAACACCGCCGCCCTTGCTCAGTTCACCGCATGCTCCCGACCAGCAGAGACCTCGCCTTGCTGCGCCTTTAAGCCCCAGAGGACCGCCGGGGGACAGAGAATCCATCGCCGCCCTCGCCCATGCCGAGAGAGCCCCGCATCATCGTCACTGATGACCTCACCGGAGCTCGCTCTGCCCTCCCGTTGACCCTATATAAGGCGTCCACCCCAGCCTCTCTTCTCCACACTCACTCACTCCCCACCTCTCACTCAACCTCACCCACCTCTAGCCGACGCCGCTCGAGCTTTGCCTCGCCGGAATTGGAGCCGAAGCCGCCGCAGTAGGAGAAGGGCGTCTGCGATTTAGGGCACCCCAAGCTCCACCGCAATCGCGCCCCACCTCGCCGTCGTCTACCAGCCCATTTGCCCGCCTCACCGACCTTGCTGGAGCCCTGGTATGCCCCCAATCGACCCCCACCGCCGCGTCTAGGTCAGACTCTCGCCGGAGTAATCCGTCGTCGACGATGACTCTCCACCATTGGATCGTCTTTAGATCGTGTGGCCTAGGATGCTAGATACCGTTTCGGTGTTTCTGTGCCGCTGACTGGTGGAGCCGCATGTCAGGCAGCCCGTTGCGCTCACTGTGCATAGCTGGACCGGCCCAGTTAGTTCCCGCGCGAGTTAGAGATTCAAATTTAGTTTTTTATATTTAGAGTTAATCTAGTTTCTGTCCACTAGTTTAAAAATCAATTCTGGGAGTTTGACAAATCCAAATTGCATGAAACAAATTTTGCCTGAAAGGTACTGATATTATCTATCCAAGCCCATTGGATTTAATTCAATTAGAGTTATAGATCTCTCCGAATAAAAATAACAAAACATAAGCATTTGCAACTTGCAACATTTTTATAAAATCAACTAAGATAGATTTTGAGTTGATTCCAACTCTCAAAATTCACATTTTATCATACCTATCTGAATATGTAATAATTTTAAGGTTTACATGTAGTGACTTTGGACTACTACCAAAATAATGCTATATAGGCATTTCTAGTCACTTCAAATCATTAAATAATGAACTTAAACCAAAGTAATATTGATCCAACCTTTAAATCACATTCCCACATGTTAGAATATGTGGTGATGACATGTGTCCACATGATACCATATTTTAAGTGGTGAATATTAAATCTTAGCTAATTTTTCAATGAGTAGAAATTACTTTTCTAAAATAAAAAGGGTGAAACTATTGAATTAAACTCGTGATGCTTGAGATGATAATAGATCATCAAAGGTGTATCTTAGAATGCTAATTAGACTAGTTAAGTATTGTTCGGTGATTGTGTACTCCGTATGTATTTATAGACGATAGTACCAACCAAGCTTTCGAGGAGGAGGAGTTCTACCAAGAAGAAGAAGAAGAAAACTTCAACCACTTCACCAACCAAGGCAAGCCACCATTAACAATGCAAGCTAACACTTGCAAGTTTAATGCTTAGCAATCTAGGATCAAACTAGATGGTTTAGCAAATATGCTTTAGGCATGCTTTGGTCACATTTACAAGCTTTACTTCCTTTACTTTACCCAAAGTTCTTTAATTGTTTTGAAGGTAGCATAAAGAGTATAAAACCTGACCTATTTAGAAACCTTTAGATGTCATTCTATGGCATGAGATTGAACCCATCTTTTCCACCTTAGTGAACACTCTTAACTTAGTAGTTAGAGTAGATCAAAAACTTGAGTCACTTTAGATGGGAACACTTGGTGAAAAATGAGTTATGAAAACCTTGGAATGATGAGTCATTCTATTGAGATGTTTTGACATGTGTTGAGAAACACAAATGGTTTATGATGGTGAAAATGTTGAGGCATGAGCCTTAGCCCTTTATTAAAACTGATGGTTGGATTCGGATGCGATACCATTCCAAATTTACCGTACAACCACACTACTTGAATTGGGTAAGGCTTAGCTGGAAATTTATATGCATTAGTATTAGTTCCCTCGCGGGCGAGGTTTGAGCTGAGGCTACCTCTCATGATGTCCACCTATGCAGTGCCCAAGATGACTGATGGTCATGGTTGGGAGGCCATGCTCATATGAGAGGTGCTTATACTAGGGTGTGTAAAGGGAAGGTTATGTTTGATTATCTTCATGCTAAGTATGATGATTCAGGGTTATCCCTGACAGATGTATCGAATCTTGTGGTGAAAGTGTACCACCTCTGCAGAGTGTCAAACTATTCGAATAGCCGTGTCCGCGGTTATGGACAGTTGGAATGGCCATAATGTTTTGTTGTTAGATGTTTTCCAAATAACCTATGAAATGAATGATGAATCTTGACTTGACCACAACAGGGTTGTGTTTATGACAATAGCTTCCCAACTTAAGTGATTATAGAACTTTATTTTATCTTTCTTTGTTTCAGAACTCAGCTTAGGTTTCAAATTTAACTTTATAGTTAAACTTGGATTTAGCACTTTAACTTAGAACTATATTACTTCTTAGTGGTAGTTTGCGAGTACATAAAGAGTACTCATGGCTTTTGTCCATGGCTATTCTCATGGCCAGACTATGAAGGAGACTATCAAGATGATGGCCAACAGGACGGCTATGATAACTAGGTCTATCTGCCTTCGTAAGCATTGCCTGTGCCCCTGAAGAGGGACCCCACCGCTATGCTTATCTTTTATTTCCGCTGCTTGTTGTACTAAGACTGGATCATGAGATCCTTATTTGTGTAAGACCTTATGTATGGTTTGTAATGGATGATGTACTGTGATATCCAATCCGTTATGTCTCGCAAAAATGGTAATCCTGGGATTGCGAGGTATGGCATAACGGGCATTTGGGATTAAAAATCCGGGTGTTGACACAATGTATCAACATCCCCAAGCTTAACTCCTGCTCATCCTTGAGTAGGTAAGTGATAAAAAGAAAGAATATTTTTTTAGGTGACATCCACCATCAAAGACTTGATCAAAGTATTTGTACAACATTCAAAACTAGGATCATAGTACTTCAATCATAACATGAAAGACAAAGTTCTAGCAATAAGACAAAGAAACTATGATGCAACATGAAAAGGCACAAACAAAAGATTCATGAATAAAAATGCTTTGCAAGATGTTTGTTTGTTTCACATAAAGAAAACATAGCATAATAGCATTCAGCTTGTCCCTCATAGAGTAGCAAATATAAATGCATAGGACACCTTCAAAGTTGATAAGAGTGACTAGATTCAAATAGTTTAAAACAAGCAATATCAAGATATGCATCAATCAACTAGTCTTGGGACAATGCACACAGAACTAAGAATGGCCACTATGCTCTCAAAGTAGGTGCATAAAGATAGAAGGTGGAGACTCAATATAATGGTGGAAGAAAGGCCTTTATGAAAGGAAGCAGGGATTCAAGTCTCATAAAGAGATTCCAAAAATTATGGTACTGATAGCTTTCAGCTCTCATTGCCCCTATCATAAGCATCTTTAGGGTGATTAAGGTTAAAGTGACACAACTAAGAGGATATGCTTGACAAGTTATAAACCGAAATCACATACCCCTTACTTACGAAGACCGAACCTCATGCTACTCAACTTTAGTCACGAGTAAGCTCTTGTCATTGTAAGTACATATGTATCATTAAGAACCGCCAACAGGGTACCCCTTGCACATAACATAGGAGCTATCCCATAATCAAAATGATAAGGCAAGCAGACAATGAGCATCTCAGTGATCTTTTTATTTGCTATTTGCATAGGTTTTTATTGAGGATGCTTCATAGAGTGCTTATTATGGTGATGCTGCAAGTTTCCACCATGATTAGGCCTGGCTTAGGCTAGCGGCCCAGGCATTTCTCTAACACACATACAAACTACATGATCTTACAAGTTCCACTTTTATTTCACACCACGGGGATCCATAAGCAAAAGAACATGATATCAACGGGGTACAAAGTACAAGGGAAATGTTGAAAGCGTTACCCATGATACATGGTTCTGCTAATTTTAACTTATAAAGCACAAGCATATACGCAACAAAGAAGGGCCCAATGGTTCAAGTTTATTAAATGCAGAAAAGTAAAGTGCCATCAAGTTCGTGAGAGCTTTAATCACTAGTTTTCTCATAACAAGTTTAATTTGGAAGGTAAACAAAAGCATGAATATACTTGGAATAGCATAAGCTAGTAGGTAGGTATGGTGGAATCTTTGTAAAAACTTGGTTTAGGGAGTTGGATGCATGAGTGGAACTCATACTTGGTTGTGGAGGCTAGCAAAAGACTTGGAGCGACAAACTAAGAGAGTTATAATGGCCATAATCATGCAGAGCGACAAAACATCATTGATCAAAGAATAAAGTGATACTACAAGTTGAAAACTAAAGGATCATAAAGGCAATGGTGACTTTGGATGGTCATAACATGGTGTGAGCATGCGCCAAGTCAACCCAAATAAAGCATCAAAGGAGAATACCACTATACTATGCTTTAATATGCTAAAACAACGCATGATTCATCCAAGGCACATTAAGCAATCTCAACTGTTTATAACAAGTCATGCTACAGCAAAGAATACTAAGCATAAATCAAAACAATATCAAGCATGGCATGACAAAGCATAGGCCACGGTCAAAAACGAGCTCTTTTTACCACATAAGCATGAACTTTCCTACTCTTTTCCAAACCAAACCAAACTATTTGCAAACCAATGTATGAAAGAGGGGGTCAAACCAATTTATTCAGAAAACTAAGCAAACCAAGCAAACAAAAAACCAAAACGAAAACGAAAAAGAAGACGCTCCAAGAAAAACACAACTGTGCATGAAACATAAAAATGAAGCGTTTGGAAGAAACCTGGGATTTTTATTGATGAAGGAGGGGATGCCTTGGGCATCCCCAAGCTTTGACGCTTGTACTTCTTGGGGATTTCTTGGGGTGACACGCGTGGCATCCCAAAGCTTGAGATTTAGTCCATCCTTCATCTCATTACTCATTCCTTCCATACATCTAATTTTTTTCCTTCATACAAAACTTCACACAATCTTTATTAGAAACATTAGTGCACTCAAGATAAATAAGTCAAGGTAAATTAGTTCCAACACCAATAAAACTTCCATTAGAACACTACCTACTGAATCACTTCCCTCAAAAAGGTTAATTCCCCAAAATAACTCAAGAAGGAACCAACAAAAAGCAAATGCAGAAAATGGCATAAATCTATCAAAACAGACCAGCAGGTAAAGACGAATTTTTTCGAAGACCTTCTGTTGCTCAAATCAAAAAGTGTTGAACTAAAGAAAGTTAGATAACAACCTAGGTCAGAAGCACAAAAAGTCACGCCTCAAAAAGACGTTCAGAGATTTTACACTAATGTTTACGGTGAAGCACACAAATCTGTTTCGAGACAGCAACTTTCCCAATCATTACTTCTCTCGCATTAGAGGTTACTCTTGGCACAAAAAGAAAATAAAAAGGATAAGGAGCGGTTATTACTGAAGTAATAACTTCCAAGACTCATCTAAAACTTTTGGGTTATCTACCAATAAGTACTTTTTTTAACGCCTTTAAGTTAGGCATAAGAAGCAAGAAAAAGGATCAAGTGTTCTCAAATAAAGAAGCATTAAAACCAAATTTCGTGCCCTTACCTCTCTTACTTTTATTCTTAACCTTGGGGAAAATATGATTGTTTGGTGGAGAAGAAAGTTGCATGGTCCCCTTTCCCACATCTATTATTGCTCCAAGGAGTTCTAATAGGGACCTTCCTAGTGTAATTTGTCCTTTTCCTGGACATTCAATAACAAGATAATCAGTAGAAATCATTTTCCCAAGGATCTTTGTAAACACTCCTTCAGCTATTCCAATAGGTAAAATGGTAGCATTATTAGCAAGAGATATTTCCTTTCCTCCTTCAGTAAGCCCCCAGAGATTCAAAGATTCATAAATATCTTTGGGCATAATACAAAATTCATACATGATATCATAGCGAGCTTGAAAAGTTTCAGTATTTCTATCAATCTTTACTATGGGGAGCCAATTTGATGGTTCGGAATTTATTGGAACATAATTATGATGCTCCTAAGTGTATTATAGCAATCTTTTAGGCTAGTATGCTAGTCTCAAGAGTGTTCAATCTAGCAAATATTCTTGCGAAAGAAATATCAGTTTGGCTAGGCAAGTTGTAAGTGAGGATCAATTTCTTTATAGCATTAATAGCATCATCCTCATTACATTGGAGGAAATCTCCTCCCACAACAGCATCTAAAGCATATCTATAGCAAAGAGCAATTCCAAGGTAAAAACTGCTAAGGAACAAGCTTTGAGTCATTTTAGGCTCAGTTTTTTCATGTAGATCAGAGATTCTAGACCAAGCTTCCTTGAAGCTCTCCTCAATTCCTTGTTTAAAAGAGAAAATCATTTCCTCAGGTGACAAAGTGACTGGAGCAAGGCTAGACATAGTGGCAACTTAAGATAGGAACTAAGTTTTTTGTGTTTTCAATGAAGAAAGCAAACTAGTAAAACTATTTTTTTGTGTGTTTTTGATAAAGAAACAAGCAAACAAAGCAAAACAAAAATAACAAAGTAAAGAGATTGGTTATGAGGGACTCCCCTTGTGAAGATGTCCTTGACTCCCCGGCAACGGCGCTAGAAAAGTTGCTTGATGGCCCAAAATATATCGAGCTCGTTGGGGAACCCCAAGAGGAAGGTATGATGAGCACAGCAGCAAGTTTTCCCTCAGTACGAAACCAAGGTTATCAATCCAGTAGGAGCAAGGAAACACCCCAAAGGTGTTACTAGCTGAGCCTTGGCAGGGCGCACTACCGGTGCCAGCAGCAACGTGGAGACCTTCACAAAACAACCACAGAACTTTGTCCCCAACTTGCGATGAGTTTGTCAATCTCACCGGTTTTGCTGAAAACAAAGGATTAAACATATCGAATGGAAGGAAGTAATAGTTTGCAGAAAGTAAACACGAAGCAGTAAACAGTTGATTGTAGATTGAATGTAAAAGAAAGGACTGGGGTCCATAGTTCACTAGAGGTGGTTCTCCTTAAGATAGATAACATGCTGGGTGAACAAATTACATCGGGGCAATTGACAAACATCGAGAAAGCAATACATGCATATACTAATCATCTTGACTCCTTTGGAACTTGATTGGGCATTACAACATTATACATAGACTGCCATCCAACTATATCTATGACTAATAATCCACCTTCAAGTTATCATCCGAACCCCCTCCAGTATTAAGTTGCGAGCAACAGATTATTGCTTTACGAATTGTGTGTAATGTAAACAATACGATTCTTCTATGAACAAAGGATTATTGTTTTCTCCCTAGTAGCAACAGCACATCTAGTACCTTAGAGTTTTCTATCACTTCCCTAGATTACCAGAGGCATGAACCCACTATCGAGCATAAATACTAACTCTTGGAGTTGCTAGCATCTACTTAGCCAAGATAGCTACTAACAACGCAAAGCATGCAAGATCACAAATAAAAAAGACATGATAGAATCAATAATCAATCTGAAATAGCATCTCAACATCCATCGAATCCCTACAAACACAACATGCAGAATTACAAAAAGATGATCTTGATCATGAACGGAGCTCACAAGATCTAGACATGAAAGCACAAAGCAGGAGAACCAGCCATCTAGCTACTACATGGACCCGTAGTCCAAAGATGAACTACTCACGCATAACACCGGAGGCTTGCATGATGATGAAGAAGGCCTCTGGGGTGAATTCCCCTCTCTGGTATGGTGCCGGGAAGAGCTTAAGATCCCTCCCGATCTAGGGATGGAGATGACGGCGGCTACAGACTCTTTCGTGGATTTTTGATCGGGTACTTAGGGTTTTCATCCCGAGGGAAATATATAGGCGGAAGGAGAGGCCGAGGGGGTGCTGGGGTCGGCCAGACCATCCCCTGGCGCGGGCGAGGCCTGGCCATGAGGCCAGGTGGTGTGGCCGGCCTCCAGCCCTTCTCCGTCTCGTATTCTGGCATCTGATGTCTTCTGGAAAAATAGGCACTTTGGCTTTTATCCCGTCCAATTCTGAGAATATTCATTTTCTGACTTTCCTGGAACCAAAAACAGCAGAAAACAGGCAGCTGACACTATGGCTCTTGTTAATAGGTTAGTCCATGAAATCATATGAAAAGTACTCCAAAGTGTGGACAAAACACAAGAAAGTCGATAAAACCAAGCATGGAACATCAAAAATTATAGATACATTTGCAATGTATCAAGCCTTAGCCCTCTACAAAAACTGATGGTTGGGTTTGGATGCATTACCATTCCAATTTTACCATGCAACCACAATAACTAAATTGGGTAGGGCTTAGCCGGAAGTTTATATGCCTTAGTATGGGTTCCCTTGCGGAAGAGGTTGAGCTGAGGCTACCTCGTGATGAATGTCCACCTATCCAGTACCTAGGATGGTAGATGTCCATGGCTGGGAAGCCAAGCTCAAAGGGGAGGTGCCTATACTTGGGTGTGTAATTGAAAGGTTATGATTGATCATCCGCATACTAAGTATGATTGATTCAGGGTTATCCCTGACGGATGTATCAAATTTTGTGGTGAAAGTGTACCACCACTACAGAGTGTCAAACTATTCGAATAGCCGCGTCCGCGGTCATGGACAGTTGGAGTGGCCATACTGTTCCGTCGTCAAATGTTTTCAAAATGACTTGTGAAGTGAACTATCATTTTGACTTGACCACAATAGGGTTGTGGACATGAAAACTATGTTCCCACTTAAGTGCTTTAGAACATTAAATTAGTTTTCTTTACTTCTAAACTCAGTTTGAGATAAACCTGGCCTTCTGCAAATAAACCTAGAGCTTAAGAGTCCTACTAGAACTACCTTACTTGTTAGTGATAGTTTGCGAGTACTTAAAGAGTACTCATGGCTTTGTCCCTGGCTATTCCCGTGGCTAGACTATGAGGAGGACTATCAGGATGATGGACAACAGGAGGTCTACGACAACTAGGATCATCTCCCATCGTCAGCATTGCCTGTGATCCTGAAGATAGAGCTCCTACTACATTTAATTTCCGCTGCTTGATTGTATTAAGATTGGATCATGAGATCCTCTATTTGTAACACCTTATTATGGTTTGTAATGAATGATGTATTGTGGTACCAATTTTGTTATGCCTCGCAAAAATTGTAATCCTAGGATTGCAAGGTATGGCATAACAGGCATCTGGGATTAAAAATCCGAGTGTTGACAAGTTGGTATCAGAGCCATCCTGACCATAGGAGACCCTAGTTAGAATGGATGTCCGAACAAAAACTTAGTTTCTAAACAAAAGAAGTGAGTATTTATGAAAACCTATTCCCACTCTTATCCTTGAGATTCTTTCAAAAAAAATCATGTTTCTCAAAAATTCCTTCAAACCTATATAAAAATTTTACACACTTGATCACCACACTAACTTGCTCACCCTAAATTCTTATAGATGGAAGTCCAGTATTGCAAGTTCTACCAGCTGGGCAACGGAAGCCACCTGATTTTTGAGAGGGATCTAGATGCACTGTCAGAGTATCTGGAGTGCCCGCACCCGGAATTCTTCGGGGCACAACTCAATGATCACGTAGGAGGAGATCTACAATGGCTGATAGTTGCAGATCTCAGAGGCAAGATGGAAGCACCCACTTCGGAGAAGATTCAATTCACCTTGCGGGAGAACAACTGGCTAGATGGATTAGCCAGGGCAATGCATGAAGATCTCGCCCGTCTGTGTGAACAGGAGATCCAGCTTGAAGCGAAGGAGGAGGATGAAGGTGAAGATATCCAGGGAGATCTTTACTGTTACCTCAGCGATGACAATGACTACCTGGAGGATGATGCCATGGAGTTCCACACTGATGATGATTATTCCGACTTCATTGATGATGATTAGATGCACTTGAGCACTACCGTAGGAATGAATTGTACCCATTCCCACTTTATCGTAGTTTCACAGAATGGTTCTTAAAACCATCTATTTTCTATTTGTGTTGTGGTGTGTGTTTGTATGGTGTGATTTGAATGAATGAATGAGAAGAAGTTGTTAGTTTGCAAAACCCGAGTCAAACTCAAAGTTTAAAACTTTTGAAACAAAACCATGAACCTTAGAGATTTACCTCTTATCTCATTATCTATCTCAATCTTCAGATGACTCGTGGAAACCCTAGAGGAAGCAGTTCATCTCAGGACCCAATGTTGCAGATTCTGCAAATGCTAGTTTCTGACCGTGAAGCTAGTAGAGCCGAACGCCAAGCCAACCTAGTCACTCTGCAACAGATAGCTCAGATGGCCCACAATAATCAAGGCCATGGAAACCAAGATCATCATGGATCCAAACTTAAGAACTTTCAGACCACCAACCCACCTATCTTTAGTAAGGCTGAGGACCCCTTAGATGTTGATGACTGGCTGCAAACCATGGAGAACAATCTGAAGGACGCAGGAGTTGAGGCCAATGAGAAAGTACTATTTGTCACCCATTATCTGGCAGGAGATGCAAGAGTCTGGTGGAATAGCACATGTACCATGAACGATGGTCAGATGATGACTTGGGAAGCATTCAAGGTCAAGTTCAGCCGGACCCATGTGCTGCAAGGTTTGGTCACTAGGATGAGGGATGAGTTCAGGGAACTGAAGCAAGGCAGGATGATGGTAGTTGAGTATCGTGAAAAATTTCCGTCACTAGCTAGATATGCCCCTGATGAGATTAACACTGAAGCAAAGAAGAAGGAAAGGTTCCTAAATGGATTGCATGATGAGATGCAGACTATGTTAGTCAACATTCGTTTTGCAGATCTGGAAGAGCTAGTAGACTCTGCTATCCAGATGGAAGGGAAGATAAACCAAGCCAATGACAATCGCAAGCGCACGATGATGCACTAGACTAGATCCCACCATACCTAGAAGTATCGCCCCAACCTGTCTGCAGGATATGCCCCAAGAAACAATAGACCCCCTATGTCTCGTCCAAACTATCCCAATCATAGTGGAGGAAACTTGAAGTCTAAAGGAAACCACAACAACAACCTCGGCAACTCTAATAACTTCAACCGTGCACCGCCCAAGTCCAACAACAACAACAATACTGCCCCAAGGACTGGAAGCAATCTTGTGCCTGTCACAGGAAAAGACAAGTCCAAGATTAGTTGCTTTGAATGTGGAGTCAAGGGTCACTACTCCAACGAGTGTCCCAATAAGCTTGCAGCAGCCACCAATGTGAATGCCTCCACTCAGCAACAATGTCGTGTTCAGCCTGGAAGGAGATTTGCCCCAGGGAACTCGCTCAACCGCAACGTCCGTATGTTCCACATGAAAGCTAAAGAAGCCTAGGAAGCGCCAGATGTCGTGTTGGGTATGTTTTCTGTTAACTCAGTACTTGCAAGAGTGTTGTTTGATTCTGGAGCATCGCACTCATTTGTTACAGAAGAAATTGCATGCACTAGTAAGATTCAACCTGTTGGGTCCGCAGCATAGAAAACAAAAAATTTCCTACGATGATAACTATACGCCAAGATCTATCTACTAGATATAGAGCAACGGGTGGACATACATCCATGGAGAACTTACCCTCGAAGACAACGAGTTTTGTTAACGAGTAGGAACTCGTGGTTGATGTAGCCGTACGCTTGCCGATCTCAAGATCGTGTGGAAGTCCGAGCGCCGCAAATCAGCAGTGCATCCATCCTCGCACACACGGTCAAGCCACCGGACAACCTCCACCTCCTCGCTCCAGCGAATCAGCGGAAGCAGCAACTCCTTCCAGACGCAAGGCCACCAGGAACATGTATCTCGCTAATCCGAGACCATGGGGGAATATCTAGAGGGGGAGAGAGATCCTTCACGAGGAGGTGTGAGGATGAAGGAGGGAATGGGTGGCCTTTTATAGGAGGAGGGGGTGCCCCCTCTCTCCATGGCCGACGCATGGGGGGTGACCCCTCACCTCCCCCATTCATGTGCTGGTAACCCCTCCACATTAAAATGCCCCTTAACATTCTCTTTTAAAGTCTCCACTTTAAATGCATTAAATTTCTCCAAATTTAATGCTCTCTCATTTAATAAAACTCTTTTATTTATTTTATTCAGAATTTTGTTAATTACTTTAATTAACAAACATTCACATAAAACCCCTTGCAACATTTCAATATCACATGCAAAACCACTTTCTGCAATTTCACCCGAAACAATTCGGTTTTCTATCGAAACATTTCCTGCGCTTTGCAAACCTTTTGTCTGGAACATATGTGCTCCTAAATGGTGTCCGGCAACCCTTAAGTGTGTCACCTACGGTTCGCGAATAATGCAGACATGATTGAGACTCCTCTCAGATCAATAATCAGAAGCGGGACCTGGAGATCCATACTGACTCCTGCATATTCAACGATGACTTCTGTGATCGTGAGAACCTTTAACGTCAGCAATTTAATCCCTTTGTCTCATGATATAATACATGTCCGAGATTCGATCATCGGTATCCAAATACCTAGTTTGATCTTGTTACCGACATGCACTCTTTTCTCGTTCCCGTGATATAACATTCTAGTGATCACATCACTTGCTTGCAAGCTATCTTAATGTGATATCACCGAGAGGGCCCAGAGTATATCTATCCGTCATCTGGATTGACAAATTCCACTCTTGATCCATGAGCCTCAACATAACACCTTCGTAGTACTGAACCCATCTTTATAGTCACCCTGTTACGGTGTGATGTTTGATGTTATCAAGATACTCTTACAGTGTTAGCAATTAACATGATCTCATGGTCTAAGGACTAAGACTACTTTGTATGATGTTATAGCAATATAAACATAATGACTTGATCGTAATGCTATACTTCGGATGAATGTTCATCACATCATTTCACAAATGTTGTGACATTGTTATTAACAACATCCAATGTCCATGATCAGGAAACATTGATCATCTTGTTAATCAACAAGCTAGTCTATAAGAGAGGCATAACTAGGAACCCTTTTTGTTTATTAAACACACATGTATTGATGTTTCCTATCAATACAATTATAGCATGCAAAATAAACATCTATCATATACAAGAAATATATAATAACAACTTTATTATTGCCTCTCAGGGCATATTTCCTTCACAACCAACAAAATTGAAGCATGTTATGATAGTTCAAATACCCTGTTCAACCACCAAAGCTAGAAAATTTTGTAAGGTTGTACCTATCAGAATCCATGGCATAGATTTTTATGCTAACCTAATAGTACTTGGAACCAAAGGTTTGGAAGTAGTACTAGGAATGGATTGGATGTCGAAACATAAAGGATTAATCGACTGTGCCAAGAAAGCCATAACCATGATAGTAGCTCTGGAGTATTAGTAGAGCATGTATCGGAAATGCTACCCCGTCAATTAAAATGCAACAAGAGTATAGCCCAACCAACCATAGACCAAGTCAGAGTAGTATGTGAATACCCCGACGTATTCCCAGATGAATTGCCCGGTATGCCCCCAGATCGGGATATCGAGTTCATCATTGAACTAATTCCTGGAACTAGACCCATAGCTCAGAGACCTTATAATATGAACCCATCTGAGTTAGTGGAGCTGAAGAAACAACTTGATGCTATGCTGGAAAAAGGTCTTATTCAACCAAGCGCATCACCATGGAGATCGCATGTTTTGTTTGTGGATAAGAAAGATGGAGATAACCGTTTGTGCACGGATTACCAGAAGCTGAATGATGTCACCAGAAAGAACAAGTACCCACTACCGAAGATAGAAGATCTGTTTGACCAGTTGACTGGTGCCAGAGTGTTTTCTAAGATTGATCTTAGAATTGGTTATCATCAACTCAAGATTCGTGCAACGGATATTCCAAAGATCGCCTTTACCACCAGATATGGATTGTATGAGTACACTGTCATGTCTTTTGGATTAACCAAGGCCCCCGCTTATTTCATGAATCTCATGAATAAGATTTTTATGAACTTCCTGGATAAGTTTGTCATTGTTTTTATCGATGATATTCTGATCTATTCGAAGTCAGAAGAAGACCATGAGCTACACCTGAGAACCATCCTTGAAACCTTAGAGAACATCAGTTGTAAGCCAAGTTTAGCAAATGTGAGTTCTGGTTAAAGGAAGTAGGATTCCTAGGACATATTGTGTCGGCAGGAGGAGTCGTTGTCGATCCCGCAAAAACCAAAGATGTTGAAGAATGGAAAGCCCCAACCACTCAAACCCAAGTCCACGCATTTCTCGAATTAGCGGGATATTACCGCAAGTTTGTTGAAGGATTTTCGAGCATCGCAAGACCGATGACCCAATTGTTGAAGAAAGATAAGAAGTTTGAATGGATGGACAAATGTGAAGCAAGTTTTCAAGAGCTCAAGAAGAGATTGATTTCAGCCCCAATCTTGATTATGCCAGATATCAAGAAGCCTTTTGATGTGTATTGTGATGCATCCAAGATTGGTCTCGGATGTGTGTTGATTCAAGAAGGAAAAGTCATAGCATATATGACCCTACAACTAAAGCGACATGAGCAAAACTACCCTACCCATGACTTAGAACTAGCAGTTGTAGTTCTAGCCTTGAAGACCTGGCATCATTACGTTATGGGTAACCGCTATGAGATTTATTCGGATCACAAGAGCCTGAAGTATATTTTCACCCAGAAGGAGCTGAATATGAGGCAAAGGAGATGGATAGAGTTAACCAAGGATTATGACCTTGACATTCACTATCACCCCGGCAAAGCCAATGTGGTAATGGATGCTCTTAGCAGATTGATGTGTAGATTAAACACCATGATGAAAGAAGCCCAGCCAAGTTTGCATGAAGAGTTGGAGCAGTTTAGAACGAAGCTAGTTAGCAAAGGATTCTTAGCTAGCATAGAACCCACTTTGATCAGTCAGATCAAGGAAGCCTAGAAAGGAAATGCAAGTATCGACGGAATCAAGCGTCGTATCGGACAGGAAAGGTACCCGGATTCACCGACAATGAAGAAGGAGTTTTGTGGTACAAAGGATGTATCTGTGTGCCAGCAGATTCCGAGCTGAAACAAGTTATCATGCAAGAATCTCATGATACTCTTTTATTCTATCCATCCCGGAGGAACAAAGATGTATCAGGATTTGAAGGAGCATTTTTGGTGGCACAAGATGAAGAGAGAAATCGGAAGCTACATAGCTAAGTGTGATATCTGTCAGAGAGTCAAAGCGGAACATCAGAGACCCGTGGGACTTTTGCAACCATTACAGATTCTAGAATGGAAATGGGATTCTGTCAGAATGGACTTTATCATCGGTTTGCCTACTTCTAGTAGGGGAAATGACACTATTTGGGTCATATTTGATAGACTATCCAAGGTAGCCCATTTTATACCTGTCAAGACTACCTATTAGAGTTCTAAGCTGGCAGAGCTATACATTGCTAGAATCGTCAGTTTGCATGGAACCCCTAAGACCGTAGTGTCGGATCGAGGAACCCAGTTTACCTCAAGATTTTGGCAGAAAGTCCAAGAAAGATTAGGAACCAAGATGAACTTTAGCATAGCTTATCACCCACAGACCAATGGACAAACTGAAAGAGTCAACCAAATCTTAGAAGATATGTTGAGAGCTTGTGTGCTAGAGTATGGATCAAAATGGGAAGATTGTCTGCCTTTCGCAGAATTCTCTTACAACAACAGTTATCAAGCCAGTTTGCAAATATCCCCCTTTGAATTTCTGTATGGAAGGAAGTGTCGTACCCCCTTGAATTGGTCGCAAGTAGGAAAGAGTCAGATCTTCGAACCCGACATCCTACGAGAAGCGGAAGAGAAAGTTCACAAAGTCCGTGAGCACCTCAAGACCGCCCAATCCAGACAGAAGAGGTATGCTAAAAGAGACGTCGAGACCTGACCTTCAATGTCGGAGATTTTGTATATCTCAAAGTATCACCCTTGAAAGGAATGCAACGTTTTAAGCTGAAAGGGAAATTAGCCCCCAGATATATTGGACCCTTCGAGATTTTGAATCGTCGAGGAGAAGTATCCTATCAACTGGAACTGCCGGAGGAGATGTCATCCATACATAATGTGTTCCATATCTCATTACTTCGCAAATGCCTAGAAGTTCCGGAGAAGACCGAAGTTTTCAAGAACATCGATCACCGAGCCATACATATCAACAAAGATCTGACGTATCGTGAAGTACCCATTCGTATTTTGGAAGAAGCCTTCAGAACCACAAGGACCAGGAGTATCAAGTTTCTCAAGATCCAATGGAGGAACCATACTGAAGAAGAAGTTATTTGGAGCGAGAAGATTACACTCGGACTGTGTTTCCAAATCTCTATAGTTCCTAGTTTTTTTTCTTAAATCTCGAGACGAGATTTTGTTTAAGGAGGGAAGGTTTGTAACACCCCAAAAATGCTAATCAAGATTATCAAGTTCTAATCACCCAAGTTTAGGGTTAACAAAACTTTTATTACCAAATTGATTATGAATGCATGTGTCATTGGCATTAGTGTATGATTGAGTGAAACTGCCATGTGTGTTTGCTACAAATGATAAGAAATGGTTTAATGATGAATACTACATCATCTAGGCCATTTACAAACAAAATCCAAAGAAAAAGAAATCAAATACAAATCAAATAAGCAAATGGTCATTTTGACCAAAGTTAACCACTAGGCCACTTTGAGTGTTCCTAGTATAGAATTTCTAACAGAAACAATTTCACTTCTTTTCACCCCTTGCTAGACCAAGTAAAAGTGAACCCAAGCCCACTTTACAAACTCATAGAAACTATTTTCAAATATATTTAAAGGACAGTTGATAATTGGATCAAGTTCATATGGTAAGATCACCATTTTGCAAAAAATCACTCAAATCAATTCCACTTGAATTCTCCAAGCAACCATAGACACTCAAGCATAAGATCCAAACACTCACCAAAATTCATTCAAAAATTTCAAATTTAAATTCTTTCGGCCATTTAATCAAACACCTTGCAGACACTAATCAAACCTGGCCTAACTTCATTGTTTGGAGCATTGATCACTCGACCAATTGCCCCCATTGCACTCCCCCTGTCTCTCCCAGCCTCTAGCAGCACCAGACACGCATCCCCCCTTTGTCGTTGCGCCAGTGAAGCGCCGCCCGAAGCCAGCCTCGCCGATCGACCATGGACAGAGAACCACGGACCACGCCGCCCTCTTCCACGACGACCAGGAGACAGGCGACCATCCACCGCCACCCCCCTGTCCAGCCCTTGATCACAACCAGGCCCCGGACCACCCCAGCATTGCCGCGCCCACTTTCTCTGCACCGTGCCGAGAGCGTGCCAGAGCGCCGCAGCCAACCAGCTTGCCCACGCCGCGCCTCACCCTCACCTCGTGTGCACAAACTTGCCTTAACTCCAGCTAGCTCCCAGACAACCCCGTTCGCCGCCACGCGACACGTAGCACCCGTGCACCGTCTCGAACACCACCGCTTCCGCGCAGAGCACCACATGCGCCCGACCAACCTCGACCGCCCCGTGCAGCGCCTTTAAGCCAGTGATGACCGCCAGGGAGCACCCCACCGCCCCCTACCCACAACCATGCTGCTAGCTTGGTGTATCGACGTCGTCGGAGAAGCCAGGCGATCCCGCTCGGTCCCCTCGTCGGTGTATAAATAGAGACCCTCTCTGCCTATATTCTACACACCACCTCATTCCCCACTCCTCGCCACATCTCCCACACCCTTTCCCGGAGGAAGGCGAGTGCAGCATCGCCGAAATTTGGCCAGAGCCCGCCGCTGCAGAGGAGAAGAGGAGCCCTCGATTGGAGCCACCACCCGAGCCACCGCGACCACTCGAACCGTCATCGTCTAC
The DNA here is from genome assembly GCA_910589775.1 of Avena eriantha. NCBI lineage: Eukaryota > Viridiplantae > Streptophyta > Magnoliopsida > Poales > Poaceae > Avena > Avena eriantha. Next base: position 407,786,931 of record OU342742.1, read on the forward strand.
AACATCGTTCGCCCCCATCGCTGACCCTAGTTGGAGCCCAGGTGAGCCTCACACGACCCCCACCACCACGTTGGGGTTCAGACCTCGCCGGAGCTATTCGTCGTCGACGATGAATCGCAGCCGTTAGATCAGGTTCTAATCGTAGGGCCTAGATTGAAAGATACCGTTTCGGGTTAATATAGTCACTGACTCGTGGGGTCGTTCTGTCAGTAGCCCTCTGCGCCGCGCTGTGCAGGTTGGGCCGGCCTAGTTAGTTTCCCGCACAGGCCTGGAAATTCAAATAGTTATTTTCCAATTTAGTTAAAACCAGATTATGTCAGTAGATTCAAAAATCAATTCAAAGAGATTAACTGAACCAAATTGCATGATTCCAATTTTGTTAGAAAGGTATTTAATTATCTATCCAAGACCGTTGGATTCAAATCATTTGGAGTTAGAGATCACCTATAGTAAAAATAACAAGACAGAGACTTTTCCAAATTCAAACATTTTTCAAAAATCAACCATAAATGCTTTTGAGTTGCTTCCAACTCTAAAAAATAACATTTGACAAGATCTATTTGAATATGTAAAAATATTTAGGTTTGCATGCAGTGACTTTGGACTAGTACTAAAAGAATGCTATATAGGCATTTCTAGCACTTTAATGGTATTAAATAATAATCTTAAACTTTATAAAATGTGACCACCACTTTAAATCACATTCCCATGTATTATAATATGTGTTGATGACATGTGTCAACATTATCCCATATTTTAATTAGAGAATATTAAATCTTAAGTATTTTCAATGAGTAGAAATTACTTTTCTAAAATAAGATAAATAAGATTAAGTCTTTATTTCATGTGATGATTGTGATGATGCTAGATCATCAAGTGTGAGCCTTAGTGTCCTAAATAGAAGTAGTTAAGTATTGTTTGGTGATTGTGTACCTCGTATAAATTTATAGACGATAGTACCGACCCGGGATACGAGGAGGAGGAGTACTACCAAGAAGAAGAAGAGGAGAACTTCAATCACTACACCAATCAAGGCAAGCCTAGAACTTCAAGTAAACTGAGCAAGCTAACACATGCAAGCTAGAATTGTGCAATATAACCTATCCAAGATGCATTAGGCATGCTTGGTTATGTGATGACCCACAAGTATAGGGGGTGTATCGCAGTATTTTCAATAAGTAAGAGTGTCGAACCCAACGAGGAGCAGAAGATGCTGGCTAGTGGTATGGATCAGGAATTCTCAGCAAATACTTAGCAAACGGATTTTTAGGGGTTTTCGATAAAGCAAGTAAACAAAGTACGAGTAATTAAAAGACAATAGGAATAAATGCAGCAAGTGTCCCAATCCTTTATGCAGCAAAGGACAAGCCGGTTGTATTACTTAAGATGACTAAACATTCTCGAGGACACATGGGAAGACTGTCAAGTGCTTTCGCTTCATATAGTTGATTAATCTTCTTTAGCTTGCTAAGTGTTGTGTGGGTGAACCTATGCTAATGTACCGACCTTCCTAGGACTAATACATACTTGTGATTATACCCCTTGCAAACATCTGTAAGTACAAGAAAGTAATTAAGGTAGAAACCTAACCACAGCTTTAAACTCTAGGACCCTTACGTCCCTTGTGCAATGGTTTCCTAACGGGGGTTCAGGTTTCTGTCACTCCGGCAACCCCTACGATTAGTAGCCAAATACACAATGCATTCCCCTAGGCCCATATAGGTGAAGTGTCATCTAGTCGACGTTCACATGACACCACTAGAATAAGTACACCACAACTTAAATAACAATCTATTGAGTCTCTCTCAACACAACTCCACTACTAACAACATGACTTCTCCCATGTCCTCAAGAACAAAACGAACTACTCACAAGACATCATATGGATCATGATCAGATATGGAATAATGATGTATAACAATCTGAACATAAACAATAATTCAATGGCTCACTCAATAGCATCAACTACAACGAGTAATCAACACCGGGAAAGTTTCCCCTATGAACTATGCAAGATTCAACCCAATTGTTACGGCAATATGGAGATGGTGATGAGGGTGCTGATGGTGGTGATGATGATGATGATCCTGATGAAGTCCAGCTTGATGGTGGTGTTGATGGCGACGATCTCCCCTCTCCGGGAAGGAATTTCCCCGGCAGAAATCTATCTGCCGGAGAGATCTTTCTCTCTCGGTGTTTTCCGCCCCGCAGAGGCAGCGGAATCTTTTTGTGGTCGCTCCCCGAGTCTTAGGGTTTCGGGGGGCGTGATATACGCCAAAGGGGAGAGCCAGAGGTGGGCCAGGGCGGCCACACCACCTGCTGGCGCGGCCTAGGGCTGCCCGCGCCAGGGGTGGTGTGGGCCCCATGTGGCCCATCTCCACTCTGTCTTCTGGCATCCTTAGTCTTCTGGAAAAATAAGATTTTCCATATATTTTCCCGGATTTTCTGATCTTCGTAAATTTTGCCTCCAAATAGCACCTTTTCCATCAGAATCCTGACTGCATGGTCCATGCTCCAAAAGTCATCAACCATGCAAAAACAGATGAAATAACATAAGTATCACCTCTCAATATGAATATATCAACGAATAATAGTGAATTATGACATAGAATAGTGATGCAAAATGGACGTATCAACTCCCCCCAAGCTTAGACTTCGCTTCTCCCCAAGCAAAACTGAGCTCAATAAACATGGCCTCAGGTTTATGGAGTGAAGAGTCGATAAAAGAATACGGACAAGAAGCATCACATTCATCAAATACATAGATCATAATAGAAGACAACTCACTATTATATAACTCAACTTGTAATGAGTAAAGGCAACACAATAAAGATACATAAAGTGAATCATAATTGGTAATGGCAAACTTAGCTCTTGGTCGAAGAATAGTTGATAATTTGCTGGAGTTCACAATTAACTGGTTTTCAATGATAGCTTTCAAAGTAGTAAACATCAAGATAAGAGCAATGTGCAAAGCAAGGAACATAAGAAACATGATTGAATAAATCATCATATTAATGAATGAAACACATCAACTCAAAATACTTTCTAAGATAGAAGTGAGTAGGTTTACTGACTCAACTACAAAGTAAAAGAAAGGCCCTTCACAGAGGGAAGCAGGGATTGCAAGTCTCATAAAGAGCTCCCAAAATTATGATACTTACTAGCTTTCAGCTCTCATTGCCCCTATCATAGGCATCTTTAGGTGATTGAGGTTAAAGTTCTCAAATATGAGGATATGCATTGACAAGTTGTAAGTTGAAAATCGCATGTCCCTTGAATACGAGGGCCGCTCCTCATGCTACTCAAGTTTAGTTACCGGTAAGTTCTTGTCATCGTAAGCATATGTGTATCATTGAGAACCGCCAACGGGGTACCCCTTGGCCGATGATACGGAAGAATCCCCATATCAAAATGACAAGGCAAGCAGACAACAAGTATCTTAGCAATCTTCTTATTTACCATGGGAATATGGTGCTTTTTTCTCTCTTTCCTCTGTTCATAATATCTTTTTTTCTTTTCTCTTTTTCTCAATCTCTATCTCTTTTTTTATAAGAAGAATGCTTCATAGATACTCGTCATGGTTACGCTGCAGGTTTCCACCATGTCAGCATGGATTAGACCAGCGGCCCAGGCATTTCTCTAACACATATGCATAACTCCATGGACTTACAAGCTCCCCTTTCATTTCATACTAACGACATCCATAGACAAAAGAACATGATATCAACTTGGTACAAAGTACCAGTGCAATGTTGAAAGCGTTCCCCATGACAACATGGTTCTGCTAATTCACAACTTACAAAGTGCAAGCATATACGCAACATAGGTGAGCACAATGGTTCAAGTTTATTAACTGCAGGAAAGTAAAGTGTGCCATCAAGTTCATGAGAGCTTTAATCACTAATTTTCACATAACAAGTTTAATTTGGGAGGTAGATAAAACAAGAATTTACTTGGAATAGCAATAATGCTACTAGGTAGGTATGGTGGACACAAATGGTAAAGGTTTTGGTTTAAAGGAGTGGATGCATGAGAAGAATTCCCTCTCAGTACAGGTTTTTGGCTAGCAAGGCTGGGTAGCAAGTACAAGAGTTGAAGGAAACAAACAAACATACAAGTGATAAAGACAAACATGCAATCTTCCTCGAAAGCACAAAAGATCTTAACTAGAGAATACTAGACTTATGAGCAATTCAAGAAAGAAAGATGATGAAATTATATTTCTTTAGAGTACTTCTATCTTTTTCATTCAACTCTCAAAAATAGTGTTGCTACTGACCGAGCCAGGTTTGCCAAAACCTACTAAATTAACTCAACGATACCAAAGTGATACCGATACTAACAACAAGATCAATCATATAACCACGAATTGAAAACTAATATAAGCTATGCAAAATAGTGAATGATAGAACTTCTCATTAATATTCCATAACGGAAACTCACACCAAGGGATACATATCTAACGAGAGAGGGGACACTTCCATAATGCAAACCATCCTACATAATAACTCCTCTATTCATGATATGACTCTACTAATAAGGTAAAAAGATAGAAGATAGTGATGTGATGTGATACCGCGGCACTCCTCCAAGCTTGGAACAAACCAAGGGGATGCCAAACCTGATGACGAATTACTCCTTTGGTGGTGGTGGTAATATTTTCTTAGTTGACGTGAGGAAATCTTCCAGCATCTTACGAAGCCTATTATTCTCCCATTGAAGCATGTCCACCTTCCTCTGCAAGTCTCGGTACTTATCTCAGGACTCCTTAGTGACTCGTAGGGCTTCCGTTGATGCAGGGCAAGAGACTAAAGGTACCAGCCCCTTCTTGGGGTCTTGGAAATCCTCCTCCATGGGCTTCTTCCCTTTATCCTTAGCGGACACCATGGTGCTTCTAGACATTCAAAGAGTATGTCCTGGAAGAAACAGATCGAAACAAAAACACGACGAAAACACGATATACAAACCTCGGGGGATCCGAGGGGTTATATATTACGAAGTTTCATATCAAAAGGAAGGTACTGGGAGAAAGCGAGTCGGAGGCGGAGTCCGGGGTGGACTCATGTAACTACCTCGGTGAATTACGCTCTTAGTTGCATGCATAGGTGAGCGAAAGTGGTTAAAATAGTACGGTGGGGCCCAGGGGTCACTCACAGGTAGACCTTTCGGCCGTCCTAACCACTTTCAGAATATCGGGACAAGAACGAGCGGCGTAATTGGCAGGCGAAGGTATCAACTACATACACAAGTGAGTATGTATGCAAGCCACCATACAACTGTTCACAGAGCCATTCCATCTAAAAGAAATAGAAATATTGCAACGCCATACGGCAACATCCAAATATCCTAGATAGATATAATAGTTTAGGATAACTCCTCATACATCAAACATCAGAGTATCAGGCGGAAGCGGAAAACAAGATCCGAGTACGGATAAGAAGCAAATCGGCATAAGATGCCATATAAATAAACACATCCCGCCCACAGATCTCACGGATCCCCGTTTCCGGAATCTCTACACCGAGTGATCGTTGCCAACATCATCCGTCTCCTCCACCCAGTATCCATCTTGCGAATACACCTGTTCATCTGAGTCACACAATTTATCATGTGAGACCCTAGGGGTACTCAGCAAGTCCTTATGCCTCTAAAGGGGACATATACCTGGGGTGACGCAATTGCAGCAAAAGATAATAACTAACAAGTCTATAGAGACTCGCTAACCATTCGCCTAACCAATGATAGACGGATGTCCGTAAATTAGTAAGAATAGTTATAGCAGTATAATTAACATATCCATCCTCCTTCTCGCTTACCAACGAGAAAGCGGACGAACAACCCATCCAATGGCAGTTTTATTAACCATTCCATGAGTATTGCACTATTTACTAATCAGGTACTTAGTCAGATTAAAAGCGGTACTTTAGTTATATTTGTCTATGATCGAGAAACTGTGCTCCAGGTCATCCATAACCGCGGACACGGCTTTCAGAAAGATTTACCCTGCAGGGGTGCACAAATAGCAACACACACTCGATCAACCTCGGAAAAACCAACTCAAAACCCAACGAGGCATTCACGAAAAAGTGATCACAGGATTCAGGAATATTTTAGGGGGCCACCCCACTAAGCTACCCGCAACAAAGTTGGCCGGCTCCGGAACGGACCAGGGTTTGTGTGGACGGCGGTAAACGACTGGAAACCCGAAAGTTTGACTGGGCTTGTCGATACAGCGAAAACGTGTCACGATCCAAAACAATACAGGTGCTCCACGCACAATCGTAAATAAATATTAAACATGGCATAAGTACAGGATAGTAATAAAACCCCAAACTAATTATGGCCCCAAGAAATAGAAACGAATCAAGCTCTGGCTTAGGGGGGTCCATAAGGCCTCCCGGATGTGGATAGTGCGAATAGTCAAGGAACAAGAATCAAGTACTCGGGGTCCGACGGGACACAAGTGAGCATGAAAAACCAAATAGCAGATATTGCTCACCGGTGCCTCTTTCATTAGTTATCCCATTACTACTCAGGTTAAGTTGTTTAGGTACCTCGTTATCCATCAGACACTCACATACCCTACACATGTTGTTCTACGACATGCGTGGCTCAAACAACTCCTGCAGTAATAGCTCATGGGATGGAGGAACAAGCTTCGGTGGGGTTTAAAAGTAAAGGCTATGCAGTACTTGGGATTCAATTTAATGCAAATCGTGACTCAATGATGCAAGAATAAGATAGAGGCAATAGGTACTATATGTATGCAAGCATGTGGTAGTGCTTGCCTAGTAGCTCAGTTGAAGCGAGAGATGGATCTGGGTAGAACTCCTATGATTCTTGATAATTCTCCTGCTGGGCGTCTATTCGAAGAAGAACCAAACAAACAAGGGCCTACATAAATAAAGTGCACAATCATACGAATTAAAATGTGACAAGCAAACAAGCATGCCATGATGAATGATACACAATTTACATGGCAATAAAGTGGCATGGCATGGGTGAGGTGTGGGGACAAGAATAATTCATTTTAGTATTTATTTGGTCAAGTTTTATTGCCATAAGCAGTTCTGATTTTTAATAATGAAATGATGCATACTTCAATTCAGAACAAGGACTGCATAGATAGAACGGGCTCGTCGCGCTGATCGATTTAAACATATTATTTGTCGAATTTGGAGTTGTAGTTTAAAGTTATTAATTAATTAAGAAAAGGGCATTTTAGTGTAATTTTAATCGTCTCGAAAGTTTAAAGTGTTCAAACATTATTTTGAATAGCATATTTGAATTCCTCACATTTTTCTGATTCAAAAACATATATCATTTGTATTATTTGGATTTATAAATCAAAAGTTATTAAAACTAGATTTAAATTTGTATTTAAACATTTCTGAAATTGTTTTGTTAAAACAGAAAAGTGGGCAGACTTTTTATACCCAGCATCGCCTAGCCGTAGACGCAGACATGTGGGGCTGCGCTGAGCTGGCAAAAAACTGAGCGCAGAAACCTTTTGCACCGCGATCTGTGCTAGCCAAGGCGGCTGACAGGTGGGGTCAGCGGGCTCGCAGGCCTACACGACAGCGAGTGAACCAGGGGGTGCCACCTGGGGGATCTAGGGGCTGCGGGCTGAGGTTTACAAAAACCTAGGAGCCTTTTTGCAAAACTGCCTCGGGAGGCTGTCTGGTGGAGTTGGGGTACTGCGGGTTGAGGCAAAGAAAAAGTGTGGGGGTTATTTGCAAAGTGTCCACAGGCCCATTGTTGATCTTCTCTGAATGTCTGACGAGCGGTCCGTGCTCGGCAGGAACAAAGCGCGGCGCGGGGGTTTGATCTGGCGACCTCGGGCGCACGCGCGGCGAGGCGGAACCAGTGCGGTAGGTCGGAGGGTGTTGTTAGGAGGGGGATAGGCGGCAACGTAAAGCATGATGCGGCGCGGGGACGCGCAGAAGCTTGCGCTCGTCGGCGCACCGAGAGTGCTCGGCACAACGCCCGGCGAGGCTAGGCAGCGACGGCGAGAGAGATGTTGTCAGACAGGGAGGATGGCTCACCGCGGGGTCGTCGGTGGGGTTAGTTCGGGCCGGGGAGCGGCGGATCAGTGACGAGGCAGACGGCCAGCGAAGCTAGGGTTTCGGGCGGCGCGTCAGTGGTTCTGGTGGTTCCCGCCCTTCTCCTCCTCGACTCCGGGTGCAGGCAGGCTCCTGGGGTTCTACTTGGTCTTCCTCGACGCCCGGCGCCACGCCTGCCACTGTGTAACGCCGAGAGGAAGTGGAGGCCGACGATGGCCACCGGGGTGGCTGTGGGGTAGAAGGGGAGGGAGAGGAGGTAGGGCACGGCCCTGGTTGGATCTGGGCGATGCCAAGACAGAGAGGGAGTAGATCAAGAGAGGGAGAGGGGAGAGGTGCCGTGGGGGATCGGGGTAGAGAAAAAGGTGGCTTCGGTCACCTTTTCTCCTCTCCTCCCTCACGTGCTCGGCCTGCAAGGCCAGGCAGGCAGAGGGCTGCAGCTGCAGGTGGGCCAGAGAGAGGACAGGGAGGTGGTGGCTGGCTTGGTGGGGCCTCCTTGGCAGGGAGAAAGAGAGGAAACGAGAGGAAGAGAGAGGGGCTGAGAGAGTTAGCTAGGTTGGGGGTAGCTCGGGTTAGGGTTAGGTTAGAGAGGGGGTGGTGTTAGACTAGAGAGGGTAGCTGGCATGGGGGTGGTCGAGCAGGTAAGGCTCGGCTTAGAGAGAAAGAGAGAGGAGGGCTTAGGGTTTGAGAGAGAGATTAGAGAGAGAGGCTAGGTGAGTGGGTAATGGTGGTTAGGGTTTGAGCATGAACAAAAGAAGATCAAGCACATGGGTGGGGTTTGTTGTGATGGATAAGGAAAGTGAGATGTAGAGCTTTTTGTATGTGACAAGCAAAGTCACATCCATGCATGATGGATCAAGATGAGGGTGGGAGGGAGATAGAGAGTTGTTTAGGGTTTAATTCAACTCAACCAAAACCAAGTGAGATTAAAAGAGAAAAGAAAGAGGGGAAAACAAGTGTGCATGGCCCATGCATGAGTAGTAAAAGCCATGTTTAATTTTGTGAAAACAAAATAAAACCTCATGGCATTTATTCCCATGCATCCCAAAAATGGAATTAAAGCCAAGCTAAAGGAATTAAAAAGGAACTAAAATGGATGTTCCATGTGGAGTAGATGGAGATGATCATATTTGAATATAATTTAGACATGCTAGTGTGTATGTCCCACTAGATGTTTAATAGTCTCAAAAATATCCCAACATGAGCATCTATTCCAAAACAATCCATATGGAAGCTAGGAAAAGGGGTACCACTCATAATGCATGCAAAGGTGGATCCACATATCACAAATGTGAAAAAAACATGATGCTTGCATGGAAGCATGTGGAGTGGTAAAAGGATCCATCCCAACCCATATGAGCTAGAGGTAAAACCCAATAAAGTGCAAAGCTCATATTTAGTTGGATGGTGGAATTATAATGTGGTGTCAAGGAAAAGGTCATGGAGTTGAATAAAAGATATGCCCCAACTCAACTTGGGCATCAAGCATTTATCAAGATTCAAATACAATATAACAAGAGCCAAATACAATTAATAATGCATATGAGAGAAGAACCAAATGGAAAAGGGTTTTATATGATGCTCAAAAGCAAGGTGGCATGATGACATGAGAATGATATAATTATGATGCAACAATTATATATAGGAAGTAGCCATTATATTACTAGACCATGTAGCATTACATATGTTAGACAGATGGGATGCTACAACTCTCCCCGACTAAACAGGAATCTCGCCCCGAGATTCTAGGAAGAAGAAGAAGACACGAAGAGGGTAGGATACTTGGCACGGAGCTCATCCTCGCATTCCCAAGTGGCTTCATGAACGGAATGGTGCGACCACTGCACCTTGCAGAACTTGATGGACTTGTTGCGAGTCCTTTTTTCTGCGACTTCAAGGATTTTTGTGGGGTGTTCTTGATAAGACAGATCTTCTTGGAGATTGATGAGTTCATGGTCCACGGTCCTACCGGGATCCTTGAAGCACTTCTTGAGTTGAGAGATATGGAAAACATCATGGACCTTGAGTTTTTCAGGGAGCTCAAGAGCATAAGCAACTTCTCCTCTTCTTCCACGAATTTTGAAAGGACCGATGTATCTAGGAGCCAGCTTTTATTTGATACCAAAGCGGTGCGTGCCTCTCATGGGAGTGACACGAAGGTAAACGAGATCACCAGCGACATACTCCATGTCCGTGTGCTTTCCGTCATAATTGCTCTTCTGGCGACTTTGAGCAATCTTCAGGTTTTCCAGAATGATGTGAACCTTCTCCTCCGCTTGAGTTACAATGTCGGGGCCAAACAATGTTCTTTCTCCTACGCCCGACCAACCAATCGGAGTTCTGCATTTGCGTCCATAGAGAACCTCAAATGGTGCCATCTTTAGACTTTTCTGGAAGCTGTTGTTGTAAGAGAATTCAGCATAAGGAAGGCATTCTTCCCACTTCAAGCCGAAAGAGATAACGCAAGCACATAGAATATCTTCCAGAATCTGGTTGATCCTTTCAACTTGTCCTTGCGACTAAGGATGGTAAGCTGTGCTGAAGTTCAATTTTGTTCGCAAAGCATTTTGGAAACTTCCCCAGAACTTGGAAGTGAAGATGCTTCCCCGGTCTGAGCTGATCTCAAGAGGAACCCCATATAGAGAGACAGTTCTATTGATATAGAGCTCAGCCAACTGAATTGCAGAAATTGTTTCCTTGACGGGAAAGAAGTGAGCCACTTTAGAAAGCCTGTCAATGACAACAAAGATTGCATTGTTGCCCTTCTGCGACCTTGGAAAACCAGTTATGAAGTCCATCTCAACTTTCTCCCATTTCCATTCCGGAGGCTTCAATGGCTGTAGAAGACCGGAAGGTTTCTGATGGATAGCTTTAACTCTGCGGCAGACATCACACTCCGAGACATACTTGGCACAATATCGTTTCAACCCAGGCCACCAATATTGTGTTTTCAGATCCATGTACATCTTAGTGCTGCCAGGGTGGATAGAAAGAACAGAATCATGCGCCTCCTTGAGAACTTGCTCTCTTAAACCCGGGTAGTTCGGGACAAACATCCGGTGTTCAAAGAAAAGAGCGCCTTGGTCGTCGACGTGGAAGGACTCATACTTCGGAAGCTGAATGTTGGAGATGATCTTTTTAGTGTAAGGATCACCAAGTTGAATGGAGCTAACTTTTTCTTCCAAGAGAGGGGTTGCCAGAAGGTTCAGAAGATACCCTTGATCCACAATTTCAAGGTTGAGGTTGCGGAATTCCTCGCACAAGAGAGGTTGTTGTTCTTCCCCCATGAGGTTGTTGACATAAGCTTTTCGGCTGAGAGCATCGGCCATGACATTAGCTTTGCCCGGAGTGTAGTTGTTGGTCAAATCAAAATCATTAATTGCTTCAATCCACCTCCTCTGATGAAGGTTGAGATCAGGCTATGTGAAGATATACTTCAGACTCTTGTGATCAGAAAAGATCTCACAACGGTTGCCAAGCAAGTAATGCCTCCATACTTTCAAAGCAAAGACAACTGCTACGAGTTCGAGGTCATGTGTAGGATAGTTGATCTCATGCGTCTTCAACTGTCGAGAGGCATAAGCAACAACTTGTTTTTCTTGCATAAGGACCGCACCCAATCCTTGCAAGGAGGCGTCACAGAATATCTGGAAAGGCTTTGATGTATCTGAAGGAATCAAGACTGGTGTGGAAGTGAGCTTCTCTTTGAGTGTTTCAAAGCTTGCTTGACATATAGGAGTCCAAAGGTATTTCTTACCTTTCTTGAGGAGATCAGTAAGAGGCTTCGCAATCTTTGAGAAGTTCTGAATGAAGCGACAGCAGTAACTAGCCAAACCAAGGAAATTGCGGACTTCTTTGACATTTTTGGGTGGAAGCCAGTCAACAATTGTCTTAATAGTTTCTGGGTTGACGGCAATGCCCTTGGCAGATATGACGTGACCAAGATAGGTGACTTGAGGCAGCCAGAACTCACACTTGGAGAACTTTGCATACAGGCGGTTCTCACGAAGCTTGTTTAGGACACACTGAAGGTGTTCTTCATGTTCTTCCTTTGAATTAGAATAGACTAGAATGTCATCCAGATAGACCACAACGATCTTATCAAGATACTCCATGAAAACCGAGTTCATAAGCCTCGAGAAGGTGACAGGTGCATTGGTGAGACCGAAGGACATGACCGTGTACTCATACAAGCCATAGCGGGTGGTGAAAGCTGTTTGGGAAACATCTTCCTTGCGAATCTGGATTTGATGATACCCACTTCTCAAATCTAGCTTAGAGAATACCATAGCTCCAGCTAGCTGATCGAAGAGATCATTAATCCGCGGAAGGGGATATTTATTCTTGATGGTTTTAGCATTGAGAGCCCGATAGTCAACACAAAGTCTATCAGTCTTGTCTCGCTTCTTCACAAAGATGGTTGGGCTACCCCAAGAAGAAGTATTGTGCTGAATGAAACCCAACTTCTCTTATTCATCCAGCTGACGTTTGAGTTCGGCCAACTCAGCAGGACCCATTTTATAAGGCCGCTTGGAGATAGGAGCGGTTCTAGGTTCAAGTTCAATCACAAACTCGACCTCACGATCCGGAGGCATACCTGGCAACTCTTCAGGAAAAACATTTGGGAACTCACAGACCACCGGAACACTCTGAATAGCTTCCATAGCATCATCATTCAGAGCCGCCAAAGAGAAAAGCTGAATTGTAGGAGTGAGACTCTGAGAATAGACTATATGGCCTTCAGGAATTTTCAGACAAACCGAGCGTTCAGCACAATCAATCACAGCTGCATTTGCTGTTAACCAATCCATGCCCAAGATAACATCAATGTCAGAGTTGCCCAGAATAATTAAGGAAGCCAGAAACGAAGAGCCACCAATATCAATTTGATTGCCATGGCTGATATGAGCTGCCCTCATGTTTGACCCAGGAGATTGTACCACAAGCCGATGCAATAAAGGAACCATAGCCAGATCATGCTCATGCGCAAACTTGTGAGAAACAAAAGAATGCGAAGCACCAGAATCAAACAAAACTCGTGCAGGGACTGAGTTAACAGGAAGCATACCCATCACAACTCCAGGTGCATGCTCAGCTTGAGCGGCGTTGACACAGTTGGCACGAGAAACCGTAGACCCGGGCTTGGTGTTGATGTTGAGAGCCCGTGGTGGAGGTGCACGAACCATAGAAGAACTTGCCGCAGGTCTTGGAGGTGGTGGAGGAAGAGCTTCGTTGTTCATAGGACAATTCCAGTGCTGATGCCCAGTGTTTCCACAAGTGTAGCAAGCACCAGGTGGATGTGGAGCAGCGTAGCCAGGGACTCCGCCAGATGCTCCAGGGTAGTTGTGGTTGTAGCCCCTAGGAGCCGCGGTGAAGGAGTTTGGTGGCCTTGCCACGTAGCTTGACGGTCTTGGTGGAGCCGGGAGCGACGGTGGGGTGTTAGGAACCCACACGCGGCGCTTAGAAGGAGCTGTCATAGCTGAAGAGCTTGCTGCATCGCGGCTGTGTTTCTTTGACTCCTCAAACACTTTCCTACTTGCTTCTTCCTGCAGAGCTGTATGTTAGAGTTCTAGAAAAGACCCCGGCCCTTGCATGAGTGATGGCATATTTGATTGATGCATTGGGCCCTTGCCTGAACCTCTTTTGCTTCTTCTTGTCATCAGAGATCTCATCGCCACCATACCGAGAAAGGTTCATGAAGTTTCTGATATAGGTATTGACATTGTCATTGCCCTGCTTGAGGTTGAGAAACACTTCCTTCATCCTTTCCATGACAATTTCTGACAGATATTGCTCCTTGAAAGCCGCAGTGAATTGCTCCCAAGTAGGCTGAAAACCAGAATGGTCTGCTTTGAGGTAATTTTCCCACCACAGAGCTGCATCTCCCTTCAGAAGGTGCGTGGCACATTTTACCCATTCTTGCTCAGGAACATCCGTAGTCATCAGCAACCTTGACATTTCACGCAGCCAATCATCCGCATCAAGTGGCTGATCAGACACCTCAAATTGGCATGGGTTGAATTTCAGAAAACTCTTGATGTCTCCTCGCTTGGGAGGTGGAGGTAGCGGAACAAACTCATACCTCCTGACACTTTCTTCGAATCGCTGCTGGTTCTGCTGCATTGTTCCCAAGGCATTTGCAATACTTGCCAACGCAGCCCCCAGTTCAGGTGGTATGTCCTCCTCAGAATGGCGTGGTGGTGCCATCCTGTGATTGATATAAAACACAAGTCAGTACCATAATGGAGAATAATAATAATCCAAAATAGTACCAAAATGGAATTAACCAAGATTAAAGGATACAATTCACTAAGATGATATTAAAATATCAGCAAAGTTCAAAGCACCTAGAAGATATTAAGCATATCGCACACGACTGAACAAGGAGTGTGGTACACAAGCTAACAAAGAAAAATTTTCCGCAAATTTCGACATTAAAATATCACTATATGCGCAAAACCACTTAACGAATCAAGATTAGTTACTCTACCAATTCAATATACAAGAGCGAATGATAAAAGTAGTGGTATGGTCGCGACTCCATCCCACACTCAAATCATTACTCCGCACATGAATCAGTAAAACACATATCCCAACACCTTCTTTTAAGATGAACCTAAAGATTTGTAACTACGGAAACGAACACCCCAAACAAGATAACGTCGGATAACAAAGAGTAAGATAGATCGCACCGGTATACAACGAATCAGATAGATCGCGTCGGTTTACAAAGGCATGTCGGTATGGAATGTACCAACAGTTGATAACCAAAAGGCAGATAGAGATAACATTTGGATGCAACAGATAGACAAGGAATTCACACACACACACACACAACCTATGGTACTACGGAACCCAGAACACGTGAATCCTAGTTTGAATTTTAGAAGAGGATTGAAAACGTTACACTTCCTTACCAGAAAAGGGTGGGTGGGTGGGTAAGAAGAAAAATGGAAGCAGTCCTACTCTCACGTTTTGTTTTTCCCTAGTATACATAACTACCAAAATATTTGCTAGACTGACAACGACCATTTGGCTGAGACCCTTAAGGGCGGGATGGCTCTGATACCAATTGTAACTACCCCGGTGAATTACGCTCTTAGTTGCATGCTTAGGTGAGCAAAAGTGGTTAAAATAGTACGGTGGGGCCCAAGGGCCACTCACAGGTAGACCTTTCGGCCGTCCTAACCACTTTCAGAACATCGGGACAAGAACGAGCGGCGTAATCGGCAGGCGAAGGGATCAACTACATACACAAGTGAGTATGTATGCAAGCCACCATACAACTGTTCACAGAGCCATTCCATCTAAAAGAAATAGAAATATTGCAACGCCATCCAAATATTAATAGAGATAATAGTTTAGGATAGCTCCTCATACATCAAACATCAGAGTATCAGGCGGAAGGGGAAAACAAGATCCGAGTACGGATAAGAAGCAAATCGGCATAAGATGCCACATAAATAAACACATCCCGACCACAGATCTGACGTATCCCCATTCCCGGAATCTCTACACCGAGTGATCGTTGCCAACATCATCCTTCTCCTCCACCCAGTATCCATCTTGCGAATACACCTGTTCATCTGAATCAAACAATTTATCGTGTGAGATCCTAGGGGTACTCGGCAAGTCTTTATGCCTCTAAAGGGGACATATACCTGGGGTGACGCAATTGCAGCAAAAGATAATAAGTAACAAGTCTATAGATACTCGCTAACCATCCGCCTAACCAATGATAGACGGATGTCCGTAAATTAGTAAGAACAGTTATAGCAGTATAATTAACAGATCCATCCTCCTTCTCGCTTACCAACGAGAAAGCGGACGAACAACCCATCCGTTGGTAGTTTTATTAACCATTCCATGAGTATTGCACTATTTACTAATCAGGTACTTAGTCAGATTAAAAGCGGTACTTTAGTTATATTTGTCTATGATCGAGAAACTGTGCTCCAAGTCGTCCATAACCGCGGACACGGCTTTCAGAAAGATTTACCCTGCAGAGGTGCACAAATAGCAACACACACTCGATCAACCTCGGAAAAACCAACTCAAAACCCAACGAGGCATTCACGACAAAGCGATCATAGGATTCAGGAATATTTCAGGGGGCCACCCCACTAAGCTACCCGCAACGAAGTTAGCCGGCTCCGGAACGGACCAGGGTTTGTGTGGACGGCGGTAAACGACTGGGAACCCAAAAGTGTGACTGGGCTTATCGATACAGCGAAAACGTGTCACGATCCAAAACAGTACAGGTGCTCCACGCACAATCGTAAATAAACAGTAAACATGGCATAAGTACAGGATAGTAATAAAACCCCAAACTAATTGTGACCCCAAGAAATAGAAATGAATCAAGCTCTGGCTCAGGGGTGTCCATAAGGTCTCCCGGATGTGGATTGTGCAAATAGTAAAGGAACAAGAATCAAGTACTCGGGGTCCTACGGGACACAAGTGAGCATGAAAAACCAAATAGCAGATATTGCTCACCGGTGCCTCTTTCATTAGTTATCCCATTACTACTCAGGTTAAGTTGTTTAGGTACCTCATTATCCATCAGACACTCACATACCCTACACATGTTGTTCTACGACTCGCGTGGCTCAAACAACTCCTGCAGTAATGGCTCATGGGATGGAGGAATAAGCTTCGGTGGGGTTTAAAAGTAAAGGCTATGCAATACTTGGGATTCAATTTAATGCAATCGCGACTCAATGATGCAAGAATAAGATAGAGGCAATAGGTACTATATGTATGCAAGCATGTGGTAGTGATTGCCTGGTAGCTCAGTTGAAGCGAGAGATGGATCTGGGTAGAACTCCTGTGATTCTTGATAATTCTCCTGCTGGGCGTCTATTCGAAGAAGAACCAAACAAACAAGGACCAACATAAATAAAGTGCACAATCATACGAATTAAAATGCGCAAGCAAACAAGCATGCCATGATGAATGATGCACAATTTACATGGCAATAAAGTAGCATGGCATGGGTGAGGTGTGGGGACAAGAATAATTCATTTTAGTATTTATTTGGTCAAGTTTTATTGCCATAAGCAGTTCTGATTTTTAATAATGAAATGATGCATGCTTCAATTCAGAACAAGGACTGCATAGATAGAAAAGGCTCGTCGCGCTGATCGATTTAAACATATTATTTGTCGAATTTGGAGTTGTAGATTTAAAGTTATTAATTAATTAAGAAAAGGGCATTTTAGTGTAATTTTAATCATCTCGAAAGTTTAAATTGTTCAAACATTATTTTGAATAGCATATTTGAATTCCTCACATTTTTCGGATTCAAAAACATATATCATTTGTATTATTTGGACTTATAAATCAAAAGTTATTAAAACCAGATTTAAATTTGTATTTAAACATTTCTGAAATTGTTTTGTTAAAACAGAAAAGTGGGCAGACTTTTTATACCCAGCATCGCCTAGCCGCAGACGTAGAGATGTGGGGTCGCGCTGAGCTGGCGAAAAACTGCGCGCAGAAACCTTTTGCGCCGCGAGCTGTGCTAGCCAAGGCGGCTGACAGGTGGGGTCAGCGGGCTCGCAGGCTCACACGACAGCGAGCAAACCAGGGGTGCCACGTGGGGGATCTAGGGGCTGCGGGCTGAGGTTTACAAAAACATGGGAGCCTTTTTGCAAAACTGCCTCGGGAGGCTGTCTGGTGGGGTTGGGGTACTGCGGGTTGAGGCACAGAAAAAGTGTGGGGTTACTTGCAAAGTGGCCACAGGCCCACTGTTGATCTTCTCGGAATGTCTGACGAGCGGTCCATGCTCGGCAGGGACAGAGCGCGGCGCGGGGGTTCGATCTGGCGACCTCGGGCGCGCGCGCGGCGAGGCGGAACCAGTGTGGTAGGTCGGAGGGTGTTGTTAGGAGGGGGATAGGCGGCTAGGTAAAGCGGATGCGGCGCGGGGACGCGCAGAAGCTTGCGCTCGTCGGCACACCGAGAGTGCTCGGCACAACGCCCGGCGAGGCTAGGCAGCGACGGCGAGAGAGATGTTGTCAGAGAGGGAGGGTGGCTCATCGCGGGGTCGTCGGTGGGGTTGGTTCGGGCTAGGGAGCGGCGGATCAGTGACGAGGCAGATGGCCGGCGAAGCTAGGGTTTCGGGCGGCGCGTCGGTGGTTCTGGTGGTTCCCGCCCTTCTCCTCCTCGACTCCGGGTGCAGGCAGGCTCCTGGGGTTCTACTTGGTCTTCCTCGACGCCCAGCGCCACGCCTGCCGCTGTGTAACACCGAGAGGAAGTGGAGGCTGACGGTGGCCGCCGGGGTGGCTGTGGGGTAGAAGGAGAGGGAGAGGAGGTAGGGCACGGCCCTGGTTGGATCTGGGCGATGCCAGGACAGAGAGGGAGTAGATAAAGAGAGGGAGTGGGGAGAGGTGCCGTGGGGGATCGGGGTAGAGAAAAAGGTGGCCTCGGTCACCTTTTCTCCTCTCCTCCCTCACGTGCTCGGCGTGCAAGGCTAGGCAGGCAGAGGGCTGCAGCTGCAGGTGGACCAGAGAGAGGACAGGGAGGTGGTGGCTGGCTTGGTGGGGCCTCCTTGGCAGGGAGAAAGAGAGGAAACGAGAGGAAGAGAGAGGGGCCGAGAGAGTTAGCTAGGTTGGGGGGTAGCTCGGGTTAGGGTTAGGTTAGAGAGGGGGTGGTGTTAGACTAGAGAGGGTAGCTAGCATGGGGGTGGTCGAGCAGGTAAGGCTCGGCTTAGAGAGAAAGAGAGGAGGGCTTAGGGTTTGAGAGAGAGATTAGAGAGAGAGGCTAGGTGAGTGGGTAATGGTGGTTAGGGTTTGAGCATGAACAAAAGAAGATCAAGCACATGGGTGGGGTTTGTTGTGATGGATAAGGAAAGTGAGATGTAGAGCTTTTTGTATGTGACAAGCAAAGTCACATCCATGCATGATGGATCAAGATGAGGGTGGGAGGGATATAGAGAGTTCTTTAGGGTTTAATTCAATTCAACCAAAACCAAGTGAGATTAAAAGAGAAAAGAAAGAGGGGAAAACAAGTGTGCATGGCCCATGCATGAGTAGTAAAAGCCATGTTTAATTTTGTGAAAACAAAATAAAACCTCATGGCATTTATTCCCATGCGTCCCAAAAATGGAAATAAAGCCAAGCTAAAGGAATTAAAAAGGAACTAAAATGGATGTTCCATGTGGAGTAGATGGAGATGATCATATTTGAATATAATTTAGACATGCTAGTGTGTATGTCCCACTAGATGTTTAATAGTCTCAAAAATATCCCAACATGAGCATCTATTCCAAAACAATCCATATGGAAGCTAGGAAAAGGGGTACCACTCATAATGCATGCAAAGGTGTCTCCACATATCACAAATGTGAAAAAAACATGATGCTTGCATGGAAGCATGTGGAGTGGTAAAAGGATCCATCCCAACCCATATGAGCTAGAGGTAAAACCCAATAAAGTGCAAAGCTCATATTTAGTTGGATGGTGGAATTATAATATGGTGTCAAGGAAAAGGTGATGGAGTTGAATAAAAGATATGCCCCAACTCAACTTGGGCATCAAGCATTTATCAAGATTCAAATACAATATAACAAGAGCCAAATACAATTAATAATGCATATGAGAGAAGAACCAAATGGAAAAGGGTTTTATATGATGCTCAAATGCAAGGTGGCATGATGACATGAGCATGATATAATTATGATGCAACAATTATATATAGGAAGTAGCCATTATATTACTAGACCATGTAGCATTACATATGTTAGACAGATGGGATGCTACAACTCACCACCTGGTGGCGCGGCCTAGGGTGGGCCCGCGCCACAGGGTGGTGTGAGCCACCCTGGCTCCGTTTCCATCCCTTTTTCACTTTGTAGCTTCCCTTATTGACTGAAAACTACAAAAATATAGTTGGATTGTATTTTCGCGGAACTTTCCTTACCAGAACTGTTACCTATTTGAAAACAGACTCTGCAGGTCTCTGAATTTGGTGTTTAGTGGATCCTTCCGGAGTCACCACTTGAAATACATCAATATCTTCATCTTCATATACTTATTACTTGAGTCATAAAACCCTTCTCTTCCTTATTACACCATTATCTCCACTTCCTGGAAATTTCTTTCACACAAAACTTCACATAGTTCTTATTAGCAACATTAGTATAAGTGGAGTGATAAAACCATTTGAGTCCAACTTCAACTGAAAACCATCAAAACATAAGCTATTGTATCAACTCTTCCAAAAACCCAAAAAGAATTCAAAAAAAGGAAATCGAATAAAGAAGCAAATGTAAGAGTGGCAAAATCTGTCAAAACAGACCAGCAAGTAAAGATCAATTTTTTCGAAAATCTTCTGTCCCTCAAATCAAAAAGTGCAAAACTAACGAAGGTTAAATAACAACCTGGGGTAGAAGCACAAAAAATTACAGCTCAATCCAACAGACAGAGATCTCTCACGAATTTTTACGGTGAAGCACAAAAATTTGTTTCGGGATAGCAACTTTCCCAAATATTACTTCTCTCTTATTAGAGGTTGATCTTGACACAAAAAACCAAACAAAACGGATCAGGAGCGGTTATTACCGAAGTAATAACTTCCAAGACTCAAAGAAACAAAAACAAACTAAAAGCAAAAACAAATTGGGTTGTCTCCTAGAAAGCTCTTTCTTTATAGCCATTAAGATGGGCATGATAATTTTGAAGATGCTCACTCAGGAATATGAATTGAAGTGAAAGAGAGCATTAAGAAGCAAACACACACACACACATTTATGTCTAACCCACTTCCTATGCAAGGGCATTTTGTAAACAAACAAGTTGTTGACACCAGAGCCAACTTGCATAAGAAGGCAAAAGAAGTGCAACATAAAAACTTTCAGCATAAAACGAGGAAACTTGATATTATTGAGATGCATAAGAACACTTTTCCCTCTCTCATAGTAACTTTCAGTATCATGCATAAACTTTACAATATAACTATCACAAGGACCATCATAGCAATGATCACTTATTCTAACAGGAAACACAGGAATACTAGCTCTCATAACACTACTATGTGATACAATATTAGAGGTATCCTTACAAAGGATAGTGTGTCCCTCTTTTTCATATTTGGTGACAAAGTCTTTCACATTTGCTATTATAGGTTCATCAATCATTTGTTTATCAGGTTCAACAGCTTTACTTGTACTTTCATTAACCATACTAGCTATCATAGAATGTTCCTTTACCTTAACTGGGAAAGACATTTTCTCAATATAAGGTTTAGGTAAGACATGATTGGCAGTATAAACTTCAGTATTTCTTGCAGGAACACACTTAGCAACATCTTTATAAGGTTCATGATACTTATTCCACTTTTTTTAGGCACTTCAATGTAGGAAGCAAAAGCCTTAAAATAAGAAGAAATAGCTTGAGAGTCTAGACCATAAGCATTTTTAATATTTTGAAAGTCATCAGTTCTCATAAAAGATTCAATGCATTCATAATCATAATTTATACCTGACTTTCTACCTTTGTCATTCTCCCATGCTTCAGCATTGTCTTGAATACGGTTCAGAAGATCCCATTTAGCTTCTTCTTTCATGCGAGTGAATGATCCAGCACAAGAAGCATCCAATAAATACTTGTCATGTAAAGGGAGCCTTGCATAAAAGTTATTGATAATAATATTGTTGGGGAGATCATGAATGGGACATTTGAGCATTAGTAACTTCAATCTCCCCAAGCTTGGGCTGTACTCTCTCCATCAAGAGGCCAAAAGTTGTAAATTTGATTCGGGTCTTTGTGAATCTCACTAGGAGGATAAAACTTTGAATAAAAGAGAGGCACTATTTCCTCCCATTCCAGAGCTTGACCATTCTTCAGCAGCTTATACCATTCCTCAGCTCTTCCTTTCAGTGACAATGAGAATAACTTCTTCTTAACTTGATCTCTAGTAATACCTGCACACTTGAAGAACCCGCATAATTCGTTATAAAGAGTAAATGATCATCGAGATGGACAGTTCCATCCCCAACATAGTAGTTATCCATAACACGATCAATAATTCTTGTATGTATTTCGAAAACATCATTCTCAGCAGGTGGTGGTTTATCTACTACCTTAGAAGTGGTAATAGCATTACCAAATAAGAAACTCAGTGAATTATCCATAGTGAAAATAAAGCAACTAACAGAAGTAAACAATACTCACAGTAGAAGTTTCCTTTACCAGTTCCACTCTCCAATAGCGCTTCACTCCCCGGCAACGGCGCCAGAAAATAGTCTTGATGACCCACAAGTATAGGGGTGTATCGCAGTATTTTCGATAAGTAAGAGTGTCAAACCCAACGAGGAGCAGAAGGTGCTGGCTAGTGGTATGGATCAGGAATTCTCTGCAAATACTTGGCAAACGGATTTTTAGGGGTTTTCGATAAAACAAGTAAATAAAAGACAGTAGGAATAAATGCAGCAAGTGGCCCAATCCTTTATGCAGCAAAGGACAAGCCGGTTGTATTACTTAAGATGACCAAACGTTCTCGAGGACACATGGGAAGACTGCCAAGTGCTTTCGCTTCATATAGTTGATTAATCTTCTTTAGCTTGCTAAGTGTTGTGTGGGTGAACCTATGCTAATGTACCGACCTTCCTAGGACTAATACATACTTGTGATTATACCCCTTGCAAACATCTGTAAGTACAAGAAAGTAATTAAGGTAGAAACCTAACCGCAGCTTTAAACTCTAGGACCCTTACGTCCCTTGTGCAATGGTTTCCTAACGGGGGTTCAGGTTTCTGTCACTCCGGCAACCCCTACGATTAGTAGCCAAATACACAATGCATTCCCCTAGGCCCATATAGGTGAAGTGTCATCTAGTCGACGTTCACATGACACCACTAGAAGAAGTACACCACAACTTAAATAACAATCTATTGAGTCTCTCTCAACACAACTCCACTACTAACAACATGACTTCTCCCATGTCCTCAAGAACAAAACGAACTACTCACAAGACATCATATGGATCATGATCAGAGATGGAATAATGATGTATAACAATCTGAACATAAATAATAATTCAATGGCTCACTCAATAGCATCAACTACAACGAGTAATCAACACCGGGAAAGTTTCCCCTATGAACTATGCAAGATTCAACCCAATTGTTACGGCAATATGGAGATGGTGATGAGGGTGCTGATGGTGGTGATGATGATGATGATGATCCTGATGAAGTCCAGCTTGATGGTGGTGTTGATGGCGACGATCACCCCTCTTCGGGAAGGAATTCCCCCGGCAGAAACCTGTCTGCCGAAGAGATCTTTCTCTCTCGGAATCTTTCTGTGGTCGCTCCCCGAGTCTTAGGGTTTCGGGGGGATGATATATGCCAGAGGGGAGAGCCAGAGGTGGGCCAGGGCGGCCACACCACCTGCTGGCGTGGCCTAGGGCTACCCGTGCCAGGGGGTGGTGTGGGCCCCCCTATGGCCCATCTCCACTCCGTCTTCTGGCATCCTTAGTCTTCTTGAAAAATAGGATTTTCCGTATATTTTCCCGAATTTCTGATCTTCGCGAATTTTGCCTCCAAACAGCACCTTTTCCATCAGAATCCTGACTGCAGCGGTCCATGCTCCAAAAGTCATCAACCATGCAAAAACAGATGAAATGACATAAGTATCATCTCTCAATATGAAATATGTCAATGGATAATAGTGAATTATGACATAGAATAGTGATGCAAAATGGACGTATCATTATGCACCTTTGATTATACCAATCCCAAGTTTTACTTTCAAGCTTTAATCTTTTACTTTTACCAAAGTTCTTTACTTTTAGTTAGTGCTTTGTGAGTTTTGGAAGAATAGTATAGATACCATAAAGAGTATAATACTAGGCCTAAGTGGTCCTACTTAGATGTCATTCCAAGGCATGAGATTAGAGTTGGATAGTTACACTTGATTAGCACCCCTCATTAGTGAATACCCCCAACTTTAGTAGCTAGTGCTAAGCATAAAAGTTGATCACTTTAGATGGGAATACTTGGTGAAAATGATTATGAAAACCTTGGAATGATGATTCATTCTATTAAAATGTTTTGACATGTGTTGAGAAACATAATGGTTTGATGATGAAAATGTTGAGGCATGAGCCTTCGCTCTTTACAAAAACTGATGGTTGGGTTCGGATGCGATACCATTCCAATTTTACCGTACAACCACAATACCTGAATTGGGTAGGGCTTAGTCGGAAGTTTATATGCCTTAGTATGGGTTCCCTTGCGAAAGAGAGTTTACCTCGTGATGAATGTCCACCTATGTAGTGCCCAGGATGGCAGATGGCCATGGCTGGGAGGCCAAGCTCCTAGGGGAGGTGTGTATTTGAAAGGTTATGATTGATTATCCGCATACTAAGTATGATTGATTCAGGGTTATCCCTGACGGATGTATCGAATTTTGTGGTGAAAGTGTACCACCTCTACAGAGTGTCAAACTATTCGAATAGCCGCGTCCGCGGTCATGGACAGTTGGAGTGGCCATACTGTTCCGTCGTCAAATGTTTTCAAAATGACTTGTGAAGTGAACTATGATTTTGACTTGACCACAACAGGGTTGTGGACATGAAAACTATGTTCCCACTTAAGTGCTTTAGAACATTAAATTAGTTTTCTTTACTTCTAAACTCAGTTTGAGATAAACCTGCCTTTTTGCAAATAAACCTAGAGCTTAAGAGTCCTACTAGAACTACCTTATTTGTTAGTGATAGTTTGCGAGTACTTAATGAGTACGCATGGCTTTGTCCCAAGCTATTCCTGTGGCCAGACTATGAGGATGACTATCAGGATGATGGACAGTAGGAGGTCTATGACAACTAGGATCATCTCTCATCTTCAGCATTGCCTGTGACCCTGAAGATGGAGCCCCTACTATGTTTAATTTCTGCTGCTTGATTGTATTAAGACTGGATCATGAGATCTCTATTTGTAAGACCTTATTATGGTTTGTAATGAATGATGTACTGTGGTACCAATTCTGTTATGTCTCGTAAAAATGGTAATCTTGGGATTGCGAGGTATGGCATAATAGGCATCTAGGACTATAAATCCGGGTGTTGACAGCCGCCGGCCCCGCCGGAGGAGTAGCCACCGGATAGGTTTTCCTTGTGTTTCTTCTTTACTCCATGGGGAGATTTCCCCCAGCAGAGGAAGGGTCAGCTCCATATGGGCCTGGCAAGGCGGCTAAGTGGCCCGGGTTGATGGGAGTGGGCGGCACGAGCGGCTGCACAAAGCAGTGTTGTAGGCACGAGCCATCAGCGCGGTGTGCGTGGCGACGCGTGCCTGGTGGGCGAGCCACTGTTTCTCCAACAGCTGGAAGGAGCGCACCTTAATGAAGCCGGGAACACGTCCACGCGTCGGGTGAGGAATCGTGTGTTGGAGACTCTGGTCAACGCCACGAAGGATGTTGCGGACGAGGTCGCGCTCCTTGATGGGTGAGCCGAGGTCGCGGAGGGTGTCAGCCATCTGCTTCATGCACATGGTGTAGTCGATGATCGAGCGGTCACCCTGTGAGAAGGAATGGAAATCATCGAGAAGATACGTGGCCCTGGCATCGCGGTTGTTATGGAAGAGGGCGCGGACGGAACGCCAAAGGGAGTGGGCATTGTTTCGGAACTCCTCAATGATCTCCAAGGCCGCCGACGTGACCGTGGTGTTGTAGCATGATACGATGGCGTAATCGTGGAGTGCCTAGTCTGCATGGGCTTGAGTGGAGGAGTCGTCGACGTGGTACCACAGCCCGAACTTGGCCAGCGTGGTGAGGAAATGTCGGCACCAAATGCCGTAGTTGTCTTTCTCGAAGTCGAGGATGACGAGCACATGGTCACGAATGCGAAAGCCCTAGATGATAAGGGTGGAGAGGGTCTGTGTTGTGATAGCCTGACCAAAATCCTCGTTGGAACTGGAGTCAGACGAGTAATCGGTGGAGCTCATGGTGGGGAAGAGGGGATTGGGTTGGGAAGGGGCAGCGGAAGCTTCACTGAATCAAACAGGCTGATACCTAGGATGCCCGGATACGGCGATCCAGATACGGATACGGATACGGCGATACCGCGATACGGCAATTTTCCAAAAATACGGATACAGAAATATGTTTGTATATATAATAATCATTAATAATATCTGTAGATTACTAATTTTTGTAAGGGAATTAGAATTAGCCGGATGACCAGTCCTATTGGCGTGGGCCATCGCTGACCCAAGAAGAGGAAGTAACATGAGGTCATTAGCTAGTCAATCCAATAGATAGCAATGTCTCCGGTCCAACCGACGCATGTTTCATCTTTAATGAACAAGATCCAAACGTGATGAGGTTTTCTATAATTTGTACTGCTATGGGCTATGTTTCTATCCAATAAACCAGAATGCGGCCACATCGCCGGGGGGCGACTACGAAGCGGCATGCTCGCGTCTTGGCGAGCTATCTCCTGCAACCTAGATCGGCGCCTGTGGAGCGAAGCAAGCCAGCATAACAAACACGGACCCTAGGCTAGCTCGGACCAAGAATCAGAGAAGTGGAGACAGGAGGAGGGGAAACAGACCTGCAGTCCTCCATCGTACAGCGACGGGTGGTGGACGGCCGAGGGTGTTGCTCGGCGACTGATCTTTTCTCCGGTGCGGCGGCCGGAGGCGCAGCAGGATAGGTTGCCGGAGATATCGTCTCCTGCAGTGTGGCGGCGGGCTGCGCCAAGACCGGGAAGTCCAAAGACGAGAGAAAAGGCGGCTGCTCACTATGGACGAGCGATAAGGGTATTCCCGTATCCATGCCGTGTCGCGGGTGTATTCCCTCACGTATCCGATTTATTTTCTTTTATTAGAAATAGAAAAATCGTCTGATATGTACGGGATACGTATCCGGGCGTATCCCTATATCCGACCATATCGAACCCCCGATACGTGACATTTTTGTCGTATCCATGCTTCCAAGGCTGATACCATGTCAGAACGAGAGAGAGGGGATGCAACACTGATTTGTTCATTAATATTGGTGCGCATACATATAGATTTATAATAGGTCGTGACACAAGTCGTGGCTAACTAACTCAGAACATGGATGCCAAGAGACTAGGTCCTAGTAGTTACATATAACGGACACTAAGAGCATGTATAATGGGAGGTGTTTAGAGAAGTGCTTACAAAAATAAACCAACCGTTTTACTAATCATTGGTGTTTATTTCTATAGAAGAGGTGCCTAGTTAGGCATCTACCTAGTACAAATAAACATGGGTGCTTAAAGAAAAACCGGTTTATTTTCCTAAACACCATCCGAAGCATCTTGCATTGTACATGCTCTAATATTGTACACTAACAAGCGAGACCGGGCTCTGAGCGTGGCGGCGCTAGGTTAGGGAAAGGGAAAAATCGGAGGAGATCGAAGAAGGGGGGTTTATATGGAGGGGTTCTGCGCAATAGGGGCAATAGGATCAAAGGCATCGAGTGGATTCGAGGGAGGTTCTGATCAGGATCGGGATGAGCTCATCTCAGTCTCCAGTTGGGGAGGAAGGAGCCGGTGGGGTGGGCCCCACGCATCAGTGGCGGGGAGAAGGGGATCGGGCTGGAGCGGCTATTTGCTGGCTTACGCTGCTGGCTATTGCGTGTTGCGCGATAGATAGATGAACGAGGAGAGGCAGCTCGGGCTAGGCCGACACTAGGCTGCAGAGCGGCTTGCTGCTGTGCGCGCGATTGAGTGGCAGAAAGGTGAGGAGAAGTTGGGCCAGGTCGGATGCGGCCTAGTTAGGTACGGTAGATTGTTTTTTCACTTTCATTTTTATTCTTTTTCATGTTTCTTTAATATCTTTTGCATATATAATCCAACCGACTTGATTCTTGTCTTCAATTTTTTCTAAAATTCATAGGATCAACTTAGGATCCTTGTTTCAACATTTTAACTATTTTTAAAATAGTGGTTTTAGAAATTCTTTTATATTCCTCCTAGGAATATTTTTGCAATTTCCAAATAGCACTTTGAACTAGGGTTTTGAATTCGATTTTTTCAAAACTCTGAAAATCTGCAATGCAATGCACATGGTTGACAAGCTAATGCAAAAAAAAGTCCAGTCCTAATTTCTAAAATCTTGGGATGTTACACAGCAACTCGTCCATTCGAGTAACTGCGGAGGAAGTAAAAAGTTTGCTAAAATAGTCAGTTGCCACCTCTCTCATGGCCTCCTCCTCCTCCACCACCAGACCACCATCCTCCTTCTCCAGACTTGTAATTTGGTTTGTCTTCTTCCTTTCAGTAGCATAGGTATGGAAGACTTTTGTGTTGCGATCACCATCCTTCATCCAATGAGCATGCGACCTTTGCTTCCAATAAATCTCACGTTGTCTTCCAGCCTGCTTAGCTTGAACCGTAACACCTCCTCCTTACTCACTTGCTTGATGCTTATATCCTTCCTTCTCCACTCCTCCAACTCTTTTTTTATTTTTATTATTTTCTCTAAATCACCTAGAACATTTTTGATCCAATCTACTAACTCTCCTAAAACCCCCTTCCACCCCCACCGCCATTCCATTACTCTTCATTTCAACTTCCCTCTTCCATCCATTCTCCACTATACCCCTACAGTCCTCTTCCGTAAGCCACCTTACCTTGAACTTTGATATTTGGTCTCGAGTCCGACCCTGCCTCCTCCTTGCAGCACTAACCATGTCAATGATCACCGGCCGATGATCCGAGTGTCGATGGTCACCATTGACCATGCGGTATCCAGGGAACCGCATCTTCCAAGCATATGTTGTGTAATATCCCATAGATTATGATACACGAAAATGGATAGAGGATAGATGTGTGCTATGCATCCATGCATAGAAAATGTAGGCCAACTAAAACTTTTTTATAGAACTTTTCAAACTGATTGAAGTTCCACTTGAGCTGATGATTTAGACTAGTGCATCATGCTGAGTGTTCCAACTTTGAAGTAATCTTTGGTAAACTTCTATGTTAGGAAGGGTAGAAGTAAAAATTTGTGAATAAAAGTAAATAAACACACCCCACATACTTAAATAACAAGTAAAACTTGATTCTTAACTCATCTTCTCTAAATGTCATTTAATACATGTGTTGAACAACTCTTAACACATGATCACACCCTAAAACAAGATCAAATATATTCATAATTCATCTTATCTTATTCTATCTTATCTTAAACATCATCCATTCTACCAAACCTTATAATTGACAACAGTCATGTAACAAGTGAATCACCCTTGTGATTACTTAAAGAAAATATTGATCTTGCACATATATCTTTCTTAATCAAATCATAACTTAATAAACATATGGAATTTAATAAAAATAAAATCATTTGCATTACCTTCAAATAGATCTAACTATTTGAATAAAAAACCTATCAGTGTTTTGCAACTCAAAGAATCATGCCTTGATGAGATCAAATCATCTACATTGCTAATTAAGTTTTCATTTAATTAGGATGGAGGCATACAATTATTAATTGAATTTGCAAATTTGATTTCACTTGAGATGCAAATCAACCTGTGTATCCAATTTGGCCCAAGTCCCATCTAGTGACAAAAGCCACTTGTCATTATCCAAAAAATAAATCTCAAATTGGAAACTTGGCTCCCAAGTTGCTTCAAGGCTAAGATTTCTTGGGAACCTTGGCCACCAAGGTATCTCATGATAGCTTGACACCTAGCCATGCAAACTAGTGAGGTGTCACTATCCTATACATCCCAGGACACTATAAATAGCCATGAACCCAAGACCCCAAGCCTCACAACACACCATCCAAGCTTGCACCAAAAACACACGCACTCACTTTAGAGAGAGATCTAGAGGGACAAATGAAGCATGAACTTGAAGAACAACTTCAGGAACATAAAGAAAAGGAGGAGGAGCATCTGAAGATCTTCACCAAGCAAACTTAGGAATCTACAAAGCTTTTAGTCTAGTCTCTGGGATAAAATAGTAGTAGATTAATGGATAGAGTGAATGATTAGTGAGAGATTAGGAGAGTGATTATGCATAGTTTATCAAGCGAACTTGGATAACAACACAATTATGTCCAGGAATGCATCCTTCTATCATCACAAATTTCCTAGGAACCCAATCCATTTTCTAGATCATATATTTGATCTACTCCTATACAACTAAATTCTCTTGTGATCATGAAGAACACATCTAGGAACACTAAGAACATTTACAACCACTCAATCCCTTTTGCTAGTAGTGAATCTACTAAAATCACTTTATCTAATTCTTTATAAGTATCTTAACTCAAATCTGAGTAACACGAGATCTTATGAAGTACTATAAAACACAAAGGGATAAATTTAAGATTTTTCTCAAATGGAAAACCCTAGTGGCTATTCTACATCATCATACCAAGTAATGATTGTAGAAATCCTTTATAAATATCTAAGAGAAAGTAATGGAACCATGGAAACATTGAAGTGTTCAAAATATTCATTTTGAGCAAGGATCCATTTGAAGGTTTCAAATATTTACTCACATACAAAATTCTCTCCTAAGTAAGAAAGTATCCCATGTCAATTTTCTAAGAAATGTGATGCAAAAAACCTTCATACAAATCCATGAGAACAATTTGACTTCTCAAAATAGTTCTTATGCACATTCTCATTTTAAATGGTTAAATAAAAATGGACCTCTATTGTTTTGTGAAGAAAGTATCCATCAAAACCATTTCATTTCAAGAGCCATTGGTACAATAAAATTGATTAAATGCAATGGATCAACCCATAAGAATATTTTGATCACTCAAAATATTTCGTATGAATAAATCATTTGAAGTGATCAAGAGTTATGTTAATACCACATATTGTTATGTGAGAAAATAATAATTTGAAATCATTTTCTATACCATTTTTGTGAGATGAAAAAATACCTCTCTGTCCTACTCATAACCGTACAAATGTTTGAATTATTCAAACACATTTTAAACAACTTGGAAATGGTGAAGTCAGAATATGAATGTGTTGGGTTCGCAGCATAGCAAACAAAAAAATTCCTACGATGGGAACTATCATACGCCAAGATTATCTACTAGATACAAGCAACGGGTGGATATACATCCATAGAAAACATACCCTCGAAGACCGACAAAGTGTAACGAGATAGAACTCGTGGATGATGTAGTCGAACGCTTGCCAATCTCAAGATCGTGTGGAAGTCCTAGCGCCGCAAATTAGCAGCGCATCCGTCCTCGCACACACGTTCAAGCCACCGAACAACCTCGCCTCCTCGCTCTAGCAATTCAACGGAAGCAGCAACTCCTTCTAGATGAAATGCCACAGTGAACATGTATGTCGCTAATCCGAGACCATGGGGGAATAATTCTAGAGGGGAAGAGAGATCTTTCACGAGGAGGTGTGAGTGAGAAGGAGGGAGAGGGGGCATCCCCTCCCATGGTCAGTGGACAAGGAGGAGCCCCTCCACCTCCTCTCATTCATGTGGTTGGAAGCTCCACTCACATAAATTTGACTCCACTCAAAATCCCACTCACATGCATTAAATTTCCACAAAATTTAATGTAACTCTCATTTAATAAAACTCTTTTATTTATTTTATTCAGAACTTTGTTAATTACTTTAATTAACAAACATTCACATAAAACCCCTACAACATTTCAATATCACATGCAAAACCAATTTTAGCAATTTCACCCGGAACAATTCCGGTGTCTATTGAAATAATTCCAGCGCTTTGCAATTCTTTCGTCTAGAACAGATTTTCTCCAAATGGTGTTGGCAACCCTTATATTTGTCACCCTATGGTTCACGAATAATGCAAACATGATCGAGACTCTTCTCAGATCAATAATCAGAAGCGGGACCTGGAGATCCATACTGACTCTCACACATTCAACGATGACTTCTGTGATCGTGAGAACCTTTAACGCTAGTAACTTAATCCCTTTGTCTCACGATATATTATATGTCCAAGATTTGATAATCAGTATCCCAATACCTAGTTAGATTTCGTTACTGACATGCACTCTTTTCTTGTTCCCGTGATATAACATTCTAGTGATCACATCACTTGCTTGCAAGCTATCTTAATGTGATATCACCGAGAGGGCCCAGAGTATATCTATACTTCATCGGGATGGACAAATTCCACTCTTTATCCATGATCCTCAACATAACACCTTCGGAGTATCTAAACCCACCTTTATAGTCACTCTTTTATGGTGTGACGTTTGATGTTATCAAGTCACTCTTCTAGTGTTAGAAATTAACATGATCTCATGGTCTAAGGACTAAGCTTACTTTGTATAATGTTATAGCAATATAAACACAATGACTTTGATCGTAATGCTATACTTAGGATGAATGTTCATCACATCATTCACCAATGTTGTGACCTCGTTATTAACAACATCTGATGTCCATGATCAGGAAACCTTGATCATCTTGTTAATCAATGAGCTAGTTTATAGAGAGGCATAACTAGGAACTTTCTGTTTTTTTATTAAACACACATGTATTAATGTTTCTATATTAATACAATTATAGCATGCAAAATAAATATATATCATATACTTGGAATACGATAATAACAACTTTATTATTGCCTCTCAAGGCATATTCCCTTCAGTCTCCCACTTGCACTAGAGACAATAATCTAGTTTACATAGTGATAAATCTAACACCCATGGAGTTCTGGTGTTAATAATTTTTTCCCCTAGGGAGAACTTTGGTCAACGGATCTGCTACATTGAGATCTGTATGTACTTTACAAATCTTTGTATCTCCATCCTTGACATGCTCGCGGATGAAGTGAAACCGGCGCTTAATATGCTTGGAATCCTTGTGAGACCTTGGTTCCTTGGAGTTGGTTATGGCTCCATTGTTGTCACAATAGATCACCATTGGGTCCAACGCACTAGGAACCACACCTAGTTCCATTATGAACTCCTTCATCCAAACCGCTTCCAGCGTCGCTTCTGAAGCAGGAACATATTCCACCTCCGTTGTTGATCCAGCCACCATAGGTTGTTTGGAACTCCTCCAACTAACTGCTGCTCCGTTCAAGAGAAATACGTCTCCGGATTGAGACTTAGAGTCACCTGGATCAGTGTCAAAGCTAGCATCAACATAACACTTAGCGACCAGCTCTTCTTCACCTACGTATAAAGAAACATATCCTTAGTTCTTCTTAAGTACTTAAGGATATTCTTGATCGCTATCCAGTGTTCCGAACCTGGATCAGATTGGTACCTACTAGTCAAACTAATAGCATGTGCCACATCCGGTCTTGTATACAGCATGGCATACATTATAGAGCCTATGGCTGAAGCGTGGGGGATTTTATGCATTATCTCTCTTTTTCCGCCGTAGCAGGACTTTGAGTCTTACTCAATGTCTTGCCTTGCAACATAGGTAATAACCCCTTCTTACTTCTGTCCATATTAAACTTTTTTAATATCTTATCAAGGTATGTACTTTGCGATAGCCCAATTAGGCGCCTTGATCTATCTCTATAGATCTTAATGCCTAATATATATGATTATTCACCAAGGTCCTTCATCGAAAATTTGTTGTTTAGATAACTTTTAACATTGTTTAAAGGATCTATATCATTTCCAAATAACAATATGTCATCCACATATAATATCAGAAATGCCACATTGCTCCCACTCACTTTCTTGTAAATACAAGCCTCTCCATAAGTTTGGACAAATCCAAACTCTTCGATCACCTCATCAAAGCGGAGATTCTAACTCCGGGATGCTTGCTTCAGTCCATAGATGGATCGCTAGAGCTTGCATACCTTATTAGCATCCTTAGGATTGACAACACCCTTAGTTTGTATCATATACAACTCTTCTTCAATATTACCATTGAGAAACGCAGTCTTGACATCCATCTGCCATATTTTATAATCAAAATATGCAAAAATTGCTAACATAATCCTAACCGACTTTAGCATCGCTATAGGAGAGAATGTCTCATCATAGTAAACTCCTTGAATTTTTCGAAACCCCTTTGCGATAAGTCGAGCTTTATAGATGGTTATATTGCCATCAACATCAGTTTTTCTTTTGAAAGTATATTTATTCTCAACAGCCTTTCGATTGTGAAGTAAGTCCACCAAAGTCCAAACTTGGTTTTCGTACATGGATTCAATCTCGGATTTCATGGATTCTAGCTATTTGTTGGAATCCGGACTCATCATCGCTTCTTCATACGTCGTAGGGTTATCTATTTCATCAACCATGAATTCATAACAGGATTTTTGTATAGTTCAAGAGGTGCACGTGTCCTACTCGACCTGCGAGGTTTGGTAGTCTCCTCTTTCAAAGTTTCAAGATCATTATCATTAGTTCCCTCTTCATTCGGTGAAGTCAACTCCGAAACAATTTTCGCCGCTGCGCCACTCGCAGTTTCATGAAGAGAAGGTTCAATAACCTCTTCAAGTTCTACCTTCTGACTACACATATCTTTCGTGAGAAACTCTTTCTCTAGAAAGGATCCATTCTAGGCAACGAAAACCTTGCCCTCGGATCTGTGATAGAAGGAATTCCCAATTTTTTCTTTGGGGTATCCTATGAAGATGCATTTTTCCGCTTTGGGTTCGAGTTTACCAGGCTGAAGTTTCTTCACAAAAACATTGCAAACCCAAACTTTGAGAAATGACAGCTTAGGTTTGTTTCGAAACCACAACATACGGTGTCGTTTCAACGGATTTAGATGGTGTCCTATTTAAAACGAATGCAGCAGTTTCCAGTGCATAACCCCAAAATGACAGTGGCAAGTCAGTCAGAGACATCATAGATCGAACCATACCCAATAAAGTACGATTACGACGTTCCAACACACCATTAAGTTGTGGTGTTCTGGCAGGTGTGAGTTGTGAAACTATTCCACAATCTTTCATGTCTGCACTAAACTCATAACTAAGATACTCACCTCCATGGTCAGACCGTAGAAATTTAATCTTTCTATTATGATGATTTTCCGCTTCACTCTAAAATTCCTTAAACTTTTCAAAGGTTTCAGACTTGTGTTTCATCAAATAGATATACCCGTATCTACTCAAATCATTCGTGAAAGTGACAAAATAATGATATCCACCTCACGCCGACACACTCATTGGACCACATACATCAATATGTATGATTTCCAATAAATCTGTCGCCCGTTCCATTGAACCGAAAAACGGCATTCTAGTCATCTTGCCCATAAGGCATGGCTCACATGTATCAAATGATTCAAAATCAAGTGATTCCAAAAGTCCATCGGAATGGAGTTTCTTCATGCGTTTAATGCCAATATGACCTAGACGGCAGTGCCACATTTATGCAGATATATCATCATCAAGTTTAATCCTTTTAGCATCAACATTATGAATATGTG